>JAWWLV010000088.1:118394285-118422986 GCA_035041135.1 Platyrinchus mystaceus
AAGTGGATAACACGTGGGCTGCTCCATGAAATAGTGCACTCGGTTCATTTATTGCAGATTTAAATACCTACCTGTCCCGAAAATATTATGCACACTAATGTCACTGTCAGTCTCTTCTGTTATTTATGGGGGAATATAGATTAAAAATCAATTAAGATTGTAAGATTTATATGAAAAGAAAGAAACCAACCAAAAAAACCCCAACCCCAAACTATAAACACTTGATAGAGAACAGAATACTTCATCTGAATGTATTGCAACCTTTGAAATAGTGCCAAATAAACATCCTTGTGTTCTGAATAGAGCTGTCTCTGTTTTCACTGTGGCTGCTTATATAGTTGAAAGGAGGACAATAAATTAGGTCACTGAAACTGTGATGTTCTAATCTAACATGATGCAAAAAGTAAAGCAAGGTGATAAAGTGAGGCAAAGCATGCCTGTGTAATGTAAATTAAATTTCTGTTAAATAGAGTATGAAAGTGCTACTTTAATCCCTAAAATGCCTAGGAAAGAAATTAGCATAACAAGGACAGTCACAGCATTCGTTGTTTACTTATTTATATATTGATGGTTCAGTGTACAGTGTCAGAAAAAAACAAAAGGTACTGACAAAAGGATACATTTTGAGATGCTTTTCACTTTCACTTAAGGCAATGAAAGCTTTTAGCAAGATGGACACTGAGAGATATTCTGACTTTAACTAGTTTCAGGAACAGTTTTTATTCGTTATTAGTAATTATCTTAGGGAGAAAGAGAAGGGAGAAAACAGGTAGAATAGAAGGAATAAACCTCAGAAGGGGCCAAATGGTTCTTACTTAAACTAATGTAAACATCTTATGTAATGAAGGCATTGTGGGCATTCTTTTTTCTAAGCTCATAAGCATATCATGGTAGTCACACCAGTAACAATTTACACTTGTCAAGAGCCCAGAGGTGACTGTCATCTAGTCTACCTGACCTGCCTATGACACAGCTCCAAACGGGTGCACAAAATGTATACTTGTAAGTTCATAAAAACAGAACAGCACTGCCTAGGTATCCTGATATCTCCAAAGCTCTGGTGTTTTCCTCAGATTTCTCTCTTCTGTATTGCCTGTATTCAATTTTCAGTGATCCTTGCAGAAAACAGACGTTGTATAAAAGTGAATTAGTCAAATGATGGACAACTCGGGAGAGAGGAATGTGGTAATGCACTCATAGGCACATTACAGAAAGCAGAACAAAACAACGAGGTTGAGTGAATTGGATCCAGGTCCTGGGTCACATTTGGTTCTGTCAAAATAGAAGCTCTTGGAATTAAAAATTGCAGCATCTAACCAGAGCTGGGTAAATTTATTCATATTAAAAGTAGTTTGCAGCTTTTTTTGTTTTTCTTTCATTTCAGTAGAGGCCTCTACTTCAAACTGTGCTTTTACCATATCTGTTTCAATTAGGAAGAGGCTTCAAAAGTGATTCATTTTTAGGAAGGAGAGAAAATATGGTTTCTAGGCTAAATAATTGCTGTGCTGTACTTTCTCCAGATGCTTTTTGTTTGGAAAGCACTGTTTCATGGCAGAAATGTTTATTGAGGTAGTGAGGCCGATAATGGCCACGGATTTTGTTTTCCTAAAATTTTCTGTCATTAAATGATAGGAATAGAATATGTCTCTTCTAATTAGGATCAGTGTGTTTGAAATGTCTTTGCTGATCTGGAAAAGAGTTTAATAAAAGTCAAATAAATATTCCTACCCCATAATTTCATATCTTTTGCTTTGGTATACAGGTGTGTTTTTTAGTTTGACTGTGCTTTTGTACATGACTCTTTATCTACAGTGGTTCTAGCAAAATTAAGAACAGACATACTTACCACTTCAGAATGCTTTTTGTTAGAATATTTAAGGATGATTTATTTCTTTAATCTAAATTCCTAATAAGATGATGCAAGTTTTTGCTATTGTTTTGAATGTATCAGTTGCATTTTGCTTGCTTCTTGTAATCCTCTCCAACTTACTGTCTTCCAGTAAGTGGTTAAAAATATGACTACTGATTTCAGAAATGCGTTTTATTAAATGCCATTTTCAGAACTGAAAGATACATTATGTAAAGCCCAGAAGGGTTATTTTTAAAATGCAAAATGCAGATGTAGTTTTTAGTTTTGCATTAATTCATAATGCAAATAAGAGTGATGTTATTAATCTACAAATGTCTTTTGGTTGGGGTGTTGTTTATACAAGTGACCTCATGTGTTGCTTAACAGAACTGATACAGTGCAGGTTTAAAGAGTTGTGTATTTATTTAAAAAAAAAAAAGTGATTTTTCTACAGTTACAATTGAAGGGAAAGAAATAGAAGAGTGCCAGCATTCACCAACAGAAGAGATTTGAGGCATCAGGATATGCAAATATCTCCTGGAATTTTGTTAATGGAAACTTTCCATTAGTCTGTCATTGTTTCTTGGTATTTTGTAGCCTTCTGAAATGATAACATACTGTACTATTCTTGTACTTTTTTAATGAATTTTTTTTTCATTTTTTCTTTCTCTATTTACACCTATGATTAAGAACAAATAGTGCATTGGGGTTTTTTTATTTTTTTTTCTCTGCAGGACACAGCAGGTTTTAACACCCCCCTTCTCAGACCTCGTGTGATTGGAGAATGGGTTGGCCGTGAAGAGAATGATGCAGACCCTCTGGCTGCTGAGATGCTACAGCCACCAATACCAAGAAATAAAAATGAGCAGTGGGATAGCGAGGATAGCAGCAGTCCTGGAGGAAGGTGGGATTTTGGTCCAGCTTAGAAAATTTACATTTTGTGAAACAGAGCTGTCTTTTTAACAAAAACTCCATTTCTGAGAGCAGAGTGCAGGCTTTTTAATTCCCATGTCATAGTGTATCAGCATGCAGAATAAATGGAAGTCATTAATATGTGACTGGTTTCTTCTCATGCTCTTATATATGATTAACTTCATACCCATTTGCAATCACATGGATTAATTCCCATATATAAAGCTAAGGTTATATTGACATGACTGGGGTCCATTGTGTAATAATTTTGCAAGGTATAGCTTTATTCAGATACTTCAAACCCTTCCATCTTTCCACAGTTGGTAGTTGGTATTTGTTAGTCTTCTTGACACTTTAGTGATAAACCTGATTTTCTCATTTAAAGAAAAGATGGACAAGGGAAACAGTATCTATGTTATTTTTATCAGGACTTCCTGAATTTATCTTCATATACCTAGCATTTTGTTGTCAATAACAGGTCTTTCTCAAAGAGAAAATTGTGTTCTCTGCAGTAAATAACTTCTGAAGATTTATTGTGCTTGTCTGAGAATGAAGGAGTATGTTTGTTTGTTAATGTGCTTCAGCTATGTGAAAGCTTCAGCTACATCATTTTTACAAGGAGTCCGTTTTCCATGATTTAAAGATACCTCTTTATCACAGAAGTTAAATGCTGACAGCTTTCCTTTAAAAGGAATTAATGCCTATCTTTTTAAGTGTAAATCTTGTGCACTTCCTCTGTTAATTGGCTTAAACACCTACGTTTCTCCCTCAGCCCTCTAGCATTTCTCCTAGGTCATAACTAGTACGCTGACTGCAGCAGACACTTTTTTCTTCCTCATTTAAGAAGGCAGAAGCTCTCTGCTTTCATTTTGAAAATGTTTAAGATATTCCTTCACTGTGTCCTCCATGTGCCTCCTCCATTGGAATTTACCTCACTGTCAGAAGGAGACCAGTCTGTCAGTAGGTGTACTCTTACAGGCTGCATTCATGAACTTTCCCCACACGTTTGTGATGTTTGTTATCCATGAGTACTTCATTTAATTAGATTATTGTGAGGGAAGCTGCCAGTGCTAGTATTTCAAAGTAGCAGCATGTAGTAAGGATCCCTCAGCCAGACATTGGATGGGAACCAACACAACTCAGACACTGGGTCTCTCCAGTGCAGTTCCTGGGAAAGTACTTGAGTCAGCAGTGGGCACTGCAGCTTAATTGTGCAGGCCTGTGTTTCTTTTTCCTTATTCAGCAGCCAATAAAGACACTGAATAAAGATCTGTTCCACTTGCAGAGAGAAATGAGGATATTGTCTCCCTTTTGTCAATAGGAAGGAGCAGAAATAAGCATCTCTGTCTAATCTCCAGAAGGGAGCAAAGAGCTTAGTTCTGAGTAACAAAGATGATTCAAAGCAACACATTTTTCTCTTTTTAAAAGGTGGTACAAGATGTGAGAAACCTCACAGCTAATGCTATAATTAAAAAATATGATTAATGGCTTTGAGAATATCATTTGAGAAGTCTTGTTGAGTATCATGGCAAAATCACATTGCCTGGCATATGAACGAGGAGAATATGGGTTACTTGATGCCAGGAAAGACTCATGTGCTGATATCTCTGCACTGATATCTCTGTTTTTTAAGTGCAGTAAGTGCTAAAGACCTATTGAAAAATATGTATCGTGGGAGTACTGATTTTCAGTGGAAATGAATAACTACTAGATTACATACGGCATATGGATTTACATTTGGATGACTGATTTTATGTCTGGGATAATTCTTAGTTCGTTGGCATTTCATCAGCTTTTGTAAGGCATTTATAAAAAAACATGTTTGCAGTCTTGCAAAAGAATAATAAAGTTGCAGAACTTCAAGATGGTGATACTAAAATTGATGCCAACTATATATGGAAGTTTAAAAGACCTGTGTTGATCAAGGTTAATCTGAATATTTAATAATAGTTCACTAATAACTGTCAGTTGCTTCAAGGTCTAATGGAATATTCCTGTGAATTAAAGTGCTATTAGCAGAAATTGGAATTGACCGTGTACCCAATGTGTGAGACAAGTATTAGATAACATAACTTCATTTTAATGTAACATCCAAAAATAGTGGGAAGAGTATAAGTTTTACGATTAAGTGAAACTCTCAAATGAGTGAAGTTGTCAGTTGTAAAGAATTTTTGGCTACCTCATCAGTATTTCGTTCATCACTGAGTAGTTAATGTAGCCTAAAATACTTCATTTATACTACTGCCCAGCAAATGAAAGCAGAACCAATTGGAAATTCACATTAAATGTTTCCAATTATGTCTTGTTAATTTTATTTAGCAACACATTAAATAAAAAGTGATAGTTTAAGGATCAAGATTTATCAGGATTTATGTGATAAGCCAGCAAATTCTTTAAACTAATCCTAATAATCAGTTGAAGTATAAGAACAAGAAAGTGAAAACTGAAATTGTCCCATTATTTCCAGATAATGTTTTCTGTTACCTGTCACTAAACATAAGGAAACGCTACACAAATGAAACATTATATAAATATCCAGAGGATTAGGCATTGGCAGATCGCTGGTCAAGTAACTGCCATCAGTGTCATATGACTCATGTCGTTTTCACAGACCACAGTATAAGCTTTTTGGGGAAGCCCTGGGTCCTTACACATTCATAGCATTCTGTAAAGGATGGAATAGACTGCAGGAAGCAGCATATTCCTATGGATCTGTTGATAGTATGTTGGTAACATGCTCATTTACAGTAGTCATCTTTTCAGCAGAAAGCAGATCATAGTGAATATACGTAGTATGTAATATTTGGGAATCTGTATGTTGTCTGATTTTCTGCCTTTACAATCACAATCCTTATTTTTTGCTCTATTCAGTAGTGCACAGTGGGAAAGAACCACTATTTCCTCCTTAAAAACATACATTCCTGTGATGATGAGCAACAGAAGCAGACATGTTGTGCATTTGAAAGCCAGGTTCAGTTACTCAAGAAAAGAAATAAGAAAAAGGAGCAACTGGAAGGACAGATTTTGCCTGGAGAAGACAGTGTGACCAGTCTGAGTTGCCGTATTAGGGATGTCTTGTCAAACAAATGAAGGGTCACCTTTTTGTCCTTATGTTCTGGATTGCTACTGGGGAAAGACTGTGTTTGTTACTGGTTTTGTACTGCTCTCTGTTGCTCCTGTAAAGAAGCAAGGCAAAGTATTAGTAAGTGATAAGTGACCATGCAAAAATGCTGATGGCAATCCTGCTGGTACTGAGCTCATGTTTCAGAAATTCAAACACGGTGAAAATAGGATTAAAATAATTTTCAAGTCACAGTTGGTAGTTTTCTACATGAAAAATTTTGTGGAGGAATTCTGAGAAGATGCAAGGCTCTTGGGAATCTTCCTCAAGGGATAATGTGTGTACACAGTGGGGAATTTGAGTGGGTTTTAATATTCTCTTTTCTCTTAGAGCCTGAAATGAACTAGAGCTTGCAGAGGCCCCATTCATAACCTGATGTCCTAAACTCAAAGGCCATTCTTCATCTCCAAGGTCCACTTTGTCTCATTAGTGTTTATCTTTGCTGGGGAAATGAACTATTGTTGATTATACTAAATTTCATATAGTAACAAAAGGTGGGCCTTCCTGCAACAGACTGTAAGGACAATCTGAGGTGTTGTTGATACTTCCATATGGGGCACCAAACTTCTGTTTGTTGTTTTTATATTGTAAGGAATCAGAAATGGCAAATGGTAGCAAGTCCTGCCTTAGACCATTCTGCTAACTTCTGTGCAGCTCCAGTTCTCTATTATTTAGGTTAGGGATACAACTCAGCAAACATGAGAATTGTTATAAATATATAGCCCTTAATTCTTTGGGGTCATGGTAACATAACCACTCAAGGGAGAAGTTCTTTGTTGTCAACTTTCTTGCTATGCCATCAATGCCTTAGCAATACTGATTAGTAATTGATGTCCTGTTGCTCTATGTAGCTTATTTAGACCTGATTAATGCCCATAAACTCAATGGGAAATCTCCCAAATTCAATCAAGACTTTAATAGGAACTGAAAATACAAACTGACTTAGAACATCCAATGATTGGGGAATGAGTGATAACCAGTTGGTTTACATGTGATCTGATGGTGTTAACCTTCAGATCTGGAAGACATCATGGATTATAGTAATTTGACAAATGTGTAACATATTTTGAAGAGAGCACCAGTAAGAGAAAGTTGTGCTTTCCTCTCTCACAGCTTAAAAATGGAGCCAAAGACCAAAGGACTAAAACATCAACAGCAGCAACATAAGAAACTGCTGGCTGCCATGCTTTCTCAGGACTCCTTTGATTCTGCTCAAAGCACAGCTCCATCTGTAACTGAAGAAGATATTGACAATGAAGATGATGCAATGGAACTACTGGGTAACTGCAAAAAATTATGTGTATTTTCTGATTTTTTTATTGTAAGTGTAATACACAATCAAACATAGATTAGTCTCTCTATATTCTTTCTATGGAAACTACTCTCTATATTTGAAGCTAACATATCTGGCAGCTGTGTGAAGGTTCATAAGGTTTAACTTAAAACTTTAAGGAAAAATGTAGTGAAGACCATAAATATATGTGAATAAACTGCCAACTACATCAAAACCCCATGAAATATCAAAAGCTTTTCGTGCTTAAAGTAAATAATTTGGTTTCTTACAATTGCAGGTTCTGCATGTATTTATGTAGAAACAACAGAATTGGCTTCGCTGTCTTTAATCTGGGTCTTCTTTTTCTTAGTTGTACCACAGTTTTAACCTCAGTGGATTTTATTTGAGACTTACGAGCTACAAATAGCTTATGCAATGTGAATTTGTAACATCTTCAGAGGATCTGATTGTAAATTTCCACTAGACTGTATTGTATCTTAAATTGTACTGTAGAAGGCTTGATGCTCAGTGCTTCCTCCCTTTCCTGGAAGTACTACTTCTGAAAGAAGGGACATTGTTGAAGAAAGTGAAATAATAATCTCTTTTCTGCCATTTTTCAAACCTTCAGTGTAAGATACTCAAAAGGTAGTCATGGATTTAAGGGGTTTTTTTCCCCAATTTTTACTATATGGAACTCTATATGGGATCGCAGCATGGGAAATCTGTAACTTCTGAATAGGTCAACATTCTTATGTTTATGAATTCTGGAAAAAATATTTCTTTTTAGGCTGGAACTTAATCTAAAAATCAAGGTAGACATGGTAATTTTTTTTTTCTTTATGTATTTCTGTTGCTTCTTTACTATAGTTTTCATAGAACCACAGAGTAGCTGAGATTGGAGGAGGCTGCTTGAGATATCTAGCTCAACCCATTGCTCAAAAAAATCAGCTATACCAGGTTGTTGTGAATGGATTTTGACTATATCTAGAGATGGAAACTCTACAACATCTCTGGGCAGCCTGTTCCAGTGTTTGACTCTGCTCATTGTAAAAAAGTTTATATTCTGCTTAATTAATTGTGAATTAATACATAATTCCCTTTTGGTTTTTAGTAGTTTAAAATTTGATACGTGCATTTGTTTTACAAGAAAAAAGAAATAATGAGCTGGATTACTCAGATGTCACAGTGGGTCAATTAGTTCTTTGTGTTTGAAAGGTCACAGTGTTTGTGACTGTGGGCTTGCAGTCTTCATAGAATCAGTTGGTATTTCCAGAATTAACCATGGATTTCAGAGAAGGCCGTAATTAGTCTGTAGCTGCGTTACCTCCTTATTTCCTTCTTCAATTTACAGATCTTTCTGACTTTATCAATGTAACATAAAAAGAAAGCTGAAAGGGTGTCTTGTGCTGGTGAAAACCACAGGACTCCTCTAGGATTCTGTGGCATCTGGAAGGTACAGTAGGTGAGTGTGTGTGTGTGTTCTGTTATTTGCCTCATTATTTACCACATATAGGATAGAATCTTTAGTTAACTTTTGTGGAGATAGTGAGAAAAATGTATCCAATAGATAACATTATATAGGTATCGATCTTTCCTTCCAGACACTTGAATCCCTGAAGGTATCTGGAACCAGAAAGGCAGTATAAAGGAATATGAGGAGAAGCTGTGCTTATAGTGATTATAGTATGGCCATATTATAGTAAATACCACTGATAGAAAGTTCAATATGCGCATCTAGGTGTTGAAAATGCTGTGCTTCTGAAAAACTGGCTTGTATTTTAATTCTCATTTCGCAATTTGTTGACAGTATATGTGTTAGGTTTGATATCATGGATAGGCTGCATCCTGCAGAACTGCTCAAAATTTGAGGATATGACAGTGTTACGTGGGAAAGGCATTTTATTTTCTTTTGAAGGTAACATAAAGAACTTCAGTTTCTATCAGCAAACAGGTATTTTTCATTGCCATATTTTCCAGGTCAGTAACTGTTTGATACTGAAATTGAATTTTTCTTATAATGTACCACATTAATCTATTAACTGCTTGATGCTTTTTACACTGTTTATATGCAGTATAACTGATTTCAAATTATGGTGTTTTGCCATCACTGAATTGTTTCATATAGCTTTTTGATTTGTTCCCTTTAGAGTTCAGTATTTGTTTATTCAGCCTTTTCTTAAAAATTTACAAAGCGTCATGCTCCTAAGTCAGGATTCTGGGAAAAAAACCTATTTATAGCAGAATATTTAAAGTGTACACTGCTTATAATGCAGGTTTTTGCAGAACACAAACTTCCATCTTAATTTGTGTTCAAGAGAACCTTTTTCAGAGTTTGGTTGATTTATTTACATATTAAAAGAATGAGGCTAACTGTTGGTATATTTTCTTTTAAAAAACCCATCTCCTAGGACTGCCATCAGAATTGTTAATGAAGGTTTTAGCTAGAATGAAACATTCCAAATAGAAGAAACAATTACACTGTTAACCATTTCAAAAGAAATATATGTGCAAAGATGAAAAAGAATGTTATGGGGCTACATTCTGATTTCAGTTATCACCCTCTATGTGTAAGATAAGATGTATAGGAGGGCCATTCACATACAGGTAACTTTCTAAGTATGTTCAGTCAAGCAAGTGGCTGAAATAGATTACTGACAGATAACATCATAGTGGAAAGGATCTTCCTGACTTTAAAAGGCTGAGAACTGTAACTATAAAATCACGTGTGTTTGTAAATTTAAAAGAGTAATGCAATTGAGGTCTGTGACAGAAAATTTTATCAAGGGACTCATTTTGTGCACATCATAATGCCAAGTATTGTGTTTTGTAAATCTAATCAGGAGCTGAAGCAATTCATATGAAACTCTGTGGCCCTTTTGAAATTGTATGACATTTTGGCTTAAGCTGTCTTTCACATTTGATGAAGGTCCACTGACTTTGAAATCATGTTATTCCCTTAGTATCTCACTGATGTCCACTGAACTGTTATTTTCCCTGAAATTGCTGTGAATATTGTTTGTACCAAAGCATGACTCAAATGTTTTTTAAAAAATCAGTTGTTTGTTTAGGTGTAAGTATATAATTTAAGTGTACTGTTATGCATAAACATACATATGGTAAAAATATAAGGTTTTTTGTAACACACTTGGACCTAGATATACATTCTTTAGGTTTTTACAAGGAAGGAAGATGAAAAAGACATTCTGTATTGTTTAACATAATATTTATACAGAGAACAAATCCTGTGAGGAGCATCTGATGGAACTGAGGTTGTGTAGCCTGGAGAAAGGGAGGCTCAGATGAAACCTAGTTGCTCTCTACAACTCCCAGAAAGGAGGCTGTAGCTAGGTGAAGGTTGGTCTCTTCTCCCAGGTTAACAAGCAATAGCACAAGGTCTCAAGTTGTTCCAGTGGAAGTTTATGTTAGATATTAGGAAAAATTGCTTCAGAGAAAGGGTTGTCAAGCACTGGCACAGGCTGCTCAGGGAAGTGGCTGAATCACCATCCCTGGTGGTATTTTGAGGATGCGTAGATGTGGTGCTTAAGGACATGGTTTAGTGTGGACTTGGCAGCGCATGATCTTAACGGTCTTTTCCAAGCTAAATGGTTCTATCATTCCATGATAGCCAAAATGTTCAAGGAGCAATTTCTTCTTGTTGTCCAATTGTTATATGTGCTCACAGTACTAAAAATGTTACCATATGTTAATAGATGCTATGCAACAGTTAACTCTGTAGAACCACTCCAAACTGTACCCAGGAAGTTCTCTCACAAAGGTGTTGTTGAAGTGAAAGGTGGTGATAATTGAAGCCCCTTTCCTGTAGTTGATGCATATGCCTGTCTATATGATTCTGAAAAGCCTCTGTGATTTCAATGCAATTATTCTTATATCTGAGCTAACTTCAAGTGCTTGGAGCATCAGGATTTTTAAAACCATCTATTCTTTTCTTCAGAGATGGCTTCACAGAAATAATGCTTTTTTTCCATAATGTGGAGATATGAAGTGAAAGTTCAGTGATTGTTTGCCTTATGTTTATTATGTGTAATTCTTGCTATGCAGTAACAACCAGAATCTTTAAAGATAAAAATGCACTTTAAGTAGTAATAAAATTTTCAATTATTGCTTGGGAAATACCTGATGTCTTCTGTTTGCTTTAATAACTCTTCTTTTACTCTTTAGAATTTATTTTCAATGTTAATTACTTAATCATTGTAACATGGTTACATGTAACTTCATTACAATGGCTGGTGATATATTTACATTTTATAACAAGAGGAGATAAACAGAATTTAGTGGAGATTGCGTATTCCTGTAGGATGAGACTTTAGCTCAGTAGTCTACCCCTTAAATAATCTATACTGCTTTTCTAATCAGTTTCTGAGTGCTTTAATGAAAGGGCATTCAATCTGCAGTGGTTTCAGTAAGTTTCTTCTGGTTTTACAGACATTCCTGATTTCTTTGGTTCCTAAAGGCCTTTGGCAACATGTACAAAACTGACTTTAGACATGATAAATTATACTAATACTAGCAACAGGTTGTTCCTCTTTATTGTCTTTCCCATCTGAACAAAACCTTCTCCATTATGGGACTAAAATACATCATCTTCCAGAAAAGAGGCCAAAAGGCCCTGGGAAAGATGATATGTGAGTTGTACTACCATCTTCAGAACAGTTTTCTGGCCCATAGCCTGTTTTGTTGGGGTTTAAGTAGAATGTTTGTGTGGGAGAAAGCTGTGTGATTTTCTCATCATGTTCCCTCTCACTGAATCTTCTTTTTTTGGAAACTATTGGGAAATCTGCAAAACTACCAGCAGGCATCTGCCGTGTAGTGCATGCACAAAGCTGACAGCACTGGAAGACAGGAGGCCTGCTCTGTGTGCAGGGGCTGCCTGTACTATATATTGCAAAGTTTTCAGTGGCAGATGTAATGCACTAGTGCAACTGTGTGTAGCAGATCTCCATTAGAAGAGCAGTCAGAGTCCACCAGGTGTGGATTTAAATACCTTTTTGAGGGAAAAGTTTAACAAATACCATAGTCAGTATTTTTTTCTTTCTACCAATATATAAACTCCCTGAGCAAAAGAGATGTGCAGGTCTGTTTAATGTCATTCGTGGAGTTCATTGATTTCAGTTCATCTTGTGGTCGTTTGCTAAGAGACAGCAACATCTGTGAGAATATTTTAATTGATCTAAGTATAAGGAAAGCCCTAGATTATTATTCAAAGAGCAGGAATTCGGTGTTTAAAGTCCTAATGGAATCCTGCCCTTGAATTTTATTGTCCTTAGTACTATAGGTGTTTGACGTTTGCATAGAATTTTTAGACTGATGATAAATTCCAGCAAGCTAAATAAGTTCTGGTTTTGGCTAAGAGTGTGTTTGTAAAGTTAGAATAAATTATTAATTCAATTAGTCTCATATTGCAATACTTAGTGTAATTTCTGTTTAGATAAGCATAAAATGGTTTGAAAGTGAAGTTCATTGTTCTTCATATTGCTAAAGTGAAAATGGAGAGAGAAAACCAATTATAGTTAGAGATACTAACTTCTCTTGACTGAAAATAAGTTACATGAGCTAATAAAAAGCTACAAAATAATGATTAATTTTCAAGAAATAGATGTCTACTGGATATAATCATATGCAGGAGCCTAAAATGTTGCTTGTTTACAGTTTGCGCAAGGAACCAAAATTTATGTTAAACGTGTACCTAAAGAGCAGAGTGGAAAAAGTGTAAGTCCACTACTAAACCATGTCCTTAAGCACCACATCTATACATATTTTAAATACCTCTGGAGATGGTCACTAAGCCACTTCCCTGATTAGCCTGTTCCGATGCTTGACAACCCTTTCCATGAAGGAATTTTTCCCAATATCTAATCTAAACCTCCTCTGGCATGACTTGAGGCCTTGTTCTCTTGCTTGTTACCTGGGAGAAGAGACCAACCTCCACCTAGATACAGCTTCCTTTCAGGGAGTTGTAGAGAGTGATAAACAACAGTTCCATCAGCTGCTTCTCACAGGACTTGTGCTCTGGACCCTTTCCCAGTTGCCCTTCTCTGGACACTGGGGAGCTGAGGTGCTCCAGCACCTCAGTGTCTTTCTTGTAGTGAGGGGCCCAAAGGTGGACACAGGATTTGAGGAGCAGCCTCACCAGTGTTGAGTTCAGGGGTACAATCACTGCCCTTGTCCTGCTGGCCACGCTATTTCTGATACAAACCAAGATACCACTGGCCTTTTTGGCCACCTGGGCACACTGTTGGCTCATGTTCAGCTGGCTGTTGACCAGCACCCCCAGGTCCTTTTCCTCTGAGCAACTTTCCAGCCACTCTGCCACAAGTCTGTATGGGGCATGCATGGGGTTGTTGTGACCCAAGGGTGGGACCCAGCACTTGGCTTTGTTGAACCTCATGCTGTTGACCTCCACCCATCAGTTGAGCCCTCTGTAGGGCCTTCCTTTAGCAGGTGAACACTCCTATCCAACTTGGTGTCATCTGCAAACTGATTGAGTGTGCCTTCAATCATCTCATCAAGATCGTAAATAAAGAGATTAAACAGAGCTGTCCCCAGTACTGAGCCCTTGTAACCAGCCACCAGATGGATGTAACTCCATTCACCACCACTCTCTGGGCTTTGCCCTCCAACCAGTTTTTTATCTAGTGCACCCATCTAAGCCTTGAGCAGCCAGTTTCACCAGGAGAAGGCTGTGGGAAATGGTGTCAAAGGCTTTACTTAAGTCCAGACAGACAGCATCCACTGCCTTTCCCTTGTTCAGCAAGTCTTATCATAGAAGCAGATCAGGTTGGTCAAGCAAGACCTGCCTTTCATAAACCCCTGCTGACTGGGCCTGATGCCCTGCTTGTCTTCTATGTGCTGCATGATGGCACTCAAGATGATCTGCTCCATGACCTTCACTGGCACTGAAATCATGCTGGCTGATCTGCAGTTCACCAGATCCTTCTTCTGGCTGTTCTTGTAGATGGGTGTTACACTTGCTAACCTTTCACATTTGCATAACAATAAAATATCATTATTTTATTGCCCTGATCTTGTACTCATCTCTAGGAATGGGATATCCCTAGGGTAATAAGATAAATGGATATCCAAATTACTTTTTACTTCTTCAGGACACTCAGGTTAGTATAGATATACTGCTGGGAAATGATCCAATGGCAATAAATGGATGTAGTTACTTTTGTGCCTGGCTCTGTTTTAGTGAGCGTGCTGACTCTCCAGTATTAGTAATCTGCAACAACCTCTGCATATACTTATTTTTTAGCTTACAATGAAGCTCAAAATATGAATGTTGGATTTCAGAAGCTGTCTGGGGAAATCTGGTGCACTTGATTGACTAGTCTGTGTGCTAAACTGCTGCCAGTTCCAGAGCAATTGCATTCTCTTTTTGGAGCATGCAGGGAAAGGAAGTAAAAGTCAGTTACAACTGTCAAGCTCATACTTTAGTAAGAAATGAGAGGATTTCTTCATTTGGAGATGTGGAAGAGAGCAGTAGAACTGCGTGAGGTCTGGTGAAGCTTCCTTACTACTCAGTTGTACACAGGTGAAATCACTGTCTTTGTGCTGGGCGAATAGGATTATCTAGAGCTATCAGGACAATTCAGGGAGGTGACCGCAGAGTGAGAGGTACTATGATTACCAGATTTTGGGTATTGCAACCACTTACAGCTAGTGTTTAACCTGCTTCAGTGAATTCCTGAGTTAGATTTCAAACTATTTAGCCTTTTTCCCCTCCCCAAGACTGATGATGTATGCCATGTAAAGTGATCATCAGGACACATCTATAATCAATATATATAATTGTTGTTGCATTCCTAATACTAGAAGCTTAATTTCACAGATTTAGTGAAATTGTGTTGCCACTTTTCAAGACATGAGTTTACATCCTTCTCATGTGGAGTGCAATGACTCTTTCAGCAGGCTTTTGGGAGAAACAAATGATTTATGTATTAAACTGAGTGCTAAAGCTAGTCCTTCCTCTGCCATTGAAGAAAAGTAGAAATAGGGAGAAGAAGGTATATTAATGTTATATGCCTTTGTAGATAGATATCACTTATATGAGAACTTCAGCTACCACATATGAATAGATTCTGGAAGGAAACAAAGAGTATTTTGATAAATCATATCCTCGAGTTGCTACAAAAATTGAGAATCACAGAACTATGTCCTGGTCTCAAAAAGAGTCAGTGTTTAGGTGACAAGCCATGAAAAGGCTCAGTCTGCTTGAACCTCTTACTTAAATGCCGTATGAAAACTAAATGTGTGGTTCAAATACATAGCTATACTCAAAATAGTGCAAGGCCTAAGCAGGTCAGCAGACTCAGTGGCAGTAGAAAAAGACACTTTTTCATGCTTTTTGTGACTGTTTTCTGCATCTTTCTGTTTCTCAGTAGGTCAGGTAGTTTTGTTTCTATTTCAGGTGGAGTTTATAATGGAGCTGATCCCACATCTGATAGTGGTAGAATGAGACTGTGGGCTAGGATTTTATGAATGCCATCATAGTAATGAGAAATCAAGTATCTAATACATTGCTGTCATCTCACTCTCCTTTACACAACCAACTCGCTTTTCATGTGGAATGTAGCATTTGATAACTAGGTACAATTTGAGGACTTCCTATGGAGTGAGTAATTACAAGTATTTTGCCTTGAAACAAGAAATATTTCTTCTATTGTTTGAAGTTAGGTAATGTGTTTTCTATATTTACTGTTTAGGTGATACTTTTAACATACTTCTTTGCCCCTAAATCATTCATGAATTCATTCTTGCATTAATTGTTCCTGTTCTACCAATAGTATGGGAAAATCACACAGTTAAATTAAAATTTATTCCCTGAGGGCTGATTCCTTAAACAAATAGACCAAATATTTTTACCTTTTCTCTGGGTAGCAAATGAGCTTCTTGCTCATTCCAGCAGTCAGTACATTTTGATTCCAGGATTTTCCCCTCATCTACCCCAATACTTTTAGTTAAAAGTGAGGTGGTGTAAAAATTGTGTGGATACTACTCCATTTTCCTTTTGGTGGGGTTTTCTGTTGTTACAGGACAACGCTTTGTGTTGTTCAAATCAACTTGACTTCTTCAGGGTAGTTGTTTGTCACATGGCGTGATAACGCAGCAGTTCATGTTACATCTTCCAAGATATATAGGCAGCAAATCATGTGACTTGGTAACATAACCTCCATCAAAACAGGTACTGAAAATCAGTGCCCTATAAATATTAGTGGATTATCAGGGAAAAGAAACCCAAACCCAAACAGTATCTATACAGCCAGTTACTAAAAGTCAACTTTTAATTTTGGCTTTTAAGATTAGCTTGTGCTGAGGCTTGATATCCAGTTTAGCAATTGCTATAATTCACAAACGGCACTATGGTTTATTGACGCAAAACTAATAGAAGGACGATTCAAAAGATTTGGGTAAACCAGTTTCTGAATGGCAGGAGCCAAGTAGGGATACTGAATGTTTGTTGCTTTGGAAATCAGATTGAAATCTCTGTATCATACTGGACCCTACCAATGTTATTTACTCCAGAAGACTGATAACTTAGTTGTTAATACGTAGTTAATTATTTGGGTTTCGATTCACAGATTTGCAATTTGGATTTGTGAGTATGAGAAAGGGACTTAGAATTATGTGTGTAATTTTATTGAGAGGAAATAACTGGATTGTAAGATCTTGTCTCAGACTCTAAAACTGCCATTTCTTAGCATGAGCCCTAGCACAATGAAATTGGAGTTGACAAGTACTGTAACAGAGTGGGGAATAATATTACAGCTTCAGGAATGCATTTTTCTGCAGAACTGGGATATTTCAGAATAACTAGTATTCCCAGTAAAAACAACAGTGAACTATTACATTCCATATCTCTCATAAGTGTAATATTGTCTACAAAGTCTAAAATAATGAAATTATGGGAAGTATCCGTGATTCAGATAAGTGATAGTACAGTTAAAGGAATGAATAGAAAAATAGAGCCTTATGTTGCTTTTTCCTCTAGGCTATTTAAAAAAAGAAAAAAAAGGGCAAAACCTCATATACAGAAATGTGACCCAAATGGGAAGTTAGGTTTCCTGAAGCTTCAACTGCTGCAGCAGATCTATTTACTTTAGTATGGTGTGATATATAAGAGTTTTGAGAAAAGAGGTGAAGTAAAGAAGTACAGGTGATGCCTTTCCCATGGGGAGATTCAATCTGACTTTACAGCTTGTAATTTTTTATAGCCCTTTTTCTAAAAAAAGCAAAACAAAAATTAAATGCATGGACTAGTGTACAGGATATAAGTTGTGATAGTAAAGAGATTGCGTAAGTTATGCTGCAGCAAGTGTAGCAGCTAAGAGCAGATGACATCCCTTTTAAAACTGTCCAGGATTCTTCACAGAGTCACAGAATATGCTGAATTGGAAGGGACCCACAAGGACCATCAAGTCCAATCCCCATCCCTGCACAGGACCATCCCCAAGAGTCACACCATGTGCTAGAAGAGTATCTTCCAAATGCCTCTTGAATTCTGTCAGGCTTGGTGCTGTAACCACTTCCCTGGGGAGTCTGTTCCAGTGCCCAACCACTCTCTGGGTGAAAAGCCTTTTTCTAATATGTAAGCTAAGCCTCCCCTGACACAACTTCAGGTCATTCCCTTGGGTCCTGTCAGAGGGATCAGTGACTTGTGTGAAGTTTTAGCCATTTACAAAAATGCTCTGAGGATCAAAACCTGCTCTGCAGAAGCACAGGGAGGTCACACCAACTCCTGTGCAAAGAAATGTTTCACCAGACAAAACATACAGGCTGAGTCGAAGAGATTAGATCTAGACTTCAGAAGGGAAATATATAATGACATGGATACCTTCTGTGTGATTAAAAGACATGCAGAAGGGTTTAAAATATTAGGTGGTTTAGATAACCTGGATAGGAATTATATCTGTCATGCAAACATGCATGTATGATTGCTCTATTTCCTTATTCCTCTCAGATCCATATTACTTAACATAAAAAGGCAGTTTCAAATATGGTAACAAGTACTAGAGACACAAGCTGCACTTTTAACTAACAAGTAGCTAATTACAAGTTCAGTCATCCAGAAGGGAAGTTCATTTACTGATGAGAATTGTATTAGCCCTTTAGTAATGCAAAAATTCTGTCAAACATCATGGTTATCTCCCAAACATCATGGTTATCTCCAAAATGTGGTGGGAAAAAAGAAGCTGCAGACTGATTCAAAACCAAAATGAATGATTTGATTTTGCTTAGGAAGAAAACCAGGTGAAAGAAGAGGAGAAAAAGATTGAAGAGTAGTGTTCAGTTAAAAACTCAGAAGTAAATATA
Organism: Platyrinchus mystaceus; assembly: GCA_035041135.1. NCBI lineage: Eukaryota > Metazoa > Chordata > Aves > Passeriformes > Tyrannidae > Platyrinchus > Platyrinchus mystaceus. The sequence goes on from JAWWLV010000088.1 coordinate 118,412,772, forward strand.
TTTTTATGCCACATTTTAGAAGTTGATACACTGAAGTAGTTAATATTAAAATTATAGAGGTAGAAAGTTAATATAAAATGACCTAGACAAGTAATTACAGCCCATTACAGTTGTTTACCTTTCCTGAGCCCTTACAGTGGACTGAAGTGCCTGAAATTATCTAAATAAGTGGCAGTGAATGGCTTCCAATTTTTGCTTTCACTCCAGAATAAGTAATTTAAAAAAAAAAAAAAAGGTAGCAAGTTTTAAAGGCTGATTAGTAGCTTAGCAGCTTTTACTGCCTGTTAGGGCAGTAACAGGAACTTAAAATGAGAAGATGAATGAAATGCTGTTAAGTAAGAGTAGAACTAATAAGTTTGATACATTTAGCTCTGAAAACACACCTAACTAACAGTTTTTGGGGGAATTAGGAGAATGACAAGATAGATGGAAAAGTCAGTCCTCTGATCAAAAAGTTGAAGGCAGCCCAGGCTGTGTGATAGAAACCTTATATTTAGGTAGAAGAAACAAACAGTTGCTTCAGGTTAGATGAAAGTGTAGTATGAACACCCGGGCTCCAGATAGAACAATCCTAATGGAAAATTAAAAAAAAAAATTAAAAATTAGTGAATAGAGAGTGTATAGATTTATATAGGCACAACTGGAAATTTTGGTAGGATATGAGAGAATAAAATATGAGTGTATTCAGTGCAAAGAAGCATCACAAAATTACACATGCAGGCAGATAGAATCTCTACATACAGTCAGCTGCAACCTCGTGTCTCCAAAGAGGAGAAGGAGACTATGGATAGTGCACTTACCCATGATAGAGGTGAAAAGGCAGTGTTATTTAAAATGGAATTAATATAATGTTTTTAAAAAGAGGTGTTGTGATGTGACCTATACAAAGCAGGTGAGAGATGATGACTTACAGCAGTACCTTACAGACTGATGCACAGTCACGCTGCTCACTGCTGCAGTCTGCAGAGAAAGTACAGCACTGACATCTTGGGAAGTGAGGAGAGGAAGCTACAGGACTAGGTAAGAGTAGTTCTAGGGAAAGTGTCTGGATGCCTGAGAGGCAGAAACGTCTAGTCACAGCTGCTGCACAGACTGCTCAGGATACTTTGGAGCCTCTGCCTCAGTTTACGTTTTCTTCAAAGTTCATTAAAGTTGTTGTAATATTGCTGGGGCTTATATTTATTTATTTAGATTGAAAAGGAAATGGAAACAGGTTTTGCAAACATTTAATTTTTTCTTAAAATTTTAGGAGACTAATACTGTTTAAGAAATTAAATAATTCAAAGGCAAAAGAAACTTATGATGGATAAGTAATTTTTCCTTTAAATCAGTGATGAACAAACTACATGAAAAGGGGACAATAATGGAATCTTGTTTTTCAGTATTGACCAAATCTAAAGATTTTTGCTTGTTTTGTACTGATTTCTTATAGAAACAGATTCTCCTTAATTTTATACAATACAATGAATTTAGTGGAATCTTATTTAAAGGTTTTTGTTTGGATGTAAACTTATATGTTGAGTATCACCTTAACACAATTATTTGAACATACACAAATTTCAATGCTTAGAAAGTCATGGTTTTCTCTGGAAATGATTGGTATAGGCTTAATCTTCTGCAATACTCTTCAGCACTGACTCAGTCTATTGCCAGTGCCACCTGTGACAGCCTGGAAGAGTTAATTTTCAGTTCCAGAAGTGAGCTTCTTGTAATATGCAGGAAATAGTAAGTACAATGACTTTGCATATGCATCACTGAAAACCCTGAGATGTGACCTCCACACTGAGATGAACACAGTTCCAGAACTGGACTGATAGGCTCCTGAGTTAGAGGTTACTGCTTTTGGCATACTGGTTCCAGGTGCTGCTCTGCATTTGCAATCCATTCTGTATCAGATTGGTACTGCAATGATGTCTTTATCCTCCACCAAATTTTTATATGCTGAAGAATTTCTAATTGGGATGCTGTGATTGCTGTTTACCCTGAAATTTCAATTATATCAGTGGGAATTATATTCAGGTGAGACTTCTGTCTGATAACCTTACTTTTTGTAGGAATCTGCAATGTTAAAGCCATGCAAAACTGTGAATGGCACTGGGAACAAACTTAGACTTTGCTGTGCAAACAGCCTTACTAGAACAAAGAGACTGTTTCTTAGTGCATTGATACTCCTGGTACATTGTATGAATTATTGTGTCCATTTGCAAGAGGATTGGACCATACAGATTTAGCCTGTCATTCTTGTGTTCTCTATTTATTCTGCATTTACAACAGTTTTCAGTTTATTTTACAATAACCGGCCAACATAATAAATTAATGCTAATTAATTAATGCTAATTAATTTATGAGGAGATTGTCTTTTAAAAAAGCAGCTAAAATAAAGAGCTTAGTTGCAGGTTATTCTTCATAAACCTGTCTCATGTATTTTATAGTAAAAATGGATACAAATGCAAATTTTTCGGCTAAACAAGAGAGTGCTTCTCCAGCTCACAGATGTAGTTCCCCAGCCTATTGGATGATGAGAAAATATGAATGTCTAGCAAGGGAATTATCATTATTGATGAACTGGATTTTTGGAACGGCCGGTGAAGCCTGTTATTGTCGAAAGGAAGCTGTGCCCACGAGGGGGCGCTGGCGTTTTTCCTTAGGGGTTGATTAACCTAAATGTGGATTAGATTTAATCTGTTTAAAAGGCGAACAAAGTGCTTCGCTTCGCAGGAGAGAAATACTGTATGGGCAAAAAAAAGTGAAAAAACCCCGGTATACTGTAAACCTGTGTTAGTTTTCTTTTCAAAGGTTATAAAAATTAAATATGTGCTTTATTCTACTAAGAGTTGTATGCATATTCACACTGAAGGCTGCATGTGACTGATAAGCAATTTTTAACTAATGTTCTGTAGTACACCATAGTAAGCTGTGAAAGAATCTTTTTTATTAACTTTTTGCAAGGAACATGGATTTTTAAATTGTGATTATAGAAATGTGTGCATCATTTAAAAGAAACGTACAGAAGAAATGAGAATCATATTTACTTTTTACTCCTTGAAATCAAAAAGTAACATTTTCATATGAGAAAGCAAACATCTTGTTCTTCTGTATAATCAAGAAATGATGACATGTGCAGCAAAAATTAGGCTTTACAGACCTCCATTTATCCTGCTTTACAGTGGCTATCTTTGAAACTGCACAAATTTGTCCATTTTAACAAAATGTGTTTCTTTTTGACAAATTTTCCAAGTGTAAATCAGTGATTCTGCAAGCCTGTCACATGATTCATCTAATTGTACAAATTGTAAATACCTGGTTTATGTCATCTTGATTGATGTAGAAGCAAGTGAACTCAGAGAGCAACGCTTGTTAAAATGTGGCAGAATCATATCAACAATTGTTACTCATAAAGATTGCTGCTGTTCCCCTCTTGTATCTGTAATTTTTCCCGATTTTTGTAAATCTGCTGGCAAAGCAGTTATTTAAGTATGGGGAGGGAATAAATGTGTAGAATGGAGAAGAAGGGCTGATATTCTGCTAAGGTTCCTGAGTTTAAATTTTTGCAAGAATGAACTTTGTCGTCATTGTGATGCATTTGAACTTAATTTTATAGCATTTGTAATTAACTTAGCATGTAGTTAAAGCTAGACTTACCAATGGGGGCATTTAAATAGTGCTGAAAAATGATTTACAGACCAAAATTGTTACATAGTATATAAGATAATGTGCTTAATTGAATATATGTACAACACTACAGTTAATTGTATCAATCTAAATTAACTAATTAGTGTGGAACAAAGGATACAAGAAACCCAAAGTGGTCATCAAAATGATTCCTCCTACTGCAAAATTAATTGAATTATTTCCTGTTTTGGTATCCTCTTCCTGGGTATGAAATTGATATTATTTCTATAAAATGTTTATCGTAAGGTTTAAAAATAGCTTTTTTGTACAGACCAGAAAAATAAGCTCTTTGAAAGAAAATGTAAATGTATAGAAATTAAAAAATGGGCTCAGTATCTCCAACTTCAGCTGTTTAGAATTTTAATCAATTTGATTCTTTAAAATGAAAGTGATTTTGTTGTTAACAGAGTTTCTAATTGGTGTGTTCAACAGACACTGCATTGGAGTAATAGGAACAGTTTGGGGTTTTTTTTAAATTTTGGTTAAGAGTAGTGACGTACATGCACTTTCTGCAATTATATGAAGTGTATGTTGACCACTGTAGAAACTTAGAAGTTAGTAATACAGCTGCTGTCAAACCTCTTCTACTGAATTTATTATGTAATGTGTTTTCTTCTGAGAAGCTGTAAGTCAAATGAGTTTAAAGGTCTTCCTTCACTTTGGCAAAGCAAATTTTTCATTGTGTATGCTTTCTCTTTTCAGACTTTAATTCATACTTTTAGTTTGTATCACACCTGGTCCTTTGTTAGGATCATGTGGGAAAATTGAATTTTAAGTGGTTCTAATCCTGATGCTATTTTTCTGGCAAGTTGTTTGAGGTATGATTATTTTTTATTCTTTGATTTGTTTCTACAAAAGACCATCTGAAATAATTGATGAGTTAGTTAAGTCTGTTGAAAGAAGGTAGTATTCAGAGGAGTTGTGGTTTAAATGAAAAAAAAAACCCTTCTTGTAAGGGAAAAAGTGGTTTGTTTTGCAAATTCTTTTGTGAAAGGAAATAGAACATAGCGATATAATCACCTACTTTTTAAGGGGATCCTGATATAAAATAGTAATAGAAGCCTTTGACCTATGAATATGAAAGGCTCAAAAGTCTATAAGGTAAAAGCCAGTGCTGATAGATTTATTTTGTATGTGTGTATGAGTAATCACTTCCACATAGAAGATTAGGGGAAATATCAAGTTAATACTATTCAAAATATGCTTTTAAATAATATCTATTTCTAGAGCGCAGGCATTGCCTGTCTTCCCTTCAGTGAGATCATATCTAATAAACTATGATGATCATTACAAACACATGTAAGTTTGCATCAATAATGCTACTGAAAACCACTGGTAGCTCAAGTTAAACTTTACTCTAGACAATAAGGTATGTATCTGAATCTGTGATGCAATTCAGCTGTCATTCTTAGGAGATGAGAGTGCAGAATGGAGAACTGTGTGAATTATTTTGTTGGGACATGCCATATATTAACTGAAGTGACTTGGAATGAGCAGGAAAGGAAAGCAACAAAAAAGTCATAATTGTAGCTTAACAATTAGGCAAAAATAAAGTGCATTTATAGGGATTTCATTGGTGACAAAACTACACCCACAGAAGAGATTCAAGGAGCAGTACCTTTGTGATCTCTACTGCTAGTAAGTGGGTCATCAAACATAGAACTAAAACTTTTTTTTTAAGTGTGTGTAGATGTGAAATGGCAGGACATTTAATCAGAACTTCAGAAATACTAGACTTAGGGTTCTGTTGCATATGTCATTTGAACTCTTTGTATGTATGCATTGGAAGATAATTTTTGAATATATGATTACATTTTCTCTTGTTCTGTGGGTCTGTTTTCAACCAAGCCCATCCTTCACTTCCCTCTCCATTTGTGTTGCATTCCATCTTTTTTTTTTTTTTTTTTGTGCTGACTAGTAGGCATGGTCTCAGTTCTGGTGCTTGGTGAAACAATGTTGGCAAGCATCCAGCAGAACAAAAAAAATCACTAGTTGTCCAATACTGGAGCCTTTGACAAAAATGTATTATGTAGATATGGAATATTCGGCATTCTTGTACAGTAGGCAGAGTAAGCTGCTAACCTTATGAGCTTTTACTAACTGTGGATAACTTTGAAGTTTTGAGACTTTTACAAGGAGGCCACATTGACTGGGTTGTCAATAGAAGTGTCAATAAGATGTCTGATAGCAATGAAGGTCTCATGACTTGTCGCAAAATTTTGGGTTCAGCACAGGATTGCCAGCTGGTTAAAGATGATTGTCCTGCTCTTCTCTGCACTGATGTGACCTCCCCTTGAGTACTGGGTGCAGTTTTGGGCACCACAATATAAAAAAGACATTAAGTAATTAGAGAGCATCCAAAAGAGGACCATGAGGATGGTGAAGGGTCTGAAGGGGAAGCCTTATGAGGATCAGCTGAGGTCACCTGGTCTGTTCAGCCTGGAGAAGAGGAGACTGAGGGGAGACCTCATTGCAGTCTACAACATCCTTGTGAGGGGAAACGGAGAGGCAAGTGCCAATCTCTTCACTGTTGTGACCAGTTATAGGACTTAAGGAAAAGGCATGAAGCTGAGTCAGGAGAGGCTTAAGTTAGATATCAGGAAAAGGTTTTTCACCCAGAGGATGGTTGAGTACTGGAACAGATTCCCCAGGGAAGAGGTCGCAGCACCAAGCCTGACAGAGTTCAAGAACATGGTGTGATTCTTGGGGCTGTCCTGTCCAGGGCCAGGAGTTAGACCCGATGATGTTGATGGATCCTTTCCAACTCAGCATATTCTATGATTCTGTGATGTGCTGTCTGAAGTCTAAAAACTCCTTAGTAAAATAGATACTTGTCTTAACATGGACAGACATACTTTTGTGTTCCTAAAACTTAGAAATGGATTCAATAATTTAAGTCAATAATTATTTTTTGTTTAATTTTTTTGAGATGTGCAAGAAGTAAGGCACAAAAGAAGATGAAATTGAAAATATTTAGAAGAAACTGAAAAACATTCATACTTTGGAAATTGTTCAAAAGCTGAAGGTTTGCTTCTCATGAGTCTCTTTATCTTAAATTATTTTTTCAGGGTGATGACTGAAATAAATCTGCAGAATCATGTTCTCTATTGTTCACAAAATATATGCCGCTTTTTCCACCTGAAATTCAGTATATTTCTATGGATGACATCAAGTGATGTACAGCAGAAGTCTGTGATGCACATATATATGTTTGTAATCATAGAACGATTTGGGTTGGAAGGGCCTTAAAGATCATCTAGTTCCAAGCCCCCTGCCATGGACAGGGACACCTTTCACCAGACTCAGAGCCCCAACCAACATGGCCTTGAACACTTACAGGGATGGGGCATCCACAATTTCTCTGGGCAACCTGTTGCAATGCATTACCACCCTCAGAGTACAAAATTTCTTCCTAATGTCTAATGTAAATGTACCCTCTTTAATTTTGAATCCATTCCCCCCTGTCCTGTCACTACATGCTCTTGTAAAAAGTCTCTCTCCATCTGTGTTGTAGTCTTCCTTCAGGTACTGGAGAGATGCAATTAGGTCACCCTGAAACCTTCTCTTTTCCAGACTGAACAATCCCAATTTTCTTAGCCATTAACATATCTTAGCCTAATATATTTTTTTCTGTAACTACAGGATTTTGTTCTTTTTTGTTTCAAATCATAGGGTATTATTACTGGGACATTTCCATGAAGGGGAATATTGTTGTAATATTTTAAAATTGAAGTCAAGAATTACAGTGTAAGAATGAATGTTGCAGCATTCTCACAGTTTGTTGCCAAGAAAAGGATAGGGCATTTCCTGTGACAAGTAGTTACATCTGTCTTCTGTGTTTGTGTACCCGAGGGATTGCTGAAACCAGTAGATTATTTTTAAATTGCAATTTAGTTTTGAAATAGTGACATTTATAAATCACATGGCTATTTAGACATGCCTCAAAGAAAAAGTGTGAATATTAAACTGGACTGAACAGCTGACATTTTTTATTATTTTCTTTAAGTATTTTGTTCCAAATAAGGAATTTTTAAATTTGCTCTTTGTCTGAAGATGCCCAATTCCCCTGCTGCAAGCTGCTGAACTTGACATTCTTGGCAATTTCACAGCTACTATTACTGGGGAAAATGACAAGAATGTCGATTTCACAGAGGAGCTGCTGGGACCGGCAAGATCTGTGGCTCGGGGGCAGCCCCTGTGTGGGTTGTGCAATGACACGCCTGGGCCACCTAGCTCAGAATGGCTCAGAATACAAGCATGATGTATGTCCAGATCTGCAGTCAGGAGACAGGGTTATGACGGCACATTGACTTCAGTGTGCAGCATGCAAACCTGATCTTTGGCTAGAGATAAAGCTTCTTTTGACTGCAGGCTTCCAGCTACTTGGAAACTCCCAGGCCCTGTTCTCTGAGAGCAGATCTTGACTGGTACCAAGTAGGCTTTCTCAGGCTTGTGTGATAGCACCAGGTAGATTCCAGCATCACTATCTCTGAGGAAGACTTACCAAAATCATTGCTGCTGGGTAGAGAAGCTGGAGTAAATCTGTGCTGGATTGGATAGATGTATAGGAAACCTGGCATTTTTTGAATGAAATATGCTTAAACATAATGATGCAGTACTTTTGAATACAGCTGTAACATGGGCATCTGAACATCAGTCATCCACTGTTAGTGCAAAGGCAATTATCACTGAGGTATATTTGGTAACATTCAACTAGGATAGATACTATCATGAAATATGTTTCAAATACAGAGCAGGTGACACCAAAGTTATCTTTTCATTTTCAGCTCAGAATTGCTTTTCCTAAAAGAAGGAATGAGCATTTGGAATGTTGTTGGTGATCGTCAAAGTACATTTCTGTTTTCAGTGCTCCAGAGCAGTTGTGCAATTCTGAAAAGCTTGTGCTCTTTTCACCTCTAGAGAGGCATTGCTTAACTAAGAGTATGGCAAATATTTCTGTCTGTGGTTTTACATATTTTAACTGGATGGGCTCTGAGCTATTGTCCTTTTGCATGCTCTGTTAACAAAATGAGCTGAAATTTAGAGAATAAATAGTGCTTGTACCCCCTAGGCATTGTACAGTTTCTTAAAGACAGTCTGCCCAATATCAAATGAATGGCTCTTGGCTGTGAAACAGATAATGTTTTCTTGGTATAATCAGGCTGCATGAAAGGAAAAGCTGCCAGGAATTACAAAAGCATTTAATACATGGAATGGTTCTGACACAATTGTGAAGGCAGGGCAAAACCACATTTCTTTACAATAATATTTGCCACAGCACAAAATTGCTGAGAGTTTGAAAGTTATGCTTTGACCCTTAGCGGTGTAATGTTGCAGTATTTCAAGACACCTCTATATGAACATTACTTATGATCATGATGAGCAGTATTCAAAAGCATATAAGCATGTTTGGAGTTACACTGGGAATAGTTAAGTTCTGTTTTGTTTCCTTATTAACCTCCCCAATTCAAAAATTTTTTCAGCATATATCAGAACCCTTTTGTTGCACCCTGCCATTCCAAGAATAGTCAAGAAAGTATTTTCTTGTGTGTTACTAGCATTGTTTTTGTGATATGTAAAATAACAGTTTTTTCAGCTGGTATGTAGTGTCCCAGTGTTATTAACTCCCACTGAATATCTTTGAACAAATATCTTTACTTGAAAAATTGCAAATTCCAGCACTTTTTTATTAACCAAAATCTTGTGTAATAAAAATAGAAAATACACTTTTTTTTTTAAGTAGATGCGAATTTTTCATTAAAAATAAAACCAATTTAATTTATTAGAAAATTTGTTTCAAGGAGTATGATTCAGTTAAAAAAATGGTATTTAAATTTTTATATTAATTTACCTATGCAGTTTGATTAATATTTAGTTACCTTGTTACTAGGTTCAGTTTTCAGAAGATATCAGAGGAGTTTCCGTATAAATGTTTCACAACTTCTGATAAGAAATAAATGGTTAAGGTGTGAACTATAACATTGCTTCTGAGGTTAATATTGGTCTCAAACACTGCTTACTTAATCATTGCTTTATCTTTCAATATTTAGTAAACCAGCCATTTTAGCAGGGGAGATTTTTCTCCATTTTTGAAAGGTGGGTGTTTGTAGTAACGTCAAGTTTATTTTTCTCCCTGGAAAGCTATAAAAAGGGGATTGTTGTAGTGGCTAGGGTTGAGTGCAACTGTCTTTTCAGGTTTTTTTGTGTGTAATTGTAACTCTATGAAGGTGTTGGCAAAATATTGGCTAGTAGGTGCTAGTAGGGATAACTTACATGGATTTTCATAAAAAACCTGTGTCAAAAGCTCTCACAAAAGGATAATAAGGAGATAAAGTAGTCATAAAGTGAAAAATAAAGTGCTGTCATGGATTATAAACTGCCCATGTGGCAAAATAATAATAATTAATAATCATGCTTTTTAATATTTATTATTTAGGCAATCCAGTAGCAGTGGGTACCTTTATTAGAATGCTATAGTTTAATGGGAGGTAGGTGCTAAGTGAAATGATACAACATTACACTAAAATATCCAAGGGGGTCAAG
>JAWWLV010000088.1:118423086-118445808 GCA_035041135.1 Platyrinchus mystaceus
AGGTCAAAATGTACCATTGTCTGCACTGCATATCCTGCTTGACTTCTTTCTAGTGTCTTTCAGTTGTCCCTGTGAGAATCCAGTGAGCTATCTCAGTTTGGTATAAAGCCTTTCTGTTCTAAGCACCCTCATCTTGGATCAGATATAGCAAGAGGGAAGGATGCTGGAAAATGTGAGAGGGAAATGACTGGAGAAAGATGGAAGGTGAAGAGTTTTATAGATACAAGTTTAGAGAAGGAATGAAAAGGGCATGCAAAATCATTAGTGAGGATAAATTGGTTCTTGTTTGGCTTCTGACAGACTTGCAGCAGGAGATTGTTGGCTGAAGTTGTTGCCACCCTCAGCCATCTGCCTTACCCTGCACCTTAATAGATATGGAAGCCTTCAAGGCAAAGACATCTGGTCTGCTTGTAAATCAGCTTGTGAATCACTGTTGTTTCCAGCCCAGTGCGTTAAGGAAGGCTGTTTCTGCCTAAAAGAGGAGCATTGTCTGTCAGAGGAAGGGAAGATGCTTTCACCTGGTAGCAACTTCAAGCAGGGTGAGTCTGCTGGAGACCTCATATATGCGATTATTTCAAGGACTATAGCTTATAAAGCTACTAATGACTGAAATCTGATAAAAAGGGAAATGTTTGTTTTATCCAGTGTTTATTTCAGTGGGGGAAATGTTTACAGTAACATAGGTTGCACAGCCGTGAGCTTAGTGTGATATACCCAGTCGTGATGACCCATACACACTGGTTTTTACCCTGTAAGTTTTCAGCCCCTGGTTTCCAGTGAGGCTGGTTTTGTGTGAACTTACATAACTTTGTAAGGTGTGCCCATCTGTCTTTGAGTTCTAGTCCAAGTAACTTTTAAATCTGCTGACAAATTTCAACTGAATTTGGGAGTTCTCTAATAGATGAAATTTCCTCCAGTTCTCTGAAAATTGGTGTCTGGCTAGGAGACAATCTCATTAGTACCATCCTCAAGCTTCAGTACAGGGTAAAGAGTTACCATTGCAGATTGATTGCTGTTATGGCTCTGAATCAAACAAACCATCTGCTGACTTGCTGAAGTATTTCTGGACAAGCTGTTTGAGTTAATGAAGGAAAGGAAAAAAAAAGAAGGAAGGTGGGCAGAATTACTAGGGAGAGGATACTGTAAGAAATATGGAGGGAAACAGCTGACATTAGCATGAAGGAACTATTGAGGTGTAACACAGATCCAAGATTCATTACATTTGCTGCTTACAGAGTAACTACCTCTACCTTTTTTGTTTATATTTCTTTCACTGTTGAGCAGGTTTTTTTAATTTTATTGTGTGTTGCAAGATGTGTGCTCTTGTTGTTGAACATGATATCAAGTGTAACACTGAATTTAAAAATCAGAAGATAAATATAATTTTAAATGTTACAAGCAGCAAATAATATGAAAAATAGAAAATAACATGACAAAATCCAAACTTACTTGTTAAGTTACCTGTTCTTGCTTGAAAACAGAGAATTAAACTTACATTTAAAGACTGTTGCTCGGCCAGCTGTTCTTTCTATAGTGGATTGCATGTGGGGAGCTTCTGAGTGTGGAAGTGGAGTAGTGGTTGTAATTGCTGGAAGCAAAAAAGAGGATGGAGGAATAATAAACACAGAGAATAAAGGAAAGACTGAAGTAAGAGATGATTTATAGCTGAGTACAAAAGGAACAAATGTGGTTTTTCAGAAGGGCAACTCCTCTAATACTTGCAGAACTCAAAATTTGATTAGAAAAGCCTTGATAGAAACTAGAGGAGAGTGAGATTGAAAAATAAAGGAAATAAAAACAGTACAACACAGCTCTTCACCTACAGTTTCAAGTATTCCACTTGTCTGCTTTGATTGCTGTCTTCAGAAATTAAAGCACAGAACTTTCATCAAGGAAAAATTATGAGTAGTGCAGTAAATGCTGTGACTGTCCTGCAAACAAAAGATAGCTTCAGACAGTCCAAGTGTGTATCTATCCATTTTGAGCAGACCAAGAAGCTCATAAACCATTGCTGTGATTCACAGGGTTTCTGTGGCACACAGTACCTTGAGTTTGCAAGTTCAGTGCTACCTTAGGCAGATCACTGCAGTAGCTGTGCTATACCTGCTATCATCAAAAGTAGTGCTGCTACCACCCCTCTGTTCTTGCATTTTCTTTTATGATGCAGCATTCATGAAAACGTTGTTCTTTTTGTGTGAATATACTGGCAGTAAACAGGACATTTTGACTATTCGTGTATCAGTTATGAGGAAAGGGCAAAATGTAGTGAAGGCTATACTCCAAGACTGTGGAGACCGAAAAGAATTCAGGATTTGAGAAATTCAAAACCAGAACAATGATTGAGAAGACAAATTAAGGGTAATCATTAGTTTATAACATCACAAAATAGGAATGCTGGAAAATAAATACAAAATAACCTAAAGGAGCATTTCAAGTGATGTCATCTGTTGTCATAAATAGCTACCAGATTCTGTGCATAATCAGTGAGGACTAGAAGGGTGAGGGAGAGAAAATCATAGTAAGAATACCTCCAAATACCAAATCCAGAAAAAAAAAGGTGTGGCTATGGGCAAAGATGGGGCAAGAAAGAGGAAATATATCAGATTTAAATATAATGATCCAAGTCATCTTTGATATTAAATCATTTGAAGTCTGTGGAGTTATAGTAAGTATGAATAGACATTGGAAGCTGTTGTATGTTCTGTGTTTTGACTGCTTTCCTTATTAAATGTTTGATTTTTTTTTTCCTGTGGTCAGGTGTGTTGGTTTAATCCAAACTATAATTTTTTGGAAGCAAATTTATCTTCTAACCTTTTGCTTTGGAGTTGTGATAGTTTTGACAATTTCTGTGTGTTTCTCTATACTTGCCTAGTACTGCGATGAGCTCAAGATAATGCATACAATGTTTTTGCATAAACTAAATCCAAAGTAAGAGATATTAAAATAACTCCTAAAATTAATTTCTAATATCTACCAAATGTTTCCTCATATTGTAACAATAAGCCAACAGGATTTCAGTTTTATATTCAAAGGAAAATAAAAATGGTATTTCAAGATGACTTAGTATCGTTATTTTCTATGAAGATGCTTCCTGATGGTATCTTCCATTTTAATTTCAATAACAAGCCCTGACCCTGTGTAATTCAACTGGTTTTATATCATCAAATGCTGAATGGAAAAATAAAAGATTAAGCTGTGTTTTAAAATCATCTCTTCTAATTGCCTGTTTAAAACAATCGATGTCTGAGCAAAAGACTTCAAAGATGATGTTGAAGAGTGAGTCTGAGCTGAGCCAAAAATCAACCCCGCAAGAAAGATGGAACCTTCACTGTGGACCACACAAGTACTACTGTTATTGTAAGGACTGGACGAGTTAGTTGGCTGACATGGGAGACAAGCAGGCCTGACCCTTCCAGTGGCAGCACAGACTTAGTTTAGCTTAAACTGATGTGAAACTACTCCTTGAATGATTGTGATCTTTCAACAATAAGCTGCAAAGGGAGCACACTTAAAAGAGTCAAGTCCTGGTTTTACTGCAGTAAAATATGATTTATATGCTGATGCATATAAATATTGCTGTGAGGGGGTGTGATCCTGGGAAGAGACGTGGCGAGTCACCTTTGGAAGAATATCTAAAAATGAGGATGGAAATGGTTAGCTAAACATTGAGATATTGAGCAGCTGAAAAAGAAATGAAAATTTAAAAGGTTTTGTGTGTGTGTATGTATGTGATGTTAAATGCCTGAAGTTCGTACATTCCTGGACTAAACAGCTGAGGTTATAATGTGCCTTTGTGACACAAGGAGGAATTTTGAACACAAAGGTTACATTTATTGACTTGCTGTTTTCTGGGTAATATTGATATAGCCCAAATTTCTTCTCTGTAAAGGAATGATGTATCTTTGAAGTTTTCAATAATGAAGAAATAAAATAGAAATGAAAATAATTACAGTCATTTCACTGTTTTTAATTCTCTTCAGAGAAAGTTTACAGTCCTGGGAATAATTAAATATAAATAAATATGCAAATAATAGGATTTTTCAGTTTTGATTTCTAACCAGATGTAAAGAGAGACAAATCCAATTGTGTCTTCAAAAAGTTTTCTCTCTTTATTTTATGAAAACCAGAAGTTATAAAAAGGTTGTTCTCTCTTAAATATGATGAGAATAAATACTTGAAAAGATATTGTAAATGGAACTATAAGAATACAAACCTGTTCTTAAAGGCATAGTTCATAATAAAAAAAGTGATAGCCACATATTTGTCCTTTCCAGCAAAGGTAAAGAGCATACTTTCTTTTTGTTTAAAACATTCCTACATTATTGCAGAGTTTTTAAATGTTACTGACTTTAAAATTTTCCTGCTTTTGAAACTTTAAATGCTGACATTGAAGTATGAAGGTAATGTTGCATATAATCCTTTTTAAGTCTTCCTTCATATTTTTCTGAAGTGTAATTTCAGCTTCAAGATTGTTCAGACAGTTAAAGTACTGCCCAGTAGGCCAGAAAAAGTAACATTTGTATTAGATAAAATTTTAATTTATTTTTTATAAATCATTGTTATAAATAATGTTTATGGTGTATGTGAAATGCAAATGAAAGATAACTAATTTTGTTCTCATATGTGATCTTTTGCCTAATTAAACTGAAAACATAAAGCTTTGAAATAGAGAAGATAAGCCATACTTGCCATGTGCATGTTTTACAGTTTTTATGTAGAAACATTCCTCCTGTTGCATGTAGGTTGCTGATCACCTGAAGGCAAATCAGCTGTTTTCATCCACAAAACACAAAGGAGATGGGTGCGTATCCTGCATGTGCCTTACAGAGAACTTGCCATTCACTGTGATAGTACAAGGAAGTAACTGAACATGTATTTCCTTCTTCAAATATTGAACAGTGGACCAAAGTCCTCATTTCTCTCCTACACATAGAGAATCCAGTCATTCCTAATTAATGCTTGCCTCAATGGATTTGTTTCCTCTCACTCACCTGTCTCTTCTCTAAAAAATTACTCCGGCACATTGAAGGCAAATGCTTTTTCTTGACATATGGATTACTCTAATTTTTATTCAGGGTACTCAGAAGCTGAGTGAATCATTGTCATTTTTACATATACAAAGGAACTTTATGTACAATTTAATTTCTGTTTCTGACTCTCAGTTACTTAGCGTATGTATGACTAAAGGCAAATATGAGTAAATATCTGTGGAGAGACAATTCCTTAGCATGTCACAGATTTAATTATTCAGTCACTATCATCTAACTGCATTACTCTAAGTAATGTTTGGAATAGAGGAGACTTGGCAAGGTGTCTTACAATAGTTTACAGACCTGTTTCTCCATTTGGCTGTATGTAGAAATGTATCCATGTGGGGATTTTATTAAATGTTTTTCATGCTTACTTGGATGTCCTTAGAGAAAGATATTTTGACATATTTGAATATTTCTGAGAGACATTAATTTTCCTGATATTTTTCAGGAAATGAGTAGCAACTGGGTTATGTCAGTCACAAACAATTAGGCTGAATTTATCATTGTGGGGTTTTAGTGAATATTCACACAATAATCTGATAAAAATAATCCTTTTTTTTTGTGAAATTTGTTCTAAATGTATGTCTAGTGATCAGAGGCAAAATATTAAGGTCACTGAGCAGTAATTATTTTTTCATCTTTGAATATTAATTTTCTATTGATGTGTTTCAAAAACATTGGTGACAAGGCTTGACTAATACATTTGCTTAAGGAATCTAAACTTTTCTGTTCAAACTTCCAAATTCTATAAATATTTTAATTACACCACTATTGCCTTAGGAATTCTCTTTCTGATACCCTGTTCTTTAGAATGTGTTTGGATTATATCGGTTTCGTTTCTTTATATTAGACATAATTTATAATTTGTAAATGAGAAATAGTTTGGTAATAATTCATGTTATATTGAATCTTCACCATAGAAAAATATTCCATAAGCAATAGAACATTAATTAGATGGCAGTTTGTGTTTCCTTCATCCTTTTTTTTTTTTTCAAAGTCTTTGAGGAACATTTACTATCTGATGTTGAATTGGCTTTCCATTCTAGGATCTCTGCCTCCCTCTTGGTGGGTAGAAGTGCTTTGAATGGTTAGCCTGCAGTTTTTGTACTTTGCAAAGAATGGCATGTAGCGACTGGTAGGGATATGGTTCACATTCTGTTCCACTGCTGTGGACTCCGAAGTTAAACATGTCTCAAGATCTCTCTGAGTTTCACAGCTCTCATATTAGGGAGCTAAAACTCAAACGAGAGAAATACTTTAGATAAATTTTCAGTCTGTGGAATCACTTGAATTCAGTGGAGTTGTGATTAACCTTACTGTGTCTTGAAAAGCAGAATTTTCGGGTAACACTCTGATTTATTTACAAGATAGTTTTATATTTCTGAAATGAGATCTTCCAGAGAAATGTGTGGTTCCTGTCCAGAAGATAAAGTAGTGCTGAGTAAAAGCAAATGTATCTCTATGATGTTTAAGATAGTAGGTGTGCACTAACATTACATGAGGTAATGTGCTGTAATCCCTGATTTAGTATTTAGGCAATAATCTTGTCCTGCAATTTTCAATGGAAGTCTAGCAACCAAATGTATTATATGTACCAGATTATTTTCCATTTCAGCCAGCTCTCTGTCTTGCATTGCAAAAACCCCAAAAACCTAATTTTCTCTTGTCCAAACCAAAAGCATGAGCAAATGTAACTCAATAGTGCACTGAACTCAAGGTTACACAAAACAATCTAACAGAAGAAACAGCACCTATATACCATCCCAAACTGCTAATGTTTTCCAGTAACCTAAACTTCTCCTTAGTAAGAAAAAATAATGGAAAACCATGTGGTATATTTGAAACTTTATTACTTGACTAATCTATTGGATGTGTGGAATGGTTTTGACGTACCATGGCTAGATTAGCTGCTTGACCCAACTGGAGAGATAAAATTGTATTTAAAATTTTTGTTCTACCCTCTTTGAAAAGATGTCAGTGGTATGAATTTAATCAATGAGTGAGGAAGAGCATGTACTGTCAGCTGTGATGCCATTGGTATGCTGATGGTATCCAGCTCAGTGTCTGCTTCTCGGAGTGCAGACAGTGCACTCTTCCAGATGTCCCAGTGTCTGGCCAAAATAGGGATAGTGATACAAAACAGATGGTCTTAGAGCAAAGCAGAGTTGATGCAAGCTGCTAGAGGGGTGGAAAGGGAAGAAATGGCAGAGCTTCAGTTATTGGATGCCATGTTGAACTCATCCTTGATTCACCGTTAGCAGAGGTAACAAGGAGGGCAGTTGTCCCTTTGCAAGTAGGCAGAAGTTTGAAGAGCAATAGCAAAGATCTACAGTACACTTCTTCTAGATTTTTTGTCTAAGAGTTTTGGTGATTATCATAGAATTACTAACGTGTTACTGTCTCAGTCAGGACTTTAATGCACCTCGAGCTCAGTGCGGACTTTCACATGCAACGTATGGAAGTATGTGTTGCTAAATGTTCCTGTGCACACAGAGAGCTTAGAGATTTTTTGCTTTCTCCCTGCTTGCCCAAATTGTCCAGTCTGAAATCACTCATATGAGTCCCTAAATTAACTGGAACTTTTCTAGCACGACTGCTTCGTCTGCAGCCAGGTGCATTTGGGTAGAGTGCTTGACTGAAAAGTACTTTTTAAAATGGAAGGTATGCTAGTTTATCAGTAAAACGTTTAAGTTGTATAAGTGTCTTGCTTCTTACTTAGTGTGTTTCTCTCTTCATGAAGAAAATTCTCTGAAGGACAAACAAATTGTTTGACTATATATGGAATTTGATCTTTCTAATTAAAAGAAAAAAGAAGTTGGGGATAGAGATATTTGCACTGTAGGAATTCTTGATGTGATATATATTTTTAAAAGAAAACGGTTGGATGCTTCAGTGTTACTGGAAGTGTTTGGACTAAAAATTATTTGTAATTCTTATGCTTTTCCTCAACTTTCATATTAGTAAAAGACATATGAATTTCTGCTAGGACTAATCCAGCCAAGGGCTAGTAGAGTAAATTGAGTGGATGCAAAGAAATATGAATGTGCCTCTCACATTGAAAAATATTATGCTATCTCCTCTTTGTTAAAAAATTAAAAAAGCACCAAACTGAAACCTTTTAAATAGACATTCTTTTTGAATGCTTTGATATTTTTGCTATGCTTGAAAAAAAGCTTACTGATTTAAATTCTAATGTTATGACAAAGCTTTTTTGGTGGTTTTCCTTAAGAATGCAGAGTTGGACTGTGGTCTGAATTGCACATTCAAATAAATATAGTGGTTGCATGAATGAATGACATTGGAATTGGAGCTGATTAGAAATATTGATCAAAATTTGCTTTTAATTTTAAAAGCTGTTTTACTTAAAGCTAGAGTGGAAAAAAAAGAGAGAGAAATGCTGAGAGAAAACATGAAAAGGCATTCCTTTAGATGCCTTCTGAAGTCCAGATTTTGAGGTGGTTTTGTATATTTTCTCATTACAACCTTTTTGATGTTCTGTATTATTACAATGCAAGTACTGTTGTACAATTATGGCAATTGCAGTGATGGATTATAGAATGTGATATAACAAGTGAAATATTCTAAATTTCATTTTATTGGTAATGTAGAAGTAATTAATGTAATTAATGCACTTCAATCAATACTAGATTCCTATTATTGTAAAAACAATGTTTCTGAAAGAATTCTTTAGCACTGAATGAAACCACATAGTTAATAGCTTAGATCAGTGAGTTTGAAATCACTACTGATATGGCAACAATACTTATATAGTCCGTTATTGTTGCTGAACTAGTTGATGAGCAGTAGTTTTTTGGTGATTTTAGATCTTGTGTCCTACAATTACCACTCGGGAATGATAAGAGGGCATGATGCCAGTTCTTTCCAACTGTGGTTATGAGCTTTCTCATTTAATTAAAATGAGACTGTAATGTTGTATTCAGTCAGTGGTTTGGGAAGTTCAGATATCCCAGATTTCTTTTATGAACTTCATCTGTCTGATTTGGAGCAAAGCTCTGAAGCCCCTGCACCGCATCTTAGAGATGCTCTCATCCCCTAAGTCAGTGTTTCATCAGTCTTGCTTGCAAGGTATTTTTCAGTCATAAACAATTATCACACCTAGTGGGAAAAGGGAGAATAGGCAAGAGGCCCTGTGGTCTCAGTGTAGTTTTCTAAGATACTGAAGTGTGCTCTAATGAAACGAGAATGTCTTCATCAGAAAAGGTCTCCTATGTTAAGGAGTTTTACAGTACCTGCAAACAGTGATGCTTCCCCTACTCCTATGTCGGTTTTGTGGTTTTTAGACTGTGGAGTGGGTTTATCCTCTGACAAATGATACAGGTAGAAGTGGACATGCAAACTCAAGTACTTAGTGGCATCATATTTCAACTGGTTTTGTGTGAGTCCATCAGTGAAAGCACATTTAGGGAAGTTATTGTCAACTTGAGATGCTTCTCAAGTAAAATGTCTTCCAAAGATTGTGTTCAGAAATCTAAAATACCTTTAAGGAGAGAAAGTATCTGGATTTACTTAGAATGATATTTGTATCAAAAGTCTGGCATGGGTCTGAACTGGCCCAAAGTCTGGTATTTGAAGATGTTAATAGGAAGACATAAGAATATGTACCAGAACATGTAGCACTGTGTATTCCATGACATTGAATGAACAAAATAAGATGTCCTGTAGCTGCTGTACTGCAGAAGCTAACTCCAGTTTTGCATCTGTTGAAGCAAATGTTTAAAGTATCCTTTTCAGGAGTGGAGCATCAGGTGTTCTAGGCTTCCTTGTCTGGAAGCCTAATTCCTGCTTGTCCCAACATTTCTTTTGGAATTAATGTGGGCTTTTTATTGAACTCTTTTAATATTAGCAAGATAACTTATCTAAACCAAAAAGGATTGGTTAATATGTTAAGACACATAAAAGTATGACATATAAAGCAGCTGAGTTTCCTGGAACACAAGCAGAAATGCTATCAGCAGTAGGATTTGTTGGCTTGATTTTTTAGGGTTGAATCTTTGTTTGGTTTGTGGTTGGTTGGTTGGTTGGTTGGTTGGTTGGTTGGTTGGTTGGTTGGTTGGTTGGGGTTTTTTTGTTTTTGGTTTGTGGGGTTTTTGTGTTTTGTTTTTTTTTCTTTTTATTGAGAGTAGTAGAGCATATCAAGAGTCTGTGTGTCAGTCAACAGGCCTTGACAAATCAACATTATATACATGGAGTATGGCAATGTCTACTATGATGTCAGAACACTACCTTGAGAAATTCATTGCTTCAAAGGAAGAGGCATTATTTTCCTGACGTATCAAAATTGCCTGGTGGCCTGCAGGCCTGCAAGAACATAAGTCGGAATTCATTTTCTGAATTTTTATTCTCACATGAAAATATGTAGTGCTTTTCTTAGTGTTAGACGGAAGAGACAAACTGAGCTGTCATAGACATTTCTAGCTTTGCACCTTGTACTTCTTGAAGTACTCCTGGGAAATTACTGCGTTTTATAAAGGAGGAAGGAGACAAAAGTGACTGGATCATAGAAAACAATGTAACACATGATCTAATTATGTGAGCCTTCTTGTACAACTAAACTTTCACTGTATTTTATAGGAGTTTTGCGTAAGAAGAGCTGTGTCCTTAAAGTGAATGGTGTGCGAGTCTTGTAAATGTTTGTAAGATGTTTCCACACCCTGTCATCCCAAGACATTAAGCAATCTTGCATGGTTTTTAGAATACTTGGTGCTAGGGCCCCTTTCCCTTCCCCTATGCCCCCCCATTCCTTCCCAGATAGAAAGGAAGTAAATAATTGTGAACAACATCCTATTTTAAAAACATTACCTTGTTACTGGGCTGTGTTCTTGTTTAGTTGAAATAAATTTTTTTCCTCTCCCCTTTTTGATGAAACTTGTCTATAAAAAAATCACAAAGAATTCAGCTTAGTGAAGCATTATTATTGATATAGAAAACATCTGTTTCTGTTCTATGCTATATTATACTTGTGATCTTTATCTCACTTTAAAGTATTTTTGTCTATTGTTGTTATGGCAATGCATGAAGATTGCAGCTGTGTGAATTTATTTTGGAGAATTGCTGATTTGAGAAAAATGTAAGTTTTTTTCCTCTGGTTTGTAGGTAGGGGTTTTTTTAACCATAGAAACTGCTGTAGGACCAAAGCTGGGTCTTCACATTCCCTATTCATTTAGAGAATAGCAGAGAATGAACATTAAATCAAAGAAATACAATGCACAGTCATGCATTAAAATAACAAACTTGTATTGGTACAAGTCAGATTGTTTTACTTATGTGAACTTCCAGCCTATTTCTGTACAAAGATAGGTAAAAATTTTCTAAGGATTTGAGAAGTTTCACAGTATTCTTGTCTTCCATGACATAAGCAGTCATCAGCTTGGCTTTTCTTTCTCTCTTTTCTCAGTGAATTACCTCATTGCTGCTCAATAAAATCACTGAACCGCTCAGCTGTATCCTCACTAGTTGGTCTAGCAAAGAATACAAAGAAAGAGAAAAGATTCAGTGTCCAGAACCTGTAACTGAATTGACTTCTCAAAGAAACCCTTTTTTTTTGCTGAGACTGGTTCTTTTCGATGTTACATGGAAACATCTGAACCTTTGGAATATTTTTTTTAATTCTTAGAATGCATTATTGCACTCGTTGCTTGTATTTATTTTAATAACATTTATGTTCAAATATTGTTCTACAAAGCACACATGAACTACTGAACAACACATACAGAGTTTAGTACTAAAGTTACTGTATGATTTATTGATTTTTTTGTTATTAATTTTTGGTTTTGTTTGGGTTTTTTTTTTTAATTAAGGGCCATTTAATTATTGTGGTCAATCAGAAAGATTGCCAAATGGCATATAAACTTGATTACAACTCAAAAATTCCCATCCAAATTTGTGGGTATTGCAAACCAGGCAGCTTCTCAAAGCCCAGTTGCTTTAGTGAGAAGAAAGGGGAATATCTGCAGTGTAAATATGAAGCATCCAGAAGAAATTGAAATCATTCAATACTGATGTGGAGGTGCAGTAATCCAAGTTAAATGAAATGCTGCAGTTATTCTTCGGATTTGGTAGATGAGGTTATACCTCTCTGTCTAGTTGTAATACAAACAGCTTTTTGCCAATTTGACAAATTCCATACAATGCTGAATTAGATCAATGAAAATTCCTTGAGAAAAATTATCAATTGTATATGATGTATGTTTTTGATATTTTAAATCTGCATTTTTGTATGCACATACTGCTATGTCTAACAGCATGTGACAATAAATCAATACTGTGTACTATTCTGCCTACTTGTCTGTTAGCTACAACTATAGGCAACTCTTGAATCCACATTTCTTGCACAAAGTTTCTTGAGAGAAAAATGCTGGTAGTTGACTAAAAATGAAATAGGCATGGTTTTGATATACAAATTCAAATATAGAAGGAATGATGGAGGGCAGCCTGTATCCTTGCTCTGTTGGAACAGTCTCAGTCTCAGAAAGCCAAAAGTTAATCAAGCAGAGAACAGTTGAAAACCTCATTTAAAGAAATCACGTCTGTTTAGGGGGAGAAAAACCTGAGGCATATACTTCAATTTCTTCTAAACTGTAATCCATACAGTGGTTTACATCTGTAAAGAAATATGGAACTTTTCACACCTCTTTAAAGCACAATTAAACTGTGTTTATTTTAATACCTAATATGTTCCAAATATGTAATACCTTTTCTGAAATGACTCATAGATGACATAGCTCTTTATCATATAACCTTCCAGGTCCTTTGAATTAGTTTGTGTATTAACCATACATCAAATTTAAAGGAAAAGCTGTTGAAACAGTGCAAACTGAACTTCATTGCAGTGGTCAATTTATATCAACGCAACAAATTACCTAGAGGAGGGAGGGGGGACAGGAAGGACAGTTTTCTTAAGCAGTAAAATAAAACATTACAGAGAAGAAAATGTAGTTCAAGGACTTTAGTCACAAAACTTTCATTTGCGTTTAGCCTAGCTGTTATTGAATGTTGCTATTAAAATAGATGTTTCCCTAGAGTGTTGTTTAACATGGCAGAGTCCTGACAATCTGACCATACTGCCCTGAGCTTGAAGCACAGCAGTAAGAGTAGCTTTAGGAGCTACAGAGGACAACCAAAAATATTTCAGGTAAAGATTCAGGGGGTTGTATCTCATTCTTCTGTGTATGAAAAGGAGCTTGGTACTCCACTGTGTGTCTGTAATGGTTACTTGTGTACTTTAAATTCTAACTGAATGCTACCTCTTCTGATTTTAAAGTTCTCTATGACTTTTACGCATCTGATGTTGGGATTTAAAATTTGCCTTTTTGCATTTTCTGCTTCACTCAGATCCATTAATGTCAGGTTTCTTTTCTAAAGTGAAATATATGAAAATACACGTGTATACACACATTATCTGAAAGACATTTTAATTAGATGATCACATACTGTATACTATAAAGCCACAGTCAGTACAAGGTCATTTAATAGCAGCTAGTCAGTGTTTTGCTTGATTACTTTTAGCTAGAGACTAATCAAGTTATAAACAACTGAAAATTGGGCTTTATGAATACATTAGGAATAGAGAACTTGCCTATTTTGTGTTAGCAAAAAATATTCAGATTACCATTTACAGTCTAACTGACCTATGCTATTCCAGTGTCATCTTGGGAAAAAAATTCTCCGAGAGCCTCATCTGTCTTCCTGCAAAATGGGAATAATTTTACAGTAGTAGAAAATCCAGTTATTATTATGAGTTGCCCATATTACAGTGATATGGAGGATTTAAGTGTGCACGTTTTGGTCTCTTCCAGCGTGTGTCCATTTCCCATTTTCTGGGTTTAGCAGAGCACTTTTATTTTAAGACTGTTTTTTCATTGTTAAGTGAATAATTGATGAAGAAACAACAGAGGAAGAGCATACAAGCAAAAAAAAATATTTTTGTCTTCAGTATGTCCTTTGTCAAATGGAGCTATTTGACAGCATCTCTTGATAATTTTTTAGAAATTAATCAGACAAATAAAGATTGAAAAAATATGCAGCACTGATTGAAGTGAAAATGATAATGAATATTTTTCAGGGAACCCCTTGTAACAGGGTGATAATATAAAAAATACTCTCAAATGTCATTTCCTATTAATGTGCAAGTAACTGTGTGTATTTTCTTCCTGATGTTTTAGTAGTTCCATTTTTTAGTGATTCTACAGGTGAAGCTCCTTTATTTAAGCTACAAAATTTAATCATGTGTTCATCCCATTGTTCTGTCTTGTTGCAGAGGATCTTGATGATCTCAGAATGGAAGGAGTAACAAGTGTGATGTCTTCTGGGAACAAATTCAATCAGACTCGAAGTGCTCATACAGCTGAGCCTCAAGCAAAGGTCACATTGAATATCTGTGCAAGATGTGCCAGGTAAAAAAGCAAAAAAAACCCCAGATCATGCTAGCCAATACCTTCTTTTTCCCAGGTTTTCGGCCATGTGTTGTGCTTATGGGCCAGGTGATGACCTGTCCTTGTGCTAAAGAAAAAATAATTGCTTAGCTACTGGCTACACTATGACCTCTGGCATTTGAATTGTGCAACTTATGTTTATGCTTGATATGTCACATCAACAATGAATCAAAGAACATAGTTAGTCTTAGGCCTTACTTCACAGCTTGAAACCATTTTAAGCCTTTCTGTCTCTGAATTTCACTAGTTATTTGAGCTTCTGTGGTTTTTCAGTGGATGAATCAGGGAATTTAAAGGTTCAAATCCAATTTGAAAAGCACCTGCATAAATGGAGATTTAGTTGCACAGGTGCAGTCCAGGATTTCAAATAGTTGCTTCTTAGCACTTTATAATCTCATCCTGTTTTACCTCTGAGAAATAATTTAATCAGGTTGAACCCCTTTTCGTTTTGACAGCTGGAAATAATTCTTATATTTACAGTATGAAGGCCAAATAAACAGGTTGGTATTCCTGTAGCCTAGTCAACTTGAGAATGCAACACTAACAGAAACCCCTTAAATTTCCTGGTTGAATTCTTCTATGTAGACAAAAGCTCATTTGGAGAAGGGATTTAAGCCTGTTTAAATGACAAAACTAGCCTTCTCACCCTTCTGTTAATGGTTCAGATTAGCAAGAACAATACAGAGGCATGCCAATTTTATCTGCCAGCCTTTGCCAATGGCTGCTCTATTGTGTAGTTTGAGAGGGGATTAGCTGCTTGTAAATAAAAAGCAACCTGTGGTGAAATTAAGTCAAAAGTTTGGCCATATGCCACCCTACGTTTCTACTTTTTTCCCCATTTTGCTCGTAAATTACTAGTTTTATAAAGCACTTATGCAGGCAGAGGAGCTTCAAAACATTTTCTGAGGCTCTGGAAGCATAACTACAGGCATACTGAATCACCCATTAAAAAACATCTCTTTAGCAGGGTTGTGCAGCCTCAGGGAACTTCAGCTCACAGTACTGTCAGAGTACTGGATGGCCTTGCAATTCTAGAGTTTTGCTTTCAGCAGCATGGCCTTGTGCTTTCAGAAAACAGCAAACATGCTAGTCATGGAATTCTTCCCAATTCACTACAAACAAATTGCTTATGTTGTAAAATGTCTTCAAACAACTAACTACATGAAAGTGTGGACATTTTTTTTTAAACCTGGCATCCGTTGTCCACAGATTAACAAGTGGAAAGGTAAGGAATATAGAAATTTTAAGTTTTCTACGTGGTCTTTCTGAACTTACAATAACATATGGATTACTATGAAGGTTAATTAAATTTTGAATTCTCTAAAGTAGCCGCTAACAGCGGGTGCCAAGATACTATATGTTCTCTCAAGCCTGCACACCAGGGAGCAAACGGCTCAGATCTTGAGCCAAACCTAGCAACCTTGGCTATTGCTATTGTCTGTTAACTGCCTGTACTATATGACTGCCATCTAAAATATGAGCTGTGAGACAAAGATCTCATAAAACCCCTTTTGCCACTTCACTTATATGAGAGAATGCAAAACGGTGCTTTATTTTGCCTATACACCTTCATTTTATTCCCTATGCTGTTTAGTGAAGTCAGTGAGGAACGTGATGTTAACCTACTTGAGTGCGGTTCTTTTCACTCTTGTTGCAATTTAGCATTTTCTATACCATCTCATCAGGAGCAAAGGAAGTCAAAAGAGACAAATGGGTGTTGCTGTTGTATTCACTAGTGAGGAAAGTAGCATTTATTTTTCAGGTTGGTAATGTTATCTATTCTGTTGGAGCATTCCTTCCTTCCTTCTTTCTGAAGGAAGAATTCCTTTCCTCTCTTACTTCAAGACAGAGTACAGTCAGCTCTCTCCAGTACCTTCACAGGGGTTTTGTCCAGAGCCTTCTTGCAACTGAACTAGTGGGTACAGAGAGTTGCATGAAGCAAATGGTTTCAGGGACATAAAGACAGAGCTTTTTTTCCTATTTGGTTTCAAGAGCAATTAGATTTGGTTTCAAGAACAATTAGATTTTCTCTTACTCAGTGATATAGCCATTCAAAATACTGTGCTATAAAATTGCAGTCAAAGTATTTTGGTCATCTCTCTGGAAGTTTCTCAGTGTTAGTATTTATTTCCATTGTAATGACAAAGCCTAGTATTTAATGAAAGGTCAAAATATTAAAGTGATTAGTGTATTTATTTGTTTTAGAAATTATATTTTTATATTTTCATATTCTGTTTTATAAATAGTCTTGTGTGCTGTACAGTGTGCATATTGATACTACGAGATTTGATTGTAGGCATGTTTGAATATAACTGAAAGAGAAAATATATGTTGTTATGCATATTTTTTGTTACAATTACACAGGTGTCTTTCCTCTTAATTTTACACATTTTTCAGTTCTACAGAGTGATTTTGAATGAATGGAGCTATTAATGGCAGTGGGTGTTCTGTAGATAATGGGGCTTGTCAAATCAGATTACCAGATTAGATTTGCTGAAGGTACTTTGGCTGTCTTTGGGAGAAATATGACTTTTTACCTGAAATTTAATTGGCAAAGTTCCAAATGTTGGAAAATGTGCTTCTTGGCTCAGACAAAAAGTTT
The DNA here is from genome assembly GCA_035041135.1 of Platyrinchus mystaceus. Lineage (NCBI taxonomy): Eukaryota > Metazoa > Chordata > Aves > Passeriformes > Tyrannidae > Platyrinchus > Platyrinchus mystaceus. The sequence goes on from JAWWLV010000088.1 coordinate 118,440,174, forward strand.
AATTTTACACTTGCATTTGCATAATCTATTTCTTTAACCTTGCTGTATTTTTTTTGAATGCTTTGCTCTGATTAGTCTCAAGTCAATTTACTCTCTATGGCACCTTCTTCAGAAGTTTCCTCTCTTCCTTGGGTATGTTGGAGCTTTTCTGAGAGAGATTTATTTAAGCAATTAGGATTACATTTTCTTACCCTAGATCATTAGTGATTCCTCATTATTTGAGAATTAGAGTGAACAGGTCTATGACCATGCATAGGCTGCCTTAGCCTGAGAGGAGTGCTGGTTTCATTCTGAAACCACCTGCAGTATGGTACAGTGCAGCTATATGTGGCATATTTTCTGTGGCTTCTGTAACTTCCTCCAGTGAGAGCACAGTGACTTGTGAGAAGAATGCACTGAACCAACTGTTTACTCCATGCTGAGATCAGATTTCATTTAGCTCCTGTTTAACTTCTTCCCTTTGTACTACTCAAATAAGTGAGAAAATCAGGACTCAGACTCTTGAATGTAATAGTAGCAGGACATTACTAGCAGCTTCTGGTTCCCTATTTCTCTGTCAAAACAACCTTATTCCTTTGCTAGTAACTGGCATTCGGTTCAAGCTAGTACTAAATGTCCTGTGTAGCTGGTTTTCTCTGGCTGTCACTAGACTGTTAGTCTGCACAATAGTAGTTCTTCCCTTGGAATTCCCCTATTCTATTTCTGATGTAGTGTTTAACACAGTGTCAGAGGGACATCTTAAAAAAAAAAAAAGCCAAATGTAAGTGACTATAATTAGAGATAAAAATCTACTTTGTTACAAGGCAAATTAAATCCCGTTTATATTTTGGGGGAAACCTGCAATGGTGTTGAGGCACTGCATTTGGGAAAAGATTCTCCCTTAAGTCTCTTAGACTTGCTCACGAATTACAAGAAATGAGACTGGACATAATTTGAACTAAAATAAAACCCCCAAACTTGTAATGTTTTTTGGTTTTTTTTTTTTTAGAAACTGCTATATAACCTTTAATGCTGATAATTTCACCAATCATCTTCAAATAATAAATAGATAGATGTGACTGATCAAGTCAGTAATTCTAAAAAAAGGTGTAGTTCTCCATCCAGGCATCTAGGAGATAAAGATGGGGGATTCTTTCAAGCTATCATGCCAAGTTGGTTTTTTACAGCTCATGATTTAAAAAACTAAAAAAATCCCCCCCCAAAACAACCAACCAACCAAAAAAATCCCAACCCCACAAAAAACCCCAAACCAAAACAAAAAAACCTAAACAACAAACAGAAAGAAGGAGAAACAAAAGGAGTGGTTAATTTTGCTGGAGTATAAATTGGTTTGTAGTCTGGCATATAGCTGTAAGAAACAGAGAGCTTACTGTTTTCTGTATAGATGTTTCACACACGATGAGCGAAATGCAGATGGATAACAGCTTTAAGAGGTTTTTCAAATGGGAAAGTAGCTACAGAACAATGTTATTCCCATAGCTGTTCTTGGACTACAGGGCAAGTTAAGCAGCATATTAAGTCATCTAAATAAAAGGGTGACATCATTCACAAGGTGGAACAAAGCAAGGTTTATAGATACAGAAAAAAGACTACTAAAAAAACCTCCCTGTATTTGGAAGGTTTGTGTCTTTCTATTTAGTTAGAAAATTAGCCAAGACACTTTTAGTACAAATGATCTGGATTTAAATTATTTGAGGAAAATTATTATAATAATAATTCCTTCATCAAAGAGCACAACTGGTCTGACTGATTTACAGAGTAGACTGACTCACAGAGTAGACTGACTCATTATAACATGTTTTTGAGAATCCTTTCTCACATACAGACGAAACAAATTAATTTCAGGTTTGGCCAATGAATCAACAGACACAATCACAGATTAGCAAAACTCATATGGGTTAAGTAGAGATTTAAATGACAATTTATGAAAGCAAAATGACACTTCCATATTTTCTTATGTGTATTTTGACTTGCACTTAAGTAATTTGCAAGAATTTAATTGACCACAAGGTAAAAGATAATATTAATGTACTATTGAATGAATTATAGAGGTTTTTCTTTTCTTCTGTTTTTTTTAAGGACCACCCATTAGCCTTGTATGCCCACTGCCATGCTCAAAAGTTAAATCTTGTTCTTGTGGAGTCTTGCCAATGCATTCCTGAAAGTAAGAAGCTTTTTGTTTTTAATAGCGCAAGGGCTGCATTCATTCTTTTTAACATCAATAGAATACAAAAAAGGGGTTGCATGTGATTAAAAAAGAAATGGGATTATAGAAAACATACTGTGCAACAAGCTTGAAGGCTTCTGAACTAGAATGTTGGGAAGGAGCACTAGTTGCATACAAATGTAGGTTTGAGATGCAATGTTTTAGTTAATAATGCAAGATTAGCTAGAGCAAAAGCACAATGTAGTAAGGAACTAGAAGAATCAAATATATAGGTATAAACAAACAGAATGTATTTGTACATTTAAAAAGTAAAAGTGATTTTTCTTACTGTCCCCTCTAGGATGTGGAGTACAGTTCAAGTGTAGTAACTGGCATGCTTGAGCTGTTGCTGTAGAATAAATGAGATGCTCTGTGCATGCTAACATTACAAATGTTTTTGAAAAACTTAGTTTGGAAAAAGTACTCAAAAATTCTCATGTCAGTTTGCCTTTCCCATGAAATCTTTATTGTTACCCTGCTCATTATCTGTGACTCTGACTCCATTAAGATATCTTGTCCTCCAAAAAGTCTTCAAGTTAGCTTGTTTATTTAACTAGGCCAGTTAACTTGTCTTTATTGTCTGGATTTTTGTAATATTTTAGTAAGTTTAGTTTTCTGTAGTGTAGTCTCCATTACATCCATGTGTACTTGGGACATACTCATATAAACTACGTGGTGCTATGTGAAATTTAAGAATAACATGTTGGTTTTCTGAAATACATCACTGGACTTGGAGCAGATCTTCATGACATAGAGCCAGGGCAACCATGAATGTGTAGAGGAGGAGACAAAAGAATTGAAGGAACCAGCTATAATTTGTCGTAATTTTCAGAATAATGGTGGAAAGAATGGAACTGGTCATCATATATCTCTAGAAAAGAACAGGAACTAATTGATTGGTTGGGGAATTCTCTGGTGTTAGCTTCAACCAGTTTATAGTACTAGAGTTTGTGTGGAGGTGCTTTATCTGAGTATCACAAAGCTCTAACAATACTAATGAGACTTGAGATCATAAAGAAGCATTTGGTGGAAAATATCATAATGAGCTATGCAGAAAATAGAATCTGAAGCTTGACAAGTGAATCTAGTTTAACTATCAAAAGCAGAAAAGCTGGTGTCTGTAAATAGAGAAAAAACTGCAATTAACAAGCCACTTTACTGCATGAACTATCCACAGTCAGCACTCCCAAAACTTCAGGCAACAAAGAGAAAAATTAATGAAATTAATTACCCCTATGAGGAACATCATAAATACTGACTAAAAGCTACATTTAAAACAGAGATAAAGATTGTGGGCTCCTGGAATATTTCCTTAAGTAAAGGAAAGAAGTGTACTGAGCTTCCTCATCTTCCACTGTGCACTAGGTCCTGATCTGCTCTCATTGTCATTGTGTTCCCTGAACAGAGACCACTGGGATGGCTGACTTGTCTTTTGAAATGAGATGGGATCTCCTATCTTGTCCAGGCACATAATCCCAAAATAACTCCAGAACTGGGGATGGGAAGGTGTCAGGGAATCGGTACTGCACCATGGGATAGAGTCTGATCAGGTAGGGTGAAAAAGAGGGGCAACATCTGGCATTCTCTAGATGCCATAGATCTCGGAAGAAGGAAGGATGTAGAGTTAGCTACTGGTGCGGTTTTTGGCAGGTGGTCTGGGTTTATGTGCCACCAAATTAGGCCATGCCATCAAGGTAGATACTTTTGCTCTGTTTTCAGGAGACTGCTGCTGTTCAAGTCTGAGTGTGAAGCCTTCTTTCCCAGACTGAGCCATTTTGGTGTGAGTCACCTTAAAAGGAGTAATGCCTTGAAAATGCATGTAGAACTTAATGACATTGAAACTCCATGAACTGTTTTCCCCTTATCCTGACCACATGTAACAGTGTGTGCTGTCCGGGTAAGATGAAAAAAGGCATTGAAATCTAACAGGAAAATTTCTGCATGTGCAAGTATTCCTTACATGAATTGTCAAAACTGCTCAGTGGTAGCATCTGCAGATGCTAATTTCCAGGTGTTTCAGGTATGTTTGCACATACTGTAATCATCCCTTTAACTGCAGTTTTTAGAAGTGATGGAATTAGATAGAAGAGAACCTGATCACCGTGAATGTAAAACAACTCTCTGTTTTCCTTTATAGACTTTAATTCCCTTGCTAATTTAAGGTTTTGTGGGGAGAAACCTGCAAATGGTGGATCTTGGAATGCGTGTGACTAGGAATTGGGACTTGAGAAGAATAAACTGTGATTTCAAAATCATGATATAACATGATATGCTTATTTGGAAAACCTAGCATTACATTTCCTCTTTAGACCTTACCTGTAGTTTTGATTCCTATTTCTCCTCTCTTTCTTTGCTACTCCTCAAAGGTCTTGCAAATGAGTGCATAGTGAGTATTCTGTCAGAGCACTCTTTTTCCCTGATAGCTTTTTCCTGCATGGTGAGTTTTAGGTAAAATTATCTTTTTGAACATTTAAATGGGTTTTGATTTCTCTGGAGTGTAGCCTTTTACACAGAAGGCTTTAACAAGGAACGCCCTAGCACTTGTATTTTTCTTATTTGTGGGTTTAATAAAAGATTTTATTCTTCCTCCACATGCAAATACTTTTGAAATATGAAAGCTTTTAAAAGAAACAGCTAATTTTTGTCTAATCATGCAGCAGAAGGGTGGGAGATGATGTGTCAATTTATATTTCTGATTGATCAATAATATAGGGATGTGTGAGAAAGAATAACCTCTCAGGTCCTCCATATAATCCCTGGTTTGGCCCTGTACACTGTGCTATAATACTGGGGAATGGATACAGGTATATGTGTGGTTGGTACATGTATTTGTATAAATAATAGTCTTTGTATGTCTGACCCGTCATGGTAAGGCCAGGGTAGTGACTCAGTTTCTGGCAAAAACTGCTGGTTTGTTAATTTTCTTGAAATCTGGGAACAAATTACTTCGAAGTACCAAGGGAAAAAATATGTTTCCAAACTGAAGTAGTCAGTACAGAATTAATGTTGGGGGAAAAATTCTGTGATTGAAATTCATGTACAGACTCTGAGGAAGTTTATATCTTCAAATCTCATCAAACCTTTTGAATATATATATATTTTTTTTTCTTTTCCTCTTATGCATTTCATATTACATTTTTGTCTGTGTATTATTTCTAAGTGACTATTCTTACGGAGGAGAAAATACTAAGTATTCCAGATTACTTGTCTCACTATTTTACATTCTTTTTTCCTTTTTTTTTTTTTTTAACCTTAGTTTTATTGGACCTCTTGTTTCAAAGAGCTGAAGTTTCCTCATGGTTGTTTGCTAGCTTCACAGACTCTCTCCTAAACTAAGTGTTTTATTTGCCTATTTTTTCCCTTGAAGAGTGGCAAACAAGTAAATTAGACTCCATAATGGGAGTGCTTTATAACTTCTAAATATTTCCT
>JAWWLV010000088.1:118450475-118473329 GCA_035041135.1 Platyrinchus mystaceus
AAGCAGGCTTGGACAATGGCAGTGAGGTCCTCAGGACGTAGGTTTGTTTAGAGTGACCTTCTCTTAGATGGATGAAGATCAGGAATTTTCCAATTAAATGCATGTTCTCCAGGAATAATGTTTCAAAAAACCCAAAATGTTTTCAAGTGATATTGAGATTCAACAAGATTTAGCTGACACAGGGCAGAGCGGAGAGAATGGCTGGAGCCGCAGTGCTCAGACAGGTAATATCTCCTTTCCTTCTCGGGGAGTGCCCTTTACTGTCTTAGATCCCCAGTGGAATTTTTCTTTATTACTGAAAAGTCAGCAGAAGCATTTGTATTGTCTTGAAATAGGAGGTTTTCAGGGTTTCTTCTCAAGTGGAATATCAAGGTTTCTATTTTTCACCTCTGGGGAATATCCGAATTTGGGCCCATTTAGCCAGCTCTAGTTTGCTATTTCTAAAAATAAAAAGAAGTGCTTAGTCACATACCAGAATTTGAAGACCAGCCAAGTGCACAGTAATTATATAACTCTTGCCGGCAGTTGTTTATTTGGGCTTAAAGGAGATTTTGTCTAAAAATGATAACTTCTGCTGGCTCATTTTTGAAAGGAATAGAAAAGAATTTTGTTTATTTAAGTGACATATTTCTGGAATAACATTAGCCTAAATATAATCCAAGCTCTTCTGTCAATAAGTGACAATCACTCTCCTCTGAATTTGATTTGACAAAGAAATTTCCTGAAGTACAACCTCTACTGTACAGTAGCAGATGACAATTTATAATGCACATACTTTGAATTGGTAGTCTCCACAAGGAACGAATACTAGAGAGCATATATCTCACTATGAGGTGTGTGAAACATTTCCATTTCTAGGTTTTCAGAATACTTCATACCTTCTGGATAGGCCCTGATGTAAGAAAGTGCCTCTGCTTGTAAGTAAGTGTGTTTAGTTATTTTCATTAATCCAACATAGTCCTTGTAAGTATTGTGTGAACTATTCTTTTTAAATTGTCGTATTGTGATCAACAGTGTTGGCATAGAGGACAATCATAGTGTACATCTACATTTAGTGCACTGGAGGAGTTTTTGGGTAGGAATTTGTCCTGCATCTGTACTTAGAGTTGTGTGCACACTCAAGTATAGACATAACAGTAGTTGCCCTCAAAGCTGGACATGGGTTTACCTCTTAAAAGTCCGTTTTGCTCAAGAGTAAATATTGCTACAAATTTCAAATCTGAAAATGCATGCCAACTTTAAACTGGGGAGAAAGACCCCACAATTCTAATACAGCTTTCTAACCCGTTCCCTGTTATTTTTTCCCCAAGATATAGTTTAATTCCAGTGTCATATTGTCTAGGAATTCTGCAGCTGTATGAGGGCTACTGCATTATTTTAAGAATGGTACAAGTGGAGAAATCACACCTACTCATGCTTTCCTCTCTCCTTCCATCCCCACTATTCCCACACTTCATTAGGTACCCATTTTAATTAGTTGGTTTAGGATGCTATTCATTGGATTTTGGGTTCATGTAAGGAATTATTTTGTAGGATCATCTTATCTCTTTCTTTTTAGTTTCTAAGTGGAATCATCAATTTATCATCTTTCTAAAACAGCAATTACCATAATGTCAAGAAGCTGTCCTTTTAATAGCTCATTGGTTATTGATAGGTATCAGAGAGCTTTGAAAACAAGACCACTAGTTCTGTCACACAAAAAGAATGGGGAAGTGCAATGACATGCCATGTAGCTGATTAGAGTAAAGGAGAGCAGTGAATTCAACTGGACTGTGGATATTGCCAACATTTATTTTCTTTTCAATTAGGCCAAACATTTTTTCATCTGGCAAAGTAGGTGACTCCTATTGAAATATCAAATTGCAATATACTCACCTTGATATCCAAAAATCTGTGTTTTAAGAAATGTAAACATCGTAAATGATTGAATTCAACAATGTGCTTAACATGAAAAAAGAAAATTCTATTATTGGAATCTTGAGTCTGTTTTTATTATTTGCTGTTGTCTGGCCTGGATGAGACGGTATGGGATTTTGTTATGCTGTGACTCATTCAAGGAATGTAGAAGGAGTATTGTCCTCTTTTTGCATATTCTTATAGTATCATGGATGAAGGGGCAGAGTGCCTCCTCAGCAGGTTTGCTGATGACACAAAGCTGGGAGGAGCAGCCAATAGCCCTGAGGGCTGTGCAGCCCTTCAGAAGCACCTTGACAGGTTGGAGAGATGGGCAGAGAGGAACTGGCTGAAATTCAAGAAAGGCAAAGTCAGGGTCCTGTACCTGAGGAAGGAATAGCCCCATGCACCTCTACAGGTTGGTAGCTGACCTGCTGGAAAGCAGCTCTGCAGAGAAGGACATGGGGGTCCTGGTGGACAACAAGCTGTCCATGAGCCAGCAGTGTGTCCTTGTGGCCAAAAGGCCAATGGTATTCTGGGGTGTATTAGGACGAGCATTGACAGGGGGTCAAGGGAGGTGATCCTTCTCCTCTACTCAGCCCTGGTGAGGGCACATCTGGAGTGCTGTGTCCAGTTTTGAGCTCCTCAGTACAAGAGAGTCTTGGAGCTCCTGGAGCAGGTCCAGTGTAGGGCTACAAAGATGATTAAGGGACTGGAACATCTCTCTTATGAGGAAAGGCTGAGGGAGCTGGGCCTGTTCAGTCTCAAGAAGAGATGACTGAGAGGTGAATCTCATCAATGTAATACAAGTGCATGAAGAGAGGGTGTCAGGAGGATGGAGCCGGGGCTCTTCCTGGTGGGGTCAAGCAATAGGACAGGAGCTGACGGGCAGAAACTGATGCAAAGGAAGTTCCACCTGAATATGAAGAAGAACTTCTTTACTGTTTACTGGAACAGGTTGCCCAGAGAGGTTGTAGACTATCCCTCACTGAAGATATTCAAGAACCATTTAGACACAATTCTGTGCAATGTGTTTTGGGATGACCCTGCTTGAGCTGGGAGGTTGGACCAGATGACCCACTGTGGTCCCTTCCTACCTGACCCATTCTGTGAATCTGTGAATCATATTCTAAATCATACTGGGGGTATGACTGTGATTCATGCACCCACAAGCTTGTTTGTAATGATAGACCTGGTATAATGCTGCCATACCAATCCTGTAGACTTGATTTAGGATGTCTTTAGTCCTGAAGTCCTTCACAGTTTTCTTGGAACAAATCCTACAGAATGCATTTTGCTGTCAAAGAAAATTGAAATATTTACTTGGAGGCTGTTTGCCTTTGTAGCTCTTAGACATCCAATATGCAGCTGGTTAACGTAACTGAAACAATGGCCTCTGAGCAGGAGATCACACTAGAAACAGAAAGTGTATGGAAAAAAATGTTGGCTACTAGATATCGAGTTTGGACTCCCATTAAAACAGTCAATAGCTGAAATAATGTTTTGGTTAATAAATGAAGTAGTCCATAATGTGTTAGTAAGATAGTAGTTTTTAAGTAATTCTTCTAGACCTTTGCTTCTTTCTAATCTATGGTTCTCTCTCCTTAAGACTTTTTAAGTGTTTTCATTTTACTGTGGAGGTATCTTATGAATAATATTACTATTGAAGAAGAAATTGAAATCATCCAAGTAACAGAATTCTTTTGGCAAGAAATAGTGTTTGTGACTTTTTTGTTGCTTGAGTCACATGAGAATCTATTCTAATATGAATCTGTATGTAAGAAATACATAAATAAGTTGAAAATTGAATGTGAAAATGAGGTCCAGATATGTCCCACATTTAATTCACCTGTCCATCCAGTACACCAGCCATTTCTTCCTGCAAAGGGAAATAATATGAAATAGATTTTCTGATTAGATACATTGAAAAGATTTTTTTTGCATGTTCTTCTTGAGGCAGTGGACCACTTAAATTTATGTAAATTTTAAAATGAGGGTAATTTCAGTTGTTCATGTTTGGAAGCTCAGAATGGGAACATATCAAAAAATCTTGAAAATTCTAATGGGATAAAAGAAGCAGCTCCTACTTCTAGAGGTGGTTTTTATATGAATGCAATATAAGCAGAGAATTTTGGAGTAATTTTCCTTTTCATTAAGCATAAGTAAACTACCTACATGGCTGCAGAGAAGAGTACCTCACTTCTGGTTCCTGCAGTTTCGTGCATATCCTTATAAGCTTGAATATGTGCTTGTAGTAAACGTGTGTATGTATGTAATGAAGGAGGACAGGTAAATTTTATTGCAAGGGAAAATGATGTGATTTTTGAGAACTTCCTTTTTTTGCATAGTTATTTCATTTGCAATTTGTTTTCTCCCTATTTGAATATCTTTATGATAATCGTACAAAGTTACTTTCTTCTGTTGGACTGTCATCTTTAGAAGAGCCTGTTTGATGAGGTAGGCTTTTAAAGAATTGGCAGAAGTATAGAAGCCAGGTATACAACTATAAAGGATTCATAGAAGTAATTTTCAAAATTAGGTTTACAGCTTCTAAGTTGTATAGTTTGTTGCCTTGAGGAGTTCTGTGTTCTATGGAACTGCCTCCTTAGGTAAGAAACATTATGAATTTACACTCAGCTTTCCATCATAAATAAACCATCCTAGGGGTAATATAAGGATATAAGGTAATTGGGGGGTGGGAGAAAATAGCTTTGAGAAGCATGAACAAATGACTTAAGGTCCAAATATATTAGATAACTCTGAGAGTCATAAAATATGAAATTCAGATAGGGCAAATATGGGGGTTCTGCTTGGTTTCAAAGGTTAATTCAAAGCTTAGTGTAAAGCAGCTTTAGAGAGTAAGAGTACAGAGTGAAAAGAGCATTTTTTTCAAGAGATAAGTAGTTTCTTTCCCCAAGGTTTTACTTCAAGGCATTTTTATGATTCTTGAGCTTTGCAAAATTGAATTGCATTTTTCTTATACTTTTCATGTTGAAATAAATCCAAGGTAAGATAACCTTTATGTAAATGGCAGTTATATTGTATTAAGAGCTACAAACCATTTCTTCAGAGCAGAATCTGTACTCAGGATTCATAAGAGCCTGAAGAAAGATGGTGGGACTCTTGGGATGCTCATTTAAAAGAACAGATACAAGCATTATTTTTGTAAATTGCTGTCAAGGCATTACACTTAGCTGGTACAGGGGGAAAGCCTGAAGATGAAGTCTGCCATAATTACTGTTTTCCTTTTAAAAATTAAAAAAGGAAGAGAAAATATTCTTCCATGCATTTCCCTTTGGTGGGTTAACCTTGGCTAAGAGCCAGCTCTCTACCTAGCCAGTAGGATGACAGGAGAAAATAGGAAGTAAAAGATTGTGAGTTAAAATAAAAACAGGGAAATTGCCTACCAGTTACTGTCATGGTGAAACAGACTTGACTTGGGGAAAATTAGTTTAACTTATTGACAATTAAAATAGTTTGGGGTAGGAAAAACTAAACGACAGATTTTAAAACCACACCTTTCCTCCTCCTTTTCCTGGGCCCAGCTTCACTCCTTCACTCCAGACTCCTCTCCCCACCCCCTGAGCAGTGCAGGGGAGACAGGAAATGTGAGGTTGTGGTCAGTCCATTTCAGATCCTCTCTGTCACTCCTTCCTCATCACACTTTTCCCCTGCCCTCCACAGGCTGCAGTGGATATTGGCTCTCGTGTACATCTCACCATGGGCTGCAGGGGAGTATCTGCTCTGGAGTGTGGAGCACCTCCTCCTCTGACCTTGGTGTTCCCTCTGCTGCTTCCCATCTTTCTGTTCCCTGCTCTTCTGCCAGTGTGGAATTGTTTGATCTTCCTTAACTCTGTTTTCTCCAAGGTGCCACCATTTTGACTGAAGGTCTCAGCCATGCCCTGCTGTGGTTCGTTTAGAGACAGATGGAACCACCTGTAGCTGGTTCAGGCCAGCCCTGGCCTCTCTTTACCAAGGCCACTCCTGCAGCCCCGCGTTGCCAACACCTTTACATTGACATCCAGTACAATCCTGTTCCATTAAAATATGTTTTAAGGTAGTGAAGGAAGCTTGCAGTTTCATCTGCACACCATACCACCAAACCTCCACTTGTGTTAAATACGACTTAAGAAAATATATAAGCTAGGATTCAGTTGTCTATGAGTTTCTTGGAGGCTAGTTTTGGTTACTAGACAGTCTGGGATGTCATGAATGAACCATGGGTATGGGCTTTTCAGCAAAGCTGTCCTTTTAATTAGGACAGTGTTGTGAGAACAGTATGCAATCAGGGATAATGATCTTCTATGTCTTATCTATGCAATATGATTGTAAATGTTTTCATTGCATTTTCCTACCATTTAGATTGCAAGGGGATAATTTGGCAGAAGGGCCAGAAGATGTCTCCATGGTATCTCAGGCATCTGAGCCAGCAGTGTCAGACTCTGATGGTAAGTCATATAAATATTTGCCGCTCATAAAAAAAACCCTGAACACCAACATCTTGAATTTAAGAGTAGAGATTATGTCTGTAAAAGTTTAAACACTTCCAGAGAGTGTTCCTGGGTATTTGAACTCAATCATTTACACTTTAAATCTGTTTGAAGAGCCACTAACGTGATTTTTGTCATGGGCAATTAGCACTCCAGAATAATTCTTGGGCATATTTTGAGAGGTGCCCTGGGCCAGAATTTGTTTTTAGTAGACAGTTCGTATGTTAGCATAGTATTTTGGATGTAAAACAGCTTAATAGCATAGACATGGGCTGTTCATTGCCAGTTGGCTTCTATGCCAAAGAATGGTCTTTGAAATATTTACTATAATACTACACATGCACCCACATGTTTCAGACAATATACAGCAAAAATAAAGAGTTTATACAAAAGTTCTGATGAACACTTTTTTCTCCTCATACAAACATGATCCTATGTTGCACTAATATGCAGTCAGGACACTCAGGCATTTCAATTTCTGCTCAGGATTTGGAACAGAATAACACCTGAAATGCTGGAAAAGGCAATTCCTAAGGGATATCTTTCCAGAGAATGCTCAGCTTTCCTACAAAAGATAAAGTTAATGAAAGTTAACTTTATCTTAGCTTTCACTGGAGCAGAGAGAGAAAGGAATAGAGGTTTTGACAGAGAATCTGCAAAGATAAATCTTTCAGTCCGTTCCCTTATTTGTAGGCAGAACCAGCTGAGTCTATGAATTGTAGGGCTTGATTTGCAGTATAGTCTTCAGCAGCCACGCACAAGTCAGCTATGTTGATCAATTAACGCAAAAAAATGAAAATCAGAATTAACCTTTAATTATCCTACTGTCTGCTAGTTAGTGCTACTATGTGGGCTCTTAGGTATCAGGGCAAACTGAGCTTTCACTCATTTCTCTTGCCTCATTTGTAAACCAACCATTAGTCATTAGTTTGTCTTTAAAGATAATTTTTTTTAACTGGTTTTGTGAGAATGCATGGTTTCATGCAGTCACGACATTGGCTTTTCCTTTTATCTGCAATTGATCACTTAATTAAAGAAAATAATAGGGGACTCAGAATCTCAAAATAAGATGTCCTTACAATCGTCATGAAGATTGTCAGCTAGAGATACTTAGACTGGTGATTTCATTGAAGTCCTCTGAAAGGAAGGCAAAATTCTTCTGTTATGAGAATAATTCTCAGAAAGGGAGGTGGTGGTGGCTTGTTAGGGATAGGTAAGGGAATATGCAAACATGAGATTATTGCAGTAAAATGCAAACAGAGGGGTAAGACATATATGTAGGAAAAAGTTCTACAGTTCATGAAATAATTTGTTTTGAACAAATCTTGTCCTTCCTTTTTCCTTCCTGTGTACACTTGTTCTTGAAGTGAAAATATGTCCACTTTGCTGTGCCATCTTCTAAAATTGTAGGCTTCAATAAAATAGTTCAGTAAATAGTTGGTTGCTAAGAGACAAAGCCACCAGGATTAAAGAAGGTGAAATTGTCAGAAGGTTCTGGATGCCATGTAATATTGAAGCTGAATCGTTCATGGTCGCAGGGTATGGAGCACAGAAGCGCTCTGGCTGTTGTAACTTAGGCCACTTCATACGTTTCTGAATTCTCTGTAGTCAGTATGGCTACAGAGAAGACAGAAAAGACTTTTGCTAAAAAAAAACACCTTCAGTGAAATACGGGGAGTAAAAGTATAGTTTTACTCCCTATGGGAGTAGGGAGTAAAATATGTAGGTGGGGCAATGACATTCATGTTGTTATAAACACATCTATCTGATGTCTGAATATACATGAACCTGTTAATCATATAGCTGGAAGATAGCAAAGCCTCTAAGGCAAAAAGACTGAGGTCAACAGTAAGGTAATGCCAAATTTCTGTCGAGGCACTCTCAAAATGTTCAGAATTTCAAAACATATGTTTTTGGGTTTTTTCCTAAAATGTAGGCTAGTAATACATTTTGATTTGAAAAAAGACACAGCTGGATTTCACAAGTAGGCACAGACTAGAAACAGGCACAGAACTTGGGCAACTGCCCATTCTATCAATCTTCCCTATAAATGCAGCACATTACTTGCTCTCTGTGCATCTGAATATTTATTTCCAATAAATATGTATGAGAAGATGATAAAAGAGAGTCCTAAAGATATTATTAAAAACCCCTAAGTAACCAAGGCATTGTTGCACTGAATTTTTAGTTATGTCCACTTGCAGATGTATTATATAATGAAAAAGTGAATGACAGGCTTCACTTACCAGGTTTATTTGAATTTATTTTACTTATCAGTACCGATGACGGTAGTGAGAGAAAACTATGCATTGGGAAGTGCTGATGCAAACCATTCGTTCAAGAATATGCAGGCAAGGTGCTGATGCACAGCAGAGTTGAGGGTCGCTTTCTTTAGATAATGATCTGTTGTTCCTGGGTTAGTGGGAAATTGTTGTTAGGTCTGGAACATCTCTTCTGTGGATTTCAGATGAACTATGTTCAGAAGTAATTGGCAGCATATCTGATCTAACAGCACTTATAAATAAGCCTCACTTGAACCAATTCCACTTAATAAAGTCAATGTAGTAGCATGTCTGAAAAGACCATGTGCAGCATCAGACACTATACTGACTCCACTGTCAATCTGGATCTGGTTCTAATTAACCACTGTACTGACTTCCCTGTAGGGTAATCCTGCTGAACTGGACAGAGCTGTGTTTGATCTAAGCAGTAAAAATCAGAGATAGGAACCAGGTCTCAAGATGGAGGAACACAAGACACTTTAAAGCTGCAGTTTCTTTACACTGTCCTAAACTATACCTCTCAAAAATGTTTCTCTTTTCCATTAGACTTCACAGGTAAGAACTAAGGGAAGAATTTAACAGTTAGGTTCTTGATTTTTATTAGAAGCAGCAGCTTTGGTGACTGCACAGCAAACTTCCCCTGCAGCTGCCAAGCCTGTCAGGTTTGTCTCTTGGATCAGTCTTCCACTGAGCCCTGCTCTTCTCCCACAGAGGTAGATGGGGAGAATGTCTGAATCTTCAAAAGATAGGTACTCTAACAGAATTTATCAAGTAAAATCTGTATCTGTCAACCCCCAGTGTGTTTTTCAGATTGGGAGAATTGTAGAAGCATTGTGCTACTGTGGTTTTGGTTTGTTTTGGTTTTGCTGTTTTGTTTTGTTTTTTTTTTTTTAATATATATTTAGAAATAGTATCACTAAAGGATAATTGTTCATTTACTCCCAATTTCCTATAAGTACCATAGGACCTTGTTTCACTTGTTTCACATGTTCATTCTCTTTTGCTGAAAAGTTCCTTACCCTCTGCATGAAGCCATGATATAAGGTAGGCAAAGAGGACATTATTGCAAATAAAGGTTTTGCAATCTATGCATTCTTGTACAAGGAAGCTTAAAATGCAGTGACTAATTAGGGAGTAATCTCTTAATATAGGACAAAGGAAAAGCATAGCGCTTCTAAACCACTTCTCGAATTACCTAAGAAAAGCGGTTTGTGTTTGTGACTTTCTTTGCAGGTTAGTGCCCAACTTCACATATTTCTGAGGTGTGGGCAAAGCCTTGTTTCTTTTGTGACTCTACCTGGAATAAATAATGGTACTGAAAATTATAGATTCTATGGTACTATGCCAGTGTGTAAATGTGGTATTTCCTATTCTATTGTTCTATTAGATCTAAAGCTCCACAGATTACATTGTGATATGTAATACTTAGTTTACTAAAAAATTTTACTCGAGTAAATTTCACATCAGTAGTTCATTCCCGATCGAACAGGAGTCACTGGTTTTTATTACTTCCCAGTAGAAATTTGAAAAAACTTAAATGTATAGCTTGTACATAGTTGGCAGTTTGGTTTTGATTTTGATTTGTTGTTGTTGTTGTCTGGGGTTCTTTGGAAGTGGTTTTTTTGTTTTGTTTTGTTTTCCTTTAAAACCACTATAGTAGAAAGTTCAAAACAGGCATTAGGATGAAATAGTTTGAAATTGGGGATGTTCAACAGAAATATGAACATATGAAACACACATAGTGTCATTCCAGATGGAACTGCATGACCAAGGTAAAAAATCAAGGACACATATATGTGGGAGCTAGGATTGAGAACTAGATGATGCAACGGCAAAAAATGTGCCATCATCTCCCAATTTGTGCACAGCTCTCTGACCACAACTTTGCATCATCATCACCTCTTCTTCCTCCACTTTTATTTGTCTTTGCAATGAACATGGTTACCATAGTTGCTGTACTTCAGTATAGTTCTGATTTCATAATAAGTATAGTCTGAGATGTTTAACAAATCAGGGTCTGGAAACATTAGGCCCTCCCTGCTGAGTGTCTGCATAACAGTAGAACCTAGGGAAGATCAGGGTATCCTGTTTTCCTGGGCTGCTGATGCAGCATCTAAGTGTCTAACAGTGTCAGGCAAAGAGTGAAATTGCAT
Source organism: Platyrinchus mystaceus (assembly GCA_035041135.1). Taxonomy (NCBI): domain Eukaryota; kingdom Metazoa; phylum Chordata; class Aves; order Passeriformes; family Tyrannidae; genus Platyrinchus; species Platyrinchus mystaceus. The sequence goes on from JAWWLV010000088.1 coordinate 118,461,294, forward strand.
AGCATGTTACTTAGAAATTGCTTTCTCTGACATGGGTACATAAAATCTGTTTTGAGTCATTGCATGTGCATCAAGTAGGTATTCTAGACTTTTCACAAAATCCTGTAATGTTAGAAATGTGGCAGTATGGGCAAAAATTATAGCTTGCATGGCTTTTAAATGTTGTCTAAATTGATCAGAGCATTTAACTTCAAGGATTTTAACTGTATTCTAATTATTTTAACATAATTATTTAAATCTGATTTTATCAATTTTATTAAAGCTGAAGATCCACTACTCACTTGTGTAAAGGACGAACAGTATTAGTTTTCATAGTAAAGAACCTACAAGGCACCTTAGCAGCTGAAGGAAGCTTGCTTATCACTCTAGTCATGTTTCATGTTGCATTAAACTTATAAATTAAAATCAGACATAAAATGAGAAATAAATTAAAATTAATTGAAGTGTAACTGAAAAGTAGTGCATTTACAGTAGCCACATTTGCCTTCCCAGCAGCCAATTTATAGACTTTGTATTTTCAAAGTGACTAATGCTTACTTAATTAGAGTGATTTACTTCTCTTCTACCTCTTTGGAACAGCCCAAGTACCCGGAGTTGAAACACTTACAGAAGATATTGATGAATTTCAGAGTGCCTCTCAAGTGGCAGGATCTGTAAGTATCTTCCCATATGGATTATCCTTTAAAATTTTGTGGGTTTAAAGTTTCATAAAGAATAGATTTTACATAAAGATGAAAGTTGTGCTTGCCAACACTGTCATCCTAGAGAGAAGAAAACTAAATTTACATAATCCTTTGAAATTATCAGTTCTCTGTCTGTTTTAATTTTCCTTCTAGGAAGGGTGATATTTTGAAATGCATTATTATAATCTCCTACAGAACTGTATGTTGTTAGACTTACACATATAGCTTCCATTGAAAGTACAGTCATTTTATACTATGTCTGTATGTTTTTAAACATTAGTCAAATATTTATTTTACAAGATATTACTCAATTTTACAAACAGAAGAGAAAAAATAATTCGAAATCTGTTTCATTACAAAATATGAAATTATAATATCTCAACTATAATTTAGCTTTTGGTTAACATTTGCTTGAAAACTAAGAAACAAGCAGTGTCTAGTTAAAATGTATGGCTCGCTTATATGTATATATGTTTAAAGAAAGCAACATTATGCTTGGTAATACTTCCATCAGTTCTTTTATTATGAAATTTAAAAAAATCATTGCAGATATGAAGTTTGCAGAAAACATAACCAGCAGTAAAATAATTTCAAAAAAATTATTTAACGATAATTTTGATGCTAGTTGTATTGCACCAGGAATTTTAATATAGGTTAAGGATGGAATTGATTTTTTTTCTAAGGCAAATAACTTGACGATAGTTGTTTGGTTTTGCAAAACCTTAGACGGATGTAAGAGGACATGTTAATTCCTGTTCAGCCATTGCAATACTGGTTTATAGCACGCTTTAGTGTTTATAAAGTAAGTGAAATGAAGGGCTCAGTATTTGTTAGCTAAGCAAAAAGGGCAACACAAATTCAGGCATCTGATTAGGTAGTACTAATAAAGCTAGATAATACTGAACATAAAGTATTTCCAACGAGAGTTATCAAAGCAGTTGACAGATATGGAGTTTTAGATCAATTCCTAAAGCTCTTTGAGAACTTGGAGTGCAAGAACCTCACACAGCATGTGCAGATATTCGGCAAAAGGAGTAAATAACAGAACTTTAGTTGCCATTGCTTGGAGTTTCTTTCTCAAGCCTCCTTCTGCTTCACACCAGTGAACAGAGGGGTATAATAAATTTTGCATCAGTTTATGAACCTGCGTTCCTTGTTGATTTGGACCTGCAGCTACCAAATTTGAGTTATCAGTTTTGCAAACATGTAGCATAGGGAAAGAGCAACAAATTAATTGAATTACGTAGAAAAATAAAAATACATTGAAAACAAAAGTTCGTTATGCTTATTAGCAAAGTCTTGTTACGGAAACGTACAGCCTTCAGCTGAATAGTTTCAGATATATTCTCTGTGTGTGCATGCTTAGGAGTGAACAAACAATATGTACCTGTGTCATTTAATGCTCTGCTAGTTCCAGGCTTAGTTAAGACTGCCTGACAGAGTAGACTGCCAGAGACAGTAAGGTTCTGGGATGTATCCCTGAAAGCCACACTGGCTGTTGCTGTTATGGCCAGTGCTGCAAAGAGAAGACAAGAGCAGTTGCAGCTATTGCTCTGCCCACCCATACTCTCTGCAGGGCAAAGGCAGCTCACTTCGCTTCCACGATTTCTTGGGAAACTGCCTAAGTTTCTAAGGAGCCAGTTATGGTTAGTTCATATGCTTTGGGATTTTTTGGGGTTGGTTTTTTTTTTGTGTATTGTGTCTTAAAGTTCTTGTTTAAATAGTGCTTAACTAGCTGATTGTGTACTTTTCTCTCTTTATTTAAGATTCAGGTATCCAACACTATGTTTTTCTGTAACTTATCTCCTCAAAAAGAATCAAATGATCCAACTATTCTTGTTGCCTTTTAGTACCCTGATGGATAGATCTGTTCCACGGTCCCCTAATAACTTTCAGTGAGACTTATTCTTTAACAATCTTCATATATAAAATATAGAGATAAAACTGAGGTTCCTCATAGGGAGGCTGTGAAGACAAATGCATTCTTGCAATGGATTTCCACAAATCCTCCAAAGCAGTAAGAAATACGCCTGTAAAATTACTTCAGAATTGCTACCAAAATACATTCCGATGACTTGAATAATTTTCAGATATTACATGAGATACAAGATGAGAGAAAAATGGAATAAGATGTTGATCAGACATTTCTCATAAATTGGACAAATTGGTTCATGGCATTCACTCAAATGTGCATATTACATTTAAAAACCAGTGATGTGGTTCAAGGTGTGCAATGTTTAACATTGGTACTGCATTCCAATAGGGTAATTTGTGTCTGTTGCTAGTTAAATGGATCATTATAATAAGTTTCCTCCACTAATGTGTATCTGACAAATTTTTCTCAAGGTACATTATCAGAGGATAAGTACTTTTAGAAAAATTGTAGAAAGAATTATACATAAGGATCTTCAGAAAAGAACTGTGTGGGTTCTTTTCTTCATGTCACATGTATGAATCCACTTGTAAGATCTTTGATGTGGATACTAAAGCAATCTGGTTGCTAAAACTATCTCAGAAGAGATAGGCAACATCAATGTCTCTAACATGGTTTACACTAATTATAATTTATACTGTAGTTATATTATGATTTTCTTTGTAGCTTTGTATATGTTTACTGTTCTATTTCTGAAAAATTGGGGAGTTTTTGTAGTTAGAATTCTTCTTTAAACTTTTTAAAATACAATCTTTTGCTATGCTTTATTTTTCATGAAAAGAGTTAATATTTGAAAAATGGAGAAATTAGATTTTCACGGCTGCACAATCCCAAACAAGGCATTCTAAATGAATGAGTAAAGCTAGCAAAAAGCTGGTTGAAGTATTTACAAGAATCAGCACTTTTCCCAAGTGTTTTGCAAGAATTCAAGGAGGAAGCAAGCATTCAAAGCATCCTTAGGGATCCTAGTTTACTGCTGGGTCATTTTCTGGCAAATATTTAATGTAATGAAAAATGGCAAAATGCAAAAGCTTTTTCTTGAGATTTTTTCAGTGGTGAACTCAGAGTCTTTATGTTTCTTCAAATGAGTTTAAAAAATCTTTGGCTAGGAAGCTTTAAGAAAACACCAAAGTGATACTAGGAAAAATTTAGGTGGGCTAGAATTCCAACAAAAATGGAAAAGCAAGAGGAAGTTACTGACTTTACAGTTACTAACAGAGAGGAAGAAGGCACATGCACCAAGCAGATCACATTGAGTAGCCTTTGCCTTCCCTCTGAGTTGCTTCTTTTACCAGCTGGATCTAACAGGACTCATGCTCAGTTGTTGGGGGGTTTTATGTGAATCTTTGCATTCAGTCATCTCGTTCTGCATGTGCACATAAAAAGGTATATTTTTCTCTGCAAATTATCCATGTAAGGCACACCAATCCAAATGTAACAGAAACTGGAAGAAAAAACAGTTGTCCAACTGGAAAAAGCATTTCTGCATGAATTTGCCCTGGGTTTTTGCTCTTTATTACTGGGGGAAAAATACTGTAATAAAGTGTTTTATAGAAGTGTTTTGTTTTAAATAAATTTTCTCCTGTTTTCATTACTGCTTTGAAACTTTTCATCTGCTTTCATAGAAGAAATACAGACATGGGTTTTCTGTGGCAAATGCATAAATTCCTTAATGGTAATTCAATTTGTGAAATGACTTGAAGCTTCATGCACCAGAAAAAATTAAGCTTTTATTCTTACTATCATTATTTGTTTAATACAATAATACTATAATGATACATCTTTTAAATTCTATTTGTTAGAAATTTTCATAGCTTTTTCCACTATTTCCCCTTAGAACAATACGAAGAAGTAACTTGATTACTTGTACAAGTTTGAGTGTAATCAACAGCTCTAAATCACCCAAACTTCAGTAATTAACTAAATCTATACATTATTTCTTGGATTGGGGCCACTATTTAGCATTTAGCGGGTTAGTCATTAAAATAATTATTTTAAGGTTGCACTGCCACATCAGGAACAGCAACAGTTCATCTGTGAGGTAGTATGAATTATGAAGGTCATAACTGTATATTATACACACAAAAGTAGTGTGTTCTGATACAAAAGTTTTCAAATCCAAGTGGAATTCTGTATGCATGTGGAAATTCAGGCACCTACAGTTGAAATTCTAGATTTTAACTTCAAATTTTAAGTCTTTGGTAAAAATAATAACAGATAATATTAGATTACGGCAACTCTTCCAACATCTAGTCAAAAAAACCTGTGCAAATGTTTACATTTAACCACTATTAGATAAATACAAGATTGTTAGAAGAACATGATATCATGGTTTTTGGAAATAAATTATAATTCCTGCTAGGAGTTAAGCAAGCAGTTAGAATTACATACCTTGAACCTCTTTGATTGAGGCCTCGGCTATGTAAAACAAAATCCACAAAAGATACACATAATTTTGTACATACAGTTACAAAAAAAGGAATTAAAAAAAAGGAAAAATTATTTCTTACTTTTAAAATTATCTTTGGAAGGCAGCTGAAGTACTTAAATTACCCTTTCTTACCTGCTGATACTCTTTTTGCTGGTATTCTGTTACGTATTGCACAACATGAGCCCCCCTGGGTGCCTACTTGACCCTTGTGATGCCTGGCAGGGCTGCCACATTCCCCTGTCCGAGACCCAAGGGTAAGGACTGCTTCCAGAAAAACCTCTGCTTCTCACAAATTCATCAGCCCCACTGGCACACTGCATGTGCTTAGTGTTTCAGGGGAGATCTAACACAGCCAGACAGTAGGTCAGTTTTCTTCTTGAGTGAAAATACTCTTATTAGGAAATATTTCATCATCTAAAACGTAATTTTAAACTGAAAGAATATTCTGAACTTCAAAAAAATACATATATATAAAATAAATAATTGAGTGCCTTGTTTTTACCTGTCTATAATTTTGGGTTCTTGGTCATGACAAATTCAGAAATATTAGTCCAAATAACAGTAAATCAGAATGTAAATTTAGAAAAAAATTATTCTGGTTGCGTTTCAGAAACTTAAACAAATGTGATTCCCAGGTGTCCACAAATTTCCTGCTTCCCACTTGCCTGTATACAGAAAAATAGTGTGTATGTAAACTCAAACTACCACTTTTTTTAGTGCAAGGTTTAGTGTAAAATGAGCTGGCTGACTGCCATGGGAAGCAAAAAGCTTGTAATTTCAATTACATGGTATTTCAAATAGAACAGGCTCTAATGTGGAAGGTGGGGACTAGAGGTGGCAGCTGATATTTCAGCAGAGCTCTGAGAAGTCTTATTATTTTTTCAGTATCAAAACCCTGGGTTGAGTAGCTCACCTTATGTCCTTGAACAGACTATGGAAGCTGAAAGATTAAACATTTGGTAAACTCTGTACAGAAAGTACATGTTGTGTGCAGAATCTTCAAACAAAATATTGCACAAAAAGTTCCACTGCATGCAGAGTGTCTGTACTTCCCAGCTGCTTGGCCAGACTGGAAGGGACGTTTGCAAACGTTTAATAAAAAGGGGGATTTTTTGTGTTTGGAGGGATCTCTGTCAAATATGTCTATTAAAGGTATTTAAACTATTCAGCAAAGAAATAGTAGGTTATGCATAGAGAGCTAAGCACAGCTGTATTCTTCAGAGTTTTATCTCCTGAAATTACCCATAAAATTGTCACATGATTAGAAAAACCATGTAGAAAAAAAAAAGTACAATAAAAATGCTTTATATATACTTAAAGCTTGGTAGGAACTAATTAATTGGGTTTACCTCCTTTTCTTCATTTCATTGTGATCATGCAATTCAGACAGTCTTTAAAAATGCAGAAGCATTTTCTCTTCTGAGGTGGTGGCCTCCTTAGTTGCATTTCTGTTCCATTGTGACATTCCCAGTAAGTTAAGGTATTTCCCAGAAGTTCAGGGAATCAGTGATGAGAGGGATTATCTTTGGCCTTATTGTTTGTAATTTTTTATCTTAGCAGTAATTTTGGCTAAGGGACTAAGGAAGAAAAAAAGCGTTAATGAATTGTATTGTATGTGAAGAAATTATGATGATATATACAGAAAGCCACATGAGAAATGGACACATAGTTGACCTTAAAAGTTGACAAATATAACTCCAGGGCATTGTTTCAACATATTTCTGGTGCAGAGAGACACTGCCTCACCTTCAAAGATTGAGGGTCATGAACAGGGCCCTGAGTTGTTTCTACAAGTTAGAAAGACAATGAATGTCTTTCAGGGACATCCTCATACTTAGGTCTTGTTAATCTTGTTAATGTAAATAAACCGTTTATAAAATGGTAGATTGGAAGATGCTGAGATGATTGGGAGAACTCCTATGCACATACATCATACATATGTGCTGTATTTTTCAACTATTATCAGTCTGCTGTCATTATTATTAAAGTCTAAGTCAACTGATATTAATGGTTTATCTGTGCAGTTCCTGACCAGGAGACGAAGGATAGGTTTTAGTGAAGTAGAATAAGAATGTTTAAATAATGGCTTGCAAGCCTGAATCTCTTTCTTAAGTGACATATCTGAACTGCTGTGCATCTGGTAGAGAGAAGGGGCACCAGGGAATTTTGTTGGAGCTGCACAAATTCATTTATCCTTGTATGTGAACTCACATGCTTCTAGAGCCTTCGATAACATCCCCTACTTTCAGCTTGTGTTTATCTTTTAAGAATAAGGCTGTTGCATAAATTGTGTGCTGGGGACACCGAGGACCTCTGTTTTTATTTGTTATTCACCTATAGGAGCTCAGAGTCTCAAAATTTGGTAAATAATATCCATTTAAAATAAGCATTTAGGAGTGTGAGTAATTTAATAGAGACTAATATTCTGTGGTGACCTCAACAGTCAAGATTTTGATTTGGATGAAGAATTTACAATGAGGACCAAAGTGAAAAATGCACAAAATCTCTTGGGGGAAAAATTGAATTAGGTTAAGTGATATGTTGGAAATAAATGTGTTCGAAGATCATTTCACTTCTGAGTAATTTACTGTTTTATTCAGCTATTCCTGTGTATTTTCCTGGGATTAAATGTGGGTAACTTTAACCAGAGCAGAACCAGTATAAAAAAACAATTTGCAAATAAAAAAAAAAGTTCTAAAAAACCTTATGAGTTAGTAACAACAAAATTATCTGCAGCTTCAAACTATTTTGTATGCTGGTAAATATGACTGGGCTCTTTTGCATAAGCATGAGCAGCGTTGCGGTGCAGCTGCTGCTTTATAAATATGAATCTGTGTTAACATTTTTTAAAGATGCATGGTTCACAATGGTCAGTTGCACTCAAGGCAGTGTTTATTTACAACAGATTAAAATGATGTAAAATATATCGCATATAACATTTTACTCCTGGAGAATTATGCTTGCTTTTCTAAAAGGGAAGGCAGTTACAGTTTTTTATTTAGCATTTGTGTTTAAAACAACTCTTTTTATGAATAGAGATGATATCAAACCTGTATTTTCATGTTCATCCTTTGAACTGTGGTACACTTTTCCATATGACATGACAGTGCAGCCAGAAAAGTTCCATCAGGCACTGCAGTGATCTGCAGCAGCCCACGTGGCAGCTGGTGAAGCAGCTCCTGCCTGGTAGACTGTGGAGCAGTGGAGCCCTGTGAATGGGGCCACCACTTTGGGCCTCCCTCCTCTAATCTATCATTCTCCCTGAAATTACTTTGGCTTAATGTCCTTGAAACTATGGTCTCTCTCTAAATTTGCTTGACATTTGTCAAGACGTAAAAATTGATAAGAGGTGAATGACAATGAGACAATTGCATAAGCCTTGTTTCGGTAGGAAACCTGGGAAATCAAAAAAACCCCTAGACTACAGATGAAATGTTTTGGTGAGGTGATAATGCAAAATTTATTGCAAATAGGCTGTTAAGAATGATTTAATTAATGTGATTTTTTGTTGTTTTTATGACCAAGGCTTGCACACTTGCTCATGTATTTTATTGTGTCTTTCGAATACACATTAAAAAAAATTATGAAGTTTACCTCATAGTATATTTTACAATAATTTCTTGAAACTGTATTGAGAGGGTTTCAGAAAATGCAAATAATTTTAAATACCATGGCGTTCAGTAATGAAGAGACTGAGGAGATGGTCCGTTTGCTGGAAACCCTTTCAAATTGCTGTGTTGCCCTGATGATTTAGTTGCCTTTCCTGAAAGGAATACTTCTTGCAGTGATAAAACAGTACTGGCACTTTTCATTAGGAAATTCTATAATATTCCCAGAAGTGCTGCTTTGCAGAGATACTGTGCCAAATGTTATGGTAATTTAAAGTGCAATCCCCACTAAGTAACTGCACAGAAGGTAAATCATTGAGGAATTTGTCCTGTTCCAGTGTCCAAACATGGAGCAAGAGCTTGTGTGAAGGTGTATATCTGAGTTCTTTTAGACCTGCTGCTTTTATCTAATGCTTAGTATTTATTTTATTTAAGGTAAGACATGATATTTTGTAGTGTTTTGCATAAAATTTTATATTTATATTCTACATAAAAAGCACCAGATTCACGATTCTAAATGAGGACATCACCCTTTTTATTGTTTCATATATAGATATGAAACTAGATTAAAAGTATTCCCTTTTCTTTTTATCTGTGTAAGTCTCAGGCAGTTTGGACCTTGGATGCTATGGATGTCAGACCTGGAGGTTCCCCAAGACAGAAACTCCTAAAGGACTCCTTAGCAGCAAAAGAACTTCAGACCATGGAAAAACACCTAGCTGGTAAGTATGGTAGCAAGGGATCATAAAACACCTAACAGCACTCACCGAGCTTGCTCTGCCAAGATTTTAGATGAAGGAAAATATTACCTATCTCACATGCTGATGACAACAGATGAAAACTTAAACTTCCCTTTTTCTTCTTTGAATAAAAACAACAAAATTATTGTTTTATTGGTAGATATAATGAATGTCACTGTAATTACAATAAGTACAGTACTTAAACAGTAATTAAACTGTGTTAAATTAAGTAAACAGTTAAATACACTGTCAGACCACAGCATGTTAATGCTCCTTTTTTTTTTGCTTTCACATTTCACCAAGACTTCTGCGGTAAGGAGGTACCAATGCTTTATCTTCTGTTAAGCAGTCTTTAAAAACAGGCTGCAGTGAACCTTTAGCTTGCAAATAGATTGCTTTGCAGGAAAAACTCACCTTGTTCATGAGACTTCTGGTTAAGTGAAGTCTGTTAATTTGTGTGCTGTGGAACATCTGCAACATCTTTGTTTTGCAACATTTCTGAAAAGTCAAACAAAAAAGTGTGGGTTTTTTCAGTAAAAATATGTTTCAGAGCTTTATAAAGGTTAATGAGGGATATCCATCCTAAAAGGTAGCTTGCAATTTGTTCCTCTTTGTAATCAATATTTTCTATCTTCAGCTTTCATTATAATGTATTACATAGACCTGTAGCATGGTAGTCCAATATTATGCATGCTATTTGTCATATGGTGAAAACTTCATGGCCAATTCTATGAAAAGTAATGCTGAACTGGTACATAAAAAATGTATATGTAAAAAGAAGGTAGAAATGAAATTTATTTGATCCCTCCTTCAAGACATTCAGAGAGTAAGGCAGAGAACTTTAGATTTTTGGTGTGATTTTCTAAAAGACTTTGTATATGTATCTTGCCAATAACACTGTGTGAAAGGCTTAGGAGCTGTATCTTCTTTTGAAAGAGATGCAGCTCTCATCACTTCTGCCTAGGGGCTGTTGCAGCTGAAGTCAAGGCAGAAGACAAAGCTATGAGCACAGTGAGGGAAGCTCTTTAGAAAAAGGTTTGGCTCATAATGGGGCAAGAACTAAAAATAATTATATATAAAAATGAAGGTTTTTTAGGTGGTTTTTGTGTCTGACAACAGAGATGCTGTCATTCAGATTTTTTTTTTTGGCACGTTCAAAAAGCCTACAGCTATTAGAGCTGTAGCCACTGCCAAACTAGACTGAAAAAACCATGAGCCATCTCTCCAAGCTGAAACTGCCGGGAACATCTAGTGGGAACCAGGAGACCAGCAAACCAATCTGTGGTCATCAGGTTTCTGTATCGTAGCAGGGACCTGAATATTCCAGGGGCCTCTGCTACTGAGGTAGCACTTGTCTTCCCTTATGTTGCTGTAGTTATCACTCAGGAGGGGTCAGGTGAAGATCTCCCTACTTCAATTTATGTCCTAACTAGTCTCACTTCCATGGTCATACAAACTGTTCTTGTATGCAGTATGCTACGAAACATGCAGTTCCTTTAGATCTCCCTTGGCAAAGCTGACAGTAATAACTACAATATTCAATAGAATACGGAATTTTAAATACTTGATTGTAAACTAACTAGCTACGTTCACTAAGGCTCTGAGATTCAGTCTGCTGTTGTGTGACCTACAAGGTCTTCTCTCCCACATCAATGCTATTCCTGTTATTTGGCTTTGGGCCTGTTATTTCAGTAATGCTGTAACATGAGGGTCAGTCATTCTCATTCTACCATTCAGTAATTTTTGTCTGGCTGAAAACTTCACTTGAAAACAGCCCAATTATTAGACATTGGGCTATTGTATTCCTAATAATTCATGTCTATTATAACACCAGTGCTGCTTGAGAAAATTATTCCCCTCACACACCAGCATAATGGTTTCCATGAAGAATCAGTTTGGAGTACCTCAGGTAATAATGCTGCAATTTTGCTTAGCCTTATTTGTCTTACAGATTTGCAAAAGTTCAGGTGTCTGTGATATCAGCGAGTCTCCTTGTTTCACTTCTCTTTCCAAGTGCACTGGAACCCATTAATTCTATGAAATGATTGCTTATCTAGACAGTAATTTCGGTGCCTGAGTTATGACTTGGATTACCTGTGTAATGATGAAATATGGTCCCCCGTCTCAGATATACCTTCTTAAGGGGCCTGTTTTTCCCTTATGGACTATGTGCTGGATAAAACTCACTCCTAACATAAGGTAAACTTTGGTGACTGTGCCTAAATTAGGGACTAGAACTGATTTCCAGTAACTGCCTCAGTACCTTGATATTTGAAAACATCGCTTTTACAAAATCAGATGTTGAAGCAATCAGTTTTCTTTTCCTTCTCTACATATGGCTCATAACTTTTTTGTCTAAGATCCAGTCTCTTATGTTACTGTGGCTGCTTTATATCACATACAAGTGGAGAATATTTTTTTTGGTAGCTGATTCCAGTATATTGCCAATTTGGTTTGTTGCACTGACTCTGTGGTCTTTGGATACTTCTGGAATATATTTTACCATAAGAAGAACTGTTAAATAATAAACAGTTTTCAAGTGCATATGAACGATATCCTTATTCTGCCATATTTTATATGAAAACAAAATGACTTTGTGTTGCTCTGTTGCCTGTATTTTATTTTCCTTTAAATGATATCA
>JAWWLV010000088.1:118476371-118512450 GCA_035041135.1 Platyrinchus mystaceus
GCAAAAACCAACAGGCCATCAACTCCTGGGAGCAGAGCTGTGACTCCAAATAGCTTGTTGTCACGGCCTCTTCCCCCTAGCAACCAAGGAAATAGGGAAAGCATCATTAGTATACAAAGAAGCAGATCTTTGACATCTAAGAGCCAAATGGGGAGGACCCTCAGTGCTGCTTCAGGGCTCTCTGTGCAAGTGAGTGGAGACGTTGTTGGAACTGTCACTACTCAGAGAAACAGTTTATCAGAAGTAAGGTTTTCAATTTAATGTCTTGGCTGTGTTTAATAGCACGAATGTGAGATTGCATTTTATGTTCAAATAACATCAGTATACCTAATGTAACCTACTGTGCTGAAAAGAACTTGAAATATAATGATGAGAAAATTAGCAAGGAAATGCTGCTCAGCTTTGAGAGGTACTGACTAGAGAATGTCAGTGTTATTAGAGTAATCATACTGAAACACTTGTGCTCCCCAAATTTACCATGAGCTGTGTAGGGTTTTGCTTGTATGATGCATACCAGTTTTGTTAACCTTACAGTTCCTATGAGGTGTGTACCTCTGGAATATTAAACACAACTTTATCTGTGTACCTCTGGAATATTAAACACAACTATATCTTATCTTTATGTTCCGGGGTATTTTTTTCCTGCCACACTGGCAGTGCATGATATTTCCTTGGTCTAATTTTTATTTCATTTTTTGGCCACGTTGGAATGATTAGTTAGGCATCACTTAGCTGACAAATTTTTCCAAAGCACCAAACTGAATTGCAAGAGAAAATGCCCAACATTCTTGAAACACTGTCTAGTACTACGTGCGTTAACTGCTGATTTACAGCATAAAAACTTCCATTCTATATTATTGGCTTTTACAGGATTAATCTTTGTTTAAAACAGAACAGACCAAAAAATTAAAGTACCTTGTAAATTCTGAGTAGGATTCTCCTCTGCTAACCTTAGCTGCCTTAAAGATAACTTCAGTGTGTAGGCAGTGGAAATAAAAGCACGTGTGAAATAGCCCTGCTGTCTATCTCAGATACATGCCTTACAAAGGTGAGTCTTTTCTCAGGATATGCTGGTCCTTCTATACTGTCTTGAGAAGGAACTATATGTCTAGATTTCTAATTTTTAAATGGTGGGATATGTTGGTTCCCACCATTATTATCAATCTCTTTGTAACCCATTTGTCAAAGCCTGGAGACCTTTTTTCAAAGGATGAAAATAGTATCAAACCTTTACATAATTGTTTCTGTGAAGTATCATCTGTTTTAATAATCTGTTGGGTATGACATTTGACACAATGTATTATTAGTCTAATGACTTTTAAGGAAAATTTAAAATGTTTATAATAATGTTGCTTAGAGATGCTTGTAGGAAAGTTAGAGGTTTGATGCTTAGTGTAAACCTGCAGTTAATTATATGGCCCTCGTTATTTGTTTTGAGAGAAAGGAAATGAGGCACAGATTACTCGAAAACTAAAGAATTTGGGAAGGGAATCTTACTTAAATTTGGTGGTGACAAAAATCCTCGTTATTTTGGTGTTTGAATGGCAGTGCACTAATCCCATCACTCAAGCTACTTCTTCACTTAAAATTGAATATCCAACTTAAGGAAATGAAGACATGATGACTGAAGGTGACTACGGTTCTGTTGAAAGTGTCTTCACTGCCAGTTGATATATTTTCAAACCAGAAGTTTTCCACGGAAAAAATATAAGTAATTGTAACACATTTATTTTTTGAAAAAAAAAATCCCTCTGTCATTTGTTTTGAGGTATGTGATGTGTTTCTGTGTTAGAATTTTCTCACATACCAGAAAATGAGAATTAAAAATTATTTTAAACTAAAAATGTTCAGAGGAAATGACAGGTTTAATTATCTCCCACTAAATTCTTCACTCCTCTTTTTCTTTCTTTTTAAGCAGTCTTGTTCTTTAGTGATACATAGTCATGTGTTACCAACTAGAATTCTTGTATATACTCCTGAAAATATATGTGTGTAATGAGCACTGCATCTCTGCTGAGGGACGTTCAATCTGTCCATCACTTCTCATCTTTCCTGTAACAAGGCAGGCAATTAAAAATGCTTTCTTCCACAGCCTTTCTGTAGTTATACTAATAAGAACCAAGAATCACATTTCATTTGTTGTGTCTTATTACTTCTGTTTGCTGATAGCTCTTATAATAAGTGACCTGTTATACTTTTAATATACGTATATATATGTCTCAAGAACTTCAGGAAGTGAGCAATATTATTACCCTGTTTTCCAGTTAGAATAGCATGTCCAGCTTCAGCCAGCAATCCCACTTTAAAGCTGATGTTAAATCTCAGCATTTTTATGTCAGTTCTTATTCTCTGTTATAATCCCTTCTAGAAGTGACAAATTCTGTTCTTTCTCTTTGCTCCCTGGGTACAACAGTACCTTGGCTGCTAGTGAGCCAGCTCAAACCCTATTTGTCCTTTCCTGACATGCACAAGTGACCTTTGACATAATGGAAACTCAACTTGAGACTAGCTCTGCTTGCAAAGAGAAAACTAGTATGACAAATTCATACTGAAGACCTTCCTCTGCCAAGTTGTAAAGGACTTTGTATATCAGAAAGTAGCTGATGGAGGTCTGGCCAATTTGCCACTCCTAGCCTCGTCTTTGGAGTGTTATACTGGAAGCTTTGGGACCTTTAAGCTGTCTTTGCCCACTGAAGTTCCTGGTCACTTAGAGAAGTAGATTTAGACAGAGCACACCCAGGAAATATCCCTGTCTGGTGACACTTTTTGCCATGTTAGAGGTTTCCTCCTATTTTTGGCCATGTGATTTCATTTTCTTGTGTCACAGCTTCTCTCTGACCAAGCAGATGTATTTTAAAAAGGCAGTGGTGGCCTGGGGTAGGAGAACAAAAAAAACTCTGTACTTTTACAGATCACAAACATATAAAACTCAAGGCTGATGCTGTAATTTATTTTGTGATTTTCATTGTAGGTTTCGTAATCTCTACCTGTATAAAACAGTAAAATAAAAGAAGGGAAATTGCTTTTATTCTTCTTAGCCTTATGGTGTCAACTGGGTATTTCTACTAGATGCAAATGCACTTTCGTTTTATTGCCAATCCTACAGAAGAAGATATTATAAGATTTTGCAAATAATTCTGCTTCCTTACTCTTAGGTGACATTAATGGAATTAACCAGTGCAACATTGATACATATTTGACAAGAATAAGTCAGTTGAAAAGAAGTGATTATTGGACACCAAGAGCATGTTTTACCATAAGGAGCTTGATTGATTGATTGATTGATTGATTGATTTATTTGCTTGTTTATTTGCTTGTTTATTTGTCAGGAATTTTAACATATCTCTCAATGCCTTATGTATTGTAGATTGTAATGTGTTTCAGCGTAATACAACAAGTCTAAAATAGAAAAATATTACTAATACAATTCAAAGTTCTTAAGTTTTAGTAAAGTTCATGCTTCAGCGTGGGTGGTTTAATCTTGTTATAGCACAAATCTTAAAAAATTTGGCAAGTACTTAACATATCAGCTGTGAAGAAAGTTTTGGGGTTTTTTAGTGCTTAAAGGCTTATAATGATCTGAGATTTTGTGGACAAGTTTCTGCCTCCTGGCACACAACAGTATTACTAACTTCTAACAGGTGTGTTTTATTATCAGCTCTGTTCAAGGCTGAATTGAATTATAGCAAAGAAATGCTACCTAGAGAAATAGTTTTATTATCTCTATAAAGCTAATAAATCACGGTTCCAAATCCTTTGGCAGAGATAGTTTTAGGCATGTACTTAATCCTTTGGTGTTTTGTATAAATTGGCAAAGGAATGTTGAATGCTGCTTATCTCTTTAGGATGGATTCCATTAAAATGATACAATTCTGTGATATTTATCAATAGCTGTTGAGATGAAAATACTACTGACTCTCTAGTTTTCCATTTCATTTGCTGAACACTTGGAATTTTACAACCATTTTATTTATTCAGATAATTTAAAATGGTATTCAACAATCTTTATTGGTCTGTCATTTTTAAGAGCAGGAAATTTCGCCTAATTTGAACATAGCATTGATTCACAAAATTTTTACTCCTACTTAGTGGAATATGGATCATACCTTGTGATGAGGCCTCTCTTTTTGGTCAGATACTTTCATTCTCTTCTGCTGCCTGGGTCAGGTCCTTTCTCTGTGTTTTTGGAAGACTAAAAACTATGCAGATGAGTGTGAGCGCCACTTCCCCTACTGCAAGAATCCTGTTCCATTAAACAAAACATGTTCAGTGCTGTAGTCAGCAACCTTCTTGAACACAGCACATCTGAAATGACTATACATGAGTAAGGCCTGGAGCTCCTGCCTGAGCTTACTATTGGGCCATGGCAGCAGTCTCTGCAGAATTTTTTAACAGATTGATAATAGAATTAATAATTTACTCCCAGTGAGTTAGATCTTGATTGAATAGTCTTCAGTCTCCAAGCACTGATTTAAACAAGCCTGATTTCTGTTTTTAAATCACATAGCCTAAGAATAAAATTTATGCTGTAGTACTATTTAACTGTAAAAATGTAGATTCTGGTTCTCAGCGGATATAAGAGAAAACAGGGCTATTACCTCCCTTTTTTTTTCAAGAACTTATAAAAATCTAGCCAGTAATTTTATGATATCTGGCCAATGTTTAAGTTTTCTTTTAGAGACTAGACTTGCATGTTTGAACTGCTTTTTCAAAAAAAAAAAAAAATGTGCATTCCAGTCTCATCTCTCCCCTTGAATATTGCAAAGCAATGTGTCAAAGTGTTTTATATGCCCGTATGTGTACATGCTCACATGCATATGTGTGTGGTGCGTGGAAAAATATTTTTATATACATACATATATACATTATATTAAAAAGAAGGCAATTTTAAAATATTTTAAAAAGCGTATACTCAGCTAGATTTTTAACTGTATGAAACATTTATATTTTGATGTTTTATGGTGTCTTGGAGAAAAGAGTTTCCATAGCATTTTTCATTCTTAAGCTTACTCGTTCCCCAATAAAACCATAGGTTCTAAATCAAGTTTCAGGTTCTTGTTCTTATTAGATTAGAATCAGTGAAAGTCTTGACAAATCAAAACCTCACTTAAGGAAATCATGTTTGACGAGTCTATGCAGTCTAAAGACTGCAGGGACAGATGGAATATCTCCAGTTTTGTTCTGTGTCACTGCATTTCCAAGAAAAGTATGCATATATCTCTCATATCGGAGTCTATAGCACATAGATAGCTAAAGAAACCCCTTCTTCACCCCCCAAATAGACAAATAATAAATACTTTAATTGCTAAGGAGCCTGCATATCCTCTACATTCTCGTTTTATTTCATAGCAAGGGGATTTTTAATAAAAGGCTTTCTCCTCTCTAGTTAATTGAGGCTAGAGTATTTGCTACAGTCTGCATTTATGTAGAATAATTGTCATTTTATCTAAAATAGATCTGTTTGTGGCAGGATGAATTCTTACAACAGCTTCAGCTTGCTCATCAACCTTGGATATTGCTGAGTGACACAGAAAGTGAAGGAGTGGAAGCTGACCAAGACAAATGTAAGTATACTTGTTAGGACCCGATAATAGGTCAAAACCCTCAAACTTAACTTCTCTTTTCCATATCTTCAGATGCTGTGGAGATGTCATGCCTGCTCAGAGGAATTTTTTTCAAAATTACCAGTTACTCATTTTTCTTAGGGCTGAACTTTATGGGATTGGTTACAAAAGCTTTCCTACAGTCACCGAACAATGACAAAATGATCACAGACCACAGTTTACTTAAGCTAAGTGAAACAATTTCTCTTGATATGTTAAAGTAGCTGTTCCAGAGAAGTAACATGATGTTGAAATAGATACTCTGTTTAATAAACATGTATTCACCAGATTAAAAAAAAAACATAAAAACCCCCTGATCTGAAAAGTAGAGCCTCCCTCCTTAGGCCTCTAACTCCAGTATCTCCATTTTACCTGCTTTCTTTTTAATTCATCTGTATAAGAAAAAAAAAGTACTTAATCATACCAGTAATCCTTAATATCTTCCACTCTTTGAAACATCTGCCCGATCATGAAAGCGAAGGTCATCAGGATCACAACCTAAATGACAGAACAAGTAACAATAAGTAACAGACTATGAAGTGCAATATGTTCAAATTGTGGCATGTTCTCTCTCTACAAGATACCTATAAATAGTCTTACTAAAAACATTAATTGTTTCACATATTCTTTTTTAGTTCATGGTAGTTTTGTGATCTGCAAGGGTGAATATGCAAACTATTTCCTAACATATTTTAGGTGATATACTTGAAAAGAACATACGATTTAATCAGCATGTTTACAAATACATTCAATTAAAACTGGTTTTAACATGATAGTTAACATATGAAAAAGACAAATTCTTCACAGAATGGAATAGTTCTGTAAGGGATTAATAATTAATAATAATCGTGCCAGATATACAGAATGTATTTTTAAATTATGCCACTTAAAAAATTGTTTTCTACTCATATATCAGCTTCTCAAATTCATACATAGCCCAGAGTTTGACTGGGAAATTTAGATTTACACAATGGGGTAATGAAGAGCATGTCCCAGGTTTTTTGAACACACAGTGTTAAAATGAGGTTCTGTGTGTCCAGCTGATTTTAGTCCAAAGCCAGTAAGTCCAGTTTGACTTGCAGCTGAGCCTTTCAGTTATCTTTGGGCTGAAGCTCACCTTAGGCGGCCCAAGGAAAACCCTGATACCTGCCTTTTCTGCTCATATGATATTTCCTTTGTATTTTTTGTAGTGAATTTAGAATCCCACAGACATTGGTAGGACTGGCTGTGCACACACAGACTGGTGCCAGTTATCTGATCAGGGAGACTGATGCTTCAGGACATATCAGATACACAACATGGTTCTTTTATAGCTCCTGTACTTGAATTGCATAGATGTGAGGACTTCTGAGCACCCAAGATCCTGTGCTGTCATATTCCAAGAACCCTGGTAGGTCATTGTCACTTCCCAGTGTAACAAAGTGGTAAATTATAGATAAAAGTTTCAGTCCCACAACCAAATCATTAGAGATGATAGTTGCCTAACTAATAACAATTGTTATTTTGGATCTGATGGCACAGAGAAGAGAGGAGGGAAAGAAGGTAAGCTATAGTTTCTAACCAAAAGTTAAAGCATGCAGTTAGGGACATTGTCCAAATGCCTCTTGCATGAACAGTGACATTCTTAGGTATTGACCACCTCCCTAGGAAGCCGGTTCTAGTGTTTCACCACCGTCCCAGTAAAGAAATGCTTCCTAATGTTCAGTCTGAACCTCCCCTGGCAGAGTTTTGAGCCATTGCCATATGTTCTGTCACTGGATAGCAGGAGAGATTAGCACCTCCCTCTCCACTTCCCCTTTTCAGGAAGCTGTGAAGAGCAATGAGGTCACCCCTGAGCTTCCTTTTCTCCAAACTGCACAAGACCAAAGTCCTTAGCCACACCTCATAGGTCATTCTTTCCAGCCCTTTCATCAACTTTGTTGCCCTCCTCTGGAAACATTCGAAGATCTTCACATCCTTCTTAAATTGTGGGGCTGAGAACTGCACACAATGTTTCAGGTGAGGCTGCACCAGTGCTGAACACAGCAGGATAATCCCCTCTTTTGAGCGGCTGCTGACGCTGTGTTTGATGGACTCCAGGATGGGGTTTGGCCTCTTGGCTTCAGGACACACTACCAAATCCTACCGAGCTTGCTGCCAACCAGCACCCCCAGATCCCTTTCTGCAGGAATGCTCTCCAGCTACTCCTCTCCCACTTTATACTTGTGCCTGGCATTAATCTGTCCCAGGTGCAGAATCTGGTATTTCAACTTGTTAAACTTCATGCCATTAATCACTGCCCAATCAATGCTCCAATCTATATATATATATCCCTCTGCAAGACCTCTTTTCCTACAGGAGAGTTAGCAGCACCTCCCATTTTGGTATCATCAGCAAACTTAGTAATGGTGCATTCAACTCCTGCCTGGAGGTTGTTGATAAATGTATCGAACAGAACTGGCCCTAAAATTGAGCCCTGAGGAACACCACTGGTGACCGGTCACCAGCCAGATGTAACCCCATTCACTACAACCCTTTGAGCTCTGCCCTTCAGCCAGTTCTTCAGCCAGCACACAGTGAACCCCCTCATCCCACATCTGGACAAGTTGTCTTGAAGGATGCTGTGAGGGGCAGTATCTAAAGCATTACTAAAATCCAGAAAAACTGCATCCAGCAACTTTCATTCATCCACTGGGTGGGTGACCTTTTCATAGAAGGATATCAAGTTAGTTGAACAGGACTTTCCCTTTGTGAACCCATGTTGACTGCAGTTAATTGCAGTGTAGTTAACTGGTGCACCCTCCGTAGGATGCATCCATAGGCCACTATTTCTACTAATTATAACTAAAGGAATAGAACAAAAATCCTTATTCTGTATCTGAAATGTAATAATGATAACTGTTATTAAAAATAACTAATTGTGCTATCATCCCCATTTGAGATTGTAGGCTAGTGTCATGAGCAAGAAAGTGCAGAACTGCCACCACGGACAAAGAGAAGCTGCAAATTCCTGGTTATAAAGTGGAGTCAGTAAGGTGCTTGGCATACTTGCTGATGCCAGTGCTTGTAGGTAGAGCAGCTGGCAAGATTACACATAATTTTTCACCCTAAAGTAATAAATCTGTGTGGATGTTGTCTGTGTGATTTAGTGCTGAAAGGGCCCAGGAGTTCATAATTTGTGAGTTTGAGCAGAAGAGCTGCAAAAGTAATCTTTACAATAGCAACACCTGTTCTTTGATTCAGCTTTTAATAGATTACATGCGGATAATATTTATCACATTCTTTGATTACTTTGAGATAATAGCAGCCAGGTGTAAAACTAGTTTTTGGTAGTGGGAAAAACAAACAATTCAAAAAGAAAAGCTATTTGAGTCACCTTCAGGTCTCATAAATTAATACCTTCTGGTTAGTGTTCTACAAGAAAAAGAATGAAAAATGAAGGGGGGAACAGTTTCAAATGTATTCAGATGTAAGTGTTCAGAGAGGCTATTTTCAAAGCAAGTGATAACTGAGCAGAACTGGGTTGCTTTGGCATCTCAACATCTCCCAACAAACTTCATTTGCAAAACAGATACAACAGTGCATATCTTGTCTTATGAAAATGAGATCTAGGTTCTCAGTTCTTGTAAATCAGACTTTACATTTTAAATCCTCCAGGCTCTTTGACAGCATTTTAAATATTTATCCTTATCAGCAAGATCCAGTGATAACTGGAAGTCAATAATTTTTTAACCTTTATACCAGTTATAATAAAATTTGAAATCAAATAGGTACACATATAAAAGAGAATAAATTATTCCATCTTAAAAGATTTTTTTGTGCTAAAAAAGGAAAATAAAACATTTTCAAGAAGCATTATTGATTTTTTTTAGCATACCCTCCCCCTTTCCTCCTTATGCACTTAATTAAGTTTGTGGCCATAGGTCAGAGAAAGAGATAAATGTATAATTATTTTCTCTATTAATGTAGATTTTTTTATTAAAAAATAGAAACTAACACATGCCTTTTAAGAACTGTTATAATTTAGTGACTAAATCTCTTCTGCTTGCTAGATGTGTTCTCATTTGAAACTCTACACACTGAGGAAAGAGAGGTGAAAATCACCAAGACAATATGATCCAAAATCAAGGACTTGTGGTTGTTTTTTAGAGTCACTAAAAATTTCTGTAGACAGAGCCTCACGTGTGTTCCTCCTCAGCTGTCATTCTGAAGACAGTTCCCCATTATTATCTGCAGTAGTTTGTGTGCTGATTCTCTGCAGAGGTTTCAGAGAATGCATACTGATCATTCTTGGAAAAAGGAGGGATCAGGAGAAAATATTTACCACTTGCACAATCCTTCAGTCAGATGAAAGTTCTTTGAGCTGGCAAAAATAATTTTCCTCTTTGTGGGATACTGATGCACAGAAACAGAAGAGCTGCATCTACAACCACCAGAGCATTTCTTAACCAACTTTTATAAGAATAAATTTGGCCTTTCTGGGGACTGTCAAGAGTCAACTTCAATTTTCCCTTTAGGACAAGTCCTACAAAGTTTGCTGGTTGGAAATTTTTAAAGCATCACTAACTTCCAAGAAGCTTCAAAAGACAGTCTTTTGGTGTAATCTGACCTACTATCTGTAGTCTTGGCAAAGGTTTGCTGCCCAAAAGCATAAGTCTGCTTTCTTGGGTGCCTAACTCAAGAAGTAACCCACACAGCAGATTTCCCCAGGTCACACTGGATGTAAAGGATCCCTCCCTCCAGTCAGTCCATCGAGCAGATGTACATGATAGATGAATAATTCAGATTCTTGAAAAACTTGCTACTCGGTTAATCCATAATATATATATGATCATACAATGTTAAGGGTTGGAAAGGACCTTGAAGATCACATGTGTATATATGTTCCTTTGTGCTAATCCACTTAAGGTATGTCATTTTCTGTGGTCAGTGGCACACAAATGGTGTGGCTACTTCCACTTTGCTCCAACTTCAACTTGCCAACAGGAGCACTAAATGCTCATTTCCCGCTCAGCTGATCTGGGACAAGGCTTGAACCCTCGCCTGAATAAATTTAAATGTTTTGTACATCTGCAAACTCTTTTCTAAGGTTCACAGTGAAAAGTCTACTGCTGATAAATCCAAAGATTGTTGGGAAAAAGTGGGATTTCCACTTCATTCATTCTGCACAGGTCTCAAAACTCTGCCGTCACAGACTCTGCTGACGACTTCAACAGGTATTGAATAAAACATTCACTTTCCCCTTCTGCACAAACGTCCACCTAGCAGAAAGACCCAAAAAAGGAAAGACAGGGGTTTTTTGCAAAATGAAGAAATTCAGACTGTGTTCCAGTAAACTTCCAAACCATGCACTATTTGTCCATGGGTAAATTCCTTACACTGAGCAAATTCACATGCAGTGTAAAAAGTTTTTCTTCATTATGAAAGTAAGTGTTCCTAAGATTTGGAAAATTGCTTGGTCAGAGTTAATAGTAACGAGGAGTTTATAGCTGTAGTATGTTTTTGCTGTGAAAGTTTGCTCTTGCTAGAGTCAGGTGATACGGAGTATGAGTAACAATTGCAAAATCAGGCTTAGAGTAGCAACTTAACTGGCAGCTTTATGACATTCCATTTCAGCTGTTTATATTTGTGTTCTGCTCTGATGGAGTATAGCTGTACTAGAAAAATCTGTTGCAGTGGGTTTGAATTTAGGACAGTGCTAGATGTGGTTTCTCTAGGGAGTAAGGTAGTTATGAGGCATTGTTCAAAAATATTAGTCAATTATATGTCTGGTTAGTAAGAACATAATTGTTGTGTTTGGAATTTTTTCTCAGTGAATAATAAATTCACTTTTTTTTGTCCAGAAGGGAATCTGTCCCAAAAGTGAAATCCTGGGAGACTTTAATTTCAGATTCAAGAATCTTCTGAAGAACCATATTGGTATCTTTCTTCCATTTAATATTTCCAGAGTGGTAATACAAACTGGAGTAAAAAAGTCACATCTTACCATTACACTTACCGTTTCCAAGGGTGTCATAAAACTTTTGTCTGCTTGGAGTATGAATTATTTTGCAAATTTATTCAGCATGCACTTATATATGTTAAAGAAGATACGTTGCCTGTCATTCTGCCTGCCAGTGGCTTGGCTAGGTATTTAGCTTGAGACAGTTCTATGTGTACTTCAAAAATGGGATACCAGAAAGAACTGTGCTCCTGTAAACAGAATTTATCCTATTGGACAGTCTTGGCTGGATGTCTTGTAACACCTGTAGCTGAAGCTGCACCATTTCATATAACTGCTTTTTGAGTCTGAAAATAAACAAAACCAATCTTCTAGCATGGAAACCTGCCCACTTGGATTTAATTATTTGTAGATAGTGAAACAAGAGCAGAGATTGACATTATTTCTACCAGAAGTCAAACGGCTGTTGGAAAGGCTAGGGAAAGTTGGAATTAGACTTAAATTTTGTATTTTTTGAATGAATGTGCTTAAATCCAAAGCTGCCATTATCTTCTTATACTATTAAGGCTTTAGCACGTCACTTTATTTATATTAAGTAAGTTTTGGTTTTATTTTGGAAAAGTTCACATTGGACTAAATATTTGGGAGGAGGAGGGAATTTTCCATTGGAGTGAGGAAAAAATAATTCTCAAAATCTGTTTCAGTGCAGAAAGTACAACTTTTTCAGTACAACTTCCAAACCTACAGATATCTTTTTCTACAACTCGCATTATTATGCTAAACTTGGACTCCCAAAGACATTTAATGTAATAAAAAATGACACTGTAATTTAAAAAATGGCATAGAGAATTATCAAGGCACACATTAGGTAAATTAAAAGCTGGCTCAATGAGGAATCAAAACCTGGAGTTTCTAATGGGAAGATGTAGATGAATGGGGCTCATTAGGGTCTGATAGGTCTGGATAATTGTTGGGAAGGACAAGTTGAAGTTATTAAATGATATTAATCCCCTGGTATAATGGCCAAATTCCAGTAAAATGCACATTATTATAACCAGATGAAGTATATTTGAAGGAAATGAAATATATCTGGCACCAGAGAAATATATCTGTCTCTGCTGCAGAATAATGGGGCTTTGTCCTGGAAAGCAGTGACCCAATGGATTTAGGATGATCATAGAAGATCATATCAGTGTGAGCTTTCAGCATAATGCTGCCACAAAGAAGGGTATTCCATTTCTTGAACGCTTAAAAAGTTAAGGAGCAAAGTAATTATTCCACATCATATCAGTAAAAAACTGTGGGTTTGGTGTCTTGCCATTAAGACAGATTGGAATTACTTGAGGGATCTCAGAGGATGAATAAAAATGACCCAGGCCTTGGGAAATCTTGTTAGGAGTTTGCCTCACATAAAGGCATTCAGCCAGGAACCTCAGAGATGACTTGGTATGTGTAGGTAGACATTTAAATAAAAAAGATTCAACTCATCAAACTGTGATGAAGGAAATTAAATCCTCTGTCCTAGCAACCAGGAGCCTTAAGCATTGTAAGCAAAAGTTAAGGGAGGCAATGAACTTGAAGCCATTAAAATGAGATGACTGAGCTTTCTAAATGGCAAATTATAGATAATCCAGGGGAAGATTCTGTGGGCTCTGTACAGGTGTATGGGAGGTCAAGCTAGATGGTCACATTTCTGTGATTTTTATTCTAAGATATATTTTAGTGATTTTAAACAGCAAAACTCCCCCTACCCTGTTGTTTTTATTATCATAACTTAGTCCCTAGGATATAAAAATCAATTATTTGAGAAGTCAGGGTACCTCTGGGTAAAATAATGGCAGTCCTTAGTGATCCAAAATTATACACCTGGAAAATATGAGATATGAAAATTTGGATTAATACTGACCATAACAAAGATACTGCTTAAGCTTTACTGTGCTCTAGGTATTTGTAGAAGTCAGTAGATTTCAGAGCACAGATATGTTTGTGCTGATTTTATCTGTGTGAATGTGTGGTATTAAAAGTCAATATATATGATAGCAATGATAAATATTTTGCTTTTGAAAGATTCTATTTTTTTAATTCAAAAAAAACATTTGCAACTGGAGTTCTAAGCTTTTTTGAATTTCCACAGAGTTCTATGTCTTCTATAAACCACTTTGGATAGATATATGTAGAAGTTCAACAGACAATCATCCTTTCTCATCACTAAAAAAACTGTACTAAGCTTTATTAGAATTCTTTTCAAAAATAAGAATATAAATATATACTTATTTACATATGTCACAATAAAAATACTCCATTGGCAGTATAGTGAAAAAACAGGCTCTAAATATTGATACAAGAACTTTTATTTGAAACACAAATTATAGTGTATATGTTGAAAGATTGTTTAATACTGTGCTGTTAAAAGATCAGTCCAAAGGACATAATAAAAAATAATAAACTTCTAGGAAAGTAAAGCTCTTCTCTAATATTAAAGAAATAGAATTTCATAGAATAAATAAATAAAGCTTTTACTGACTAATCACTGACAATCAGTTAACCAGCTCACCATTATAGCAAAGAAATTTCTTGTCATTATAGCAAAGAAATGTAATATTTTATTGAAAATGCAGACTAATTTGTTGCATGTTGTGGAAGGAACTTTGATTAAACACTTGATTTGGTTTTGATACTTTTCACTCAATTTGTTTGAATGCAAATAACTCCATGAAGTGCAAGACCCAGGGTACAACAAGCAGGGAGTACATCCTTTTGCATCAAATAAGGCCTTGAAAGGCTTCTGGCTTCATAACTGACTGATGCAGAAGAAGAGCCAGATTGTGGCAGAAACCCAAAAAAATATGGAATGCTTGACTATAATTCTAGGGTGTGAAAATGACCGGGAAGTGAAGCATCTATGAAAGAAATCTGTTTTCTCTATTTTGCCCAGTATTCTCCAAGCTCCTTGTCCTCCTATTGATGTAAACGTGTTTTACAAGGCAAAAATTTATTCTAAGTCAAAACTGTAGAAACTCCTCTTAATCAAGAGAGGAAGGATTTCACATTCAAGTAAGAAAAGCTCTGTAATGGAAAAAGTTAAGATGTTGTGACTGTTCTTGACTCTGTCATAGGGAAAAATCCATGAATTTGGAGATTGGAGGAGAGGGAGAACAGAGGAGGGTTGATTCTTCATATGTAACTTCTGTTCATTTTGTTTAAATCTTCTTTGGCAATGCATAGTGCCAGTGTGAGTTTTACAGCAAGATCTGGGCAAAGCTTATTTTCTCTGTGTCTTATTTCCCTGATCTCTAAAATGGAATGATAAAACAAGATAACTGACAGGAAAACTATGAAAAATCACCAGTTAATGTTCCTAAAATATGTCGTGAGTCTCATCCCCAGTTCTAGTGTCTGTCTGTATTTCTTTCTGTTGTGATTTCACTAAATTTAAAATAGTTGTAGTTTTTCAGTTGTCTTCCCCAAGTCAGTCAGTGGTGGCTTCCAGCTTGTATTAACTGCTTTTAAAACTACTGTCATTTCCTTTTACATTGGAGAAATCAGCATGTCAGGGTATGACTCATCTCACCCACCTTCAGCTGTGTAACACTGAGAGAGTCGAGCCAAAGCTGTTCTCTGAAGAGAGGAAAAAGGTACCTCAGAGGACACCTAGAGATCTGTCTTACTGGGGGACTGAGATGGGTTCACTGAATCCCATCACCTCTTCAGGCTGCCCTTCAACGCTTGCATCTCCCCTTTGGTGTTTTTCTATCTCATGACAGCTGAAAGTTGATTTGATCTTGCTAATACATTTTTTCATCAGTCAAGAATTCCATCATGGATATGGGGTAGCATGCAATATGTTTTCTGTCTGGCATTCCATTTCCTTCTACAATTGGGAAGGCCAGTCCTTGGATTTTCTATGGGTAACAGTCATAAGAAGAATCTGCAAATGAAGCAGGCTTACATATATTTGCTCTTCTTTACCCCACCATAAGATAAGTTTGTTATTTAAAGATCAAACTGTGACAGAGCTTGAATATCTGCTCAATGAAGCACGTCCAAGGAAAATAGTTGTTAAACGCTAGGTATAAATGACCCCCAAAAAATCATAACGAATTAATAAAGGATAAGAACTGTTGCTAAGATTTCCTGGGCTTTCTTCCTTGTTGATTTTGTTATTGTTGCTGTTGATGAAGAGATTTTCATGGTATGTACCTTGCTTTGTTGAATATGAGTACAGTATCACATATAAAGTTCAGGCTTATCACCTGACAAAGTGAAATTTATTCCAACTGTATTTAGTTAATTAGCTGGAGATAATGGGAATAGGTTGTTCCTGCCAAGTTTCTTTAATCTCCTAAAGAGGGCTTGCATATTTATATGTTCAAAAGGAGTGAATAAATGTGAAGCTGCTGTGTCTGATTTCCTTCAGTGTTAAAAAATGGCAAGGTGAAGGCTTCTAAGGTAACATACAGACCTTTATCCATTCAGCTGTGTAATTAAATGTGGTTGTGGTGTTTATTTCCAGTTTATAACCCTGATTCTGTAACTGGATTTATGTAATAGGTCCAATTACAGCATGACATCTTTTACAAACACAGGAGGGGGCAGGTTGTGTTACAGTCAGCAATGTTTGCAAAACAAGCCATTTCAATATGCATATATAAATATTTGTAAAAGCTAAATTTCCATTTTGCTTCGGGCAAGTTTTTCAACCTGAACATAACCATAAATTAAAACACTGCTATCTCAGCTGATCTGATTCATCACAGTTGCATATTATGTTCAATGCCTTTTGAAACAAGGGTTATTTTTGCAATCTATTACCACTATTGAAAAACAAGAAGCAGAAAAAACCTCAAAACACTGAATAATTGGAACAAATAATATAACTAAAGAACCTGTTATTTGCTTCTGAATATTTCAGAAATAAAAAAGACTTGAGATTCATCAACATACTGATCCATCTTGCTTATTTAACCATGAATTCAGCATAATGGAGAACTTTTACAAAATGCGAACACAATGAAGGATTAATTTTCCCTTTTATCCTATTTTTGTGTACTTTACATTTTAGCCCTAATTTCTGTGTTTTTCTGTTTGATTTCACAGGTTTGTGAAATCAGTGGGATTACTGAAGAACAGTTTAATTAAAACAAAATTATGATCAAAATTACACCTGAAAATTTGCTTTAGTTTATACATAATGATTTTAATTAAAGTTATTTTTCTAGTATCAGCAGTACATGTATAGAACCGCTGTGATATGTGGATGCTGTAGTGCACTGAATCAGAGTATTTACTGTGGTACAGTGGCCTTAGGAAAGAAGGGTAGCTGTCACCTTTTAGTTTTTATAAAGTTGCTATAATGTTTTATTTAGTTTATACCCCAGTTATTTTGGATTCCCATTTAATAAACTAAACTCTGCTTGACCAAAATAAACTTTGCCTAAAGACTTTATGTATTTTAACTTGTCTAAGCTTTTCTACTCCTTATATTTTTGTAATCTTTACTCTTTTTTAGATTAATAAACATTAAAGTATTTGCCTACATCTGCCAACATGTATGTCCCGTTCAGGTCTCACAGAGAACTGGCTGTTCACTCATAGTTACCTGCAGAGAGAGGTCAGAAGGGGGAGTAAGTGAAGGGAAAGGGGGAGTGTGTGAGGGTAGCAAAAACAGGTGCTGCTCATGCCACATAGCTTTGTATTGAATTTATCCACTTTGATCTCTAAAACAAATAAAGACTCTGTTAAAAAAGGGAGCGTAACAATAAGGAACGGCGCATGCATGCAAAAATAACGCACCTAAAGGAATTTCATATATTATGATAAAGTGTTAGTTACCTGTATGGATTACTGAAACAAGTTTGCTGTTTAAAATATCCTAATTGGTGTGTGCTGTGTGCTTGGAACTTTAGAAGATGCTTTTGCACAGACATCAAATGAAGGGATGTGGCAGTTGCATATACTGATTTCATTTACCTGTTAATTCTGTCAAGAGTGTTGTCAATTTTCTTTGTCTTTAATTATGTATGCTTGGTTCCTGTATCTTAGACAGAATGATATAATAAAATTGCTTGCAACTATTAAAAAACACAGTACTATAAAGCATCTATTTGTTTAAGAAATAAAAATTAATTATCTGTCATGAGTGTTTCATAGTGAGAACTTTTTTTTGCTGTCTCACAAACCTACAGTGCTAAATACACAGAAAGTGTGTCATCTGTGTTAGCCATGAGCAAGTAAAATGGAAGGTAGCATTGAGATGAAATAGTACTTGCTGTATGTGTCATCACAGTGTAGAGTTCCAATTTGTAAAACAAAATACTGAAAACACCAATAAGAATAGTCCCCTTAAGTTCATTTCAGGAAAGGGCTTCATTAATTTGTCATCAGTAAAGAAAATCTGCTATGCTGTGTGCATTTGCAATATACTTGAAGACTCATTTGCATAGAGGAGGGCATGATGTCATTGATAGGCAGTATTTAGTCAGTTTTGCTCAGAAAAGCATTCTTGTGAAACTAATATCTCCTCTTCATGGGTTTTATTCTTCCTTAGTGGCCTACTTCTCATATTTTACCTTGTCAGTACTGAAAAATATAAAGTAGGTTTGTCTTTTTTTCTTCTTTCAGTTGCTTCACTGAACATCTGTTAAGCTCCATTCTTTCTGCTTCACGTCATTACTGGGTGATATCATGACCATATTTAATCCCTGGGAAAAATCTCATTGACTTCAGGAGAACCAAGATTGCTCACAACAAGTAAAAAAAATTGGAATTTGGCGGCCTCTTAATTCTAGAAGTTCTTGCATGTATAAAAACCTGAAACCAGTTCTGGCTCAGTGGTGCAGAGATGTTTGGTTAGGGGCATGTCTGGTTTTATATTTGGATTACATGTGACAGGCTTTATTCAGGGAGACAGAATATCAATCCTGCTACAGTCTTCAGAGGAAAAAAAGCTTTTCTGTTACAGGTATAGTGGGTATCATCAACACTCATTAGAGTTATGAAAAATTTAGCAAATGCTAATTATATGCAAGTATCTCAAAATGTGGTAGGATGGTTTGACTCTTGGGTGGTCCTAGTTTTAAAAGCTGTGAAGCTTTGGGCTCCTGAGAGCTGGCTGCTCTTGGGATTGGCCAAAACAATGGTATTTTCTGGGACACTTTCTAAGCTGAATGGTAGAGGATAAAACCATGGAAAATAAGGCTTTATTTTTACACTAAAGCATACAGAAAATCCCATGTGATTTTTTTTTGTTGTTGTTGTTTAGTTCTCATAATTTTTACATGATCTCATGATTTTTTTAACACTTGTGGTTGGCAATTCTCCCTCTAAAGCCTATGGCCAAAGATTTTGGCTGCTACTAGCACTCAGCCCAGCAACCAGTGCTGGCACTGTAGGAGAAGCAGCCACCTGGTACCCTGACTGCACACAAGCTGGCAATGAAGCTAGCGAGGAGAACTCCAAGGAGAAGCTGAGATGCGCTTAATTAGGCAACAAGCAGCTGGGCTTGGGGAGCATAAACAGCAGCTGGGAAGGCCATGCAGAAGGCATGTGTGATAAACTTGTTTTCACCTCTGAGATGCAGGAAGCCTTACTCATTTTCTCTTGGACCTGTTTGGCTTCAGGAAGCAGTTTCCATTTGTCAGTGGAATGAACTCGGCCTCCATGGTGCCTAATTGAATTGAGAGTCAGCTGTGGATGTTCTTGCTGGTGATGCTGTAGTTAGTTTGGCAAGAATGTCAAGGTGGAGGTTTTTTGTTTTGTTTTTGACTCTGCACCGGCACTTCAAAGTCATCGAAAAAGCTCGGTGTAAAGCTGCATAAAAATGTACTGTTGTCTAGTTGCACAGAACAGAGTAGATTTAGTGCTTTTCAGAAAGATACTTTATGGGTCATTGCTGGTGCTATTCAGTTACTGCATTTTGATGCAAAAAGAGTCATGAGAAGCAGATAATTTTTTCCTAGCCATATGTTTGCATCTTAATTTTTTAAAGGCTTTATGAATGCAATAATATAAGGATGCAGTATTCTAAATAGTACTTGTTAGTGAAAAAAAAAAAAGAGAAACATATCTCAGTATATAAAAATTCCTGTAGGTTGTCTAATAAGCAGCTGTTTTTCTTTCAAAGGCCAATAGGTTTTATGGCCATATGTGTTTCTGCTGCTTCCTTTTAAGACCTTCACACCCTTAATACTTTATCTGGATAATCTTAAAAACAGCCTTAATGTGTCTGTATTCACTTCAATAACACAATAATACTAGTAGTTTTCCTTCTGTACTGCTCATATCAAGTAACTTCATCATTTGGCAGATTTTAAAGAGTGACTTCTCTCTACCCCAGTGTCTAGCTCTAGGGTTTGTAGATGTGACTAAGGGAGAAATGGGAAAGAAGTTCTACTTGCATAAAGCTATTAAAATGAAACAATTTCTTTTGAATATTATCCAATGGGAGATTTCTCTGAGCAAATCCTTATCTTGAAAACTTCAGCAATAATTCAAAAACACATAACAGACATACTGTGTATTGACAAAAGCTTCTGGCCCTGTGGGAATATGTTTCCTAAAAATATGGCCTTATTCACAGTTCAGGTCTCTTACTTCTGAGTCAGCACTTTAAAAAGTGGGAGGGGAACTCAATTCTGACTTCCTGGAGTATTGCTTTAGGTATGTCTATGTTTCACTTACAGAGCTAATGCAGGGGAAATCCTATACTGCAACAACTAAACTCTTAGAAGTATATGAACTTAATGAAAGCTAACTCATGTGCATGAATGTGACAGTATTGTTTTATTGCTCTGGCTATATATAGACATGTTTCACATTTAATCCAATGAACTATTCATGCAAAATACAGAAAAGCTCCCTGGGTTAGGTTACAGCAGCCTGGACTTCTCTGCAGCAAGTATGCTAGCTATAAAGTTACTATGCTTTTACTAACTTCATATGACTCGCTCCAGGCAGCTTCACAAGAAAAAAGATATGCAGAAATACATGAGGCACATAGTTTTCCTATGCTTAGAGAAGTTTGTGCCCCTTCACTCTAGGCCCTGTTTTCTACTTCATTTGGATTAGACAGCAGCTAGTTAGACAATGCAATTAGTTTTGTAGATATTTTGTCCTTTACTGTTTCAGCTGAAAGTGCAAAAGTTTGGGATTAATCCAATAAAGTTTAAACACAGCACTGGTTTGACAGCATTATCTTACTTAATCATAGAATCATAGAATCATAGAATTGATTGGGTTGGAAAAGACCTCCAAGATCATCGAGTCCAACCCTTGATCCAACTCCAGTCTGTTTACTACTAAGGGCCACGTCCAATCTCAGTTTAAAAACCTCCAGGGATGGTGAATCCACCACCTCTCTGGGCAGGCCATTCCAATGCCTGATTACTCTCTTTGTAAAGAATTTCTTTCTAATATCTAATCTAAATTTCCCCTGGCAGAGCT
Organism: Platyrinchus mystaceus; assembly: GCA_035041135.1. NCBI lineage: Eukaryota > Metazoa > Chordata > Aves > Passeriformes > Tyrannidae > Platyrinchus > Platyrinchus mystaceus. The sequence goes on from JAWWLV010000088.1 coordinate 118,497,336, forward strand.
TAAGCCCATGTCCCTTGGTCCTATTGCTGGCTGCCTGGGAAAAGAGACCAACCCCCACCTGGCTATAACCTCCCTTCTGGTAGCTGTAGAGAGTGATGAGGTCTCCCCTGAACCTTCTCTTCTCCAGGCTAAACAACCACAGCTCCCTCAGCCTCTCCCCATAGGACTTGTGCTCAAGTCCGTTCCCCAGCCTCGTTGCTCTTCTCTGGACCTGCTCCAGCATCTCAACATCCCTCCTGAACTGAGGGGCCCAGAACTGAACACAATACTCCAGGTGTGGCCTCACCAGCGCCGAGTACAGGGGAAGAATCACTTCCCTTGTCCTGCTGGCCACACTATTTTTGATACAGGCCGGGATACTATTGGCCTTCTTGGCCACCTGGGCACACTGCTGGCTCATGTTCAGCTTCCTGTCAATCAGCACCCCCAGGTCCCTTTCTGCCTGGCTGCTCTCCAGCCACTCTGTCCCCAGCCTGTAGCGCTGCATGGGGTTGTTGTGGCCAAAGTGCAGGACCCGGCACTTGGCCTTGTTGAATTTCATCCCACTGGAGTCAGCCCATCTCTCCAGTCTATCCAGATCCCTCTGCAGAGCCCTCCTGCCTTCCAGCTGGTTGACACTCCCTCCCAACTTGGTGTCATCAGCAAATTTGTTATATTGCTGAAGTAATGGTCAAATTAGTTTTAATTACTTTTAATTGTCAAATTGCTAGTTAACAGAAGACATGTTTATAAGTTAGATTTCTGACACGACTGTTCCTTATGAATTTGGATGCTGTTTTGTTTCTTGACACATTATATAAAACGAAAGCATAATCAAATAGAACCTGGTTTGATGATGGATAGTACAGACAGAAACTCTTTTCTATGGCTTGTCTGCCCTAGACATGCAACAAATTTAATATGTACTGTCTGTGAAGTTTCCTCTGCATCAGCTTTAAACCTATCAAGGTGCATCATTAAGTGAAAATGCTATTCTGGACTTTAAGTTCAGTTCAATCAGCAAAGAAATCTGTAGTGGTGTTTTCACTTACACAAACACAGTGCAAAGGTAGAAATTTCACTTTATCAAGAACTGGAATTTAATCTACAAAGCTCCATACAGATCTCTGTTGTTGGAAAATAGCAGTGCTTTAGCTATTAATATTATGCCAACTGCTATTCCAGAAGTTCTGCTGTAGAATTTGATGCATTCTTCAACTAGAATTTGATGCACTCTTCAACTAGTGTATCTTTGGATGATAAATATCTGTGTTATATTTGAGCTTCACGTTGCTTTTCTTTAGTTATTATCAACCAATCCTGGAGAATGCTTCTGGCTCTCAAATGATTAAGTAGAATCACTGAACCAATGTCTTGTGTAGATTCCTGGACCTTATTTTGAGAGCTTAATGATGCACTGTTGTTCTGGTTTGTGAGAGAGACACAAGAAACCTTCTTTTTGCCCACTAAAACCAGCTTCAGCACAGCCTGAATGAGACCTCACAGGAGAGAGAACATTATAGTTCCTCTTGTGACTTAATCAAATGCTGAGCTGCTGATGCTTACCAGGAACTTCCTCTCCCAGAAATGTACATATGTGTTAGCCTAGCAAGGGAGTGTAATAGGAAATCTGTCTGGGAAGGGCCTCCAGATATCATTTCGTTGCTAATCTAAGGAAGTGTTACTGCAGCTAAACCATTTCTGACAGATGTTTATCTAATGTATTTTGAGAATCCCTCTCCTTATCTTTAGAATATCATGTACCTAAGTGGTCATATTTTGTTTGTCAGTTCTTTCTCAGAACAAAATCTTTTCCCCTTGAATACATTCTTCATATCTTAATTCTCTACATCTTGCTTCAGCTAAGATATCAATGAATTGAAACACCATCCAAAGCAACAGAATGAATTATAAGTCCTGTAAAACTGTTGGGGTAAAAAATTGCTAATACTATAGTTTATTTACTGTGTATTATATTGCTTTTATATGTATTATGCTTTATTCCTTATGTATGTAAATCCTGTATTCCTACTGGTTAATTTTGGATGCAGTACCATGTAAGATTATGTTATCCTTTTATGGTTCTTATTTGAATGCTCCGCCTGAACTCCACCCCTATTCCAGTATGTTCCTTACCCTACATTATATAAGGCTGGAGCCATTTTGTGATGAGGCTCTTTTTTGGTTCTTTTACCCCTTTTTTACGCTGATCCTCCACCTGTTCGGTCTTCGTCCCTTGAAGACAATAAAACCTTCTAGCTGCTTTACATACTACAGTTGTAAGTGCTGCTCCCTTCGCCCAGCCAACTCCTGCATAAAACTTTGTGAATGTTTGCAGTGATGTAAATGTGACCAGGATTTCATCCCAAACGTTACAGACAGTGCTGAAGAAGCATTTTTACAGGCCAGGAGACGTGTCTGCCGCAAACAGCAAGGATTTGTGCTCTACAGGGTGGACGTGTTGCTGCTCTGCGAAGTGCTGCTTTTGCACTAAAAGTCACATATGATGAAACAGCAAAGAGTCCTTCTAGCCTCCATGCTTCAGTTGTAGCTGTCTCTGAAAAGTGCATGAGGAATTCATGAGTGCTTTTCAAAATCTTGCCAAAATTCTCCCTGGGGCCTGATAAGTACCATAATTCAAAACCTCTCCCAAGTGCCTCCAGAAATCATTCTCTTCCTATTGATGTGTGTAATCCAACACCTACACACTCGCAGCTCCAGGTTTAATAAAGTCTGGGGCCCTTTAGCTGAGATTCCAAAGCAACTTATACTTCCTGTGCCCCCAGGTGATGCTACATTTCTGTGTCCAGAACACATTATGTGTTATTGACTTTTCGTCTGGGCACAGATCTTACAGAATTTAAAATATTTTCCTATGAGTATGTGTTGAAAACATCTGATGGACTTGCCTGGGGTACAGTGATGCATAGGCCTTTTGGGAGAGAATGTATATCAACCTTATCTGTAATTCTGTGTCTGCTCGGTGCAAAGACTGTAAGGTATTTAAAAGACGGAGCTAAAGTTCTTATTGTAAAAACAGTCAAAAATCCAAATGGAGATGTCAGTATCTCTCTTTAAAGCAATTAATTCACAGTGTGACAAATTAAATTTTATCTTCTATCACTTGTTCTCCATGCAAAATGTTTTAGAGAGTAATGCTGTGTTCAGATGGTGGAATACTGATTTTTCAGTGTACAGACATGTCAGAAGCAAGTTGACTCATTTAGGAAAAGTAAATGTTGTACCCTGTAGATTTTAAAAGTATAAGAAATGAATCCAGGAATGTAGAAATGTTTTTTCCTGTATCCGGATTAAGTATCTGTGGTCAGAATGTTTTATTTATCTAGCCTGAGGTAAAAAATATACAGTATCTCCTTCTCTGCTTCACAATAATTTTTATGTTACTTCTGTCTTCACTAGTGAGTCAGAAATCCGAGAACCATAACAAGTGTAATACAAAGGGGTCCTCATCTCTTCAGAGTGATACAATAAGACATTACCAACAGTAAGGAATAAGACCTACAGAGAATGTGGGATGTTGATATCCTTTTTGTTTCACTCTGACCTGTGATGGTCATGTGGTATCATGCTTTTGGCTAAACTGCTTATCTGACCCATGGTACTTTTCAGCTCTAAGCTTAGTCTAGTTATAAAATGCTATACATTGGTATTTTATAATAGAGACACTAAGATAAAGTCTTATCCTGTACTTACCAATGCAGAGGAAATATGACTATTAAACTTCATGTATATGGTATTCCCTTCTGTGACATGTGCTACATCCATTAGAATGGTCTTCTGTTATTCACAACATTAACAAATTCTATATTCAAAAAGTTAACTCCTTTCTGAACTGTGAAAAGCACTGTATCCAAATTGCCCTGTTGTCTTTTTAACCTGAGGTATTCTCTTCTTTGGTGGGCAAAGTTGTCCTAGCAGAGAGCAGTCTCCCAACAGCTGCGTCTTCTTGGCACCCTGAAGGATCATTTGCATCCTTGCTAGATCCCTTCCAGCAGATTCTGTACTGTACAGAGAAGTTCCAGCTCTTGTAGTCCTTATGTTTTATGAGCCTGGAAGTCATCCAGTTTTATTAGTGGACATTTTTAAAATATCATCTGAAGGTTTTAATCATTGTTTCTAAACTATTTCTTATGGGGATATGTAAACTTTTACATAGATTAATTACAGGGCTAAATTTTTTTCATTATGTTTCACCTCCTTTCCATTGCCTCCATATTAAATATTTTTTATGTACTTAATTGAGGTGGCCACTCTAATCCAAATATGGCATTTTTTAGTATTTCTGAGAAGCAATGCTGGTTTTTTCATCCTATGAACTTTAATGTACCACTACCATGGGATTTTGGAGAGAGTTAGGGTGATAACTGAGAGAGAATTGAAACTTAAATTGTCTTAATTGACAAAAAATGCTAAGGGGAAAGGGACATCTTTAGCTTGTTCCTTTGCCCCACCCACCATGTTCCCCTAACTCTTTTTATGTATCACTTACTGAGTGGAATACAGTTGTTTGTTTCTTTCAACACAAGGAACAATCCTGAATGGACTTCTGTTTAATGGGTACCTTGGCAAGGTAGGAAGTATTCCCCATCTACCCCCAGGGTATTTCTTTTCAAGAGGAAGCTGAGATCCATCTTTCTAATTTTACTTTTTGGTCTGAATGCAGCTATGACAGACTGTTCATAAGAATAAGAATGTTTAAGGTATTATTTTTAGGGGGTTTTTTAAGTATCATGCCACTAATTCAGTTCATAGTATGTTATTTTCCTAATTTTTTCATACAGGAGGAGTTCTTTTGAATATGCAGATCAAACCCACTAGGTGTCAAAATAATTATATGCATCATATAGTACTGACATGGCACTTTTAGTAGTTTTGGCTTATATTTTTGCTTGTATTCATTTGTGTTTCTCTGTAGGAAATCAAGTGCTACTATGTAAGAGGAATATTCTAGAATTTTCTTGTTTGTGTCATTTCTTTGCTTTTTTAATTGGGTAAATGCATAGCATTTAGCCACACAGAGTCTGCAGCTGAGTGTCAGGTAACATCACAGCCTGAGTGCCTTTAGGAAGAGGCAAGTGGGCATTTGCCAAGTGTACTGAAGGGCAGTGAAATCTGCCCTGAGCTCAACAAGGTTCCATTTTCTTCCAGTGCTTCAAGCTCTTTGATTTCCTCTCCTTTAAAGCTACCATAAGGGCATTTATGTTGCACTTTTTTTTGTTCTCTTTCTGGTCTGTCATCAGTATGAGGCTTGCCACATGTAGTTCTTCCTTTTGCATGTAGGCTGGACTGCTCTGTCGCCACTGTAGCTCTCCTTGGTGGATGTGGGAACAGCCTCAGATGTGTCTTCCCAGGTAGAGAAACGTTTGTGTGCAATGGGAAGTGAAGGGAGTTTGTACATGGGTGTTTCTGTGCTGCTTTGTGTGAATATGGATATACCTGTACCTGCCTCTAATCCTGTCTTTTTGAACAAGTGGAACTGGGTGGGCATCTCTGTACTATGAGGGGAAGTCTCCATATTGGTCACAGTGAACATCCAGATTTGCTCAAGTGCTTGGTCATGCATTTCCAAAGGGCTCACACGGCTAGTGCTAGGCTACTTCATCACTATGAGCAGAAGACCCCGAGTAAGTAGATTACTTGATCAGTTTGGGAAATAGAGGTCCTTGTTGACATCTTTTGATACACTTCAAATCCTCTGTCCTCTTGTAATCCCCTTGCCCGGTTGATGGCACTTTGAGTCTTCTAAGGTAATCTGCCACTGGTGTCCCAGGAGGGTGTCCTGCTGCTGTCCCGAGATGAATGGTCCTGTCTCAGGTTTGAGAATAAGCTCTGATCCACAAGTAAATGTGTGCTGTCCTTATCCTGAAAATGATACAGTTTAGTTTTCCTTGTGCTGCTGCCAAGCAGCTTCCTAGCTCCAGCCAGAGCTGTGAGAGAGCATTTAAAAACACTTTCTGAAAACCATCTGTGTGATGCTGATGTGCTGAAACACTCCAGAAAGTTCTTCCCTAGGTCCCACAATTTGACTTACAGACAATATTTACTGTAACTCAGTTTTCACCTACAGAGCTTTCAAAGCCCTTTCCTTTGTACATTCTGTACACAGAGGTGCCAATTTTCCCTTTCATGAGGAAAGGAACAGTTATTCATATTGTGAGAGATCCTGTAAGTTTGCAGAATGAGCATATCATTTTATTGATGGCGATGGAAAGCAATATTTTTGTCACAGAGTGGAAGAACAACTGCCAAATATATTACACAGGATTCTAAATTTATTATACTTGTTCAATTTTTGCGTTAAAAAAAAATCCTTTTTATAAGATTTAAGGTTCCTATGGTGAAATATTTGGAAATTGAGACTTTTCTTATTCCTTGTGTTGCCTTGAAGTTGAAATTGTTCATGTAATAAAATACCCATCTTCTTTACATGCCCTTATGATATTTTCTTCTCTGCAGAATAACTTTGAGTGACTGGCCTACTGGCATATTTCATAGGAATGAGATTTAGTTAGAGCTAACATACAGGACCATGAAAACAAGTAGAATAAGCAGATAGGTACAATGTTTAATCTACCAGTGTACAATTTGGTATATTTTTTTGTGTGAGGGTTAGGAAATTAGTTTTTGAGCTTTAGACCACTGCAAAAACAAAACAAGTGGTGGCCTTTGACCCTTTTGAAAAGTGATTGTGTATTTCCAGTGATGACAGCCACCACCACCATTATTTGATTTATAGCAGAGCAACTTTCATTTAATTTTGACCATATGGCAATTTTCACCCTCTACATTGTTCAGGACCTGTATCAGTAGCACACAGAGCATTGAACCTTATTCCCAGGAAATTCAACTAAGACAGAGGATGCTGCATTGTGGCATATTGGTTGATTGATTGCACAAACCAGTCATAATTAGATCTTACTTAATCCCTTGTAAACATGTTGCGGGTTTTTGAACCCTATTGCAGTATTTTGACACTATTATCCAATGTGAAAGCTTGTTTTCAAATTGTTTCTTTGAAACAGGTAATGACAAAAAGGTGTCATGGAACTAATTTATGTAATATAACCCTATTATTACAGTCCTACTTTAATGTATATTAAAAGTTTTAATGAAACTAATGGGGGGGCAGGGGGAAGGATGTTTTTATTGGGAGTCCTTGACTCTATAGCTTGCATCTTCATAGAATCATAGAATGCTTTGGGTTAGAAGGGACCTTAAAGGTCATCTAGTTCTAACCCCTCTGCCATGGGCAGGGACACCTTCCACTAGACCAGATTGCTCAGAGCCCCATTCAACCTGGCCTGAAACACCTCCAGGGATGGGGGTTCCACACCTTCTCTGAGCAACCTGTTCCTGTGCCTCACCACCCTCACAGCAAAGAACTTCCTACTAAATATCTAATCTAAACCCACTGCTTTTCAATTTGAAGACATTCCCCCTTGTTCTGTCACTACAAGCTCTTGTAAAAAGTCTCTCTCCATCTTATTGTCTCCCTTCAGGTACTGGAAGGATGAAAACAACCTGGATCCTTTACAATTAAATTATTCCTCTTAGAAATTTATTCTTAAAGTTCTAATTGCTTTGCTGCATATAAGAACATGACTGGAAGTAGGAACACTTAACCTAGAATTTGGAAAGGAAACCAGTTTTTATGACTATATATGGAAATACCCATTATTGGGATTCATTGATGGCAAGGACTTGGCTGGTCATGTGCAGGACTGTAGGTGTGCGTTGTGGCACAAGGGAAGTGAACTCAGCTTGGTACCTCACTCTACTCATGTTATTTATACACTAGTTATGTTTGGCTGTTTGAAAGGGAAGTTCTTTGGTCCATGTAGTGATAGTGCCACCAGACATCTCAGACATCATTACATAGGACGTGCTGCTTAAGATATATTTTCCCATTTGGCAACTTTTTTTTTTTTTTTGCCAGAGTTGCTCTGCCCTTCAGTTGACTGATTCAGGATGATTTATTGAATACCCAAAGTTTTGCGAACTACACATGACAGTTTCCCTGAGCCTGGATATCATCTGGCTCTGCAGCTGGGCTACCTAATGTCTGGTATGTGCCTCCTCAAGTCATCACACCCTGTTCTGTTCATACTGGGTCTGCACCAGCTACTGCTGAGAATCTGCCCCTTCCTTTGTGCCAGGGCTTATGTGTTGCTGACTGTGTGATGACCTGAAAATGAACCACTGGCTTTTGTCAATCTCCTTCAGCCAGATTGTTTCCTAAAGCACTAAAGTGATTAGACTAAAGACTAAAACTCTTTCTTGAATCAAAGATGGAGCTGAGGTTTAGAGAAACCTATAGCTAGTTCAGATGCAAATAGCAGTAGATCCAGGTAACAATATGATTGTACCATAACCTTACAGAGGTGAGGTGGGAGGGTGGGAGGTGAAAGGTGGAATGAAGAATTGCTGATCCAGTATAAACAGACAGTGCATATAAATAAACAGTAAAACCACAAATGGAAAAAATGGTCAGTTTGCATTATCTAAGATTGCAACCTCTTCTCTGGTCCCAGATCCTTTTGCAATCAACTATGAGCTATTGACTTTATGAGGAGTTCTCTCAGGTGCTTTCTGATACCATAATTGCTTCTATAATGGAAAATGGAATTAAGTGATAAGAGAGGGAGAGAGCTCAAAACACATTTACTGTATCTGTGATGAGAATGAATTGCTGTGATGATAGAGTTGGAGAAAAAATAAGTTCTGGAAAGACAAGAGTGAAAATTGTTGTAGTCAAGGAGAAGGATAATAAACATGATAGAAGAAAGTTATTAGGTCCAACTCTTTCTGCCTCAAGAATGTTAATTAAGATTGGCTGGGCACCACTTAGATCTCAGTGACACTCACTCTATCCTTTTCAGACATTTAGTTGTTTGCAGGTCCTGCACACCAAGTTGCTTACTGATGTATGCAAGGGACCAGCATTTGAGTTTGGCTTACTATGCTCTATGATGGATCTTATCAAAACCTACTGAATGTCCCTATCAGCTGTCACAGAGGGAATACAGTTGTGACTGCTTAGCAGCAGGTCATGTGAGAAATGCCTCCCTGGTCTCCTGCTCCGTACATCTCCAGAACATTTATGTGCCTGACTTCCATAAGTTAATCTTGTAAAAATTTAGTGAATTTAAAAGAATGGATCACTTTCATTAAAAGTATCTCTGTCCTGTCATGGATTTTTCAATATCCTTAGGCTCCTAAATATATGGCTTGTAAATGTCTAGTGTTTAAAGTGTTGCTCACATTTTGTTTCATAGGAATATATGTGCTAACAGACTTCCTAAGGAGTTCTGCCCACATTTTGGAAGGTTAAATTTCACATGCATTTCTTGTGTCTTTACATAAAAAGAGAAGAACCACATTTGGTAGACGTCAGTGTAGCTACAACAGTTTTATCACTGTCAAGTCCTTAATTTGTATAGGTTTCCCAATCTGATTTGTCATGAAGGAGAAAACAATGCTGCTACCGATAATGATGAATATAATGTTTCTTTAGCAGAATTCTGACCGGAATCCATTGTTCCTTCCTAACACATGCTTTTTCAGACAAGAAATAATTTATTATTGGAAAAAGAATCTGAAGTTCTACCCAAGTATGCCAAATATGCATACAAAGTAACATACACTGAATTTCTCTCTCTTAAACATCAGTGTTTACTGCCTGTCGAAACAGACAATACTGTGATGAAAATGAATAAATACAGGAACTTATTTTTTATTTCTAGTTCTTTGCCATCATCTATCCTTTACAATCATGTAGGGCCATTTTTTACTGCCTTTGATGAAAGCAGAGTGAAAAGAGAACCTGACTGATTAGAGAAGTACAGTTCTTAGACTGAAAGGATGAGAAACTTCAAACTATAGGCTGTAGACCAATACCACTGAAATTTTAAGAGCTTTGATATTGATTTTCCAACAATGGGATTTCACACCTTTTGCTTTCAGGTTTCATTAGTGATCTAGGACTAAACCAAAAGGGAGAGATGCCAAGATGCCAAGAGAATTGATCATCCTTTGAAGTTAATAACTGTGTTGTGACAATTAAAATGACACCAACAGCATTCTGGTGTCTCTTTTTAACAGATTAAGAACCTGGTTCTTCTTTACTTCAGAAAGATCTTTAAATTGAACAGCTGAAGTCAGATACAATGCTGAACATTTACAGACTTCCCAAAACTGTTTGATTCCTTATCCTGAAAGGAAGAAAGGTTACTTTACCTAGCTGCCAATGAGCTGAGTAATCTAGCTCTCTTAGCTGTAACGCCACTCACTGCATTGAAAGATAAACTAAAAGGGTCTCTGGAAAATTGCCAGGCTTTTTTTCCAAACTAATGCCATCTATTTTTAATAAATGTTGACATGACATGACTTTCTTTACAATTAACAAGCAAATTAATTATGCTTCCCTGATGTGATGTAGTCCCTGATCCCTTCAGCTACCAGTTTGTTATTACCAGAGGAGATTATAAATAAGAACTTTTCTGAGTGACTTGATAGAGGGATGTTTTGTGTTACAGGAAACGGGCTTCTCCATACTTTATGAGTTGTGATGGTAGAATAGGAACTAACTGTTGCCAAAATTAATTCTTGATATGCTAAGTGTCTATGGTGGAACGTATGCAAAAAATACACCATAAGGCAAAGAAGTCACTTGTTTGAGTTATTTGCTTTCTCCATAAAGCATACATTATTACATACATCCACTGTCATGCCTTCATGTGAGGGTCTTCTTTTCCTGTGACCTGTAATTCTACATGCAACCTTTTGTTTTTTTTCATCTACTCCTCCTCATTAGTTTGCCAAATGCCAATTAATGTTCTTGTTTAAGGCAATACCGTCCTTGCCCATGTCTACAGTCATATTGAAATCAAAGAGAATTGAGAATTTGGTGTGATAAATAGACTCTGCCCTACTGTTGCCAGATACACTAAGAACACATTGTTTTCTCACTAAAGCACTAAGTAAAAGCACAAAGTTGCTAAGTGCACTGTGTCCCATGTTTTGAAGTAATCCTTCAGGTCTTGTGAACTCATTTCCCAGAATGAGTCCTAAAAATAGTCATATACATCACATGTCAAAGAAGTGTCTTGCCTTAAAATAAAATCCTCAGAAAAATGTTTTTGATCGTTCTCCACTCGTATGGCCATGCCTGCCTTTCCGATGTGCTGCTTCACATCTCTGCCAGAAGAACATGCTGAACACTTCTGCTGTACAGGGTTTCCACTCGTGCCTGTGGGAGCTCAGCCTGAGGTCCAAGGATCTTACGTTTAAGTGTCACTGTTGACTGTGTGCTTGGGAAGAACAGAGACAGAAATTAGGCAAGAGATAACAGTCTATTTAGTCTGCTCCTGGAATTGACTGCAGTTAGTGTAGCTTCCCTGGACATGGAACAAGGAACCCTGTCATATCAAGAAAATGTGGGCTGGACACAGTTTCAGCCACAAGCTTTCTGTAGGACTCTCCTGCTACTGCAAGAATCAAATGTGGCTTTTCTTGACAGTCACTTTGATTTGAGATTGGCAAGTTCTTATGGCAATACTGGTTGAAGTATTACTGCCCCTCATCCCCTCCTGATAGGCTTGCCATTGATGATGTGTGCTGCCCTCCCAGTTTTGCTGGCAAAGCTCTTTAAAGTGGTTGTAATGTGAGCTGTATTGGAACCAAAGAATTTTTTTCCGAGATGGATAAAACCCCCAAAAAAAGTAATGTGTGTTTTCACACTGCTCTGGTTCATGGTGCATTTCCAGAATTAGCCTTACTGGTGCATTTGGATATTGAAGGATACACATCCAAGTTCCCCACCAGAGCACTTGGGGGTTGGTCTGGATAGTAATGCATGAAGGGCTAACAAAATGTGACACAAAGAAGGGAATAATTACTTGTTTTTGGGAACCTCCACAGGCTGGTTTGGCTTTGGTTTCTTGTAACAATTGTACATGCTGTTGCACAGGCACAACATGATGCTATTATGAATTATGTTGCGTAAAACTGGATATTAATCAAGGACATCCAGCAAAAATAGGCCATGATCTGCTAAGATTACGTTTTATCAGGGACCCAGTGTCAACCTTATTTGTCCTTGATGGATGTGTTCCTTTGCTTTTGTGTGTATAAGACAACTGATTTTAACTGCTACAAATGAGCAGAACTCAACACTGAATAAAGGTTTTCTGAAATATACAATGTCAATAGTATTTTCTTGTCGTGTTTGAAGAATGTCTATCAAATTATTTGCTTACACTTTCTCTCAGTAACCAAGAATACAACTGTATTTCATGGCATGGTCTTTTTGTTGCACACAAGTATAGCACACAACTAATCTGCTCTGATTTTAACTAATGTACAGCACTGGAAAGTCAGGTCCTATTGAAATCTGGTTTTAGTAGCTCTGATGGGTATCCTCCATAGTGTCTCCCTCTTATTTATGCTTATGTTAGAAATTCTTTGCCTTTGATGGCTCAAGCCATCAAAGCAGAATCAAATCAAATATGAAATGTGATATGGTTTCAGTAATAACTAGGGTGGAAGCTCAGCTGGATATACTGTTCCAGATCATAGAAGCCTCATCCATTGGCATCTTTCTCTATCAATTGAAAAAAATCTCTTTTGGATTTGTGCATTGCTAAAAAGCATGCATGAAGCAATGCTTGAATGCGAATTTTTATAAGCATTTTAAAAAATTAAATATAAATAAGCATTTAAAAACATTTCTATGCTAAGAGTAATAATATTTCAAAAGACTTCATCTCACTATCTTACTCCAGTTAAGTATGAATGTAAAAATGCTGAATTAAGTTCTCTTAGGGGTAATGATTAGATTTTAATATATTTTTGTATATATTTTGAAACTTTTGATAGGTCACCATATGTGCTGTTGGCTCAGCAGATACTATCTTGTTCCAAGAGGATAACCTCTAGATGAATGCCATGAGATTTAAAGAATGCAGAATAGTTCCTAGTTTTAGCCTGCCTCATTTTATAGCTCCCTCCATTTGATTACCAAGGCCCTTGGGGCATACAGAATAACCCCAAATGAAACTAGACTGTATTTTTGTAACTTATCCAAAAGATGACACTTGCAATTAGTTTGTTGTGTACTTCTGATTACATTAAATCAGCATTGTAGCAGTGACAAATCAGTCCATTCAAATGTCAAAATTCCAAAGTATTTGTGACCTAAATGAGATCTGTTTTCAAATGTATGTTTGTATTCACAGTCTAAACATAAAATATACAGATGGTAGCAACCAGCTTCACAGCAAGGCATTTGTGCATTTCTGCTTGATTTCAAAGAAGGGACTGTATAGACTACATAGAGTATACCATGCTTCACATTGTCCATGTTAAACTATTTAGTGATTTAACCTTTTATTAAATAACAATGCTTGAATAGTTGACAATAGAGTAGAAAAAAAGGTTATTCTTAAGGTGAGACAACATTGTGGCCTCTCTATTATTGTTCATCTAGAAGCTATGGAAAATAGCTATGTCGTGAATCACTGTATAAAATACTTTAGGAGACCATGTTATTGAATTCCCCATGGAACTTGGCTGGATTATAGCAATACTTCTTTTCCTACCCGTTATCTGTAAAATCCCAAAGAGGTCCTGACTTTTTAATGACCTTTGCTTATAAAAACATCAAAATTGTATCTATCCTAACTTGACAGCTAATTAAGAAAGGTTTATCTCAAGTCTGATGTGGAGACTGGTTAAATAACATCTTCAAGCACCTTCATTCATACTTGCACTGTATTATGAAATAACAAAGTTTGATAGTTCAGCCACTTTTCCTGCATGGAACCACAGGCATTTTATCAAAACTAGAACATTAGAAACACAAACCGGCATTGAAACTGCTATTTCTCAATTTTGACATGAATACTTGCATTTGCCAAGTGAAATGGTAGTGATCACAGCAAAATTATTGCCCTTATTTAAGCTATGCTAGAATCAAGTTTCATCTTTCATCTTTTAAATCTCTACAGTAATATTTTTACTTCCACTGAGATCATTGAGAGATCTGGATGTGGCATCAAACCTTTTACAGGAAGATTTTTCTTGTACATTTTCCCACAATCCCACAGTTTAGGGAAACCAACTCATTCTTTTATTCTGTTTTAGCTGTTGTTTCTTTCATTCTTGTCTTTTCAGGCAAAATAGAATAAAAACTGCTAGGTGAGTTTCTTACTACACATGGACACTGAAACAATGAAATTCACAGAATGCATGAGTCTTTTAATGGAAATGTCCCTGAATGCATATATAGATTATCTCAGCACTAAGAGTCTCATTTTTCTATCCAAAACAATTTTTTTGTTGTTTAAAAATCAGTAACTATTCTGGTTGAAAAAATAGGTTTGTGAATGGTCATCTTTCTGCTTTATTCGGTACTACTAGCCTACTGCCATGTGTTTTCACTGAGCAACAAAAATCTGTTGGATAATGCCAAGACAATTCAAACTTTAGAGGTTATTAGTATAGTCATTTCTAAATGACATTTCTAGATCCCTCTATTTTGCTTATCAATCAAGACTACGGATAATTTGGGGATGTAATCAACCATTTAGATTTTTAGATCTTACATTAATTCAAGGAAGTGCCACACTGCCTCATTTAATCCACTGCAAAAGCCAATCACTATAATAAGGATATAAATATTTGTGAGGTGTTCTTCAGACAGGGAATTTATCTCTTCTGGCAAGGACTACAGAGCTATTACTTAGTCCAGTGTAGTATTGCACATCCTGTGCCTTGCATCATGTAGCACTGCACAGGTACATGTGCATGCACAAGCTTACTTGGGAACAAATCCAATACTGAAGACCCTTGTAAGCAGTGGATGAAATGCCAGCTTTTGGAAACCTGCTTCTGGAATAGCATCCAGAGCATAAAATGAGCTTCACACAGTCTCTGGAGGGGGCAGAAAGACATATGATGACATATGGTAAGATCCAGCATATCTAGAAAATTATGCAGAAAGCTACCGAGAGTGGTTAGCAAGAAAAAATGTAATGGTCTGGCGTGGGGAAGGCAGGGCTGAGGGAGTAGGGGGTGAGATTTAAGCCTAGCTCTGCACTCACTGTTCGGGTGAGGG
>JAWWLV010000088.1:118515983-118568497 GCA_035041135.1 Platyrinchus mystaceus
ATGTCAGGGCCTTGCAAAATACCTGCCCTGGCCATAAAGGCAAACATCCTTTTGGCTGCAAAGCCCAAACCTCAGAAATTCATTTTCTTCTCCCCATTTTCCTCCTTTCATTTCCTTCCTCTTCACTTCTTAGCACCTTTTATTAGGGAAACAACCTTTCTTTTTCTAAAAACCCTGAAGACTCCAAGTCTTGCTCTCCTTAGCCCTGTTGCGGTCTGTTACTCTGATACATGCTGGCAGGGAGAGCATCCCTGTGCCAGATTCAGGAACCAGGACAGGAAGGAAACCAGAAAGCAGTTGATAAGTTTGCTTATGCCTCACAACAATGCCTGAACTGGGAAGCATGCACTCAAAGGAGGGGAAGTAAATAACAGTAAACCCAGTGCTCTGACAGGAGTTATTTAGGATTTGTTACTCTGGAGCATTTGCAGCTACTAACTGGGACTTGGCCTTAATCTGTCGCTATATAAAACTGTCATTAGTTACACTCACAAGAGCTTAAACATCTCCAAAAAAAAAAAAAGAATTAAACAACATCTCATAGCTTTTTAATATGTTTACAATTTTAGTTTTAAGAGGGCAGTAGTTATTGTGTGCTTGTTGGAGTCTGCTGGTCATGATAACACTGGTCTCAGAGCAAAGTTGTCTTGGGCTAGTAGAGGCTTTTGGAGATCTTTTTTATTTTGCCAAGTCCCTGCCCTTTGATTTGGTTCATGGAGGCTAACATACAGGCAGGAGATATTGGTTAAACCTTTGTCAGATCTTTCAGTTCCCACCTAATTAAGAATCTGAATTCTAGCCCTAACTCCGTTAAAACTGAAATCCTCAGAGGCGTTTTATTTTGGACCATCTTAATTTACATTAGTTCTGTAAGCTGGCCCTTAGGATCTGCTTGAAGCCCATGACTGTTAAACTCAGACATATAACAAATAATGAAATAATGTTTGCATAGTTTATGTCTCATTAAAATTGATTATGTATCTTGGACAATCACTACTGTACCACTAGTCCCAAGACAGCACTATAATTCAGGACTCCCTCTGAATGCCCTATGGATAAAGACATGCCCACGTGCACTCTACATTTGTACACTGTCAACATGCCAGCACTGAAGCAATTGAAATTTGCTGCTGCTTCGTTGCACTTTTGTGCTTTTTTTGGATGCTGAGATGAACAGTGTGAAAACTGGACTTGTTTGGTATTTTCTGAGTTTTCTCAGAATATAATTTGGATCAATCCCCTCTTTATTTTTTTAATGTAATTTGATTTCAAACCCCTGTTTTTCCATTATGTTGCTGAGCTTGTGCTTTGCTTTCACTAGCAAGGATTGGAATAACTTCATATTGTCTCTCTGAACGTGACAGTTGAGATCTTGGAGTTATACATTTATATATGTTAAACCACAATTAAAACACACTATGTTGCACTTTAAAAGCTGATCTCATCATCTTCAGTTTAGCTCATTTTTTCCTCCCTTCACCCATGTCCCCATTCCAATGGTGGATTGAAACCAGGCTTTTTGGCTGCAGCCTTTTGAGATCTGAATTTCATCAGTGATAGAGCTCTGGAATGTCTGATTCAAAGCAGGAAAGATTTATTGCAATCAATGTTAGTGCACATAAAGTCACGCCATCCTGGTTTTTAAGTTACCTACTACCCCTCTCTTCTCTCCAACCACTTCCACCTGACTTACACTTCCTGTAGAAGAGTCTACTTGCCCAACTCAAACGAGGGTGTTTTTTTAATTGAATCAATCAAATATGTAATAATTAAGATCAAAGCATATTTCACAGATTGAAATTAATCACATTTTTAGTGTTGGCCCATGAACAATAAACAACTTTTTGTAGAGACCCCTATTGGAGATCAGTAAAAGTTCAGAACTTAATTTCTCTTAAGTACATTTTTTGGGGAGTAGTAAATGGTTTCATACAGACTTTCTAGCTTTATGTGAGCTTTCCTTTTGGCACAAATTTGCATTAAAAAAAAAAAAAAGTAGAACAGACAGTAGCTACATTTCATAAACCATTGTATTAAGTCAAGTTGATTTTTAATACTATACCTAAACTGACAGAAAGAAAAAGATTGGCAAGGTAGATTATCTGTGATGCTTCAATTTTACAAGGGAGATTGTCATTTTCTTCTAAGCACGAAATCATATTAGCAATTGGCAACTTAAAAATACATTTTCCTATAAACTGTACATGAAGTAAATAGAAAGTGTACAATCAGTCAGTAAGAAAGCTTGTGGGGGTTTTCTTTCTGTAACATTATATATGTACATGTAAAATTTAGACAAGTAGGAGCAGTTTGGTTAGACAGATATGTATTCAAAGGGCTTTTAAACATAGAGTTTATCTCACATACTGTGAGTCTATCTGGTTTTGCTGTCACAGAGATTCTTATGACACACTCATGGTCTAAAGATGAAATGAAGCTCCTTTCCTGAAATATGGGAAAGATTCCACAAAATGTCTGTTGCTCAAAATTGATACTGAAAGTAAATCAATTTACTGAGTAATAGATCTCTTTAAGATGTGACAAAAAACCTGAATTATTTGAGGTATATGGCCTTGTTGTCCTCTTATTGTCTTAAAGGTTGATGAAAGTAGCGAGAGTTAATTTCATGTATGTCCTTCATGTAGATATTTACCATCAACGCTGATATAATCTTAAATTTTCTTTAAAAACCTCCCAGATGAGTTTCTAGTACTGGCCAAACATTACAGATTGGGTCTAATAAAATGGAAAACTTACAAAAGTATAAGAACATATATGACAGCCACACAACATTACAGAGCAAAATATAGGGCACACTGGAGCATAAACTGGAACAAATTTTTTTTAAAGTGGTCTTTTGGATGTCTCTTCAGTATTCAGTAAGATGGTTCAGCACAGGTCTTGGTGTGGGTGGATTCACTGTTCAGTGAGACTGTTAGTACAGTCCCAGAAATTCCAGATGATTTCAGGATATGCTCACAAACCAAATAGGCATGTGGGTAGCCCAGGATCTCAGAGTTGTTATATAGTTAAGCTTTGCCAAGACTTTTCACAGAGTATCCAGAAAGCTCGATTCCTGCATGCTGGTTTCTACCAGTGGTGTGGACCCATCTTTATAAGAACCTGGGCTATGAATTTGCCAGTGAATTTTTCCATTTCCTTTATCTTAGTAGAAGTCTGATTTTTTTGAAGGACTCATGAGAATGTCTTTCCCTGTGCAGAAGTGACAGTCCTGCCACTTCATGTCCCAGTGACCCTGTAAAATGAAAGGGTGAAGGCCCAAGTTTGCGCTCAGGGACTTCGGAACTAGAGGAGTACACAGACTGATGTTTCTCTCCAGAACATTGAGCCAAGAAGGTTAGGAGCAGTTTCTTTAAGTGACAATTTGGTATTTTCAATACATGAAGAGCTGAAAACAATCTAAGCTTGAGGGCTAAGAGCCTAATCAGCTGCAATCAGTTTGCAAATTTTATGTTTACTTTGCATGTAATGCAATTTTCCCGCTGCTGACACTGGAGGAAGTTTGCATGTGCTGACACCCTTAGGCCATTGGTATTGTGTTTGATACTAGATTTATGAGTGAACTTTCTGTTCTGAATGTTTTATTCTTCAGTGTGTGTGTGATCTGCCGTGGGAAGGTCTACAGATTTAAAGGGGAGGATGCTTTTGAGAAGGTGTTAAATTGTATTCAGAAGTCAAGTTAGAAGATGATTAAATGATTGTTCTCTTGAAATAAAATTGTATCCCTTTTGTGAAGACTCTATTGTAATTTTGTTAATTTTGACATAATGATTGTAGTGAAATGCTCAAGAGTGGACTACTGGTTACCTAGTTTTAGTTATTTTACCTGAATGTTAGCTGTGTTTTAACAAAGGCAAGGTGCACTTGCTGTAAGAGCTAATGAAACTACTAGTTCACAACAGGAAGTTACTTCTGTTTATTTTCCTTTTAATTTATTTGAATGATGTAATCCATGCTATTGTGTCTTGGTCTGTGTTTACTAACCTCAGTGCTGCTGCTTTAAATCAGAGTGACTTTAATAGTACATGCAATTCAAAACCCCATCTGGATGTATCTTAGTTGTTTGATCTGTTGTAGGTGTAAATTATACCTGCTTAGGTATAGAAGAAAGTCTGTTTTATCTGTTTCAGATGCTTAATCTCAAAATATTGCCACTAAGA
Organism: Platyrinchus mystaceus; assembly: GCA_035041135.1. NCBI lineage: Eukaryota > Metazoa > Chordata > Aves > Passeriformes > Tyrannidae > Platyrinchus > Platyrinchus mystaceus. The sequence goes on from JAWWLV010000088.1 coordinate 118,520,165, forward strand.
TCCTCTTTTTAGTTTCTCAATCTCTTCTCCTTCTACTTTTTTTTGCTAAGTGTACTGACCCCCATGGTGAACAAAACTGCCTCCCTGCACCACTTTTTCTTTGCTGTGTTATCCTGTGTCTGGCCTTTGTCTTGGCTAAGCCAGCCTTACTGCCAGCCTCAGTAGCCATTATCAGTTGTCTTTTACATGTGTTTATGCATTCACAGGAAAACTCCAGTCAGGCATCCATCTATTCTGTTTAAATCCCTGCTGCTTTGTAGCAGTGCTCTTTACTAAGCAAGACATCAGTCAAAAATTTGATTATTCTTCTAAACTTCTCAGCTGAACAAGCTTTCAATTCATATTTATGCTCCATCTCAGTTTATTCTGGCTAAGGAGCTGCCTTATGTTACTTGACTAGCTGAAGTTACCCATTGTACCCCTAACTTTATTGATATTTATTTGGACAGCAGAAGGGAAGCTGACTAGGTGGTGCTTGCATAGGTTGCCTCACCAGAAGGTGCTAATGAGTGGCTGGGACACAAGGAAGGCCTAGAGGTCTCTCCAGGGGAAAGTCTGGGACTGTGTGCAGAACTGCAGTTCGAGCCTTAGCCTTCTTTGAAAGATGTGCATGCTTCTCTAATACAGAAATAGTACAAATAATAACACCTTCATCTGAGTTCTCATATTCTTATGAGCTTTGTGTTTGTAATATATTAACACAGGCAGGCATTGGCAAGTACTTTTTCCCCACATTTTTCACTGTGAAAATTAATCTGTAAAGGTTAATAAATGGATATTACATATAAGTACTCTATAGTCAAGTAACAGAAATTCTTGGTTATTTATGCAGGAACTCACTGGCAAAGTAAAAGGTAAAGACTGTGACTGAAGTAATTGTGCATATGAGATACAAAATGTGCTTGGATCATTCCGTGTAGGCAAAGACATACACAGCTCAGCTCACCTACCTCTGACGCACAAGCCCAGGTGGATTTGTTCTCCCAGTATGTATGCCTCTTTTTTAATGCTATAAAAAAAATTATTGCTCCAAACAAGATGAAAATATGCCCATAAGCTAGCAGTTTAACATTTATTTCAAATCTTATTTTTGGTTTTTTGGAAACATACAAGAGAAATACCCCTCATTTTCCAGGTGGACTAAAGGGGAACAATATAAACTTTTGTATTTTAGTGTGAAAAATGTAAACACAGATGAAATATACTTCAGAGCTCATTTTGCCGAAGCTTTTCTTGGATGATTTCCATCAATGTACTTATTGTAATTATTTTCCAAATGTTACCCATGTGATCCTCATTTGCTGCATGTTTAATTCCCTACTTTAAATTGGGGCACTCAGGTATTACTGAAGATGTAATAGACACCTAAAGATTTGTAAGTACAACCTGCATAATGGCCCCACAGTGGTCACATAATGCTCATGTGCTCTTGTATGAACTACAACAAGCATTGGTTGAAATTCTATACGTGGATTCATTCTTGTGCCTTTTGAAGCTAAAAAGCAGATGTTATCCATGGCATGATACTTCAGGTATAAAATTAATATTTAAAATTTACTCTTTTTAATTTATTTCTAGTATTCCACATGTAAAAGCCTAAGGGTTCCCTAAGGGTTCCCTAAGGGTAGCTAAACCAAGTCCTTAAAGATCAAAGCAATTGCAATATAATTAGGGCTACTATTGAATTACATTATCCACATCATCCACTTCTCTTATTCCTTCTGCCCTAGACACCAGCCACAAATAAATATTGTCTCTCAAGTACAGGTTAAAAATCAAAACTTTTCAGCTTAGACACTGGTTAATCATTCATAAAGATGTAGCTTATACCAACAGCAAAAATTTTGGAGATAAGGCTCCTCTCACTTGTCTTTGTTATATGGCTAAATCACTTCAGCAGTAAAATGCAGAGTCTGTCCACTAAAATGTTTTCCTCCTACATTAATGTGGCCTTTCTCCTTCTCTTTCACTCTTAATTTAAAAATGTCTGGTTGGATCACAATGATGTTGCCAGGTTATCAGGCAGCTGGGGAAGCTGCAATGCTAACACCAAGGTGACTTTCTTGCAATCCTAAAAGAACATTAAAAAATCCTAGAAAAGAGCCAGCCCCGGCAGAAATGTTACATGCAAATCAACTCTATCAATTCTAGGCTAAATCTCAAGACAGAGGATGATTTCCTCTTGCAATCTGAATGTTCTGGCATACCTGTGGAGATCATGTAATTCCCTGAAAAATATTCTGCACAGCACTTTTTTGTTTAATAAATCTTCAGTTTGTCTCAGAATATCTTTTTAATTTTATGTCATACATTATAAAATGTCATTTACTGAAGCAGAGGGGGAAAAACAGAAAAGCCAATGGATCACAACAGTTAAAAAGTGACTGCTTCCATCACTGTCCTCTACATCCCTTCCAGTGCAAGAGGCAGAGGGCAGCCTTGCATTTATTTTCTATCCTCCTTGGCTTTGCTTTATGTTTTGATTCCAAATGTTATGAGACACAAGGTGGGTTATTCAAAACTATTTATTAGCTTGTTAAACTGAAATGCCTTTGCTCCTTGGCCAAGTTTTATAGGAACCCACAAAACACTGAAGTACCTCACAGGCAGTGCCCCACCTTTGCAGATGACATCAGTGCAACAGAACTTGATTTTTCAATATATCTTTAAATATATATTTCTAACAAGTACACATTCTTACATGTATTTTCTTTCACTTAAATCAGCCAAGTTATATGAAGTCATGATTTATGTCTCCCAAAGGATCTTAAGAATTTAGAATCTATAAGTTTGATTCTAAAGTTTTTAGTCAGGCAAAATGCCTGAAATAAGCCAGAGGATATATAAGGCTTCATAAAGCATTTTGCCATGAATTAAAAAACACATTGACAAAAGCATTTGCAGGTATCAAAGGTTAACTTTGCCTCGTATCTAAAAGTGACAGTGTAATAATTAAGACACACTATAACTTATTCCACATCTACAACTTTTACCAGTTTTCTCGATAGATTCTATCTTTTCAGCAATAGTAATCCACTCCATCACAACAGGCATCAGTAGGCATGCATGGGTGTATCTTTATGAGCATTTCAGCTCAGCCCAGGTGAGTGAGCACTCCTGAGGAGACTCACCCTTGCTCTCTGTCAGTCCATGCTGCAGAGCATTCTCCTCGCACATGGCTAAGTCAAGCCAGAAAATGTGCTTCAGGAGCTGAACTAATGCAGCCCCACTGCTCACGGCTGTTTGTTCCACACGGCCAGACTAGAGCTCATCTGAACCAACACCCCGTCCTCCCAAATGCAGATAATTCGAAAGTCAGGTCCTCAGCACCGGCTGTTTCACTTCCCAGATCCACTTATGTTGGGATGCACAACTCACCAGGATAGATACACTCACATATCATGTTCCTCATGATCCTACTACAAAACAGGCTCTAACTGCAGCCTCAGCAACTAACCCACATGTCTGCTGCACATCTGTGCAGTGAAGAAGTCTGTGATGGAGTTTTTGGAGGGGGGTTGTTGGTTTTTTTTTCCTTTAAACTTCTAGCAGCGAATCTTGAATCTGGAGTTATGTTTTTTTGTTATCAAATGTAATTTCACTGAAGAAATTTGTTGCATCTATCTTCCCTGCTCAGTCAGTGTCTCAAGCTACCAAAATCTCAGTGTTTTATAGACAAATTGTATGTTATTTGAAAATTTCTTACTTGGGAAACTGCTCCATTCTTACTGTGGCAAGATTCATTTCAATTAAACCAACACAATTTAGGCTTGTCAGCTGATAAGTTTCAGTGACATGTGTCAAAGCTGCAGTCCCACCGTGGCTTAAGCTGATTCAAATCCAGGATCCTCCTGCTAAAGCTGGTATTCCCTCTGCCTTAGGACACACTGAGTTGCCCAAAAGCCTGAAGAAAAAAGTAATTTAGGAAGCTCCCCATCAAAGGTTTGTGGTGGAGTTGTTTTCAGTAAGTCAACCACTTAGGGAGAGTCTCTCTGGCATTTCTCAGCCACACTGCTATGGCATGGATGACCGGGACAGGGACATGAGTGGGGTTGAATCCTGGACCAAGATAATTCAGACTTAATAGATTTTTAAATTGCAGTGGAACTGTAGGCTTGTGCAAATGGAGTTGCACTGATTTGTAGCCATTGAAAACATGGCTTGTAAAATTTAAGCAAAAAATCTATCAGGTACCTATTTCAGAAAACACTCATTCCATATTTGGTGTGAACCACTACAGAATTGGCATTGTCCAAGTTAATGCAATTAATTGTGATATAGTTCCTAAAAAATGCCATCCTTTTGATACAATCCTTTCCCTGATTCATCTCTGTGTTACCCCTTTTTCCTCTGAGTGGAAAGTTCACATTACACCATTGCAAGAGAGCACTCCAAAAGGCAAGAGAGAACCCACTTCATGTACTCTTTTGGAAGTTCCCTAAAATGAAAAATTATATTCTTGAGAATGAAGATTCCACAATGCCTTAAGGTACAGTACATTTTCTAAAAATGATGCCTAAGCATATTTTTTTACTATTTGTAATACTTCCAGCATAGTAAGATTACAGACACGCTAGTAAGGATTTGCTGGGAGCTATAACAGTCAAATATCTCCATAAATTATCAGCACAAGAAAGCAGCCTTTTACTATAAATTGACTTAACACTAACAAAATTGCGCTTATCTTAATGAGTTAATTTGGTGTTCAAGTGCATATCATATACATTTCCTTGGGGCTTTAAATAGATCCTAAAAATATTTGTAATGGATATTTAAAGTGAGTTGTCTCTCTCCCATAGCATGGAAACATTAGCTCTATGTCTGAATTAATGCAACAGATATATAAAAAGGTGAAATGGAAATGTCAATGGAAATACAAAATGGACTTTTCAATATAGAAGCATTGATTTATGTGTTCTTTCATTAACGTATTTCAAATAAAAAGCTATAAAATTAGAAGGTCATGGAGAATTGCTGACATCACTTATTATGATTATTTGCTGTCTTGGACACTTTTATTAATGTCTTAATGCCAAGTAGCTTTGAGCTACCTACCATGCTTCATAATAAAAGGTAATTGCTCTAGTTATTTTCAATGGCTGTATATTTCTTATCTGTATAGTGGTCGTGTCTTTTCTATAGCACAAAAGGATCTTCCTTAAAGCTGTTCAATATTTGTGATGAATTAAGATTTTAAAACTAATTGAATACTTAATTAGGAATTAATCTGGAAGTCTTAAAATTAATTAAAAGCTCAGCTTAGAGAAGGTGAAACAGACCTGGTTTTTTTGATTTGGTTTGGTTTTGTTTTTTTTAATTGGAAATGACTTCTCTGTGTGAAGTCTGCTCAGGTGATGATGGAAATACCTGAGTAATCAAAGTCAGCAATAAACCTGGCCTTTAGTTGTAAAGAAGGAAAAGGCCAATTCTTGAAGGTGTAACATTTAGGTCAATACTAAAGTCCTCAGTTTAAATCTGGGCCATGTTTAGCAATAGTATTTCCTAGCTATTTCAAACAAGTTTTGTTTACAGATTACATTTACAATCTGATTTACATTTACAGTCTGGTGACAGATTACATTTAATTCTTGTTCTTCTTCTCATCACAAGTGTCCCCAGTCCCTCTAAAATGTGACTGCGTCTGTCAAACGCACATTTTACTGCTGTGAGCAAATGCACACTGGTGACAACAAAGTCTCAATATTGCAGAGAGTTCACAAAACAAATTTGTAATAGCTTAGAGGAGCTTTTCTCCTAAAAATAAAGAATGGTCTACAAGGGAACACCAGTAGCATGCATAGGGAATGCAGATAATAGCCTCGCTGAAGGACAGTGCTGGTGTCTTTTTTAATCCACTGCTCTGAAGAAAAAGTAAAATCATTTGAGTTCTTAACATTATAATCTGTCTTTAGCCAAATGTTTTATTAAGCACAGCCAAATCTTGTAAATCCACGCTACCTGTATTTCTAGGAAAACCCAAACTACCTTGTAGTTTGCACTGCTGTTTTATTCCGTAATATTGTATAATACTATACAAAACTGTAAAGCAAATTAAACAGAATCCCGCTCAAAGCAAAATAGAGGCAAACCCAAAATAATATCTAAATTAAAACATAGGGGAATATGTACAAAAATTTTCACCCAATGTTGTTAAAAAAATGGAGTAGAAAATTATAGTTCCCCTATATATAACACTACCTCCATATTTCTTTTCCCCCTTATAGTCATTTTAGCACTGTGTTTTAGTATATTGCAATAATGGTTAGGTGTTTACTTTAAAAATTAAGAAATGTTTAGGAAATGACACAGTTTAGCCAGTGGCAAATAAGTGAAATTAAAAGTTGGCCTTTTGCCACTGAAAACAGAGACATGCTCCTAATGTGTTGATTCAAAGCTCATAACATTTCTGGCAAATGAAGCATGTAACATATTGTCAGATAAGTAAGATGGTTACATCCACAAAACTACTCTACAGCAATGCTAAGTTTCAGTCAAGCACTGAGAAGTTAATTGCTGGGGTTAAACTGCCTACATAACATTAATTCAACCTACTTGTACATGTTACGATGTTCCTTAATCACATGATAATTGCAACACCTATTAAGTGCACAGAATGTAGTGAGGGCAAGATCCAACTCTTAGTCTAGCTCTGTCTGGACTATTTCCATCCAGCCATTTGCTGTTCTTCCATTTGGCCAGATTCTTGTATCTTGAGGGGTCACCTCAATGACGTCCTTCTGGGAGGGGGCAGTGGGAGGCACACATGTCTCTACACTGTCAGGCTCAGAGCCAGAAGTCATGGTGCCAACATAACCTGCAAAAAGAAATCCCAAGAGCAGGAGCTCTATAGGGCTTTGCTCACCTGATTTACTGCATGAGTCTGCTTTTGGGAACACTTGATATGTTTTTACAGAAGCTGAAAGGTGTCAGTGAATAAAACAGAGGCTTTCAAGAGGAGAAAGGACAATATTATTACTACAAGGAGCTGAAACACTCCAATATTGAATTGGCCATTATCTGTTTCTGTGACAGAATTCTTCATGCATAGATGATCAGATACTTTTAATTAACTTTCTCACAGCTACTTACTGCCAATGCCAGCACTAGCTGTAAGAAATGGAAAAAGAACTTCTTCAGGAAAATCATCTTTATTTGTGAAACATTATAATAGTACTAACAATAGGACTGAATTCAAAGTCCAGGAATAAATACTTATTGTGTATTTAATACATTAATCTGAGGAAAAGTATAGAACAATAAGCCATGTAGCAGCTGTTGTCTACTCCGTAATCACATGAAGGAGGATGTGGAAGAAATGGGCAATAGCATCATTAGAGGCTGCCATAATGATCATGTACAAAGCATTGATTTGTAACAACCCTAATTCTGACTGTTTTCACTTTTGGGAGGAATTCATGGATTTCTGCATTCCAGTTTGTATTATTTTCTTTAGCTTGGGAAACTGAGGGAAGGAGCTGGGGAAGGAATGCTTCTCCACAACTGCAGGGCCGACAGGAAGACTGGAAACTTCAGAACTCAGCAAAGACCTCAGCCATCCGAGTTGTCCATGGTTGCAGTGGTTGGCTATTACCTAGTGTTAAGCCACACATTTTAGCAGTGGTTTTCACAGCAGAGGTTTCACTGTGCTACAGAGGGGCTGAGGACTGCTGCTTTTCTTCTCAAATTTCTGAAGGGAGCAATTTCACCACTGACTATAGACATGCTCATTTCTGCTTCTCAGCCCTCTCCTACTTCCTTCTACTTTGGTTCAGGCACCCAGCTTCTGACCTCTCTCAACACATGCCTTTTGTTTTCTTGTCTGTCTTTCCCCTTGAACGAGATTGTTTCTTTCTTTACTGCCAGGATGCCAGTGTGAGTGGCATCTCTGATGGATAGAAACTGATTTTCTGTCTTTAGTCCTGGACTAACTGCATGACAAAACTACTCCATCGCTTGCAATACTTCTCCCTGAGAAACATGTGAATATTTCCAGTATTCTCAGTGGCAAGCATTTAAAAAAATCAGGAGGAAGACCACAACAAATCATGAAACTGCCTTTGCAGTCATAAGACTGTTTAAAAAAACCCCAAACACCACAACTCTTGTTATTCTTTTTATTAGACTTTTTGGTTGTTGAATTTATTTTCAAATTTTTTTTGAGATTTCAACATGTAGTTACACCATGTTTTCAGGCTTTTCAGTGTAATAGTGAGTGCTGGAAACCTTCTCTTAAAAAAACTGGCAGCTAAGATTTTCTTAAGCTCGGCAGGACTTCAGAAGTTGGCATTTTAAGAAGAACAAAAGATGGTGCAAGAGGTGGGCTAGAACCAGGAGCATTGTCAGCTCTGCCCCTTGGCCAGCACACAGGAGCTGGGGGGGGAATAGGCATGCTCAAGGCCCAGAGGATCCTTGGAGAATTTAGCTGCCGGGCTTCAGCTGACTATCCTGAGCATGTAGCCATGTACTTCCCAGAGCTGTCTCCATCAACATGTCAATTGACAGAGATTTTTGTAGTGAGAAACCTACTGAGCAGATTCAAACCTTTGCTCCAAACAGCAAGGATACTAGACTTCCTTCATGAGGCAGCTGGAAGCATTTTTACATAGACAGCACCATTTTAATTTTAACACTATTCTTGGAAATGGATGAACCATTTAAGATGACACTCTGTAGAAGAACTCAGCCTGAAGTGAGCAAACAGCATGACATACTTCAGCATGAACAATTGAAATATGGCAAAGTTCTGAGCAATTCAAAATAAAATTTACTGAGGGCAAAAATTGGGTAATGAGGCATTGTTACCATTTGTTTTTAACATGAGGTGAACTTGGGGATTCTGAGTAATTTATTCCATATTTACTTTAAAATTTGTTTCAACACTTAGCTATGTTTTGATACTATGTGACTATGTTTATATAGTACAGTTATATTACTGGATTTAAATATCTAATTTTAGTTATGTATCTAAAAGTATCTGTTCTTTCATATTAATGGATGTTTCTTGTATTTTAAAAACCATCTTTAAATATAATTTCAGGACATTATCCTACTCTAAAATTCTGTATTATTCAAAGATACCTTTCTGATTAACAATACTAGTCAAAATTTCATTTCAACGTGTAGCAATTTGAAATAAAGATATTTGGTATTAAGAATAGCAATTATTTTGACTTTGTAGCAGTTTGGGTTCCAAGTTATGTCCCATCACTTTGGAAACTCTCTGTTACTTAATGTGAGTTGACAGCTTCAAGAATGGAGATGAGCTTCAAATTTATACTTTTTGACTGTTTTCTACTTATTTTTATACAGATCTGAATTCAGTTGGTAAATATACTTCTTCATAAATTATGGATATCACAGGTTCCTTTACAACCCAATTTTTGAAAATGCTGGAATCTTTGAAATGGTGAACGGTCAAACCCTACCCTATTACATTGGACTAAATCCAAAATAATTCAGTGAAGAAAATGAATATGTGAAGAAAAAGACCTCTAACTCAGACTTACCCCAATAAACCGACTTCCTGATTCACATTAAGGAAAGGCTGACAGCTCAGTAAAGTACCTAGCTGTGAATGCAATTTAATGAATAAAACCAGGGTTCAAATTAGGCAGGAGGAGGACTTAGCAGATGTCTGTTTTGGTACTTGTGTCACACTTGTATTATATTCCAAACATCACTTTCTTTTTTTTGCTTCACCTCCGAATCTGTCCCAGACACAGAATACTTAAACCTTTGTATCCTATAAACCTACAGTTAGAGCTCTCATAAACTGCGAAATATTACATCAGTCTTCTACACACAACTCTTAAAGCAATTGAATGCCTACAGTATGCTGCACACAAGTGATAAAAGCGTGTATGTGTGACACTATGTCTGCTTGGTAGTGGAAAAGGAGAGAGAGATGTTGAAATACCCAATTCTACTATTAAATAATGACTTGCTTATGAGACTCGCTGACCTATTAAATACAAACATCTGGTTTAGGTGTTCAGGATCCAAATGAATTACCCACCAAAGACTAGCCAGGCATATCAGACCTCGACCCACTCCCAACAACCAAATCACCCAATATTTCACTTGTGGAAAAAGTTAATGTTTTGTTAAAGTGGGGCTAGTCATATAAAAGTTTTTTCCAGTACTGACAATAAGGCTTTATGATTTGTGTTACTGTATTCATCAGCTGTGTTCTGTTGCTGGTCTGCTAAAGCTACAAAAAAAACTTCAGATCTCTCATGATTGTCCTCAATCACACTGTGATCCCACCATGTCTGATAGTTTATTATAAGGTCTTGTTGGAACTGGTAAAGAACAAAACTCAGAACTATGGAGAAGGGTTTGTGTTATCACTCGAATATAAGACACACTTTTGTGTGAGTCAGTATTAAAGAAGAACTTGTGCCTGGTGTTGAAGGAGCTGTGATAAATGGTAGTGCCAAAGATTTTACTGATACTAATCTGGGACCTGATTACTTGTAATTGTTCTATTTTTATTCCTCTAATGGGCGTGTGTCAGACTTGGTTCACCGCTTACATGGCTTGTTGTGGCCATGCCACATTAAGCTTCAGTGTTGCTCTGTGACAGACTTGCTCAAATCTCCAAGCCTGCTGATGGCCTCCCTTTGCTCTTACCTTGCCTGATATCTATTCTCAACACATTGTTTTGTTGCTACTCTATGGATCACTGAGAAACAATTAGCCTTACCTCTGGAAAGGCAGAAAACAGACTATTGGCTCTGTATTGCAGAGAACAAAGAAGAAAGTGTGTGCAACTGCTGGGTATTTGGCACTTCATGAAATGATGTTTTCTCAGAAGCCTGCACTGGGCCTGCCTCGCTGGCAGGAGAAAAGCTGTGCCTGTGTGCAAACCAGGTGGCTGCGATTCCGGTCTAGCCACGCTTAGGTCTCAATTATCCAGTAAGGCATCTGTGTCTCCTGTGGTTCTGGGTCCTTTAACCAAGGGGGAGAGACTGGATTGTTCAAGTTAGAGAACATGAACCGGCTGCAGCAGTCATAGCAAAACTCCTGTCTCCAGCAGGGGAGTTGAATGGCTTTTTCTAACAGGAGCAGCAGTTGGATCCTGGCATACCTGCAGAATACCATCTGCTAGAAGGCTGGCAGAGAGCACTGGGAAGAGTTGGCTCAGTGGACTATAAACCTTGGATGCATTCTTACCCAAATTTTGTCACTTTCTCCTCTTAGTGAGCCAAGTGTTGCTGAAAGAGAAAGGAATACAATGTCTCACACACAAATAATCACTGGAAGGAAATTCCCAACCCTGATGATTACACAGTTAAGCTCTCCTTTGTCCTGGTAAAGGAATGCAGAGCTGTGTGTGAGGATGTGAGGATGAGGAATAGAGAACATTTGGGAATATACTTTAGCAAATGCGTGACATCTGCCTTCTCTACGTATTCTCTGAGAGGTGCTTTACTGATGACTGTACATAATTTTCTTTCCTCTTCCACCTCTCCTCACTTCCCTCCCCACCTCCACAGCTCATTCTGCTCTTTAATTTTTGTTTTCTGGCAAGGCTTTTGAAAGACAGTCTGCATGCTTACTAGTCTATAGAGGAGCAACTTGCACAAAAGTGCATGAAAAAGATTAATGTGTAAGAGAAAAGGCATTAATGTTGATATTGCCATATTAACTAGTCCCATCTTCTGTTTATGTGTTTTAGCCACTATATTTATGGTATTTTAGATTGTTGGCATGCTGGAGCAGGAACTGCATTTTACTACAGCTTTTTAAAACTACACTGAAATTGCAAAGGAAACAGTTGACGTGGATCAGGAGCCATGAAAATAAATAATTTCACTAGAAGGAATCACATTGTACTTCTTTTGGGACCTTGAATAAATGTTTTGGTACTAAACTAATCAAATCTAGGCTGTAATGAGAAAATAGCATAAACATATGATCACTTTTGTTAAGTTGAGCCATAGTTATTAAAGATTTAAGCTCATCACAGTCAATTGTCATCAATGGCAATGCAAAAATAATTGTATTTACAGACAGGAAAACTTCTCAGATAAACCCATTAATAACTGTTTAACATTTCCTGTTAATGCTATTTCTGTTTACCAGTTACTCTTCCAACAGGTTAATTTGAAAATGCTAATAGGTGGCTTAGCATTGTGCCCTCAAATGCTGTACGAAGTCCCTAAACATGGTAAGGCTAAGCTAGCTTAGTAACCTAATTGAGTAACTTATATTTAAATATACTTACAGACAATTCAATAAACCTAAACAATTCACATACTAGAGCTGTTTATCCTCCATGAATCTGTTTTCAATACTGACTTGTTTAACCAACATAAACAACTCCCTTATTAAATCATGTATAATTTTGAAACTTGGGTTAAAACATTTCCACAGTATTTGGTGCAGATGTTAGAAAGTTGTAAAAATCTGTAAAATACCCTGTTTTAAAGCTGGTGATTTTAGGATTAGGAACAAGATGGGTAAACTGAATGAATGTCAAACACACTATAAATTGTGAAAACATTAAGCAACAGCTTTTTACCTTATTTGCCTTTGTGGTGAGTGTGACAAGTACTAGGGCACATGAGAATCTGCCTGATCACAGAACTTCACCTGACATAGAATTTTGAGATGTTATGGATTAAGGCCTAACACTGAATTGTGTCCAACATACAAAGTCATTCTACAAATTCGTCAGTGTAAAGGTACCAGCATTTGTTAGGTATCACCAGTATTTCTTCTGAATTTCTTCAGTGCTTACGTGCCCAGAGCTACTCCAGTCCCTGCATCTGCTTCTACCCTTACTTATGTGGGATTCAGGACCTAGGAGGACTAGAAGCTTTAAACATGAGCCAGTACATGGTGGCCTATAACTGTGTCTCCACAGACAAGGATGCAAAAACAGTCTTTGCTCTCCCCTTCTTCAGTTCTCACCCTGCACTGCCCTCCCAGCTCCCTTTCCTTCTCCCCATTTTGCCATGTGGCCAAGGGAAGGCTGTTCATTACTGCACCAAAGTCTTCAGAAGGATTTACTATTGCCCTCAGGTATGGTCAACCAGCCTTACAGTAGCAAGGGTGGAGAACAATTTTTTTCTTGATTTCAACCTGACTGATCTTTGTCTACCTGCTTACCTGAGATACCAGATCTAACCCTTTGGGCCACATTCACACTCTGAGCAAACCTGAATAAGGCAATATGAAGGGCCATGTTCTTAATGTCACCAAGGAAGGTTTCAGGATTGTGACAACAAATTGAGCAGAGCAGACTCACATTTCGTATCGTGTTCCTGTAGCTGAGCACACTGGAGGTGTCATGCAATTCATCACGGATGCTGGGACACATCCTTGAAGTGTAGGGTAGTTTCAATTATGTTTGGAATATGATCGCTTGTAAAACTGCCTTCAAAAATATTGACTGAACAGTGAAAAATTGTTCATGAGTTGTGTGTGTCAGGTAGCACAAGCTGTAAGACCTGGTTATGCCCATAAGATGCTATTTGGGGCATTTCAGTGCCCAAACCAAAATTTTCTTAGAAACTTTCAAGAGGAGATACAATATCATAAACTATGTAGCAAGGGGGAAACTTATGGAACTCCAGTGGAAGTGGTAGCCTGATTACATGACTTGGTGAATGAAAAAAGATGTGAGATACCGTGATAACATCTCAATGATTTTGATTTTCAGTTTAAACTCTTCATTAATTTGGTAAATCATTAAGGAAACCCAAAACCTGAATCAAAATGTGTCCTTTTTTCCCCCGACCAGGTATGGGTTTATCACATGTGGATTAAAGTAAAAACAAGAAACCCTTTGAGCCGTGTGATTTGCTTTACAAACACTACGTTACAGAAAGACTAAATTAAAACATCAATTTCCCTCTAATGTTGTTCCACACGTGCCATACAGTAACAGATGAATTATGATTGTGGAATTTCAGTGTCTATGGGACAGCCTGGCATGTCTGTGTAAGCTGATGGTAAGGGCACAACTCTACAAGGGTGCTGCCTTGGAGTTTGAGAGCTGGAGCATGGGTGCACACTCCTAATACATGACAAGGTCTTGTATTTCTCTTCAGTGGGTGAAATATCTGAAGGTTCCAGAATGTTTCAGTCACACGCAAATTTTGCTAACTCTTGCCTTTGTCAGCCACAAGTTCTGTCCACATGTTTTACTAGTATCTTCCAAGGATCCCTCAGATAAAATGAGTGGGAGTAGCTGCTTATAGTTAAGCAACACTCATACTTTCTCCCCTCCCATCTGCCAGCCTTTGCCCAGTCTGTCTTAAATCCCCATCCCCTAAAACACATTCCTAAATTTTCCCTTCTGTCAGTCAGGCACACACTTAAAACAAGTTTCTTCCCCTTTCAAGCCTACACTATCATGCCAATCTAGTGTGCGTGAGAACTCCTGAGAAGTATTTATTAGATGTGGTCACATTTACTCCTGCCAGCTGTACTGAAAGTTATGAAATATCACTACCACTGTTCCCTCAAATCTTGTGTTTCAGAGAAACTTGCTGAGAATTGCTTGAAGGGTGGCTATTTCCCATTGTGCTCCATGACAGTAAAGCCAAATGCCCCCAGGGTGAAGGATAACCTCCTAACTAGTGAGGAGATGAAGACAAGAGAATCTCATTAGGAACAAAGAGATAAAAATACCATTTGTAAAATCACAGCCCACTGAGGTCAACTGGGAAAGAATAAGGGGAGACAGCAGCCATGTTGAAAGGCATCTTGCACAAGGCTTTGTTGAATTTCTCTGCTGATGAACTTTGTTATGTAGCTTGCTTGGTGATGAAAATTAACACAGAAATATCAGAAAATCACTAAATTTTAGAGCTTTTTCCCAAAACTGACAATAATGCTATGGGCTTTTAGCACTTTTTTTTTTTTCTTTAACAGATGTTGTGCTCTGATGAGTCCTTGTCTGTAAGTGCAATTATGGAAGGGGTCCTCAAACTACTCTGAGAGTGTTTCTTGCAAATAATATGCACTGTACATCTAAACTTAAAAAGTGTGTTTGATTCCAAGTAACACATCTGTCTCAAATCAAACAAAGCAAAACAAAGGACTGCATCCTGAGACCCCGAGAGACAGTGAATAAATTAATTTGTGGAGGAAAAATAAGAAAGAAAAAGATGCAAAGACATGGACTTATTTTTAATGTTATAACTTCAAAGAACTGATCAGAAAATAAAAATGAACAATTTTTTTGTTGGAGGGTTGGTTTTTTTTTTGTAGTGGAAATGATGCTTTATTTATAGGCCTGCTACTAAATGCTGCTAGAAGCTAGTGTTCATTCTTAAAACTAATACCTATAAATAACTCATATTGAGGAGAATAAAATCCAGACTCTTGCATACATCATGTTCATACATCTTCTTTACCTATCTTTCTGTTTTGACCTATGTAATTTTTCTTTAGATGTCTAGAAAAAATTAACTTTAGCAAGTTAAAACTTGAGATTACATGTATTTTTTAAACAAATATGTAGCTTTGAGAACATAACTAAATATGTTATGAATTATAACTGCAGTGCACTAAGTCACATACTTGCTTGACAGAAATAAATGTTGGCTAGAATCAAATTGTAGAACTCAAAGTGTACTGACTTAAAAATAACTAATTGAAAACTTAGATAATTTCTTTAGGATGTATTAAACCAAGATAAAAGGAAATGCATCTTTGGTGTCATTGTATTAGCTGTCACACACTCAATTGCGATTTTCGCAGGGGAGGAAAGATCAGGAATAATGTTAAAAAGCATCTGGTAAGCAGATACTTGTAAAAGACTATGAATCATTTTTGTGTACAGTACACAGCTTTAAAGGAAGATTTTTGATGCATTAAATGTTGATCCTTGTAATCCTAGTTATCCTTCCTTGTCTCAGCTGTTTATTTCTAGTTACAAGGTCATTCAGCTCTTTCTGTACCTCACATTGAATTTTACATTAGAGCCATGAAACATCAATTTCCCTTTATTTTAGCTGCAAGATTAAAAAAAAAAAAATCCTAAAAAATGCAGATGCAAATTATTTTGAGCCTTAAGAAAAATTGTAACAATTTTGGAAAAAAAAACTTTATCATTTTCCTGCCTGAAATCTTGCTTCCCATGATATGGATTTTGACTTGGCTTTCAGGACCATCCTTATTTAATCTTGGTGTTTTAAGTCCAATATTGAGATAAATTTGGAGCTTTTCCCAGTTACTTTGCTGACACATAATCTTTTCCTTGTTCCGATGTTTTTTTGTCCTGAAAATCCAACTTTCTCCTGTGATAATTTCAAAATAAATTTTTAACATTGTTAGATGATCAAATTGATAACAAATCTGTGGTCTGACCCAAATAGTGAGTGAATACAGCAGTAACATTTTCATTTGTTCCTGGAAAAAAATGGTTTACAACATTGCAGGAAGTACATTTTTTTCCTATTAGTTTTAACTACAGAAATTTAAACTGCAATCCTCAAAGCTTCATGTGCTCTACATCTGCATGATGCAATTACCTTCACTGGGACCACTCACTTCTTTATCTAAACAGCTCCCTAAGTGTGTTTGCAAGATTGGAGTCTTAGAATATTTTGATTTTAAACAATATGATAGCATCAGTCCATAATGGTGACTTCGTACTGTCATTCATTCACAAAAATGGAATCTAAATTGTTTCAGCCAGGACTAATCTTTCTCTTGAATGAAAACAATGGATTTGGCTTTTTGTTGTTCACAGTGTTGTTTTAGAAGGGTGCTTGGTCACTTTTTGAGAGGGATTATATGTCATATTGCCTGCAATAGCAGTGGACTCAGTTTAATGACTTTGGAGACCCCTTTCAGGCTCGTGCTTATATATGAACACAGTTGGTATTATTGCTGCTGTTTGGATGAAGATTTTTTTTGTTATGTCCAAAATTCGAGTTGGTGTATTGCCCTGCACAGCAGCACACGTCTTATACTTAAAATGTAGGCTGACAAGAATTCTACAAAACTAACATGCTAGAAGAGATATTCTGTGATTAAAAAATTTACTGATATATTCTTGCCGTGACAAATAGACAACACAACTGTATCCACTGCTTTTTTTCTTTTTTTTTTTTTTTTTCTAGGTTATCCTCTTTAAAAAGTGTACCCTGTAGGTGTTCATGTTAGCTGGTATTTCCTTTCAGTGTCTCCAGTAAGTTATCCTTTCATTGTGGGTAAGTAAGAGTTTGCAAAACTTTGCACCCTTATTCTTAAATTAAATACTGACAAGGAATGGAAGTGTAAAGCATGCTAATAAGCAAGACCTCCCTGTGGGAACCTGTGATAGAAGACTGTTTCACATTGAGAGGCAGACAGCGCTGTTGACACAGGCTGTCAAAAAGGCTTCATGTCTTTGAAAGAAAATCTTAATCTTCTTTATTCATGTGTGAACAGGTCCAGGCCTTCATCCCGTAGCTCATACACATTGACTGTTTAAACTGTGGGTTGCTAGGCTTTGGGTAGGGTTTGTTTGCTTGTGTCTACATTGTACGAATGGATGAGGACTGAAAATTAAAATCTGTCTGACACAGAGCACTGCTTTTCTGTCTCTGTTTGAAGAGACATGGCAACCCAGGGCGAAATGAAAAGGAATTTTATTGAGCGCAAAAACCGCTCAGTGTTTAAATGTTGGACGCAGGAACTGAATGGTCAATTTGGGAGGCTTGTAGGTTGTTTATAGACATTGGGATGGCTGTCAATCACAGTACAATGGTGAAATTTGTATCGGAAAAAAAGTGCTTTTTAGTGGCTGAACTCTTGTTTCCTGTTAAAATGCTCACATCAACAAACAAAAAGAGGTTTTGTGTGAAGTTTACAAGCAAGAAAATTTCAGAATAACAGAGATGCTGCTACTGTTGTGGCATCTTTTGATCATTGCGGCACAGACTATTTAACATTTAAAACCAAATTTTACAGAGAAAGATCCTGTTGCTCTGTGGATCACATTCTGCTCTACTACTGTGGCTTATAAATCAGGAATAGGTCAATTAAATGAATGGTTGAATGGCACTGTGCTGCTGAAAAGCAGAATGACAGTGGATTCTGAGACTTTGTGTATGTCTGTGCTGTTAAATATTTTACTTGGATATGTTTTACATATTGTTTATATGTTTATAAATCAGTAACAAGGAGAAGCAGAAGAAAAATAGCACCTATCTCTTTCAGCACTTTTTAATAACAAGTAGAGGAAGGGGCCTTATTTCAGAAGCAACATTCCCCTTTCCACTTACTGTTAAAGCTAACTGGAAGCATTTTGCTACTTCATTTTACAGGAGCTTGTATTATCTCAGCTATAAAATTTCACACTGAAACTTGGCCAAATGTCAAACTTACCACTATAGGCTTTGGAACAATTAAAAAAAAAAAAAAGGAAAAAAAAAAAAAAAAAAAAAAAAAAGGAGAGAATGGAGGGAAATAGAAATAAGCCTGTTTTAACAGAATCAAATTTGAAATGTTAGTGCTGTTGGCCTTTTCTGGTTTTATAACATGAAAAAGCATGTTTTACAGAATACTGACTGAGAAAACCTTCAAAATCTGATACAAAGTGTGGTTTCTGGGCCCCTGTGGAATTTGTAGGAGGAAAGAAAAAGAAAACAGTTTCTCCCATTGTAATTCTTTCACCTCTGACCATTGCAGCCCCCAACCCTAGATCTTTTTGCTCCAATGATAGGGGAAGCAGTGAGGCTCAAATGGAGCAAGGCATGGCAGATCTGTCATTCAAGCCATAGCTCATATTAAGTTCTTCCCAACCTTATGAGCATTCAGCCCTTACATTTTCCATAATCACCATGAGCTTGCAGAGCGTGATATGAGATGTCATGCAGTTTTCAGGTTCTGAGCAACGGGACTCTTTCTTCGTGTTCACCTTCCTATTTTCACTAGCTTCCTCAAGGTACATATAGGTGTTTGCACTACTTTTATCTTTCTGAGCAGGTTTTTCGTTGGCATGTGCTACTTGCCATTTTATACAGCAAATGTGTATGCATAGTTAATCCTGGAATAACTACCACCTTCAGTGCTATCAAATACTCTCCCATTTACTTTTTTCCTTCTCCTCCTCCTTAAATATATAGCTTTAAAAATCTATAATATAGATTTTGATTGAAGTGTTCATGATAAGGAACTCTCCTATGTAATTTTAAAATGGGAGGGCACATGTGAGGACCAATTCTCAGAAGTAAATTTCCTATCACTTGGCAGATTTCTGAAATTTGTTGGCTATTTATCTTTTGGAATTGTTGCCCAGTTCCAGTTCATACAAGACACCAAAAGGTAATCATATCATTACTCTCCAAACTGGGATTGTTTTTTGAGAGTCATCTTTCCTTCTTTCAATTTAAATTTACCATAGTACATGAGGTACAGCCCTCAATAGTTATTTAGTAATTGGTTATTTACTGCAACTCTATCTCTTTTCAGTTTTTTTTGTCTTGACAACACAGCCTGAGATAAACCAATGAAAGTTACCAAATGGATAAGGAAAACTTTAATTTACATTTGGAAGGAGAATGATTTTTTTTTTTTTATTCCCTGTGTTATATACAGGAACAATACAGGCACTCGACCTCTTAACTGAGAGGTGTAGACGAATATCTCACATGGAGGTTCATTTTCTCAAGTATCCCACATTGCTTGTTGCAAAAGAGCTTTCCATCTGCTTTCCCTTTAGCCATGGCTGCATTTGGCTTTAGCGGGAATGCAGCTTCATGGGCGAAATGCTGGGGGGTTTTTCAACACCGTGTTTCTGTCCTGGCCCCTGTACTGCCACACTCTGCAGCCTTAGGTGATTTGTATGCCTTAGGTATATATCACTTTTCCTTCTTCACTAAAATGGGATCAGTGATAAAGGTTCTGCATAAACACAGTGATGAAAACTGATTTTATGAAGAGCATAGTTGCTGTTGTTTGTTACTACTCTTAAGGCTCAGCTGAGGAAAGCCTTTCAATTTCTTTATAGTTCCTTCATGAGTACATCAACATACCTTGCATTATTTCCTCCATGCATGACTAAGAGGTAAATATGTCTCCTCTTGCAGAAAACTAGAATACTTAACATTTTAGCTTTCACTCATCATCTTTCAGGTTAACTCTTTTAATGTCCTACTACTTCTTCTTCTTCTTGTTTTAATCTCTTTGAAGGATGTGACAATATATGCTGTTCTTGCATGATTAATACATTATTCTTGTTTATTACCAATCTGCTTCCCCTTAACATGCTTGATAGGTATAGCTGCCCCTGGAGACAGCTTCCTATAGCCTCTCCCAGCTTTCTCTATCCAAGGTGTGCTCCCCGTGCCTTCAGTAATGTCAAATGCAGAGCCTTTTTAATATGCTAACCCTATTCCCATTTTATCAGTCTCTTCCTCTCTGCTATGAGCTTCTTTTGAAGGCTTGATTTCTCAAGGTCTTCCAGTCTTAAAATATCTCCTAAAGACTGACTTCCTCTATGAGTATTGTAAAAGGAAACCATTTTGCTTGCTCTTCTTTCTAGTGTGCTTTAGTCTTTGCAATGGAGAGTCCTTGGGAGCAGGGACTGGGTCGGATTCTCTGGATGTGGGCAAGAACTTTATTTTTAAGGGATTATATCTGGTATAGAGGAGCTGCTACAAACTGCGCAGATAGCTAGGAACTGTATGCTGCATACAGTGGTCAAACAACAAACCATCTTTCAAGCAGCAACTGTTCCTCTCCCTCCCCCCTTCCTCCAGGCTTTATTCTGGAGGTCTAAGTTTATAACAAAAGAAACAAAAAGGTTTTTATATAAATGGAAAAGCAAATGGAGACCAGCTCATGTTACAACTCAGCCTTCTGACAGCCCGGAATGGAGATCTGCCCTACTTAGAGGCCTCTCTTTGCTCTGAACTGCAAGGGAGCTTTTAATATTCCCTCACTTGCTCTGAGCGCTCTCTGATTAGACCTTCACCTCCAGCTCAGTCTTAACCCAAACTGTACTTTTGGCAAAGGTTGGTGCAAAAGTTTTGTCTGTACAGTAACTGCAACAGTGGAACCATTATCCACCGCCTCCGTGCTATCGGGGTATAAATAAGAAGCAGAGTGTGTATGCACAGTGTTGTGATTGCTCAGAAAACACCACTGTGTTGCAAATCCTTTAAAATAATACACTGAGAAAGTATTTCGACTTTCCATTAGTCAGAAAAGCCAACATTTTTAATATGCATGATTAAATTTAGTCAGGCAGATAAATGTGTGTTGTTTTTTCTTTTTTTTTCTGAAAGAGATTGATGGAAACTGCCCAACACTTTTGGTGTTGGTGCTTAAATATGTTTAAATTTAAAAGGGTGCTTTAAATTAATAAAGCAGGTGCCAGAATGCCTAAATCCAAACTTCTTACTCAGGTGCCTAATTTTAGGCAAGGAAGTATTTGTAGAATTAAATATCTTTTATTGGACTATTTAGAAAAAAACCCAGATGTGGAAACACAAATCATTCTCTTGTTAGGTGCTTAAAACTTTGGAGAAATCATTTACACTGTAAAAGATGTTCTGTGATGAAAATAAACCACACTTGATACTTTATTTCTTGCAGTCTTTCTGCAGACCATGTAGCAAAGGTGAAACACACTTTTAAAAGGAAATGCCTGGATAAGCTGCAAAATTTAGTGAAGTCTGAATTAAAAGCCGCAAGTTACTTCTAGGCTTTGAAGTTGAATCTTCGTAGTTTTATGTTAAGCTGATTTGTTGGCGACATATTTTTGTCTATTTTTTGCCTATTTTTTGCCTGTTTTTTAATTAATTTCTTCCTTTAAAGTGAGAGTTCCACTAGTTTATATAATAATAAATAAAGATTTTGGAAGATGAGAGAAAAGAATAAGATTGTGCTATGACCCCAAAACAAAATGGAAAGTGTGGCCATTGGCAGGAACAATTTGAATCTGGTACATTTTATGGAATAAATCACTCTCTGGCTTTTTGTAGGATTATCTGAATACATAAAAATTACTAGAGAGAAGGAAAAACTTGGGCAGGTCTATTCAAAGCAATGCAAATATGGCATACAGAGCATCACACAACTCCTTCTGTGCAAGGTTCATACAATGTCATCATCTCTTTTCTTAACTTTCTTTGCCCTTTGTTATGCTTTCTGCCTTTGCAGAAGACAGAAGCGTGAGGAGATTTCAGGGATATTATTTTCTCTAGTTGTATAAAAGGACCAGATAAAACAAAACCTAGATGACCTTTAGAGCTGTGGGTGACCCTGTTTGATGAATGCTGGGCACTCGTATTGTGATGTGTCCTTTCCATTTAGAGCCTGTAAAATCTAAGTTCCCAAAATGTGTCGATGCAATCTTATGCTACTGAAGAAACAGATGGATGTAAGTCATTGATATTTGAAGCCAACCATTTCCTTGATGCCAACTTCCATGCATTGTAAAAATGGCTGATCACTTTTCTTTCCTAGCTGCCTTTCCCTTGCTGGGATGACATTAGCCTTTAGCTCTTTGTTTTTATACACCCATCTATTTTGTTAGTGCTCTGCACTCTATACCCTGCTTCTGTTTCTCAGGAGGTTAGACAGTGAGTTATCTGTTCACTTTAGAGACTACTCTTCCAATTTTGAGAATGAATACAAAAGAGAAGTTGGATAAGCACTTTGTTTCTCCTTTAGTTTAAAAACTATAAACAAAAAATTATGTGTGCATTGGTGTGTGTGTGTGTGTGCAGAAGAACCTTAAGTTTCTGTTAACAGTAGAAAGATTTATGGGGACAAAGACTTCTTTAGATGACTCTTGCTGTCTCATGAGAAATACTATATGTGGATTTACAGATCTACCTAATTTTTATGCCTGTACACTCCTCCTTAAAAGGGTTGCCAGCTTTGTCAAACAGTGAGGTTTGGGTACAGTTAGCTTTTCCTTCCCCTGGAAAGAATACATTGACTTTGACTGGTTTGCCCTTTGTCAGCCTGGTCTTTAAGACTCTGAATCTCATCCTAAAGTGTGCTCTGTAGACAGCAAAGTAGAAAATGAGTGTTCATTGCCTGAGCACTGCACTGCTTTAGCTAAAACTGAGAAGACTTCATTCTATATTGTAAAAGGTCTGGCAAAGAGAAGCCAAGAGCGTCACAGGGGGCCAGCAGGTTTTTGGATCTCAGTCTGAGTTTGCTTCTGAGCTTTTTCTTAATATCACAATGGGCTCTTGCTGTGTGCTTCTAATGCCTCAGCAATGAAGTCTGGGTATATTATGCCATCTGTCCAGGAGTCAACACTATAGGTCAAGCTAATTTAAACTGGCACTTTTCATCTCCCTATGCTTGTATGCAATACATTTAATAGTTTAAGTGAGTGATTGTATCTCCTGACCCTGCAACAAAGACAAGGCACATGTTTGTACTTTTTCATTATCCTTAGTTGTCAGGAATAGGAACATTTGATCCTTTAATGAAAAATATAGTTAAATCAGGGATCAATACACAACTTTTTTTTAAGACTGGTTGTGCTCTTTTAAATTATTTTTCATCCCCACTTCTACTTTTTTATGAAAGGTAAGTAAGGAGGAAAATTTATATAAGGTGGAGTTTTGTCAATTAATCCTGGATTGAAAAGTTTAAATGTAAAAATCATTCTTCCTCTCATTTAGAGTTAAAAATTTATCAGAGGAACTGTTTGCCCTGTGGCAAACAGAGGAGTTAAGTGATGATCCTGGAGCAAAATTACACCCATAAATACTTTGAATGCTAAGAAAAGAGCAATCTCTACATCATTATTTCTCAATTGAGCTCTGCAATGAACTGAGAGGAGCTAAATGTATAGAGATGATAGGTGAATTGTTAGAATGGAGGTCTGATAAAAGAAAAGTGTTCACAACAGTATAATACATGTTGTAAAATCCAGGAAAACCTTTCTGAAGACTAGTACTCAGTTTGCTTTGTCCATCATGTTTTCCTACTTCCTTCTGCTATTTCTCTGGCTTGCCATTTCTCCAGACCACTATGTTTCCAGGAGTTTCTTTTTTCTAACCCTGGAGAAACAGAATCATTGCTGAGGAGGGAAAGAGAAGAAAGACCACACACAAGTATTTATTTCTTAAACACATCTGAAGTTTGGAACAGGGATGCTGTTCATATGATTAAATTGTCAATATGCTATTTTCCCTCATTTCCAAAAATGTTATACAACTATGATAACGTTAATCTATCTCCTGCAGCCGTACTAGCCCAGGGCACCAAAGTTATGACTGTTGAACTGAAGTTAATTTCAGAACCAATTGAGGTGTATCTATGTAAATTAACTCTGTAGACAGATATATGAGTCGTTAGTTTTTGTTACAATGAGGAATCTTCTCAGCATAAACCTAGTCCTATATGACGGCCATGGCCAGCTATTGGTTTAATACCTTTTTGTGATTTGAACCTTTTGTCATTAATCAAAGGCATGGCACCATTCAAAACACACAGACACACAGACACACACACACACACGTCTAAATATTAAGAAATGGGAATAAATACTCTGAGCTTCACACTACACTGGGGCAGAAAGAAGAGACATATGTCTCTCCTTGTCATTCAAAGGACCCCAAAACTGAGAGAAACCAAATGAGAAAATGTGACTGAGCCAATAGCAAGCATGCAGCCTGCCCAAGGTACAGCTTATGGTTGAAAATGTTTGAATGGCTAACACTAATGGTTGAAAATGTTTTTACAGAAAGGTATTAATTTCACACCCAGTCTCTATACTAGTGATGTTAAACTTAGTAAGAGGAACACAAACATAATAAATCACTGATTAACAAGGGTAGAAGGAACAGAAAACACAGTATGCAATAGATATTTTTCATATACTACTGAATGTAATTTCATATGCATGTCCATATACAAGGAAATATCTGTGCCACAAATAATTACAAACAGAAAAAGCCCCAAGATTTTGATCTAGAATTTAAAAACTGGAAAGACTTATAGTTCTTTCAGAAACAGTGGCAACATTTTCAATATTAGCCCCTATATTTTAATACTGTTTCTCATCTCTATTGCATCTAAAATACACTGAAATTTGCTAATACTGATTTATGGTTTATTAATCAAAGTGAAACCGTAAAGTATTTTGTACCATTATTGTGAGTTAAATATTGTGTTCTAGGTAAAGGTTACCTGTCCAGAAGCTAGATTCATAATTGAGAAGTAGGACTAATGGCATATTAGACCACTCGTGAATGAGGAAAATTATGAGAAGCTATAATGGTGACTTCATTGGCTGTTATAAATCTGGCAGAGTAATGATGTCACATAGAGCTGTATCTTTAAAAAGACATTAAATTAATCCAGTAAGGCAAGACAAAAGTGTCTCAGAATTACACATTAATATTAATCCAGAGCACAATGTAATATAAACTCAAATTCAATTCCTAAAGAAGGGTCTTGACAAATTTAATGAATAAGTACAGAAACTCCCATTATCAGTAATAAAACTATTAAAAAAATTGAAGAATGAACATTTATTAGTTTAAATGTGTTGTACTTACACAGCATGATAGAAAAGTGAGGTACTTCTTATTCATGCTTGCAATTATAATGTATATAAATCACAGGAAGGACCATTGCAAATGAGCATTTAGAGAAGAGGGAAGAGACTGGTAGTCATTAGCAGCAAAATAAGTAAGAAGTTTTTGTGGGAGAGGAAGCGCTGGAAAGCGATTTGGCCTCCTTTGCTTCCAGCAGACTAAATGATGTTATTCTACATTATAAAAAACGGATTTAACAACTGGGCATTTCCCTTTAATTCAGTTTAATTCCTGCCTGTTGTTGTGTTCAGCCCTTGCTGCCATGGCAGCACATTTCAACCCACAAAATGCCAGATCACTGATAAAAAACACCCTTGATGGTACATATTGCAACTGTCCCCTGTGCTTTCTAGAGTGCTGTTCTCCACAGGAGAAGACATTCTCTGAATTTTGCCTCAATTGGCAAGCATAATGGGTCCTGCACGGGAATCAGAAATATCCTACACAACTGTCTGAGATTCTTTTTTTCGGTGGATAATCTTTCTGGTTCATAGTCCCAACTGAACTTAGGGGTGAGCTTGCTCCTTTGCATTTCCCAAGAGACAAAGTCTGTTAAGGGAGTTGCTGTCCAGGACCCTAAGGTTCATAGACCTCGGCCTCCAGAAGACTTTTTAGAGCTCAGTAAATAGGAGCCAAGCTCATGGCTCTTGCTCTGTTGGTCTTTGTGGCAGTTCACCTGCCTGGTTTGTCTCAGACAGTCTAGAATTAATGAAGTTTTATGCTGTGTGTATATATGAACCATTGATTTTTGAGTGGGTGAAGGCCAAGCTGTTTATTTATCATTTACAGTATTTGTTTTCCTTCCTGATATGCTCATTTGAAACACAGCAAGCAACAGAATATTACCTTACTTCTGTGAACTACAGTTTAGTGATACAGTCCTACATTCACTTTTTACAGGAGTTAAAAATGCAGAACAAAAAATTCATGTGATGTGGAGCCTGCAAATTCTTTTTGTTTTCATAAGCTTTTGGGAACAGAAGATTTTTTTTTTCTCCCTGCACATCTGACTTTACAAGAATTTTGCTTTTTAGTAAGAAAGGACATATTGCGGTTTCATTTGCAGATGGCTAAATGGATGATTGTGTCTGTGGGCTTTATAAACCAGGCTTTTGGCTTGGTTGGGAATACCTTCTTAGGACACTGATGCCAGTTTTGTTTTGCTTCTTTATTTTTCGGTCTACTGTGCATGGTGCTCTGCTGATCTATCTTTGGAACAAGTCACATGCCTGTTGCTTGAGGAAGGAGATCTGTTGGTAACTGACATTACAAAGAGTCCACAGAAGATTAAAAGAATATTTTTCTTTCTTCTGCTCTTCTTTTATCTTCCTCTCTTCTCTCAGAGATTTTGTAAGCTTATTTAGTAGGCAGAGATATGGTATGTAATAAATAAGGATTTTCTATAATTAGCTTCTGGCAAAACATTATGCCGAACATACTGAGACTTGAAGAAATGTGAAAGAAATAAAGTTACAAAATTACAGTAATATTTGTCTAGGTATAGACATTAATGGACATTATTTGTTGAAATTGCTTCTCGAAATCATGGAATTATGGGAAATGAGCAGAAATCATCAGGATTGATGCTCCTGCAATATTAATGTATTTTCTCCCTGTTAAAATTTTATTAACCATTTTTCTCTGTTATGCAGAAACTACAGAAATGTAAATCTTATTTTCTCTTCATGAATTAAAGGTAATCAGTCAAAAAAAAGTCAAAGGTAATCTTCAATCTTATCCCTTTTCCCTGAAAAAAATTAAATGAATAGGATGCTTTTAATACGATATTAAAGGGGAAGAAGAAAAGTTAAAAACCAAAAAACTAACAAAAAAAAAGATTATGTAACTTCGGGACAGAATAGCTTGAGCATTTCTTTCCCATTGTGACACACTACCATGCAAGTGGCACCTTACCTCAATATTTCTATTTCGATTAACAAATGTGTGGGGCTTTTTCCCTTGTAAGAAGATGTTGCTTTAAGCAGCATAACCAAAAATTAATTGCATGCTAGAGGCTCAGAAGACTGTTCTCCTTTCAGAAACAGGAAAACCCCTTTCTGATCTGTGAGCATGCACAGTCAATCCAAATTTAGAGCTGGAGACAAGCTGTGTACTGCAGTGTTGTTCTCTTGCTGACATATCTTGCTCGTGCTGGTGTTGTAGGGTTTGTTCTGCACTTCCTGCTTCTGCCTATGCAGTACAAGCTCTCAGGATGATGAGTTGAAGTAGTGGTTTACTGTGGCTTATAGGGGCGACAAAGTCCACTGCTGTCTTTGAGACATTTGTAAAGAGCGAGTTGCTGCTGTAGCACACTAATGCACAGCCATTTTACACAGGAATGCCTTTTGAGAAGTTTTGCAACTTTCCTTCCAAAAATGACTCCCTGGTCAGCTGAAAGGTTTTTTTTACATGCTCAGTTGTTTTGATTATTTTTCCTATGTTTATTTTCTAACAAAGGTACAGCTGACCTCACATATTTACAAGCAATAGATAAAAATACTTGGATAATAATTAAGGACATCATTTCTGTTCTATAAACTGGTTTGGTTTGATTTTAGTAAGTGCTGAATTCAATCCATCTGGAAGTGAGAACCTAGTTCCTTCAAACAGATAAACACATTACAGACTTTGTACAGCTAAGATGTCTGCAATTTTTATAAGCTAGCAGAGAGGCTGTTTTATTTAACATAGTTAATATTGAAAATATGATTTGATTCTAAGTTTAAAGGAGAAGTGCAAATTCTAAACCACAGGCTTTGTTAAGGCTTTCTAATTCCATTCCAAGTATTATGGAAGTCTGATGTTTGAATAAGGCCAAGTCATCTTTTAATTCCTACACTGGCTCCCATAAAAGGCTGGAAAGTCTTTGATCTATGTAAAAGAGAAGATCACCAGGGAGAAGCCTCTGCTTCTGTTTGTCCAAATGTTGCAAGCAGGGTCTCTAGGCTATAGCTAACAATTCAAATTATATTTGTTTGTGTCTTAAACAGACTTTTTGATTTGCATATAAAAGGGATTTCAATGGCAATATCAGCTCTTTCATGGGATTTGCAATGGAGAAAAAAAGCTAGTTAAAGTTTGATCTAATAGACTGGTCTGCAGTGAAGTCATGTAATTAGAGTGTTGTAGTATAAATATTGCCTGATATCATATTTCTAAAGTTATCTGGTATGTACATACCAAGGCTGATAGAGATTATACAAAAGTGGGGGATAGAAACTTTTCCAAAATTAGACTAAAGGCATGGAAGTAGAATATACTGTATGGAATGGAATGAAATAAATAGAATAGAAGTTTTCCTGAATGAAAGCAAATATCTGGAAAGATTATTCTAGAAGGAATAAGGGAAATTCAGCCTCAATATATGTGTAAATTTGTAGAATGCCATTTCTAGAAAGGTCCTCTGAATTTTTTCACTGGTCACTGAGGTAAATACAAAATACAGAGCAAGGCTGAGGAGCTGTTCTGATTATTTAATAGGGAAAAATGTGAAGGAACCATAGGATTTGTAAAGAAGACTCCATGCTTCAGCTTATGTTGGTGGCATCTAGTTTTATTCAGAGTGAAGTGGGAGGCACAGTACCATGCAACAGCACTGTCGTCTCTATTATGATTAAAGTTATACTTCTCATAAGGAGAAAGGTTATTTATAATCACCTATGAAAATTGCCTACAAGTGATTTTTCTGCATAGCACACTCCTGTAATGACCTTTTTTTCCAGAGAAGATCATGTACAAACCTTCAGTCTTTGTTTTCTCCCTTCCGTGACAGGTTTAGGTGAAGGCTTAGACAGGAAGGAAGAATTGTTCTTGCAACCCAGACCTTTTTGTTCTCTTTTGAGTATTTGTCACAACTAAATGCACATATGAGAAGTTGCCCTACAGAAGGGTGACCAGCAACCACGTGATAAGATTAGGTTGGTGCTTATCTCTTCATGTCACTGGAGTCTTTGACCTCATGCTAAGGATGATACTTGCTTTCTCCATTAACCCCATTTGACCATCATTTTATTTTCCTTTTAATGTCAGGGAAAAAAATTGTGATTCAGCTTACATGATCAAACTTTGTTCCTTAAAGCCTTACATTTTCCCTCTCAATATGAAATCTAGCACCTCTAGAGGCAAAAGTACATTTCTAACTAAATAGTAAAGATCCTAACTAGACTAGGATTTGTTTCTAGTGTTAAATATGGTGCTTCAGCATGTCAACTTTTACTGTTTCCATGAGAATAATGTAATATCATTACCTCATATTAAAAGCTAATGCAAAGTACAGCTGAGCTCCTCCAACAGTCCTTTTAAACAATGGCAATATGTTGTTTTTCTGCCTGTTCTTCTCAGAAACGCACATGTGCCCCAAATACTATGTTTTCAGCCTGATGTAGTCAGAAAAATAAAGGATGTCATCTCTTCCTGTAAACTTTGCCTTTGTTATCTATGTAGTGAGTAATTGCTAGAATAAAGAGTCTGGACAATCTTAATGACATCCAAAGAGTTCAAAGTGGTCTGTAAAGTTTGTCATCACTGCTTAAGTTGTCAAATCACAGAAAATAGTACTGGAAAAGACCCCAAGAGGTCATGAAGTCTCTAAACTAAATCAGCTATACCTATCTTTTTTTTTCCCTGAAAGATGTTTGTCTAACCTTTTCCAGTGATGGAAATTCCATGACCTTCCCAGAAAATCTATTCCAAAGCTTTTTCTTAATGTTTAACCTTTGATGCTGTCACTGCTTGTTCTTTCCACCATGAGCAAGTAGAACAGATGAGTTTCTTCTTCTTGACAAGAGCTTTTCATGTAATTGAAGGATGCTATGATCTTTCCCCTCTTTCCCAGCAAACTATTTTTCTGTCTTTGTGTTTTCTAATCTCTAACCATTTTCTTTGCTCTTTTCTGGAAAGGTGATGAAGCAAAAAAGATTTGATATTCTCCTTCTAACCCTGTTACCTTCCTTTCAATCTTCCTGCTAGTTTAGCAAGGAGGATAAAGATAAGACTCTTTGGATCATTGTGTTCTCTTCCAGGCTACCTGAAAAATTTGCTCTGGAATTGTTAACTATTTTTACTTTTTTTTTTTGTTACCTCTTTGCTTTTGCTGCTGGTTTTTTGCATATTTCTGTGTTGAATTTATATTCAATTTATATCATTGATGTGACTTTCAGAGGAGTTTTGTCACGTCTTGCTGAATGTATTTCCATCTGCCTATAGGACAGATTAGACGTGTTCCTTTGCATAGAAAGCTTTGGTTACCTTGGTTCCCATATGACCTGCATCTGTAGTTAACTGTGTTAGTTAACTTTGGTTAAAATATCACCACCAAGTCTCTGATTTGAACCATTGCCATAAAGAAAGGCATTATTTTAAAGAGGCATCATTAGGGACATCATATCCCTTTGTTTCCTGCAAACAGGTTTTTTCCTAAGACATTTTGCCTTGTTTAGAGCTTCAGAATCACCTCTGTATTGAAACTTTACGGTTACTTAGCAGCAGGGTTTTCAGTTCATTTTGTGTCTGTACTTTGTCTATAGACTGAACCCCACCCATTTCTGCTATGAAATGTAGGTTACTGCTTTTTTCTGTTTCCCTACGCAGCTGTCCTTCTGGCAGTCCTTGTGGTGAACTTCTTCCAGTTTTGTTTCAGTTCCTGAACTCTACAGGACTGAGCCAAAAACTTTGTCATGTAAGTCCCATCAATAAATATCTGTTGCTCAGACTCATGGGATAAGTCTGGAAACTCCAAAGTTGCGCCTGGTCAGAGATCCCCTTGTAACATCTGTTCTGGGACTATGCCGGTAAGTCATTATCAGTTGATGCAGTGTTCCTTTGCTAATGCAACCTGTGGATACGAGAAAAAATGGATGTCGAAATTAGACATTGAAATAAACTCTCGACTGCCACCACCCCAATAAAATTATGTAACGCTTAATACTTGCATGACTTTGGGAGCACTTTGTTGCTCTGAATTGTGAGCAACAAAATTGGGGCATCTATTGGAACACACTACTCTTGGGCAGGGCTGTTGGACTTTCATACAAAAATGCAGCTATGTGGCTTAAAATAGTTTCGTGGATAAAAGAACATAAAAATAAAATTTTAATGGACTTAAGTTAGATAACAGTCTAACTTTAACCTCAAAAATCAGTTTCTGGTCCTGAACAAGATTCAATGTGGCTGTTGAAGTTAGTTGCCTGTCCTTCAGGATTTCTATGTGACCCTTGTGAGGACCCTTTCTGATTTTCCATGAACCTTGTCTGAAAGTAAAGGCAGTAAGTCCTTTCTCCTCCCCTTTTCCAATGCTTTTTGAGATGCAAATAAATATTCATGCATGTGTCACAACAATTCTGAAGTTCAAGAAAGCTAAACCATGAGATCAGGGACTTTGAGAAATGTCAATAAAGCCATATATACATCTTGCTTTTATATGTGGAAAAAAAATAATGGTTTCCTCTCATATTTGAATTTGAAGGGAAAAGAGAATTTTCAAAGTCAGGAAAGAGTTCACTCTTCTGAGCATGAATATCTAGGCAAGATGTGATCCTAAAATGACAAGGAGTCAACATCTGGGTATGTTTTCCCACATTAGCAACTGCTGTCCTAAACTGCTGTTGTATGTGATGTTAAACAGCTGCTCAGTTTCCCCCCAGAGGTAAGAATATACTGTGTCTGACTTACATTTCAGTTTTTTAGAACTTTGGAGATTTAAAAGGTCTTAGAGAACGTGTAAGGTAGTAGCACTGAAATTACACTGGACTTGGTATCTACAAAATCATGGTTTAATTCAATAAAAAGCTACTGACATGTTATAATGCTTATTCTTGGCACTACCATATTACATTATCCAACCACCATTTCTCATTATCTATATACTAAATTGTTCAAGTCAGTAAGTCTGACCCCACCACGTACTAGTGAAATACCGTACAAATAGCTGCTACAAATATTAACAGCTGGTCCATTTCAAGATGCTGTTACTCTTGTCTAAAATTTACATAATCTCTATATTGCCAACAGCAATAAGAATAATCTCTATATTGCCAACAGCATCAACCCATCCCACAGGCTGAAATGCCTCGTGGCTTTTGGAGCTGTTTGCGCAAGTAGGGTTTCTTAACAATCAGTCTCCTGATGGAAAAAAAAGGGTTATATAGAGTAAGGGAATGAACTATTTGGGAGTTGTTCATATTTAATAAAATAACACTCAGAAAGCTTAGAATGGATAAAAAAGATGAAAGTTTTGTAAACTACCCAGGCATTGTTCCTGTAGTGATTATACACAGCATACTGAATCATAGCACAGCAGTGCCTGTCATTTTTGTCTTCATTTCTGTATCTTAAATGAGATGAATCCTACTACTGTAAAGAGCACACCTGCACTGAGTGGGACTTTCATAAACGTAATTCCTCAAAACTTTCATAACTTTGTGTAAACATGTTCGTAACAAAGCTGAAATGCAATTTTGTGTGCACTTGCACACAGAAATAAGACATAATCATGGTCTCTTACAAAAGAATTGCTGGAATTATGGATGTCACTTCTTTTGAAAGTTTCATAGTAAAAGGTTCTTTTGAAGGTGGCCTTGTTTTCTAAGTCCAGCTGGAAACACTTAACCATTTTCCTGATTTCTAAGACCAAACTTAGCTCTTAGTCCACTTGCAAAATCAGTGGCTCTGGAGTTAAATTTCTGTTTACTAATGTAGTTCAACCCTTTGCTCAATTATATAAATTTTTTCCTTCAAAATGAGCTTATAACTTTATTCCATAAGACAATATTGTGAGATGTTGCTTTCCAGTTTGTCTGAATTACTGCAAAAGATCTGGCTTGCAGTGTGACAACTGCAAAGGATATTCTAAAAATCTTTTCCACTATAGATCTTTAGATCTGTAGGTATCTCTCTCCTAAAATCTATTGAAGAACATAACTGAAATTGGTGTGGAGACATTTGTGCTGCTTATTAATTATGTTGTGTCTGAATTGTTCCCATAAAAGCAAAATCAAAGGCTGAATTCAAAATGAGATTATTGTGGTAGCTGGAAGTATATTTTGAGCTGAGGAAACCCCCTGAGCATACTAAGGTTGAAAAAGAGTCTTGTCCAGCCACTTTTTCCTCTTTTTTCCTAGCCTTGTCAAGCAAAAGCATTTGAGTGCTTGCCACAGAACCAGACAGAGCAAATGTTCACTTATTTACTACTTAAAAATGATCTGCAAACAAGCATAATTTACCTAACATGCAAGTTAGTGAATTCTGCTCTACTGGTCTGTTTACCTTCACTCATTGTAGGCACTTTTGCACTTGTAATTCGTTGCTGTAAGTCTTACTCCACAGTAACTGATACTTCTGGAGTCACAAGAAATTCCTGCAAAGTCTTCTCTTCCCCTCAAGGAATATTACTCTGCATTCACCTCACATAACACAGCCTCTTTACAGATTACAAATGTCATTCAAGTCAAACCAGTCTGGTAGTGAGTCTCCTCTAAATAAACTTTCTTTTTTTTCCCTGGTCTTAAAGTCTGTTCTCTGTCGCTTTATTTTCTTTGCTCTTTTGTGTGTGGTTGAGATTTATAAGGACTGCTGTTACAAGCAATATGTTTTCTTACGTCAGACCTTTTGGTCTCAAGACCTTGGAACAGAGAATTTACAGTGGCCATAAAAAGGACCCCCCAAAAGTACGATTCACCTTCGCAAATGTTCCAAATTTGACATAGAAAACTAGTGAGATGAAAGGTTGTTCCTATTATTCTCCATGAAGAGAACCAGCTCCTGACTACCATTAAAATTAGCGAGAAGCTTACACCAACTATCTTTTTAGAAGTTAGAGAAAATTCTTACCACTGTCAGAGTCTTCATCTGTACCTTTGCAGAGAGCCAAGCTGGCCTGAGATCTGATAAACTTTCATCTTCAGGAAAATTCAAGCACAGCTCCCAGGCTTATGCTTCGGTCTGTGTCTAAGGGAGCTGTATTGCTTCAAGGAATGTTGCAGAATATTCTAAACAAAATATGAAAACCTGTTATAAATAAACCTAATTAAGCATTTTCAAATGAATAAACAGTAGTTTCATAACTCTGGCTATGAAATCTCATAAACTTATAATTAATTCCATGTTTAATATAAAACTGACAGTTTGATGGAGTTGCTTTGAGGATTAAATAGGGAAATGTACCACATGCAGTTTTCCTTCTCCATACGCTATAGATTTTACATGGGAATGACATCATGCTAAATAAAAAGACATGTCATCTATTACCTGGATAATGTGTGCTAAATAATGTCAAACCTGGTACCTTGCTTATGATTTCTTTTTCAGTACCGAGCTCCCTGAAGTTCTCTTTGTTCACATTTCCCCAAATTGATCATCTCTTTCTGAAGCAGCATCTGTACAGTCTATGAAAGGTAAGAAAGTGAAAATCAGACTTTGGTTTTCTTAGGACATATTCCAAGATTCTGTGACTTGTGTGAGGTATGTTCCCCACTGTTGCTAGCACACTGGACGAGATCTTAATTGATCTCTTGTTCTTTCTTTTCTGGGCAGAATAGAGTCTTTGAAGATGAATACTGGCTCATAAACTAAACGCTTTCAGCTGTTGCTGCTGAACATAACAATTCCGAAGAAGATTTTTGTCAGTTGCTTAGAGATTTCCTTGTTTTTTATGGAGAAGAAAACGTTGTAGTTTAACCCTTAAACAACTTCTGGATAACACTACAAGTCACATTAAATGTCTATAGTAGAAATTTAACAGCTGGAGAAGGGAAGCATGCTTTAATAAGGCAAAGCATTTAGAAATGTGAACATTGTATCCTGATTAGATCCAGGACTTAGTATGGCCTGTTATGCAGGAGATCATATTCATTGATTAAATTGGTCCACTCTAAACTTAAAAAAACATGAATGAATAAAATTAAATAAATTTAAATACTATCACTGTGTGTATATGTGGTAGGTAGGTGAAAAAAGGTTGCAGGACAAGACCAACATGCCGACACAACACAAAGTAGTATCCATATTTCACAGAAAGCCATTTCAAGCCCTTTCTTGCCTTTATTCCAGAAAGGAGTGACATGCTACATGGTGCAGCTGGCAGGTTGGCTTGGTCTGATAATTCATAATCAGAGCCTCATGAAACGGCTTAGTTGGAACCCCCACCCCCTGCACAAAAAAACCCATTCTAAATGAAAAGCAGAAGCACAGTGGGGTGAGAAGGAGTGTGTTTGGGAGTCAGGCATGCCTGAGTTCATAAGCTTTCACAGCAGAACTTCACCTCTCTGCCTTTCTTTTGCCCAAGAGGAGCTGGGCACAATATTCTTCGTCTTGCTGGAGTAAATGTTGACAATCTTTTGAACCTCTCCACTGAGACAGCAGGTTACTTCAGGTACCTTTCAATTCCACACACATCATGTTAACCTTGCTGTCAGGCAGAAAGAGGCTGGGGAACAAGGCTTGATGGGAGGAACTGTTGCATGGGAGCCTTGTGACTGCTGCCTGGAGTTATGTCAGGGTCCACAACCAGGGGGAAGGGAAAGGAGAAACTGGGATCTCCATTACATCTGGGGTTGGACCCAAAACTTGCTTTATTGTATAAACTGCTATGGACAAAGTGGTAAGATCGGAAGCTATCATTTTACTGTGTTTGCATCTCCTCCATTGGGAAGCCACTTGAGCAGCTATTGAAAACCTTGGATGAGATGGGAGACTGAATATCTGGTAGAAACAAAAGGGAAATCCATTTGAAGAATATGAAACAAGTAATAAAAGACAAGGCAGGTTTAGGAACAGCAGGAAAAAAAGTCTTGTCCCCTCCAGGGGACTTGTTGAGGTGCTGGGAAGTACCTCACTCTCCTGATTCCTCTGCTGACAGCAAGACACCTCAGCTGCTTCTTCACCAAACATCAGGTTTTGTCCCCTCTGTCTGGTGTACTTAACAATTGACAACCCACTACTGTTACCACATGCAGCTCAGACAGTTCATGCTGTTGACTGAAGAATTCTTACTTTGATAACACACTTCTTAAGAATTCACAGGAAAGTTTTTTTTTCTTTTGTAGATTTAAATTCCCTTTCCCACCCAAAGTGGGTAAATTGCACACGTGAAACTGCTTTTGGGTGCAAACTCATGCAGCTGTAAAATAGAAAATACCAAAATTAAGGCTGTAGTTTGTTTTCCAAAATTAATTTAATCTTCTAGTGATTAGCTTTTAGATTATCTGTAGCTTCTGTGAACATGTGCTTCTTTCCTTCAAGATACCTGCCTCATCCAGTGCAGAGAGTACTTACTCAATAAGCAAATGCTTAATATTTTCTTCCCTTTGTGTTTTTTGTAGCATTGCTGTGTACTGCCTTGCTATAAAACCCACATTACTCATTTAATAGAGTTTTCTGTAAGACTCATCACGTAGACCTTTCTTTTTAAAGCACTTAAAAAAGATTTTTTTTTTCCATTTCTGTGAGATACTCATTTTATCAAGATTTTCTAGAAAATAGAAATCCAAATTTTAAAATACTAAGGTGGATTTTTTTTAAAAGTTGCCCATTCATTTTGGACCCAGACTTGAACAAAAAGTGATAAGCATCTTCCACTAATGAACAGCCATGATGAATGTGAGTAACACACCTGGCTGAACAACACCTAGGACCTTTGGGACAGTTTGAATTTCAGAGGACACAGTTTACCATGCTTCGAGTTTCTTTCAACTTCTGCAGCAAGCAGAAGTCTTTCAAACAGTATCCTATTTTCAAATCAGTCCTGGGCAATGAACTGCTTTGCTCAGTTAATTGGACAGAAGCTTTTAATTGAAAATAGTTTGTTATAGTCTTTAATTTCACAGTTTCTTGAATGTACTTTCAGAAGGATACGAGCTTACAGCCACATGGCCTAGATAAATAATTGACTTCTCTTAATCATTACAATCTTAAAGTCTTTTGCAATGTATTTTCTTTTATGAGTTTCTTTTCTTTTTCAAGAGGTTTGCTAAATTAAGTATGACTTTGGAAGTCAAAGGAAAGGTTCTGTTTTAATTTTCCTATGTTTTCTTACGTATTTGTAAATACTTTCATGTATAACAATATGAAACAAACTCTTAGAATTGAGAACGTCTACACTACCTCATAATTATATTTAGTGCTTCAGTTCTCCTGCACAATGCTTTCATGAGAGTTGATGTAGAAGTAGGATTGGAACATTGTTTAGTAACTATAACTGGAATAAAAAGAGATCTTACTGTGCTATGTTGACATTTTTCTTGCTACAATTAACTTTAACACATGACATTACACTAAATTTGTGGATTGTCTGCCAGCATGTACTGTTCATATATTGAAGAATGTACTGAAGATGTCAATTCTGTACTTATTTGTGAAACTTCCAGCAGCTCATAACTAGTGCTTTGCCTTAGACGTCACAAAATCAAATCCTTATTATATTCCGTCGGTTCTTACCAGGCTGAAATTCCAATGGAAATTCATGAGGGACTTTCTGTCTGCAGGGTTTTGTAATGTGGCTATGAATACCACTAAGAATGTTTTTCTTAAAAGCTGGATATCCACACATGCCCTATTGGTAAACCACTGGGTTGCTGAATTAAGATTTTATTTACCACTGGAATAAATATACTACCCGGTATATACATAGTCAGGAACCACATGTGGGAAGCATTCATAGGCTGTATCAACATCAGTTAAGTTGTTTGCTGTATTTAATGCTGTATGTTAGCATTGGGAAGTATGTATTTAAAATCATTAACTTCGCTAGTTAAACTCTTCATCTCTTCCTTTGAGAATCTTGGTCTTTCCAAACTTGGAAGTGTTATGCTGTCCAGTAAGTCATGCTTTGAATTTTCAGAGAAAATTCTACTGTCTTTCTTGGATATCTTTTGTGTCATATTTGCTTCGACCTTCATGCTGTCAAAACAGGTTTTGCAAACTTAAGGTTTTCATAAAAGGAAGACATAGGTGTGGGGTTTTTTATTGAACTCTCTTATTTGACAAAATGTAGTAGTGCTCTTAAGTATTTGTTTTTTTCCTACAAAAGTCTATTACTGTGCACTGTATATAACTTCTTGAAAAAAAAAAAAGGAGTAAAATGCTGATTAGCATTTTATTTCTAATATGTTACCTGATGAGTAATGAGAAATGACTTTCTGAATAAAACATTTTTCCTGAATATTTTAATAAGCCATGCACAGGTTTTCCAGATTATTTATGGCTGTAGCCATTTGATTCTATATATTTTTTTAAAGTTGATTGTTGGCACTGGCTGATACACCTGTCATAGTATCTATTTACAGTATATACATCCTCTCTGCCAAGTTAGGTCATAGTTTGCAATGTGTTTAGCACTGAATTCACAACACGGTATGATTCTGTACAACAGTCTGAACTTGTGAAACCAACTAAATGGAGGTAATCTTATAGGGAGTTTTATTAAGCTGCAGCTACACATGGGGATATAGGAAATATGTTGCTGAAACTGAAGTTTATGTAATTAATCATTTTGAAATGAATTTTCTTCTCTGTGTGTGTATTTTTTGTTCAGGATAATTAGCTAACCACAGTTTGTTTATACAAGGTGTGTGTAATCTGTTTATAGAGCATGGCAGCTGACATAATGTAGCTCTTGGAGAGCTGTGACATTCCCTTCCCACAAGTAACATTTGAAATGATTAAACAACATTCAGATGAATAACTCCCCACCAGGTAAAAATCATTACAGCCCACATTCTCCAATAATATTTTCAATGTACCTTGTTAAACCTTTCCACAGAAGCAAATACAGGTACAACCCCATTTGCTGTAACTGTAGAGTAATTCTTCGGCCAGTTTGGGGCCCCAAAAATGTGTCTGAAGTAAATTTACTGTTGCAGAGAAGTGTGTTTGCTGTAGACCAAAATGTTATTATATGACCCAGGCAAACATAATGAGATTTGATTAGGGGATTTGAAACATGAACACACAAGTATCATGTCATTCAGATAGAAATATGACATATTAGGCCTTGGAGAATTTGAGCCCAAGTATTTGCCATATTGAGACTCACATCATTATGCCTGGGTTCTGAAAAAGTTCTTTCCTAGATCACTCCATGCTGCTCACAGGACAGCTTTCAGAAATATCAGGACATTAAACTTCTCTTTTTGATGGCTGCTAAAGTATGTGTAAGTTCTGTACCAGGATCCATGTGAATGTCTTGTTTCTGAACCGGTGTATTTTTCCCTGTAGAGTGATAAATGAGTGATCATACAAATATAATTTTGGGAACAGCTCCATGCGGAAGTGTTGGGTGAAGATGGACAATGGACTTTGTGACTGCATCTTCTGGGAGAGACACTGTGTTAACAGGACCTGGAGCTGAACGGCTCTAGCTTTGATTTGCAGAATGCCAATCCCTTTTGTATGGATAGAGTACACTTCAGTAGGCCTGTATTTGATGCAGTCGAACCCCCAGGGAAAAGGTAAGCCAGCAAATGTGATGTTTGCTGAGGATCAAATTTGTTGGCTCCCAAACAGCATAAATACATATAGTGGGCAAATCCAAACAAATTATCCAGAGAAACAGTCTGACAAGGGTCCGAGGGCTGAGCTGTAAACAAGCATCTCCTTCCTTCAGTCTGCAGTGGTAAAGCAGAGAATGAATAGAAAGGACAATTAAAACAAGTAACTATGTTGACAAAAGAGGGTGGAGAAACATTGCCTCTTCTTGCCCCTAGATATAGCAGATTTCAGTTCTTCATCCTTACAGCCTGGCTCCAAGGACACAACAAAGCAAGGAGACAAAGAAATGTGGCTGGTTTTTCCTACAGATTTCTGTCAATGAGATCCTCCTCCCATCCTGAAGGAAATTCATTGCCATATAATATGTCCCAGTGCTGAAGCAGCGTTGGTGTATGTCTACAAGTGCAGATGTTTGCTCTGGAATCTCTGTGCACTCCAGCCTGTGGAGTCTCTCATAGTCACACCAATGCACAGCCTGGAGGGTTCTTCTGACTTGGAAATTCAATTTGCAGTGTCCAGTAATGCTGCTGCTACCCATTTGTGGACGTTTTTACATGATTTCTTCTTCTAACTGCTAGATAGTGGTGATAGCACATGAACTAGGTGCAAATGAGCTAAGAGTTTACCCCTTTGCCTGCTCAGAGCTGCAACCTCGATCAGCATGCCCAAACTATCCATTTCTGGATACTGAGACTCCAGTTGAAAAGCTAAAAGAGAGTGGAAAGAATCATGTTCTGCAAATGAGTGAACTTATTGTTGAATTCTAGAAATACAGTAAGTGGGTGGGTGATTGCAGTTAGCCTTTCCATAGCCACACTGCTGCAATTCAAGACTGAGCAGGCACAGGTAATATGGGACAATGACAGTTTTTCTTTGCTGGAAATACACATTGGGAAAGATCCCTAGCTGGTAGAGTGGTTACCTTAAGGTGAGTAGAGACTTATATACAATTGAGCATCGACACAAGGAGAAAAGTTTCAGCTTTATTGAAATAATAGGAAATTTTGCTATTTAATTCAGTGAGACAGACTCTCAGTCCCAAATCCTTGGGACATAAGAAGACTGCAACAAGAGACTGGAAGAGGTGTATTTTTCTTACTGCAGGTAAGGCTAGGATGGATGTAAGAATGAGGTGGGAGGACAAGGTGGAAGGAAGAGAGGTAATTTTTTCAATAGTTTGGACTGTGAGAGGTGGGCTATGCTTACCAAGCACCTGCCACACTGTATGTTATATATAGCTGGTTGCAAATGCTTCTTCTGCTGAAACCAAGCTGCTATGGCAATGATACAGGATGTAATGTGTGCTGGTTTCTCTGTAGGATGTTCTTATACACTTCTTTAGTATCAAACTGTGACTATTTGGTCCTCTGAGAGTGGGTGGATGGGGCAAGCTTCCTAATGGTGTATCTCATGCAAAAGTTGCAGGTATTTTCCTACTAAGGTTTCCATTTTTCAGGTATGATATGTACCTGAAATATTTGTCATTAGTTCTTGTAGCCTTTTGGAAGGTATTTGTTGTGCATATACTCTGTCTTCCAGAAATATACAGTATTTGACCAGAATATTGAGAGAGGGAATAAGACATGACCTACTGTTTTATTTCTGGGAACATTCCTGCACAATAGTTATGTATACACTGACTGAATCCTCAAGCCCACATTTAAAGTGTAGATCAAACAGTATTGCCATCTTATATTTTTCCTTATTGAGAGCTTTTCCGAAAATGGAGTCAGTACTCTTGCAGCTAGTGTCTGTTTTATATTTATGTGC
This sequence comes from Platyrinchus mystaceus, assembly GCA_035041135.1. Classification (NCBI taxonomy): domain Eukaryota; kingdom Metazoa; phylum Chordata; class Aves; order Passeriformes; family Tyrannidae; genus Platyrinchus; species Platyrinchus mystaceus. The sequence goes on from JAWWLV010000088.1 coordinate 118,561,936, forward strand.
AATTCCTCTTGGTAAAGAAAGAAAGAAAAGCATGATGGTCAATAATGGTCAATGTCTGGCTGACATGTGCAATGAGAGTATTGACTCTATCATGGTTTCAGATGGGTAAGTGATAAATAAGTATGCAAGGAGCATACAGCAATGAACCCTTGGGTATACTGTTGCTGTTCCAGCTTTTCTAATATGTTCAGTTGACACTAAGATAGTCACATAATGGCACCGAATAGCAATTGGGTAGTTAAGTCTGCGCTCAAGCTATTTAATATGCACTGTACTGCTCAGAATCCTACTACAGTGGTGATACAGATATATAGCTAGGTCTTGAACATTTGATTCATAGTTCATTAATAACATGTGATCAATTAAACAGCACAGAATGAATACAAAAAATATTTAATCATTTAGAAATCACAAAATTTGCTAAATGATATGTTAAGAAAAATTGAATTTGTGCAGCTTTTTGTCATCGCAGAACACTCCAAGCTAGCCTTTCATTTGCACTATTGGGTTGAGTTACAGTGTCAAGTCTAATTCATGAGCATTTATGAAAAGCACGTTTAACAATCTTCATTATGAAAAATGCTGTAATTTTTCCTGAAGGCTCATAAGATATTGCAAAAAGAATGAAATAATCTTAGGCCACTGATCTGGAAAGTGCTTTCTTTTTTTGGCATTCTTTACACCATAAAAGGGCAAAAGCCCAATATCTGTGATGTTACCCAGTTTGCTGTATTCTGTTCTCTTCAAAAGGCTTCATCTCTCTAGACAACCAAACCCCATTTATCTAAGGAAAAAGAGTCAGCACTTAATATCAGAATGTTACTTTATTGAGCACTTAAATTGTGGCTAGGAAAAGCAAATACACTCTGAATCAACCCAGTGCAGTGAAGTGGAATATAAATGTTGTAGAGCTTATCTAGGGAAGCATGTTGTCATTTTTCTGAGGTTTCTATCAAACTTTTAATCAAAACCATAGCTGAAATTGGCCCATATTGCTGTGATCATTTTTGAATGTTCAGTTCTGTAAAGTCTAGCACACAGATTTATAACGTTTGAACACTAGCACTGTTGCCAAAAGTCACAAGAAAGTTGCAGGCTTCAGACACACATCATCAGTACATGTTATATATATACTTCAGAAGCGTAGGGAAGTCCATTGGAGATGGCCACAAATGCACTCCAGTGGCAAGAACCAATGATCTGATAAAGTTGAAAGATGATCTGGGAAATGTATTACTTAAGTGAATAAGGAGGAATGTATTCACAAAGACCAGCTGCAGACCAGGTAGGCTAAAGGCCTGTATTAGCTCCTGTAAAAATCAGTTTGGAATACCTATAGTTAGAGTTCAGCACTGAACTGGGCTACAGAATGGCAGCACTGATTTAATACATTACTTAGTGATGTGTTTTTTCTATTCATCCACTTTTCTTAGCACAGCTGGTCATTATGCCTCTTATCTCTCCTACAGACAGCAGTAATGTGAGAATTGTACCAATATATATATAATCTCCACATATGGTCCATAATGCCTATTGTCCATATCTGAAATTCTCATTTCAAACTTAATCAGGTAGAAGGATCTTAGTACTTCAATGAGATGTATTTTATGCTTACTTCTTGTTTTGCTGTCTTCAGTGCATAAAAACAAGCACTTGCTCATGTGTTTTGATAGACCATGGAGACAGACGTGTCTTACTAATAGGCAAGTTTGGGGATTTTTGCCTGATAATGCATCTACTAGAATAGCTATTGAACTAGTGATTTCATTTAGCACTAGGTTTTAAATACAGACATCAACAAACACATATCTCATATTTCAGCTATCTTTGGTTTATATTAGAAGTATAGAAAATAATACAGCACCCTAAATGAAAACCAGAAGAGAGATTTACCTAATGCCATAGCTGATGCTTTTCTACAATTTAATACCGTAAAAATGCTGTAAGAAGTATCAAAAGAAAAAATATGAGTGCATACATAATTACATAATGTTAGTGAATTGCTTATTTAGTAAATTATACTAGTTAAACATTCCCCCATTTAAAAGTTTTGAGAAATACAGGTTGGTCAAAAGATATAAACCATTATAAAGTAAGGAAAAGATACACTAATATTAACATACTTATTTTCTTGCAAGGAGAACACTGTATGTTATGCCTTGATAATGGAGTAAGCATGGAGAGCTAACTTTATGTATGAAACAGTAGACAAGGTAAAATATTGGGGTATTTTACTAGTGGGTTGACAAGCTAGTTGCTTGTTTAGAATTTATAAAAGTTAGAAAATATAAAGAATATATTTATGATGATGACATGAAATATTGAATTAATTTTGTAAGGCATGTCAAATTAGGAAAAATGTAATTCAATTGGTTCTCTTTTTTTTCCCTAAACTTGTATTTCATTGGGCACTGGCTTTGGAGTAACTCCATCTTGTACTCAATTTTCAAAGAATTTCCATCTGGTTTCATGATATTGGCCCAGTGTTTGAAAGGTAAATAGGCATTCAAGCACTCAAAATACTTTGCAGAGTTAACTGACCAGGATCAGGGCTTTCTGAGACAGTCACATAGTCAGTTTGGGGAAAAAATGACTCATTTTTATGAAGCATCCAACTCCATTATCCTTTATGTAGCCAAGACCCCAAATTGCCCTGATGTACTTGGCTGAGGACGTGATGAATAGGTTGGCTAGAGGAAGAAACTAGTAGTGCCTGTAATTTCCATGTATCTCTGGGAGGTCCATGTGAGGAAATCTCTAGCAATAATTTGAAGACTTTTCACAAGAAGTAATTCAGCATTATTGTTTTTCTATCTTTTGAAATAAATTACATAAAGTGTTTTAGACAGTAGGAGTAGTAAATGACAAATTTATTCTAAATGGAACACTGTTTCCTGTCTAACATGTACTTCTTCCCTTTTGATTCTTACCTGCTTCCTGTCACTCTAACATCTGAACAACTTAATATGTCATGCCTCTGTTTAACAACAGCCCTGGAAGTTAATAGTGGTGTCTCCATCTAAATGACTGGATGAGGGGAGTTTTCCAGGCTTCTGAGTGCTCAGTAAGACTGTACTGTGCACCAGCCACCCCAGGGTTTCTGGAAAAATAAACCCTAGAGATTCTGGCTAGAAGGACTCTCCAGTGACTACCACCCTTGTCCCAGCCAAGTCTTTGTCCATGCCATGACCCACTCACTCTAGGTGCTGCCATAATTGTCAACAGTGCTTTCTCCCTATAAAAATTCCTGGAGGGATACTGGGAAATAAAGCAAGTTATTGTTACCTGATCTTTAGTAGACCTGTTGGCAGAAAAACTATTTACATATTCAAAACAGCAGAGGTCATGCTGTTTACAAATAATATATGTTTTGTGTTTATGTCATCCTTTGAAAATCATTAGGTAGCAGGGATCACAGAATTGCTTTCAGCTAAGCCAGAAATACAAGAGTCAGATGTTACTAATAAACTCTGATTTCAATTGATTGAATAATTATTTTATTCAGCCAGTTTTCTTTAGAAAATGGTTACATCAAATGATTTGAAAACTGTTCCAGATGTCAGTTGTTCTTTTTCAGTGGGAAAGCATGAGCAAATGGAAGATAGGTCATTTGATCAATACAAATATCATACCTAAGTTATGACCCCGAATTCTATCTTAATATATCTGACAAGCAATTTCTCTCCTAACAAAACTAAACCTTAGAATATTTAAACAAATATTTCCTTGTTATTCTGTCTGTAATCACAGAATACACTCCTGTGTCCCTTCCAGCAACAAGTATCTCTGCATGTTTGAAGACAAAAGCTTTAATCTTGACACAAGTTCATCCTTCCTGGTATCATTTAATTTAATGTCAGGGTTTACTGAAAATCTTCAGTCAAAACTATTAAGAGCACAGTGGTTCTTTTATTGAATGACTCGCTTGTGAACCACACTGCTTCCTATAGAAAATGTTGACTCTGTTGAAATTGCCAGAAAACCACAAGTGCTACCTTGGATGTACTTTCTCCATTTTTCCCATCTCCACTTGCTTCTGTGTCCAGCTTCCTTGGTCAGATTACACTGCCTGTAAAGCATTTAAATGCCTCTAAGAGCAGCAAGATGCAGTGCACTGTGGAGGCAGAGAGCACAAAATGTCAGAGCAAAACATTTGCAAACAACTGTTTTTCTTCCCTCTTCTGGCTTTGAGATCTCTTACTTTGAAATAGTGATTTACAGCAAGATCATGTTACTTGTTAACATATTCATCATACTTTTGACAGCTTAATAGGTTTCAATAGCACATTTTAAAAAGCTGACAAGCATTTCAAAATATGATTACTGATATGTCATTAAAATAATTCTGTTTTAAGATACAGCACTTCCTTTAAAAACAAAGCAAAACAGAGCAAAACTTAAAACCAAACAACAATTCACCAAGCTTTTTTAGGGCTTTAACAGTGTATTTTTTTCACTGAGGTTTCACAAGTTCTGAGACAGTAAATAAAGCAGCGATTTTGAATGTCTTTCTGTGGCTTGTAAGGAAGTAGATACAATGAAACTGTAGTTTACACAGAGCAGCCAAAGAAGTGTTAATTTATGAAGACCAGTGAGCTCTTTTGCGTAGATTTGCTCCTTAGCAACAAAAAGTTCTGGATAAAATCCTGGCTACCCTGACTTTAGTGGGAATTTAATCACTGACTTCAATAGCTTTGACTGTACTAGTAAATAAAAAATGCTTGGGACTTTTCTCTGCACTACTGCATTGTAATTGCCTACTGGGACTATCTTCATGCCCCCTCCTGAGCCCTGCACAGGAGTGGTGTTGTAGAGGACTAATTGGCCAAGGACTCTTCTGGCAACCAGCAGTACAAACTAGCATAGCCCTGGACAGTGAGGCTAGAAATTCACCTTCTCCATCCAGTCTCTTTTAACTAAAGTATAGTTGGTCCTTTGTTTCTCTGTTCCTTCCATAATTTCAATATCTGAAAGATTAGATGATAAATATAGGAATCACCTGATTTTTTCCCTGTGCAGTTCAAAGGGAACAAGAAACATTCTAGCAAAGTAGATGGTTAGTTGAAAGTTTGTTTTGAATTCTCCCCCCCCCACAAAGTAAAAAAAAATATCTGTAGAGTAATAAAATTTTAAGTGTCCTCAAAACTGTAAATGTTAAGAAACTATTTTATTTAATTGCATACCATATGCCACATTTGGCACACATTAAAATCTGTAGGGTTTTTATGTGTTTCTTACCGCTCAGTAACTAGTACTTAGTTAAATATTTAATCTAAAACTTCTTAAATACAGAAGTAGCCTGCATGAATTTATAGTCTCCTGTCATGCAAGAAAGGAAAAGGTAAAAATCTGTAACTCTATAAAGCTTTAGACAGTAAAAAACCATATAATGAGTAGGAATCACCTTCCCTCTGGATCACTGAAAGTTAGGTCATATGCTCCATCTAACATGACATAAATTTTACAAATTAAATTGCCCTTAGTAGCAGCTTAATTTGTCTTCCTATCCACTGTGTATTTATTTGAAAACAAACACTTAATTTGCTCTTTCAGGCTGGGAAGTCTAAAAATGTTTCTTCTGACTCTGCAATTAAGCATTTAAATGAACTTTAAATTAACTGTGTTTTTTGAAAGTCTCCAATAAGAATTATCCTCTATTGATTTTCTGTTGTGTATCTTCTTCCCTCAGTTATAACTCTAAAGAGTTGAAAATAAGGCTTTGTCCTGTATTGTAATGATTGCTTTTCACAGTAAGCAATTATAACATTCTGAAGGCAGAAAGGGCTCTACAGCATGCTAAATCAAATTAGAAGTAATTACAATTAATTTTTGTAGCCTTTTTTAAAAAATAAAATTGTTGTCAGAAGGAAGAATTTTAAACCACATGGAGAAAGAATTGCTGGCTTTTAAAATCATAGAATCAACCGGGTTGGAAAAGACCTCCGAGATCATCAAGTCCAACCCTTGATCCAACACTGCTGTGGTTACTGGACCATGGCACTAAGTGCCACATCCAGTCTCATCTTGAAAACTCCCAGGGACAGTGAATCCACCACCTTCCTGGGAAGCCTATTCCAATGTCTGATTACTCTCTGTAAAAAATGTCTTCCTAATATCCAACCTAAACCTTCCCTGCCAGAGCTTAATACCATGCCCTCTTGTCCTGCTGCTGGTTGCCTGGGAGAAGAGATTGACCCCCACCTGGCTACAACCTCCTTTCAGGGAGTTGTAGAGAATGATGAGGTCTCCCCTGAGCCTTCTCCAGGCTAAACAACTCCAGCTCCCTCAGCCTCTCCTCATATGGCCTGTGCTCAAGTCCCTTCCCCAGCCTCATTGCTCTTCTTCGGACCTGCTCCAGCACCTCAACATCCCTCCTAAACTGAGGGGCCCAGAACTGGACACATTACTCCAGGTGTGGCCTCACCAGCGCTGAGTATAGGGAAAGAATCACTTCCCTGCTTCTGCTGGCCACACTGTTCCTGATACAGGCCAGGATGTCATTGGCCTTCTTGGCCACCTGGGCACACTGCTGGCTCATGTTCAGCTTCCTGTCAATCCAAAC
>JAWWLV010000088.1:118568597-118645946 GCA_035041135.1 Platyrinchus mystaceus
ACTTCCAATCATCTGGGACCTCCACAGTGAGCCAGGACTGTTGGTAAATGATGGAGAGCAGCTTGGCAAGCTCTTCCACCAGCTCCCTCATCACCCGAGGACGGATCCCATCTGGTCCCATAGAATTCTGAGGATCCAAGTGGCTCAGCAGATCACTGTTTTTGATTCCCTCTCTTAGGTTGCAATGCCATAAAAAAAAATTGGGGAGGAAGAATGGGAGCAGAAATATTCACTTAATGAAAACAGTTCAATAGGAAAATAAAAGCAAAGCCACAGTTTTCGTGAAGCTAAAGGACTCAAACTTAGGGTCTCCACTACTTTACCTTTCCTTAGTAGTGACAGGAGACTTTCATAGGTGAGGTGCAAAACGATGGCAAAAGTTTCATCTGAGTTTTACCTCAACAACTCACTTTTTTTTTTCATGAAAGTGATTCCATTGGAAATATGGAAGCACACAGAAATAAAAGAGATTTCTTCTGAAAAATTAATAATCCACAGAGAAAATGTTTGTACTTGGGTGCCTTCCCAAGGTACAATGTAAAAGATGTCTTTCTTCTGGATTTCTTTTTTTTTATAATTATTATTTTAGGATGGATTAAAATTACAAAGCTTTATTTTGTTAACAAAAGTCCTAAAGTCTTCCTCAACTCTGGTAACATACAGCATTCTTTAATTTTCAGTCTCTCTGATCACCAGAAGCATTAAATCAAACTATGATCTAGAGTAATCAAAGGGATAATGTACCATGGAAAGATGAAGTTAATTCAATTGCAATAACTTTATTGGCACTACGTGGTACCCAGGTACAGCAGAGGTTAATCAAGGCAATGGCTATCTGACATCTGTTCATTGAAAATAATTTAGTATTAATTTAGTGTAGATTTTACACACAGAGAGATAACTTCTACACTAAAGCTTCATCTGTTTTTAATGCTGCTTAATATGCAAAATCAGCACATTGGTTTGGCACAGATTTCTAATGGAACAGTCTTGACCTTGTATCAGAAACCAGAACCGTGATTGTGCAGAGAAAATGGTTGTCTTCGGAAAGTTTGACATTCTCTGATTGTAACTTAAAATTGTGGTATGTTCATCACTGATAAAAGGGTTACTAGAAATGCAGAATTTGTTCCCATCCTGTTCACATTTTTTTTTTACCACATAAAGTGCTCTTGATTTTTTTATTTGTAGTTCCAACTAATTTCACATAGATACTCATCTGCTGTGTAGCTTACTTATCAAGAAACTCTGTTGAAAACTGAGGATTCAAAGTGTACTGACCTTGCAGCACAGAATATTTCCTTCTCATCGAAAAGAGTAAATATTCAGTGATTTAATTGAGACTGTAATTAAACAGTTAGTGTTTCCCATTTCATCTGGTTCTCTCTAAAATTTTTTAAACCTTCTTGAAAGCTATCTTAATGAAGCATCCCTCCCAGTGAACTGGTTTGTTAAATTATTTCTGCAAACCAAACATCTGAAGAGGCATATTGCAAATATGAATCAAGTGGAAACTGAGGTTTTAAAACATGTTTGAAAAAAATATTATTTGCAAGTTATCCTCCATTTTTTTGCTTAGGATGTTCCATCAGCGTCATAATTTCTGGAAGGATAATATCCAGGAAGAATTCAAAGTGAGTTGCTTCATGTAAACTATCTTCTGATAGCTATTGCATTACTTAACATTTAGGAAACAGTGAAAGAACTCAGTAACACAAAATCATGTAAGTTGAACACATGCTGGAGTTTTAGCATAATAAAATTGCCAAAAAAATAGCACTGAGGGGGAATCTGCAGGTATGTCTAAAATTGCTTCTATAAGGCTGGGAGAAAATTTGTGTTAACAAATCCTTTCCCTTCTCTAACAGCAAGGGCATGAAAGACAGCGCATCAGTATTTTGTCAATGGTAGGTGAGCTTCTTTATGAAGAACTAAGTGTTAGAGCTTCAATTATTCATATTTAGTGGTATTCTAAGGAAAGACAAAGTTTACTTTTTTCTTTGAGCTCTACTGCAATTGCTTTCTTACCCATTAATTCCTGAAGAGGCATGAACACTGCAGCTTTTATAAGTGACTGATGTAACAAACTCAAGGGCCAGACAGACGTAAATCCCATTTCTTAGGTGTCTTCTATAGTGCTGTCAAACCTGCAGTCAGGGACACTACAGTACTGTCCATTTAAAACTGTGAATGAGACTCAGCCTTTCTATGTAATGGCATGTGTTTCTTGTAAGAAAATATGCAATGGAAACTGAGCTCTGTGTGTGTGTCTTTGCACGTTTCAGTATTTAATGCAGTTGTTAAGTACCAGATTAATGTCTCTGTACAAACCTACTAAGTTAGTTAGCCAGGTCTGTAAATAATATATTAAATCTTATTCTGAGTTTCCTAATAAAGCACATTGAACCATTCCTTTTAATAATATTGCTACTATGACCTAACATAAGAAACAAGTACTACTTTCTTCCCAACAGGGAAGTCAAAGATTAACACAGCCTCAAGTGGAATCTTTGTGGTAAGAAGGAGGAGTAGAAGTTTGAAGGGTTACCTTAAATTACCCCAGCAGCAATTATCTTCCAGAAGTTCAGATTCAACAGTCCACTCTCAAAAGACTAAATCTACTCACATAGCAGGCAGTATTATGTCTGTAAATAGCATCAAATGCAATGGATTGGGCAGTTAGAAAGAAAATGCTGATTTGATAGCTGAGTTAATGAATATTCTTTGCAAAAAAAAAATATTATAGCGCTTGGCTTAAATTTAAAGATTTGGATTTTAATGTGGGATCAGAAAAAGGAAATCAGACTCTTTAATTTGTGACACATGCTTCTTCCAGTCTGCTTCCAGAAGCTTTTTGTAGCCAGGAGTGATAGACAGCAGAGGAATGATTTTCTAATTTTTGTTTGTTTTAGCTGATCTATAAACAGTGCATTCACGTAAAGACTGAGATTCCAGAGTCTTATTCTCCTTGGAACCATGAAGCTAAAGAAACACAGACAAAGTCATGAACAAGGGCAACTTTTTTTTTTTTACTTGTCATGAGGAGAATAAAGCTTTTATCATCTTTAATAACAAATGACTGCAACACTTATTGCTTTCAGTGTAAGAAGCTGCAAGATCAAGGTGATAGAACATTCTCCAAAGGATACAATGGGGAGTAAAAGCACTATTCTAGTATAGTGAAATAGAAATTCTTACCAAAATGGTGGCCATCCATTTTAAACTGAATGATACTCAAGGAAAGAAAAAGACCGTAGCTGGGCTTTTTTGATGCATTATAATCACAGTCAGCTGAAAGCTCTGAGTAATGAAGCAGATGATACTACGTGAGGTTGTCCATTTAAGCTTCCCAGGAGTAAGGAATTTACTATAACAATTTATGGACTTTGGTTCCCATGGAAGGAAATATGTGTATGCCTATCCTGAAACAACTGAAAGTAAAAGCTGAAAAATAAAGTAACTGTTCCCAGGGCTTTGCACATTTGACTTGATTTCTGCATTAATCATCTCTATCACAAACAGTCCTTGGCTGTAGTCCATGAAGACAAAGGAATGATTTCACAAAGCAAAGGAAGACATTTTTCATTTACTTGTGGACACCCTCAGTCTGAAAGGTAATCTTTCAGTAACAGAGAAATTTAAAGTGAAAGCAATGCTATTGACAAGTAAGGTTAAATGGACTGAAGGAATGTTGAGTTTCACTTCACATCCTAGATAAAGACACTTGTCTCTGTGCCCAATATGTTTGCAGCTTAGAATCCTGGAAAAGTTAAAGCTAATCTTAACTTTTTTTTCTTTCCCTTGCCTTTCCTGGCAATTGCCAATTTGCAAACCAATCATGATGCCTATCATGTCACTTAAAAGGTTTCACACAAAACTTATAAGGTTTCCCACAAAACAAGAGGGACATTTCACAAGTAAAACGTTTGAGAAATAATAGTCTGTATTGATGTGCTAAGTAATTCACAGCCTTCTAGCCCACAGCTGGCTGCTGAGCTGCTCAAAGCCTGGCAACACGTACAGTAAGTCCATGTAAACTCGTATCTGAAGTCAAAGACAGCTGATACAAAGTTGAAATTTCTTTTAATGAGGAATTCTGTAGGAAAGATTATTTAGGCAGAATGCATAGGGATGTTATTCCTATTTCCAGTGAGAACATTTTGCTCTATGATGCTGAAGCAATACTGAATTTGGGCTGTTGACTTCGCAGTGTTTCCCATAGGATTCATAGGTGCAAGGTGGCCTAAGAGGACTTTCAGCAGTGGTCAGCTGCAGGGCTTGGAACACAGTTCCCAGGTTTGCCCATCCTTTGGGACACCTGTGGCATAAGGAGTGCTCCTGTTACAGACAGGGAAATGCTGGGATGCCATGAAGTGAGCTGACAAGAATTTAGACAGTTTCTAATAGAACTCATTTTTCATCAAAAATTTGCCTGTCTGACCTAGTATTACAAAGTATTTTGATTACTGTATTTTTTAGAATAAACCCATTTCACTGAAAGTTTTCGATTACTTCAGGAAGGGGCAGTATCACCATGTCACATAGCTTCTACTGTATCTTTTCTGCCATGAAAACCTTTGCATGTCTGCACTTAATGGAAGGGCTGTGATCAACAATGTTTTCCATGAGTCTGAATTGACATATTTTCCTCTGCGAGATGAGGGTATAGAGCTGATGAATGAAAATTCCTGGTTGTTTTTTTGTTTGGTTGTGGGGTTTTTTAATTTTACTTTTTTTTTGCAGTTGTTTTTTTTTTTGGTTGGTTGGTTTGGTTGGTTGGTTGGTTTTTGGTTTTTGTTTGGTTTTTTTTCCTTTTTAGGGGGAAGTATGCAAGATGAGAAAGGACAAAAGCAGAATAATTTTGGGACCTCAGGAGATCATGGCTTCACAGTCAGACAAGATTGTTGAGGGCTTATTCAGTCTAAAAAATCTCCAAGGATGCAGATTCAACAGCCTTTCTTAGGCAACCTGCTGCTTTTCTCTTGCTGCAGATTGAGTTTGTTGCCTCTTGTAGACAGTGTGTCTCTAGTGCAATCTTCTCTGTAACTACTTGACAGGTAGTTGAAGGCAACAACAATATTCCTACCTCTAGCCTTTTTCAACAACGCCCATTCTGTCAGTTGCTTTTCACACACCATATGCTTCAGCCTCCGCATCATCTTGGTGGCTCTCTGCTGGTCTTCCTCCAGTTTCTCAGTGTCTTTCTGTCTTTCCGTGCTACAGAGCCCAAAGCTGGAGCCATTACTTCAAATGTGGTCTCACAAGTGCTGAATATAGGAGAAAAAAATGCTCCTTTTGACCCGCTAAAAGAGTATAATCTTGCTAGTACAGCCCAGTAAGTGATCTGTCCTTCCTCCCTGCAGAGGGATATTTCTGGGTCTTGTACACCAAGATCCCTAGTTCCTTGTCTTCTTTCTCTCCCCTAGACGCCAAGTCTTTGCTGTTACATGATCTCATTTCATCCCAGACGAAGGATGTTGCATATACTTGCATGGTGCCTGCAAGAGTGCATTCTTCTCCATCATGCTTTAAACTTCAGTTTGTAGTCATTGACACATTACTTGAGTAATACAATCCAAATAGTACTGTAGTAGCAGTACTGTAGCTTATAGCTGTACCTTTCTTCAGCCACAGCGTACAGCAGGGTAAAACAACAAAAACAGGCTCTAGAAATAATAATTTAGCTTTCTGAAGTGAATGTTTTCCATACAGGATGAAAACTGTATCCCTTAGGATAATGTTTTTTCAGTGGAGTTTTCATTTTAACACCCAAAAGCTATAAATATCAAGCACATCCACATTTACTGCAAATGTTACTGTGCATGTATTTGGACAGCTATATACTAATTTATGCCTGAATGAGATATAAAATACCTTATTTGCCTAAGTAAGCACCACTAAAATTCCTGCCACATATTCAGGCACTGGATCCCAGTGAAGGCTTCCAAGACATGGTCAGCAGCTTCTGGGCTCAGATCCCTTTGCGGACTCAGCATTCAAAGAAACAGGATGAAGAAGGAGTCTTTGCCAGATAAGGGAAGGAAAAGCATTTTGTTATTAGGATGCATAGATGGGGAATTGTGAGACTCATCTTTTATAAAACCACAATCTGAATGAGCCTCGGTGAGGTTTGGCAGGTGAGTCCAACAAACCAGCCTTTGAGAATGTCCCTACAGACCTGATTGATGACACAGCCAGCTGAAGGAAAAATAAAAATGGTTGTGATGGCTTTCCTGCCACCTCTCCAGTGCCCCATAAGGGGCCAAAAGGCTGCAGCACATAAGTCCTTTAACAAATCATTTGGTCTTTCGGTTCTTGGTTAGAATTTACCTTTTCTTGCATTTAAGACAGTAGGTGTGATGAAGTCTTAGCAGGATTGAAAACAGTAGGCGTTTTCACTGTGCATTTTCACTCCAAGGATGGAATCAACTCTTCAATACAAGCAATTTAATACCGAGTTGCTTTTTTCCAAGATAGCCACCTGGTTTCTTTTATTCTCAGTGGTAAGGTCAGAGGTACCTAATGTTCAGGGCATTCCAGCAGGTTAGATACCTATCTTGGAGACCTACTTCTTGTTTCAGTTTCCCATTTTGGAGACAAATTCTACAGCTACATATAGACTTCTAAAAGTGCTTGAAGAATACCTAACATAATTTTGTGGACTTTAATTTTAAAATATATATGCAAGAGTAAGATGCTACTTTTTTGTACAGAGTAACTTTTTTAACAGATATGAAATGTGATTTTTATAATCCACTATGAAATCGTAGTTGTTCAATAGGGAAGCAAGTGAAGGTCTGCATCTAATGTGTTTAACTGCTTCATGTCATTGCTCAGTTTCAGTCTACCACAAAGATCAGGAAAAGCGCTATTAGTATAGGGAATGGGGTTTGTGTATTGGAATTTTCCTTGGATCTGATCTTGTTCTTAATATTATGAGGTTTTACTGCCTATAATTAATATTGGGCACACAGAATTGTTAACAGTGGCAAAAAGTTTGACTGTAACGAGTTGAAATATCTGTTTTGGATGTGCAAATGGAACTGGTAAAAAGTCAAATACTTTCTGACCTCCTTCTGTATTTGACATTGTTCACACAGCTGTTTTATTATACAAATGCTTTGCTGTGGAGTTGGAAAGTCCTTGTACTACTTTCTTTTTTTTTTTTTTTTTGTGTAAATTCATAGGAATACCTTTGACAGTGGAGATCCAAGGCAAGTACAACAGGAATCAGATCCAGAACTTTCTCCCAAGAATCATCAGAATTTTTACAAATTAATTGTTGTTAATTCCTAGCAGAGCAAAGTGTGTAACTAGGCTGCTAGAGACACAAAACTTGCAGGACTAGAATATATGAAACAAATAGTGAGCAAGTAAATCAAGTAAATCTGCCTGCTTTGTTCAGTCTGGGCATAACAGACAGTGATTTCAAGCCATTGTCTTCTGTATTTTATGTTTCCAGGTCCAAAAAACTCATGAGATAAGTAAACAGTGGGAAATCAAAAGCAGAAAATACGTTTGCATATTTCAAACACCTTCCCCCCATTCTTTCCTGTGATTGATTTGACTTGCTCAGCACTGAGCCATCCCACTGCTCCACTGCTGTTCAAGCACCAGTACATCATATCCCTGGCCTGGCTGACAGGGTGTGATGTTGTCAGATAACAATGCAAAGTGCCTGCATGCTTAGGGGCTGGCCCGGTGCTGAGGGCAGACCCGTGATGTATGTATGCACCAATTCAAGGCACAGGATTCCCAGATGGGAGCACAGCGGTGAAGCGCTGCTCCGTGGATGGGATAAGTGCCCTCATTATTCACACTCTGGACAGCATAAGTGCCTCCATTACTCACATGTAGGTCCACTGTATATTGAGTAAAATATGTATCTTTATTGTTTACTCAGTCACAGTGCAGCACTTTATCAAGTTCAATATTAGTGAATTAAGTATGCAAGCACATGATCTTTTTAACCTTTCTTCATTTGCTCTTATCATGCTGGTAGGTGACCTCAGGACTAAAAAAAAGAGTGATCTGTTATATCACCAAAGCAAATGGTTTGCCAGTGCAGAATTTACATCCTTTAGTGGGGCATAGATCAGATATCAGATGGAATTGCTCTTGATCATAACAAAATGAAAATGCTAATTAAACTAGCATTGTTTGAATGTAAAATATAGTACAAAAGCAGGACATAAATACTTTGAAAGATTGCAATATATGAAGAATATTTATTTTCTTAAATAATATTATGTAATGGATGGTATACAGCCATCTATTTTACTGTTACAGATTAGTGATGAAAGTTTTTCCAATAGCCCAAGTATATCACTTTTATATGTGTCAAAAGAAAGTAATCTGTATTCAGACTCTGAAATACATATGTAACTCAAATTTTGAAAGCTTTTGAGGAGGAGAAGGCGCGAGTAACTGAAAAGTCCCTTTGCAGCTGTTCACATCAGGTTTAATGCCAGCGAGGGCACCGAGGACTGGGTGACTCTCACAAGCACAGCTTTATTCGACATGGCCCTCAAAAAGTTACAAATTAACACTTACCAAGCCAGAAAGAACTAAGAAGAGCAGTAGATCAGCAAAGAAACTGAAGGATTGATCTTCTGCAGAATAGTACCACTAATGAAAAAGGTGTTCACAGACAACTTACCCAAAAGGCAATGAGGAGATGTTAACTGCAAAAGCCTGCAACAATAAAAAAATACTATCAAATTGTTGACAGCATGGATATATGTCTTCCTTTCCTTAAATTTAACCCAATAATTTTAGGAGTCTTTTTTGATAGCACTTCAAAATTAACTCAAGCTAAAAGGCCCTTGAGGAATTATTCCATGATGTAACCCTATCCATTTTGGCACGGCCCAATCCTGTTCATCAATGTTACCCTGATCATGGGTAAATTTTTTGGGAAGGACTAGCTGTTTTTATTTGAAAATGGAGCAGGAAATCTACATGAAATGACTGATTTATCTGCTAGAATGATAGAGTGGTAGCAGCTTAAACAGATTCTCTTCTGCTATAAACAATTTCATTTGTATTGGTCATGTGAAGAGATGTATGTCATTTTTTTCAGTTGTAGTTTCAGTCAGTGGAAGAATTTGTGTTCAAGTGTGATGTGGAACACATCCAAATTTAGTGCAGTTTAGAGGATTTATTTTGGAGCTAACAAACAAGTATTTAGACAAGTTCACTTAAGAGACAAAGTAGAAAAGTTAAGATGTGAACCTTTGATGTTCTGTACAGCCTGTGTCCCCATCTTGCTGTTTGGCCTCTCTTGAACTGTTTAGACAGTACCCTGCCTCCACAAGGCAATAATACTGACTAGCCTTTTCTGGAGTCCTGTAATCATCTTTAGATTGGAAAGAGACTGTAATGCAAATGCTTTCTTATCATATGAATCCCAATTTCTTTCAAATTTATTATTTGTCTCATATGCCCTTGGATTTTTAAAGTTTTAAAAGTCCCTTAGACCAGGCACAGATTTATTGGAAAGTCCAACAGACCAAGTGAGAATGTTCCCATTCACAGCATTTCTAATTAATCAGTCAATTCACTGCTTTTCTTGTTATTATGCACAATATCAGGCACAGATGCACAAGTCACTGTGTTAAGGCAGGGGCAGTGGAATTGCCAACGGACCTAAAAATAACCTTTCTTGCCCTCCCCTCTGCAGTCTGGGTTACATCTGGCACCTCTCCTGCCATCTAATCAACCTCTGTAATCTTTCTGCTGGTGTTTCTGCTGGTTGATATTGATTATTCCTCTCACCTGAAAATGAAGAGAAGTCTGCATTTCCTTATTGAACTCACAAGGCCAGATGCTGAGAATACAAATATCTTTTGCTACCCCTGCAGTAATAATAAACACTCAAGAGACTCGTTTCAACCCATTTAAAAAGATGACCAGAGAACTGGCCATGACCTATTTAAAGAAGTGCTTGAACTGGTGACAAATGGAGAATTAAAAATGGAGGATTACTATCTGTGGAGTGCAGGCAGAGCTGGTGCTCATCTGGAGAAGTGTCGCAGCTCTAGACAGCAATATAAAGCCGACAGGCTCAAAGGCAGCCTGACTGTGTCTAGCAATCTGTCATGCAGTTTGTCCCAACAACTAACATAAATTAGTTACTGACTTACCAGTTAACATGTAGAAATTGCCTTCTACTCACCCTTAACTGTGTCCTGCACAGGACAGAGTATATATTTTCCACAGGGTTTCATTCTCTGGAAGGAAAGGAAATTAAGAATTACTGATGAGTTAAGTTCCTGTTAACTGAAAATGCTGGTTATATTTCAACAATTAAACAGTTATACTGAACACTATCAAATTTAGGTATTGAATTCACCCTCTTTTACAGCTGGAGGCTTAGAAATGTCTTCTACTGGGAAATATTAATCATGGCTGATGTTCCTCAGCAAAGCTGAGAGAAGGTAATAAAAGCAAGGAAAGAGAAACATGAAGCTGGAAACCCGAGCTGGCTCAAGTCACTTGTTTTCTATTGCTTTTAAACAGTCAAATTACCTTCATTTACAAGCTTGTAGCTTGCATCTTAATTTCACATTAAAAACAGCAGAAGCTGATGTCTCTGTTAATGCTGTAGGTATTGACAAATTTCCTATCCTGCTTATCACTCAAGCAGTTAACCAGAGCCATGTCTTCTTCATGCACTTTTCTAAGCATGATCCCATGGTGCTCAAAAGTTGGCCTTACTTGTGTTGTCTCTACTGTTAACTATATTGGCAGGGACCTCACTTTCTTTTCACAATTATAGCAGCTACCTCTTCTTTCATCTGCACACACATAAGTTGTTGTCATTTTTACAATTTCCCTAGGCATATCAGCTTCCTGAAATCGTTGTCTTCAGTTGTCCCCACAAACAGACAGCCAGATTCAAAACTGTAACTGTCTTGTTTTCACAACTTTTGCCTTCCTAATTACCTGAATGAATCATATGCTTCATTTCTAATGCAGCTTTTATATTTTCTTTTTATGAGCCAATTTTCTTTCTCCATATAGATCATTCCTTTAATTTGTTTCAAGTTGATTTAATGAAAATGTTAAGTAGGATCTAGTAAGAGTAGTAAATCCTGCACATATGAGGTCTTATTAGGATTGTGAAAAAACATCTCATTTATTGATCATCTTTGAGATCATAAGTAATAAAACTGCTGGAAAAAATGCTCCAGGTTTTTAATTTTTAGGAGTGAAGAAACCAGTTTGCATTGTCAGGGTGTTGAGAGGAGAAGTTGGCATAATTTGCTGTTTTGTTTTTAACTAGTGTGGTAAACCCAAAGTCTGCATTTCTCTCCGCAGCTCAACTTATGACTATGTTAATCAATTTATTTCTTATCTAACAAATAATGTCTCTATTTTAAAATAGCATACTTCAGAATGGAAAACTGCCATTAGAAAGGACTGATTTTCTTCTGAATGTGTATATTGTGCCACAATTCTGCTAAACAAAGAAGATATGCTATTTGAACCTGAAAGGAGGTTGTAACAAGATGAGGGTTGGCTTCTTCTCCCAGGCAGCTAGAGACAGGATAAGAGGACACAGCCTCAAGCTGTGCCAGCAGAGGTTCAGGTTAGACATCAGGATGAATTTCTTCATGACAAGGATTGTTAAATATTGGAATGGACTGCCCAGGGAGATGGTGGAATCACCATTCCTGCAGGTGTTCAAGAAATGATTGGACATGGCACTTAGTGCCGTGGTCTAGTTGACACGGCACTGTTCGGCCAAAGGTTGGACTCAATGGTCTCAGAGATCTTTTCCAACCTAAATGATTCTGTGATCAGAAAAGTGTGTATAAAAGTCAGAGGGAGATTTTTCTGGTTTCTGTGTCTTCCAAAGAAAATGAAGGCATCTGTCCTTTTCCCTTTTAACTTCCTAGCAGTATATATGGTGCAGTGTGTATGCAGTAAGCAGCACTCATTCCCTTCAGGGACTGTCAGTCAGAAGAATTCTCCTGTGTGCTGAAAACATGAATGTGAGTATGCAGGGTTGTGCAACTATAAATTGAAGTGATTTGATATGTCAATAGAATAATAATGGCAAACACTAAAATACTGTGGCTGTGAATCAAGTGTGGTGAAAGAGTTTCAAAGAATGACATAGTCCATTTTTCTTGCCTGTTTATTGCATTAACCCTGAAGTTACCAGATATCACTGATGTCTGAGGTAGTCAGACACTAACCGATAGATGTAAAAAGGTCAGTATTTTTATCTTTCACTTGTGAACTTTGAATTCAGGATTTATTGTTGTATTAAAAAATGTGTATGTTTATGATGAGAATTAGTACCATTGAAAGTAAATAAAACAATAACTATCCCTAAATTTTACCGGATTTCACATAGTCCAAACCTACACTTCAAGTAAAATATGTTCAAAAAAGTTTCGCAGTTAAAGCAATACTCTCTTATTTTACCAATGAAATATTGATTTCAGGCACTTATTGCAAATTTCAGTAATTTTTTTTTTTTGGGGGGGAGGTGTCATTTGTTTTTTTAATACAGTAATACCTTAAATCTCCCTCAAACAGCAGCACTATTTGTGCTAGGGCATTCTTTGTGAAATGGTCTGGATTGTGGCACTAAACTTTCCATGTGACCTGTCTATACCTAGTTCCTTGATCCCTCTATCTTCATCTGATTTCTACAAACTAAGAAGGCTTAATTCTTCTCAACTGCCATTGTATTCTGCATTTTTCAAAGGTGCAAAGCTTCCCATTAGAGCATTGTCTAACTGACAAGTCCTCCCAGTGAAGATCTGCTTGAAGAGGGTGAGAGGTTAAGTACCAAGTTAATGTGATGACATGCAAGCAACAAATAACTGGAGTAAGTGTGGGTTATTAAAAGTCTGTGAACTGCAAGGTGTTTTCAGAGTTGCAGTTCTTCCTGATGACAGGTAGTAATGTTTCCAATGAGCTGGAGGCTGGTATGCTGTTAAATTGATAGCTCACACCAATTAGATTTTTTTCTTTAGACCATGTGGGTGACAAAAGATTATTAAAGATAAGTATGTCTGACAAACAAATCTGCACCAGAAATTGTTTACGTGAGTGATCAGGTCATCCTGGCAGATGTGCTCACCAGCACATCTCTTCTGTCAACAGCTTTAGCAATTGCTTTGATTTTGGGTCTCTCTTTTTTTCTTCATGACTCACTATTCAGAGACTATAATTCCATTTTTATGCCCATATCAGAAGTATTTTACATTATATGGGCCTCAGTACTTACGGCATTCAATTTGGTATTTTCCATAGGTTCTGCATGACCTTAATGAAGCTTTAAGGGAATGAACAACACGACTTCAGACACCTGAATTAAGTGTCTGAATTTAGTGCCAGTTCAATTATCAGGGCTTGTCTAACCATCTGTCTTACCCTAGCATTAATTTAAAAAGTATTTAATTGGAGGTCTAAATGGAAGATGTATTGGTGTATTGTTTTCTCAATTCACGTTGCAATATCTATCAAAAATGTAGTTGGAGTAGGGTACATGTTTCTTCTTCAGACAAGACTCAGTAGAAATATTGAAGAGGTGCTGTAAGATGTAATACCATGTACTGATCACTCCTCCACAGTTTCATTCAGCCTTGGAGTCCCTTATCATGTTACAGTTTGTCAAATCTTGGTTTTGTTTTATCTCAGCTATATAAATCCCACTTTTTGAATTCCAAAATAAACCTTTTATTTGCAGGTTATCCCTCAAGGACATAAGAATACAGATGTGCGAGGTCCATGAGCAATATGCCTTTCACAGTTTTGGTTCTTTTATTGTCAACTGATATGACTTACTGCTTTTTCTAGGGAGACACCTCACTTTTCTCACCTTTTAGGATTTACTTGTGACGGATTTTCATGTGTTGCTTATTCACAAAAAAGGCAAATTAGTGTGTCATATTTTTGATAGTCCTGAGTAGTCAAAATATTATATAGCCAAATAACAGCATTTCACCAAGTCGTTGTGAAATATTTGGGTAGCCAGCTAGCCCTCTTTAATCCCTAACTTCTCCTTTCACCCCAGTTCCTTCAAGCTGCCTCTGCTGCCATCTCCTGCTCAGAGCATGACCAGGGACAAGCATCTTGGCAGGTTGCAACAGGAACAGCCTCCATCCTTTTGAAAAGCTGGGGATACTGTGCACTTAATTGCATCAGGGCCCTCCTGAAGAGTGTACCTGCTTCCTACCTGGAACAGGGAGAAGTTTCTTAAGCATGTCATCATCTTAGAAAGGCCACTCAAGTGAGAGAGCTATGGAGAAAGGGGAGAGATGGGGAGACAAAAATACTGGGTATAACTTCTCCCTTTTGTTTTCAAATTATGCTCTGACTTTCATGAGTGAAAAAACCAGCATGTTTGGCCAAAAATCCCAGATGCAAACGTCAAGCAACAAAGATACATACTCTCTTATTGTAAGAAACCATAAGTTATTTAAGATGAATATCTTTCTGCAATACTGGGGTTTTGTCCGCTGCAAAACCTCTCATCTTTCTGTATCTTTTGCTATTAAACTGGGATTATAATTTTGTATGTATTTAAAGGTCAAGTTGAGCTGAAAGGAAATACATGAAAATTGGTTCTATATACCTAGAACCAGATAAAGCTTTAAGCTGTTCTTTAGGGTGTATGACATTATTATGTAAAAATAAATACATAATTAAAGTGCAGTTAGTTCAAAGATAAACTGTGCTGTAGTCATGAAAAAAAAAGTTTCATTAAAAGAATTGGACCTTGGGGATCCAGCAGAGAGGATTCCTTCCTGTCTTCCCCCCACCCCCACCCCCCTCTCTCTTTCTCTCTTACTTTTTCTTCTCTCTTTGCCTTTTTATCTTTCTTTCTTTTGAAAAAGACCTCTGCAGATGGAAAAATTTCTAGCTTGAATAATGCTTATGAAAAATTGATCGATTATCAGACCTGAAAAATGTTTGCTTTTGTAAAAAATCTTTTCAAAATAAAATTGAACTTTTTTTGGCAGTTCACTTCTAAAGTGAGCAATTTATTTTGTAATTGGGCAGCAGGAAGTTTATTGCAGTTTATATGGTTATACTGAAATTACATGAACTGGGGCACCTAATGGAATATTTATATTTCAGAAAAAAATGAGCTGGATTGAAATGCAGCATGAATTATAAGAGAAGTTTAGAAGCACATGAAGATGAACGTGTCCCTAGTGACTCAACAGAGAACATCTGGTAGGTGAGATGCTTTATAAATAAATACCTGAAAGGACCTTGGTTTTAACAAATATCAGTAAGGCATGAAAATGTACTCTAAAAAACTGAGAAATGCATATTATTAGATTCATTTAGGAAGGATAGAATATACTGCGTATTTGTCAGATCTTACTGGGAGATTCATGGAGCTGACAGAATAGCAAACTGGGATGAAGTCAGTCCAGAAACTCAAGGTCAGCTCTTAGAGGAATACTGGTGCAGTGCAGCTGTATGGCACACATCAAAACTTTAGGCACATGGCAGCCACACTGACAACTTGAATCCTTCTCTGGGAATCTCCTCTCAGGTGACAGTTTTAGGATGGGCATACAAGTAGTTGAAGACAAAGAGCTGTCCTGAAAGTATGGTGGACATTTTACTAAAAGTGTGGTGAACAGCTTCCCTTCTCGCATCACTCCACCTGGTTTTTGTCCTTAATTCTTTGGTTCTGCCAACTGTAGTTTCCAGCTGGGAGGTGAAAGCACTCAGGGGCATGCTGAAGGATGGTGCTTGCTCACCTCTCAAGGTCCTTTTCTTGGATGCCTATTTGAAGAAAGATCAACTATTGAACTAGCAGATTTTAACCAGATTACAGTTTGCAAGACTGTTCACTGTAAACCTGTTACAGACAGATAACTCAAATACAAATGCAGATTTCCCTATAAAATATCTTATTTACTTAGTTGGGCATTATTTTCTGTATCTATCACTATACAGAGACAAGGATTCACAGGGCCTGGAAAGAGAGATTAATTTGGCACTTGACTGATGCAAAAAGTTCTGATACCCACTTCAAGAATTTTTTAATGTTTATTTTTGTGATAAAAAACCATTGAATAAAATGCACAAACATTTCATGGAATGGAAATAAAAGCCAAAGGCAGTGTCTGTTCTAGGAAAATAGATGTGCCTGGAACTGTTTGCTGGCACAGTGTCCAAATGGCACAAAAAGCACCCAAATTCATGCTACTAAATATTCTTACCCTCCAAAACGGGGTACCCATATCCAAGCAGTCTTGTGGGACTTTTTTCTGGCATCCATTAACTCCCAGATCATGTCCAGGATGTGTCCGGAGGACAACAAACTGGCTGGTGTCAAAACCAGCCCAGAGTGTGCTCTGACAGTGCAACACAGTGGATGCTCCAAAACTGGTGCCTGGCAACACTCCATGGAAGAGGTTAGCTTACTGGCATAGGCAAAACTGATCCCTTCTTCACAGCTGAGTTTCACTGGGACAAGAATGCTATGATCCTTTTTTTTTCTCTCTTTCTTTTTTCAGCACACAAAGGGAAAATGGCTCTCTCTCCACACACCCACCATGGAAGTCTCTAGCCAAATATACTGTCTTGAATGAGCCCTGTAGGTCTGAAACCCACTGAAGTGAAGAAGCCACTCTTCCACTGGAACCACTGCCTCCTCCTCTGTCTGTTTTTACTTTTACAGGGGTTTTTATATGCATCAATCTTGTCTTGATAATGACACAATGAAAACTCATCTCTCTATTCTTACCTGCACTTCCTTAGCACAAACTGGTTTTATCTGGTGATGCTGAGTTCTCACTTTCCTTTGCATCTCACTCTGAGTCCTACTGGGAGATGCAAGCTGTCCCTTCTTTCATGCCTGATCTGGTCTTCATATGAGTTGGTTCTGGGAATTGATCCAGACAAAACTTAAAGTCTCTGTTTAGGTTTTCACTCAGATCATTTCCAAGAACTGGCTTCCTGCTAATGTTCATATGAAAGAAGAAGTAGGAATAAATGCTTGTAGGCAGGTCCTAATTTTACAGACATAAGCTCAAATCAAACTTTTGCAGTAGGTAAGCAGGAAGACCAACAACAAATCAGGACTTCATGGGAGAAAGGCACCCAGCGACTCTGCTCTCTGGGATGAAATTTGCTGAAGCATACACTGAAACAGGAGCTGAGGCACTTCAGAATCTTTATACTAAAAGCTCTCCTGCCTGCAGCGTTCAAACACATCAGAGGTTATTGGTGGATTTCAGTATGATACTTCAGGAAACAGGCAAATAACTGTTGCCTACCACCAACTTCAGGTGTCTGCCTTTTGTGAATTTGGGCCTAAAGTCTTCATAAGGAAGCCAAGTCCCCAAAATTCTGAATCCCTGAATTTTTCATAAGTTCCTTTCAAGAAAGTGAGGTCTTTCCAGACAAGCTGTTGCAAATTGTGTAGGATGTTTTATAGTAAATTATTTAAGCATTGCTTTTCAGTATAAATAAAACTTTCAATATTTTTAGTTGATATGAGGTCCTAATATTTTTTTTTTTTTTTTTTTTTTCAGAACTACCTGATGTTTTGCAGTTGGATTTAAGCTGTGTGTTCAGTCATTAGGAAAAAAAGACATGGTCTATTTCGTGATTTCCTTAGCTGAGTATGTAAGCAGCAGGTTTTTTCTGTGAGGAGCTAAAAGAGAAATGAAGCATATAATGCTGTCATATTTAAGGACTTACAGCCTATATTTGGGGAGTCTTAGGCTTACCAGCTCCCTAGCTTTCTCCATAGCACGTTCAGCTCTAGTAATCTGAAGACATATACTAAATCTTTTTGTCTGCAGATTGTGAAAGACTTCTATTTATTGACCGAATAGGAATGAAAACTACCCCATTTTTTTGATCCTTATCAAAATAAACTCTGTCTATGTTAATTTACAATGTTAGTCCATAAACATTTTTTTAAGCTGTAAAGGAGGGAACATACACACAAATATTCAGCACAAAAATACTGTGGGTGCACATTTCTGTAAACATTAATCCCCTAATCATATGAAATTCTCCTTCATGTGAATCCAAAAGAACTATGTCTGGGCAGATACTACCATTTTCTTTTCCATGAATAGTTGAGTTTTTTCAACGAATTCATTCTGGCTGTATTAATGACTGTTCTGTATTTTCTTTGTGTCAAAATTCAGACAAATGCTCTTATTGTCCACAAAGTTGGCAGAAACACTGAATATTGGAGAAAAAGTGCCATGTGACCTATAATTCCAATCAAAACGAATACTGCCACTCAACATGGCCAATCCAAAGCCTATTTTAAGTCAGTGGGAGATTTTCCATCAACTTCAATAGGATTTGGATGAAGTCCATGCTGCATACTGGCAACAAACAGCTCATTCACAAACTACAGACCACTGCTTGTTTGCTGAAATTTTGGAATGAATAATTTTGAATAATGAAGAAAAAATCCTCAAAATTGTAAGCAGCTTATGGGCAATTTTTGCACTCTGAAAACAGTTGCTGTGCATTAGTAAGCTTACTTTGACACAACAAAAGTATAGCAGTGAACAGCTTGCTGGTTAGGGCTAAACTCTGTAAGCATCTGTTAGGTGATAGGAAACACTGAGTTTTATGTTTTGGTTCACTTATTTTTCAGTGCTACCTTATATATATTTTTGTATTTATATATTTCAAATGAAGCTTCAGAACAAGCTTGCAAAACAATTTGTGCCTTCTGCAGCGGAAAATTATCTTGTGCTAGTCTTTCCTAGTACCAGCATCATCAGCACAGCTCACTGAAGTGTAGAGTATCATAGAGTCCTAGCATATATAAGGTTGGAAGAAACCTCTTAGGTCTTCTGACCAAACCCTCAGCTCAAAACAGGGCCAGATTATTCCAGCTGTCTAACAGGTAATGCCTGATTCAGTCTTGAATATCCCTAAAGCTGGAGATTCCACAATCTCTCTAGGAATCTTGGAAACCCTGTTCTAATCATGGGGTTTCTCATGGTCTAAATTTCCCTTACCTGATACTGAATCACAATTTTCATTACAGAATCACAGAATATTCTGAGTCGGAAGAGACCCACAAGGATCATTGAGTTCAGCCCTTAAGGGAATGGCTCATACAGGGATTGAACCGACAACCCTGGTGGTGTTAGCACCAGGCTCTAACCAACTGAGCTAATTACTGAATCTTCTGCCTGCCACATTTTGTCCTATCATTGTGCATGTAGAATGAGAGGTTTTTCCTCTGTTTTTTCCCACAGCTTCCCATTAGGTCACTGAAGAACCTTAGCCTCCTCTCTTTAAAACTCTCCCTATATGCCATATTCTGCAGGTGCCTAGCTATCTGATGGCCTTCCACTGTATCAGGAGCTCATAACAGGATACTGTATTCCAAAAGCAGTCTCTCAAGATCTTAACAGAGGGGAAAAATAGTCTGCTGGCAATGCTTATACTGTTCTTGAAACTCACAAAGTTCCTGTCAGGCTGTCAAGATCCCTCATATCTCTCCACCTAAACTAGGGCGTCAAAGTGCAGCCAAGTAAAGCAAATGGCATATTTTGTGCTGATGAAGACCATATGGGATCCATTTATTGCTGGTTACATGGTTAGATTCTGCCAGAAAATGATACCTGCTTTCTGTCTAGCTTTTTATTGTTGATTTCCAGGTCACCAGGTCTTTACCAGTAAAAATTAGGCAATAATATGGCAATGAAGGCCTATAATGTCTAAAGCAGCTCAGCAGATCCTGATGTGTCTACTGATACAATGTGCCAAGAGTAATTATATCTCCAAATAACTTGCTTGTTATCTGTAAGACCAGCTAAGAAATCTTTGACTGACTCCAGTCTCGGGTATTTTTTGTGCATTTCCCATTTAAAGATTATCTAGCTTGGTTGGCCAAACCCCAGTCATTATAGCAACAAGAACTTATCAACTTTGTCCATATATGCATGCAAGAAATACTGCAGTTTCAGCTTTCTTATGAATAGGTACTATAACACTGAAAAGGTTAAGAACTCTACACTGCTTTGCCTCCTTAGTACTCTTTCCTGGGCTGGTCTCTTTTTAGGATAGAGAGGAATGTGTATATTGAGTAAAACAATAAATTTGAAAGGTTCCCTTAAACAAGGGCAGAGGGAGATCTTGCAATTCGTCTGTTCTGAGTTAATCAGATTTGCAGATGTGACCACTATACCTTAATTTTAGGCTGATTTCAGAAGCTGACTGAATTTTATGTGATTACTTTACCTGTCATTTAATTAGGAGAAAACTTATGAAATTCTCTAAAAAGCCTAGAAATTCCATTATCTGCTTACAATGCAAAGCTTTTTCAGTCAAAGCTGAAAATGAGATTGGTTGATAACAAAACCAAAAGGTGACATTTTGTTCTGAGTTGGCTATTTCTCCACAACATCCAAAGTGCTGTGTTTTGAAAGGTTTCAGCCTGCCATTAATCTAAACTTTTGCCTAATACATACACTATATAGCAAGAAAGAAGTTGGGGGTTTTCTTGTACAGAAAAGTATAATTTGAGGTACTCTTGAGGTGGAAAGTCTGGGTTCACACTTGTATCAACACTGTTTACTTCACAACTGTTTAAAATACAATAAATTTTCTTGCTTTAGGTAGACATAACCATTTCCTAGTGATGATTGTTTACTTTGCTCACTCTCATGAAAATTGTAAGGAAACCAGGGGCTATGATTCACAGAGAATGCAACTTTGTATTTTGTCTAACTACTGTCTTAACTTACTTGCTTTCTACCTATTTTTTGGACTACTGGCTTCCTTAAAAATCTAGTGCCTCTCCTCTTCATTCAAAAGCTGAAAATATTAAGCAATGTAATTCTGGAAGGTAGATTTCTTTTTTCCTTTACTTTGAAAGTATATTTTACTTTTAATGACATGTTGTTGGCAGGTAATTTCACTTTCTTTTCTGTGGAATGCCACCATCACAATTTAGGAGGATTCTGCTTTATTTCAGGGTTTCCTCACTGTCCTGACAAGTCCCATTTGTCTCATACTGATTTTCTTGAAAGCTCTTCCCTTGTCTTTAACCATGCTCTAAGGACACCTTTGTGTATAAGTATTATCACTAGTATTTTCAGCAGGATCTATGTTATTAGTCTTGATGAGATGTCCATATATATTTTGCCCAATTTCAAATGTAGTAGATTGATTGTCTATGGTTTAAGTGTTTTAAAGAGAAATACTGTTACTACCTTTAGGAATGTGCATACCGTAACTAGAGTTTCTCCCTACACAAAGATATTTATCCGAAACCTGATTGGTCATCCCATAATTCTACCAAGTTCCTGTGATCTCTTCTGTACCAGAGCCAACTAAATAGTGCACAAGAATTTTTATTGTGGGTAGTTACATTGCCTGATTTCATAATAGACCTCAAACCTGTATTTCCTACTTTACGTGGGGTGAGCCAAAGAATCTTGACTAAACAGACATGAGCACACTTAAGACCATCAGTCACGGATGTCTCATTTGCCATTCATTTGTGCACTATTCATTTCCCTCTGTTGGATGTGGCTTCGCATTTATTTAGGCAAAGCCTGAACAAATTGTGCTGATATCTCAAACACACGAACAGTAACCCCAAAAGAAGTGCAACAGGTACCAGTCAGGTGCTTCAGAGAGCTTGTTTCAGGTGCCTAGGCAGCCTGCATCCTCTCAAAGCAAAATGAATTACCTTCAAAGAGCAGTTCAGACTACTGAAGAGGATTTCATTCCTCATTGTGATGCTACATAGAAGTAGCTTGCATGAAGCTCATCTGGGAAAGGCGCATGATCTTGTTCAAGATGGAAAAAAATAACAACAACCCCCACAGTGCTTTTGTGGGAGCCTAAATTCAAAGAGTCAAAACACAAGAACTTTCACGACAAAAGCAAAGTTTTTACTGACATTTTTTCCTATTGGGATTATTTTTTCCAGATTATTTTTGTGAAAGTCAAGCCTACATCCTTCCCATATGATCATGGAACTTCTGAGGCTAGCACTTTGACCTTGTTCGCATCTGTAAGGTATGACTTATATAATGGAAAGATTACTGATTTTCTCTACTCTTTTGTATTTTTTTTTATATCATCAAGTGTTAAAAAGTATGATCCTAACTTCTCCACTGTGATTTAGCTCTCCACCTTAGTGTCTGTACTCATATATTTGGGGATTATGTAGCAATAAAATGGCATTTGATCCTAGATCTTCAAAATAGAGGATCTTCATGCCAAGTTTCTCCTCAGTCTTTACCCCATCTTTCAAAGAGCTTTGCTGCTCCCCTGCCAACTTGTCTTTTACCATAATGAGATGTGATTGCAGGGAATTATTATTCCCTTCCCCTTCTTTTCTGCCATGCTGTCAAGTACTACCAGTGAAGGAGTGGACGTCAGGAGATGCTGACTACCTAAGTTAAATTCAGACCTTTTAGCAATAATAAGTCTATTACATGCAATATTAGATCACTTCCTGTTATGCTAGGCAACAGCCTTTTCCAGGAAAAAAAAACTTTTATATTTCCAACATAAAGAAGTGCTCACGACATTTTCATTTAGTCTCATGGTAATGCAAATACAGCACTAGACTGACAGATGAGCCTACAAAATAGCACCTGGCCACCTACCTTAACTCATAAACCAGCAAACTGTGAGCATTAAAAATGCCATCACCTTGGTCTCCTGGCTTGAGCTGTGAAAACTGTAATTCTTTTGGAGCCAGATCAGTCAGGTTGCATGATGTCAGTTTGTAGAAAAGGAGACTGTAGCAGGATAGTTCTGCCGGTTCTCGTTGCAGCCATTCTAGTGCAGAATTTGCATGTAATTTGCTCCATAATTAATAGAGTAGTATATGTTAGGATATCTGGGACCGTGAGGGAATGTAGTACATTAGGAATGTAGATAATACCAAAGCTATATTTCAGTCTGCTTAAAGAAGAAACACAAAAATCTTAAGACTTATGAGGCCAACTGAATAGAGGATTGAAGTAATGTGTTTATGTTATGTTTCTTATAGAATAAAAGGTCTGCTTTTACTGAGGCACAGGAGTTGCTTCAGTGAAAGCATCAGGAATGAATGCACTATGTTCAGTGTAACTGTGCTGCTGTTTTATCTCCTTTGCATTTTTCCTTATTGTGGCATCTGCCTTTTAAATATGTCCTCCACAGTACATACTGCAGCCTCCTACAGCAGTGACTTCTGCAAGATTTTGCTGAGGTAATTTAGACATCTTTTGGAGATTATGGAAAATTCCGAGATATATTAGTATCCATATATTTTGTTTTAATTCATCAAGAACTTGTACAATTTTCCTTCCTGGAAAAAAAAAAATCCTATTCTTGTTGACCAAAGTGAATGCCAGCTTTGAGATACTACTCTCACTTCTCCTGCTACTGTGTGGTCTTTTTTGGTGCTGCTGAAAAGCACTGCTGAAGATCTGGGGAGATACAGAGTGAGAAAAATCACTGGCAGAATTAATCATGGCCAAATTATCTCTTGTGTAGATAGCATCTGACCAAAGGTAGTGTTAACTGTTTTGTTGTACCATTAATGTCTTTCATTTTGCCTGAGACGAGGGGACTATAGAGTAGTAAGAATTCTAACACGTTTTTCTTTTTTAGTTATGTGTAGAACCCTGATAGACTGCATCACTCTGTTATTCTTTTTCCTAGACATGTCCTTTTAATACAGAAGAACTTCACCTCCCCTGTTAGCTATAAACAGTTTTTTAACTCAGAGCTCATGGCAGTCCATGAAATGAGTAAGATCTGTCCATGGTCCTCACATGGTTCTGTAAAATGACGAGTATGCTCTTGCAAAAAGTCCCTGATTTTAGCTTTCACAAGCTTCCATCCTCACCATAGCTCTATGGTTGACTAAGAACTGTTATTGAAGGAAGAAAAGAATTTTTACTTTTGGAACAGATGTCAGAATGTAAGACATAAATATACAAAGCATAGGAGAATAAGAAGAGAAAACTACATTTGTTTCATTGACAATCAGAAACAAAGACTTGCTGAAAAAGAAAATATCTGAATTACAAGATACTAAATATATGCAAAATATGGATTCTAAGCAGTAATACATTATGTATCCATCCAAATTCAAGTCATTCTACCTTTCTATTTAAGAGGCAAACAAGACAGCTGTTGTAGATCAGTTTAGGTGCTGAATAGAAGTTTTTGACAGTGACATTCCAGCCTCGAGATTTTTGGTTTAGTATTAAATAAGAGCACCCCTAGGGATGGAGTTTTAATGCTCATTGTTCATTCTAATGAATAGCAGCATGTTTAACACTCACCTCCATTCGTACCAAGAATCTCCTTTTGTTTTGTTTCATTTTAAAATTAAGAAAGACGAAAGATATTTATATTCTAAGACAGTGATTTTACTCTATTGAATGTGTATCCTACCTTTAGACTCTGACTAAGGTTATCTAACTGAAAAATGAGGGGACACAACCAAGTCATATAAAATAATAAAGGCTTGAAAAGAGCTTCTGTGAACACTATGAAAATTTAAAAAAATACTATGAATATGGAAGAATTAAAGAACTAATTAACTGATTAAAGAACTGGCTTTTATATAGTTAAATAGTTATTACACAAGGTTTTTTAATGCTAAGGTTTCTGAAAGGGACATGAAACCTTTTGTATCAGGGTATAACTCAAATTCCAGTTAACAGAACTTAGGGAAAAAAAAAATCTTACAGGCAAGTTGCTTCATAACTTGCAGAAATTAGATTAGATATACATATAGACCTACACTTACCACCACAGGCCTGTTCATGCAGTCTTATCACCACCAGTGGTAAGTTCTTTCCTCAATTTTTCTTCAGGAAAAGCTCATATTAGAGGATTATCATCGTAATATAGTTTTTAAATATTTGAAAATGGATTTTTAAAATTCTTCCTTCTGGTTGAAATATACATCAGATTTAGGCTTTTTCTGATACAGCTGCATATGTTTCCAGTTGATTTAATCTCCAATGACATAGATGTGAAAGTTTCCTGAAAAAATATTGTGCACTTCTGTTTTGTACTTCAGATATATGAAGAATATATAGGAAATATAAGTTCATATAAGGCATACAAGGATGTGTATTATAGAATAGTACAGAGCTGCCATAGTTCTTTCCCCTAATTTCTTGTTGCTTTCTGTCCATTTTTGACAAATCTTTCTAAAGTTGAGGTGAATTTCCTGTGTACAACTGTCAATAATCTGAATAGTTCTGTTCCTTGAACTCCTATCTGTTCTTCTCCACAAAGTTATGAAGTGTCATAACTTTGTTTATAATGTACTGTTTTACATTCAAGGGTCTTCTAGAAAATTTATTCATATAATTACCACTTTGATCTACATTATATTTTGTCTGGGCATGTTTGGATGACAACTGACTTAACCAAAAAACCCCAATTAACTATACAATTTTTCAGACTCCCAAAGAGACAAGAAAAGAATCAGAAAGTACGAGGAAAGGAAAAATGAGGCTCTACTTACAAGCATTATTCTTTTTATTTGTTTGGTGCTACTCCACCCAAGCTACCAGTTCTAACAGTGAAAATCCATCTTGTGACTGTTTATGTTCTTCTGAAGTGTTTTTGAAAACTGCCTCTGAAGTATGTCATTTACTAACTCTACCAATTTGCCTTTTATGGTACAGCTGCTTGCTGAGTTCACTCCTGCACCAATAAGCGAGAACAAAGCTGCAGTTTGAGTCATTCTTCACAAAAAAAGGAAGAAATTATATTGAGAATCTTGTTGAATTGAATTTGAACAAAAAACTATTTATTGACATTCCTAAGTGATCTGAAGGATTAATTAGCGAGAAAATGGAGCATAGAAATTATAAATAAGAGAAAGGCTTCATTTCAGCTTATAGGCTATAATACTTTTATTTCCACTTCTGAAAGACGGTTCTGTAAGGAATTAACCTTTGTATTGACATTTTCAATCCACAAATAGGTTTTAGGTTACACTTAAACGAGGCTTCCATTGCTGACTCTGGAATTTAACTAGTGAATGAGCAATTCAGCAGAAATTCGTAAACATGAATGTTACAAGTTCCCAGTATCATATTCTTGTTAGAAAAACCTCAGTACTTACAATTTCTCCAGAACATTTTTTCCATAATTGACCTTTAAAATCATGACAGGAGAACAAAGCATTGGCTGACATTTAAGGTAAAATAGGAGGATTTCCTCATATTTTATTACTAAGTTTGCTTTTCTTTTATTTCAGACTATGAGAGGAATAATTTGTGTCTGGTTTTAATCAACTGGTATCGACATGGAAAATTACTAAGGGTGTCACTTCAGTGGAAGTGGAAACTGTTTGTTTCCTTTGGAAAAAAAAACATAGTAACTTATAATTTTCAGACAGGCATTCAGAGAATGATATGATAGCAGTGATTTACTCTTTCTCATAGCCTTAGAATGGCTCCATCCATGTGTGTGCCTATACAGGATGAAAGGAGAATTTGTGACACAGTTTTATGCCTTTCAGTTGCATTTGCTCATTTTCTTTTGGGAAATGGTCTGTTCTAGAGGATTCCTAGATTCAGCGCTCTTGTCCAAAGACAGTGTAAGAAAAACTGGAAGTAAAAATTGTTGTGACAAGTTTGGCAGAAATATGAATGCTTAGTCCAGTGTCTCAGATCACAGGTAAAACTACTCCTTTGTGTAACAGCATTAATTATATGTGCTATCAAAATCTCATTTATAGGACTCTCAGTCATAAAACCAACTCATGAGTTATTTCCTATTAATCCAGTTCTCAATGTCTGGGCTATCGGTGCACAAAGGCAGGAAACAAATCACCTAAACAGTGCGTGTGGAATGAATTGAAGAATAAAAGCATGTAACAGTAAAAATGGTAGCCTAAACATCTCAGCAAAACAACAAGATTTAAGAGTACAGTTAGTTGATGGTTGCTTAGACAAAAAGCAGTAAATTAGAGACTATAAATAACAGAACAGTTACCAGCTTTGTAATAATGTCCTGTAACACAACTTTGGAGGCAATGGTTTACTATTATTACCTCTAATGACCAGACTCTGTGTAAAGAAAAAATCTGAAAAGCACACTATACCTATAAATTTAATGAAGCACATTTAGTCTACAAACACACACCACAAATGCAAATGGCCATTTCATGTGTAGTAAAATAAGGAAAACAGAGGAGACTTGAGACAGAAGAGTGAATCCATAGCTAAAGTCTGAGAGGGTCAAGTTTATTACAGATTGCCTTTGTGCCTGTCTCACAGATAACACGTGTTACCACCTGAGCCTGGAGCTAATGCTAATTAGCACACAGAGGCTCATTTATTCTTAGAGGTCTTTTCCAACCTAAATGATCTTATGATTCTATGATTCTTTCTCTCTGGAGCTTACCAGTTAGATTTCATTCCTGAAGGCGGACCTGTATGTGTGCATGTGTGTGTGTGTGTAAGTTTTAATCTTTTTCCAGTCCTCAGAGGATTTTAAGTATTTCATGTCCTAGATGCAGATTCTTCACCCTTTATCTCAAGCTGTGCCAGCTGATATTTTTTCCTCTAGAAGTTTCTGCTTTGTGGTACCCACAAATGACTATGTCTTTGACAGCAGGTTTGACACCCTTCCAAAATCAAGATTTTCTCTTCCCAAAGAATTTAGTATCTCTCTGGATCTGTGGCCCAGAAAATGGGTCATATTACACTTTGCAGTGGCTTTCAGTTCAGAGGCTCACTTCCTGGCTTATAAGGTCTCTCAGTTTCCTTTTTTTTTTTACTGAATGTATGAAGCTCCCAGCATTGGCTTATGTGATAAAGTGATACTGTCTATTGATGGTTCTATGGCTGAAATGCTCCTGTGTGTGGGACAAAGCATGTGGAGCTGTGTTCTGAGAAGCAGCCAGGGCATGAGGGCTGGTGGGAAATGCACTCTGTCCTGTGGATGTTCTGCTCTGGGACTTGACCATGTCAAGTGTATAGAGTCAAGGGGTCTGTGCCTGGGAGATGAAAGAGGCTGCAACCTATCCCAAGAGATGTTCACAGGTGAAAGAGAGATCTGAAAGGGGAGAAGGGGACAAAAAGATCTGGTCGCATGGAGAAAATCCTGTTCTCCAAGAAAAGCTTACAGGAAGTTACAGCAAACATAGGGCAGTTTCCTCAGAGAAGCTACAGACCCAGCAGCACCTTGCAAGGTCTCACCTGACAGACTGATGCACTTACCAGGATTGATTTTCTGGGCAGTGCTTCCCCCTTAGTATGTTTTAGTCAATGTTTCAAAACATGGCTACCATCCTCTAGGTACATGCAGTCATGGTGATGTCTAACTGAAACAGGTTGATGATCTCACTTAGTGACCATAGCTCATACAGCAGGACAGCTGCCCAAGTTGGGCTTCCTTAGTTTTAAATGGAATCTTACGGAATAAGGAAATAGTTGATGTAAAATATAGCTATGTTCCTTGCCCTCTGCATTTAGGACATATTACATAAACAGGCAGTTTAAATACAGATAATGTGATATTCTGGATATATTCACCAGTGTCCTTTACTGAGAGAGAGTGCATGTTTATACTGTGTGCATGTGAGCCCCAGAACAGCAAAGTTGTATCCTCTTTATAAAAATCATGGGATCTCTGGCAAATTATCAGAGACATCCTCCTGTCTAAACCCTGTTCTTCCTCTGTGTACTCAAGTTTCAAGATGGTGGTGTTGTTCAATGGTGTAAACACTTCTGTTTATTTTACAGAGCCTGTGACAGCACAGGATCTAAATTGTTTTCCTTCTGAAATGAAGAAAAACCTCAACTTTCAGCTCTTTAGTAAATTGTTTCTTAGGTGCCAAGAAGTTCACAATATATGCTTGAATCTTTTTGACAAAATAGTTCATTATAATTATATATATTCCTAAGTGAGAGCAGACTAATATAAATGCCAGCAGCTTATCACTGTGTTATTCTACTAGAGAAGAATTTTTTTATTTTTTTTTCTGACAGATAGTATAGGGAGCATGAAAGACAGATGGCAACTTTTTAAGTTTAGTCAAGAGAAGATTTCCCATAACCATTTATTTAAATATTTTGTTTGATGCAAGGAAATTATTAATTGTTCTTTAAGTAATGAGCTTTGACATTAATAGCTCCTTAAAATCTGTCTTTGATTTTCCAAGAAACTATGCTCATACTTTGGGTTAACAGAAAACAACAAAATAATTATGAGGAATCACGATTCAAACATTTCTGATTGCTTTATTTTTAATTTGATTTTAAAGTTGTCAAACTATATAACTTGTACAAAGAAATAGCTAACTTTACAGAACTTTACAGAAAGTTGACATAGTTAGTTACTATTTAATCATTTAAATAAGACAGTTCTTCCACTAACTTTGAAGACAGCTTATAATGGTTCTTGCATAATACCTGCTGCTGAAGTTGGTTTCGAATGACAGGGATTCAGAGGGTGTTTCTTTACCAGGCTGAAAGTGTTTTTCTGCTTCCCTGCCTTCAGCAACCTCCACTGTTCTCTGTGAACAGGCTGTGTAAAGTGGGAATAGAGAGAAAAGAGGGAGGAGAAGGGAAGGTTTTGCCTGCTCTCAAATATTTCCTTCTGCCCTGACTATATGAAACCTTGGCACATGCAGCAGCCCTTTCCCAGACTATGACTCAACTATATTTTCATTTAAAAATGAATATAGATGGAAATTGCATCATCGAACCCAGGGGGCAACCTCAGGCTCTTGAGAGCAGCAAGAAGTTTATGTCTTGGAGCAAGACTAGCTAGTTTTCTGAGTTTCTGCTTTCCTGGAGGCCCAGGTCTTGACAAGAACAAACTTATAAACATTTTAAGCAATAGAGAGAAATCTGTGGATTTAGATGTGAATGTAACTTCATTCCAGTTTGACACCAGCATTTGAAAGAACGAGGAGTCCTGAGAGGTCAGTTTGCAAAGAGACCGTGAGAAGAAAATGAGCAACCTTGCTGGCTCAATCCCCTCCCCCTCCCAAGGGAATTCTTACAGACTGTGAGATCATAACTATATATTCTTAACCCTGTGGGAGAGCATATTCAGAAGCTGAGTTGAAAAGTCTTATTATTTGTTATTTGGTTTGGAAATATTTGTATTATACAGCACCAAAAAAAATTACATCTGCTGCTATTTTGTTGCTTCTTCTTGTTTTTTTTGGGATATGTGTATGTGAAGTACCTCTTGTGCATTTTCACTTAAGCTCAGTGCTTCGAGAGTATTCTCCATCTTAAAATTCATCCTGGTGTGGTTTTTTTGGTGGTTTGTTTTTTTTGGTGTTTTTTTTGTTTTTTTTTTTTAGATGAAACCACTCTGTGACAATGTGGGTGGCTGGGTATGTCATAATCCTGTCATGCACTTGGGTGCCCAGACTGCAAAGAATCTCTTAATTTTCAAGCAGGAGAATTTCTTTACCTGAATGAAAAGAAGGCTCCCTCCTTGGTGGAAGATGCCACCCAAGTAGGCTGAGAGGAAAAGACCAGTAAACCTCTCCTTTTAACTCAAACTCGCCTCTTGACGAACCATTTAATTTTGAGTTGTATCTTATTGTTGTGGTATTTCTGTCTCAGAATATGGAATACTGTGCTGTTGTTAAAAACACGTTAGCAGAACCCAGCATTCATTGGTACAGGAGAAGCAGTGAGCAGAGCAGGCTATCAAAGCACACTCTGAAAGACAAAATGTGCTATGCAGAGTAGATGTGTTTGAACATGTGATCCTAGCGAGTCTGCTGCAATGTTAGTTTGGAAAGTAAGAAGTTCTGGGTAAGTTGATGGGAGACAGGCTTTGACTGATACTGAGTGAGTTGATCCAGATGAGTGAAAATATTTTGCTGATAAGATTTCGCATGTGTGACAAGAGTATGGCAAACTTTCTGGAAAAAAAAAAAAAAAGCCTGAAAGGACAGCTTATAGTATCAGCCTACAAACTTTTTTCTTGTTCAAAGCCAAGAAAAAGGTTGCCTGTATATTCCAGAAGGATTGTTTTTTCTCTGGGCTTGATTATGAGAAATCTGAGCTATTAAAGTTGAAAAAGTGTCTTTTAGTATTTCTTCTTCAATAGTAAAAGAAGGCTGAAATCTGTGTGATGGCTGTGTAGGAGGATAGTTCTCCGCCAGGTGGATAGGGTAGTGGGTGTTGAAGGAAGTGTTGCTAAGTGACAATTATCATTTAGATATTATTTTTTCTACTCCATTAGTTCCAAGAAGCGGAATTAGTTCACAGAAGCTATGGGCCAGGTATTTTTTAACAAGTTCTGATATCTCTTGGTGGTCAGGTAAAGTTCCACCAAGGAAGATAAAGCGGCTTTCTTAGTCATCTAGCTGATAAGTGTCTCAAAGATTTACTGTTTGTATTTATTTTACAAATGTGAGAGCTGTTTACACTGACAAGTACTTCAGTGAGAAATGGATCCCAAGAATTATCTGACATGGTTATACAGATTTATCCAAATTGAAGGAGTTTTAACAATATACTTGAATTCTGTAGTGTGACAATGAGTTATGCCTTCATTGTGCAGTTCCTTGCAGCTTCAGCACTGTGCTTCTTTGTGTTAGTTTTGCATTTTTTTTTTTTCTTGACTGCAGTCAGACAGACCCTGCAATATCTCTCATGGCTGATTCTTTTCTATACCTTGCTTTACTATGCCCTCAAAATAATTTTATAAAGACTGGTGCTGATTTCACAGAGCTGGGGAGTTCTTACAGTTTGTACATCTCTACAAAGTATGATCATATTGCTTAAGTTAAACTAGTTCTGTAATAGATATTCCCCATTAACAAACTATGATTCTAAACAACAGTCAGATAATCTTTCTTGTATTTTGCTGTTTGTTTGTTGAAGTGATGTCTCATGTGCCATTTTGACATGCATCTGTAAGCCTCAAATATTCTCAAACAAAGCCAAGATGGAGCATGACGGAATGCCATTAAAAAGTGAGTTTTCATTTCACTGCTGAGTCAAACCTATTAACTTCTGAATACTCCTCATAGACACGGAGCACCATGGAATGTGACAGGAAATCTGAAGCAGCAGCAAAACACAACCTTCATGATAAATGTAGAATTGCAAACCACTGGAATACAGTGCCAAATTGTGGTTTAAGTTGCATTGTGACAGAACACTGTGAGGTAGGATAATATTGCCAAGCATTAGCAACAGTCAATTCCTATGTGAGGAATGAGAAGTTATGTGGAGAAATTATTTGCATCTGTACAACATTCTCTATATTAATATGGCATTTTGTCTTTCCGATGTCTTATGACAGTATTTTTACTTAAGAGTTCAGCTAATTTTTCAACATATGAAATGTGAGTTGTCATCTGTGTTATGAGACATAAACAGACAAACCCAAATTTAAAAATGGTTATTAAT
The DNA here is from genome assembly GCA_035041135.1 of Platyrinchus mystaceus. Taxonomy (NCBI): domain Eukaryota; kingdom Metazoa; phylum Chordata; class Aves; order Passeriformes; family Tyrannidae; genus Platyrinchus; species Platyrinchus mystaceus. The sequence goes on from JAWWLV010000088.1 coordinate 118,600,952, forward strand.
TTTAAAATGATTATTCACTTTGACCATTCTTACAACCTTTTTTTTTTTTGACTGATAATGACATAATTTAATGGCCAAGAAATTAGCAGATATTATATATCTGTTGTAAACAGTCAGCACAAGTTTTGGAACCAGAAATAATTCTTCACTCACATGACTATAATGGGCAGAAGAAATAGCCTTACAATCTTATAGTGGATCACAATTTGAATTGAAGGTATTTGAATCTCTAATCAGTTCAGAGATTAATCTTCATCAATGACATAGATGAAGAGATTGTGTGCACCCTCAGCAAATTTGCAGATGACACCAAGCTGGGTGGTGTGTCAACCACTGGAGAACAGGATGCCATCCAGAGGGATCTGGACAAGCTCTAGAAGTGGACCAATGGGAGTCTCATGAGCTTTAACAAGACCAAGTTCTGCACCTGGATTGTGGCAACTCCTGGTGTCAATACAGGCTGAGAGATGAACAGATCAAGAGCAGCCCTGCTCAGAAGGACTTGGGGTGGTGGTGCAGAGGCTGGACATGAGCTGAAAATGTGAACTTACCACCCGAAGAGCCAAATATGTTCTAGGTTGTATCCCAAGCAGTGTGGCCAGCAGGTCAAAGGAGGTGATCCTGTCCCTTTACTCCACTGTGGTGAGACCCCACCTGGAGTACTGCATCCAGCTCTGGGGACACCAGCATAGGAAGGACATTGACCTGTTGGAGTGAGTCCAAAGGAGAGACATCAAGACGATTAGAGGGATGGAGTACCTCTCCTATGAGGAAAGGCTGACAGAATAGGATTAGTTCAGCCTGGAGAAGGCTACAGGTGACTTAATTGCAGCCTTTCAGTACTGGAAGGGAGCCTACAAGAAAGATGGAGAGGGGCTTTTTGCAAGATCATGTAGTGACAGGACAAGGGGGAATGGATTCAAACTAAAAGGGAGTAGACTTAGATTAGATATTAGGAGAAAGTTCTTTGCTGTGAGGGTGGTTGCCCAGAAAAGTTGTGGATGCCCCATCCGTAGAGCGTTCAAGGCCAGGTTGTTCTAAGCAACATGGTCTAGTTAAAGGTGTCACTGCCCATGGCAGAGGGGTTGAAACTAGGTGATCTTTAAGGTCCCTTCCAACCCAAATCATTCTATGATTCTATAATTCTGTGAATAAAGTATTAGAATATACTAACTGTATAATTGAAATAGAGCTAAGGTAATTGTAAGAGAGGAAGAAAAATTCCTGAAAAAAGTAATCTGAGTTAAAATTATAAAAAGTAACTTTGGCCAAGATTAAGTACTACTGTGAGAGCAGCAATTTATATGGTGTAGTATTAAAGGAAATTTGAGTGGATTCTGGGAGATAAAATTTGTAAAGATCCCTTTCCATTTAGTAATGGCTGATGAGTAAAGGTGAAGAGGAAGAAGAAAGTTAGAGAGACATGCCTCAAAAGCTACAAAAGATCAAGGGAGATAGGTAAAAAGAGGGAAAGTAAGTAAATAATCTTTGACAACCATTTAAAAAATGCATTAGGGAACAGATGAGTGGGGCACAGCGGTAAGCATTTGGAAAAATGTTGTGCTTGGAGACCTGTAGTGTTGAGAGCAGGAGGAAGAAAAGTGAGAAAGCATTAAACTGATAAAGAGGGAAGGAGTTTTGAAAACAAGATGGACAACAACTTCAGTGTTTGGTGCAAAATTGGGAAGTGGTAGACAGAAAAGAGGAGTAAACCAAGCAGCTTTCTGAGGTGACAGTGGTACATTTGTAAATATGAGATTAAGCACAGTGCAGAGAATGACTTGTAAAGTAGCAGCAAATGTGGTAGCTGAAACTCAAATAAAGTAACAAAATGGTATTGATGAAGAGCTGACAAGAGAAGAAGGCATAATCTATGAGTCTCATCTTCAAGCATTCTATTGCAGTAAGGCACATAAAGAGTCTCAAGGGTCATGAAATGAGAAAATCAGCCTTAAGCACCCACAGAGAGTAGAAGATAAAACCAAGTAGATTATAGCAGACCATTTGTGACATTTACTTTGCTTGTAAAAAGGAGAAGTTGCCTGCACTAAGCAGTAATATTAGTCTCTTGAGTCTTGTGGCTATTTTGACAAGGTAAAAAGTTTATTTTAAAATTACTACTATTTACTTTAAATTATGGTGGGTTCTGGCTTTGTCTTTAGATGACTTAACACTTTCAGACTGTGGTAAGTACAATCTTTATCATAAAATATATTTTTTTTTAATGCTTTTGTGTACGAATCCTTTTTGAGTTGTTTCATGACTCCCTACAGGAATGATTGTAATGAAAATTGTATCTACACTACAACTACTTTTATGCAGGAAAAAAAAAGTTAAAAATTTTAAATTTTCTATTCCAAGAAACATTACATGGTGGGATGTTTTTCTAAGTGGTGAAATATTTTCAGTTGCAGATTATATATCCCAGATTTCATTTATGTAATTTTTAATTCCTGTTATTAATGCTACTAAGAAGGTTTAAAAGACAAAGGTTGTGGCACTCCTATTTAGTAACATGACATTGCTTTAGCTGTAGAGTAAATACTTTAGAAAATATTTAGCCTTCGTGCAGATGGGTCCTAATCCACTGTTCTGTTGATCCCAAAATGAGTTTAGGTTTGCTTATATCAGAGCTCAATTTGGTCTATTGATATAAATTTTATTATGAAGTGAAATGCACAGGAACCAGGAAAACTAAGCAAGGATGCCAGAAGTACAGCAGACTGCACAGGGTGCAGTGGTATCCAGCATGATACCCTCGCAGTGAGTATATAATAAACTTCTAGTTAGCTCATCTAAACTGTCACTGCAAGAGACCAGCATATTATATAGCATGAAGCCAATGGAAAGATGCAATAAAGGATCAAGTTTTGATAAAAATACTAACTTTACTATTGAGATATTTGCAACATTGCCAACTCAAATGCTCAGAATGACTATTTTGAATTTTACTTGAATTGCACACTGTATTTCTAAATACATTTTTACTTTTAGAACTCAGTGGGGTTTGGTGGGGTTTTTTTTTAGTTTTTTTTATTAGGAAGAATGGGATACATTTGAATTTTTCCTGTACAACCCTTACAGACTTAAAACTTCATTAAAAAAGACAAGATTATTCTAGAAACCCAACAATCTCAGAGCAAGGCCTTAAGTTAAATAGTGAAATGTTGAAACTTTCTATAAAATTTTAAAGCTTGCAGCACCACTTCTGAGAGACCTTGTTTTCCATATATGCTTTCCACTTTTCAATGTGTGACAACACCAGCTTCAAGGCTGGTAGAAAAAGCTCTGCAAGCAGAGGCATGCTGTATCAAATACTCAAATAACCTCTGAACACATCTGAGGGTAAAATTATTCTGGGCAATGGTAGTCAGTGGAATCTTATTCATGCTTGATGACTTGATTGGACAGTCAAGGCAATACGTAATATGATATGCTATATGCCTGGAATTAGCTCTATTTTCCTTTTATTTTACTGTCTCTTCAAATTAAACCTCTGCAACTTCACTTTTTCATGTCGCTTGTTCTTCTCAAGCCCAAGGAAAAGAGATTTAATCTAATTGACACGTATACTAAGAGCACATAGTGAAAGAAAAACTAGACAGTCAGCATTAATAGTACTGATTCACAAACATTTCTTCTCTGACCCTTGCTAGATCCCATGGAAATCTCTGTAAATTATTTTGGTCAGTGAAATATTTAGAAATCACATTATAGAAGTTGCCAAGAGGGTGGGATGTACTCAACGTTTAGCTGTCATTTTCAGTAAATTTCCATTTTATCATAGTGCCCACAATTCTACTAGGACTTTGAGTTTAATATAACCACAGAGGCATGCGGTCAGTTTTCGGTGATTTTTTTTTTTATTGAACTTTTTTGTTACTTGAATATTTTAAAAGCATGTTTTAGTAAACACGTTTCAGTCCAAGAAGAAAAACTCAAAAAATACCTGTTCATGCAGTGGGTGGAGGCAGAGGGGTGGTGAGGTGCAGAGTGGGTATGGACAAGAGTTTTTGACAATGGAGCAGAACAAGGAAGCCCAAGAATATTGCATGTTTTTACCACCAGATATGTTACCCAGCATCATTAGCCACAAGATCCTAAAGAATAAGACACTGAACACTTGATTACCTCCCTCTCACCTCGGTAAGGAGTTACAGCCAGGCAGAATCTATCTCACCCACCTAAAAGCCATAGGCGTGTAATGTCCACAATTTCTCTGGGATCCCTTCACTATAAGGTGTTGCAAGCAGCACTTAAGATTGCTAGTACTGCATCACAGGCTTTACAACCGTGAGGGAAACTTAATTTGCATTACAATTGTAAGTTCTTCTGTGAAATGGCTTCTAGAGAGATGAAGGAAAAAGGGATAATGTATTTACTACACATTTTATTACATTTTACACATTTTACTACACATATTATTCACAAGTAAATAAGGGGGAAATAGAGTTCATTCAGAAATTCCTTTTTTTGGGAGGGACACAAAAAGAACTGTTCCTTTATCTTCTCTAGACGACAGGTGCACTAGGGGAGGATCCCTGAAGAAACGCTTCTGGAGCTTATGCTCTTGAGGAAAGACATTGAAGTAATCAACAGAAAGGAGTCTGAGGTAGCAGCATTTTAATATTATGTCAGTGATTTTTACCAAAAAAATCTTTAGTGAAAGCCATTCACTTCAGAAAGCGTCAGAAAGTTCAGTCCTTTAACAGCTTAACAGACTACTAACAGCTTCAGAAAACACTTTCTATGTCATTCCTGTTCTTGGTGGTCATGAGGGTAGAAGCATGCCAATGGTGTTGTAACTGTTTAATGGAGAAATAACATATTTTATTTTTCAGAATAGCCAGTGTACCTCACAAGAGTACATTTATATTTTGAACAAAGCCCTTGCCAGACAGGGAATGCTGCTGCCATTGGTACAAATGATGATAGTCAAAGTAAAAAACAGAATGCAACTTGGATTTGGATTTTTAATGTATTTTTTAATGGAAGAAAGAATTCTTTCCACATCATCATCAGCATAGTCAAAATCTGGGATTTATTAAGGCATTAAATATGAACTGGGATTTTTTTGTTCAGCATTTTTTTCCTACTGTTTTCATTACTGTTCAGAATCGAAGACATCCTAAGATTGTACGAAATTTAAAAATTATATATTAAAAACTGACTTTCCTTTATGGAACAAGGAGATTAATATTTTGCATAGGAGGAAAAAAGCAACTAATATAGATGCTCTTAATTTCATGTATATTTATAAAAAACAGTAAAAGTACTCTAAATGAATTACAAAAACATTCCCTTGTCCTGTTTATTACAGATAACGTCCTATGTTTAAGAACCACACATTAAGAGCCAGATAATCAGTTTTACTTCTGCAAGAGCTGGTCCAGTTATTTCTGATTACTTGCTGAGACATTTTAGAAACTATCAAATATATTTATCCACATTTGCTTGGCTGACTCCCAAGGAAAGGATCAAGAAAGGAAATGGAGAACACCAGTGATAAACTATTCCCAAGAAAATTCTGAAGCTGGCAAACTCTCAAAATCATGTTTTCCTGAGATTCAGATGAACTGCACATTATATACAGTGTTTGGAAAATGAGCTAAATGAATGCATTCTGTGCTGCGGTCCCTGAGTTTAAGATGAAATGTGTTATAAATCTGCTGTCCTTTCTGTAGCTATTTGCTGGTAAGCAGTTACAGTGTAAGACGACTCAAAAAAGGTCTGTCAAACTAAAAGCCATACTTCTGGAAGTATGAAGAGCACGGTGTGACACCTGAGCACACTAAGCTTGTTGGAGTACCTGGTTCTGTGATGTCTATTTGCAAAGTTCTCGTTTTTCTTTTCTTTCATGTAACTATTTCAAAATTTGTCTTTCTCCATATACCCAAATACTAGTCCACTATTTCAAACAAATTACCCTTTTACCTTACCTTTACAGAAATGCTCTTATGGCATAATTACTTCATGTTATGTCACTAGGTGCCCACTAAATGAGTAGAAATGTGATACTAGGGAGAAATTCCTATGGCAATTACTGCATGACAGATAAAATGTTTTCAACTGGAATGATGATTAGTGACAGCAGAATTTCATCTGCAGAAAAATACTAGGAAAAGTTTCTATTAAGTAGAAGAGCATCTGTTTTATCTACATCACAGCAGAATTATTGTAATCACAGTAATATCTGCAACATAACGTCTAACATAATCAAAGTGACATGAGAGATATACAGAAAACTATGTTGTGGGAACAACAGGCAACATTCTGTTGTTGAACTGGCCAAGACTTTCTTTAGGGGTACCTCTCCCATTGTCAAACCCTGAAGTAAAAGGGAGGATCGTGACGTTGGAAACTAGCCTCACCCAAATGTTATATGTCCTTTATAAGACCAGATCCACTTAAAGCAGCTGGTATGTTAGATGATATGTTGCAATCAATTTTCAATTAGCAGTAGTTCATATATAAATGATCTTTGTTGCTACAGCAAGTTATTAATCCAAGTTAAAATTATAAAACTGAAAAGTCAGAAAAGACCATGAACTAGTAAGTCAAACTTTCTATGCTGCTATTCAGCAAAGAGAAAGCTTTTAAATACTGTAATAATACAGAGATATTTCATTACTGAACTGTTGGTATGAAAATTATTGCCTTCAACAAAATAGTCATCCTAACTGGTTTTACTTTTCCACAAACCTTATTTTTATTTTCCTGAAAATTTTATGCTGCTCTTGTGAAGTACCCAGAAGCTAAAGCACTGGCATTTCAAAAGGTCATTAATATATTGCTATGTTTAGAATGTTGCAGGTAGGCACATACAAGAGGACAACTGCAGAATGATTATGATATAAACAGATAGATAGAAAGCAGAGATGTCTGGCAAAATGCAGCTCATGACATAAGGAAAGACCAAAAGACTGATCAGTCATGAGGGAAATAAAGTGCATTAGTTTTATGATTTGACTGTTGACTTCTCTTTGTGTTAAAAAAAAAATCAATACTATAAATAATATCTGTGGAAACTGATGAATTTTGGAGTGGATTACAATCATAAAACAAACATGAAGTGCCTCTTTTTCAATGTGTGGAAATTGACTTTCTATGTTTTTTTACTCTGGGATTCTCATGAAGAATCAAAAAAGTCTGTGCATGTCTGGTGCACACAAAAATGTCTGTGCGCATTTTGCCAACATGCACTGCGTCTCCAGCCCCCTCTTAAGCCTATCAGGAGCTTCAATGCATATCCTGATCTGAGCCCTCTGAAGTCAAACTATGTCTCTGTTTCCATCTGGGATTTCACCAGGAAGTCCTTCAAGTACCAAGCTGTAGGCTGATACCATGAGATTTGCAGACCTGAGAAATTCAGATAAGCCCATACAAGCTTTGAACGTCCAAACTTTTTGAAGATTGCCTGTCATGAATTGTAACTGCACTGCTGTCTGCAGACAACACTGAAGCATGAATGGAAACAGATCTCTGTTTTGAAAAGCTCCTGTGGGTGGCTTAAGGACAAAAGGATAAATACAACTATATATGGAAATATAGCGCCTTCCAGATAAGCATTCTGTCTTTGAGTATTTCCCTGCATCCATGACAATAACAAAAGCTCATAAAATGAGTTTATTTCCTGCTCACCCCTGCATTTTCATTGTGTTGATCTGATGCAGTGATGTGTTCTTTAAACATTCATTTCTCTATTTACACAGTCAAGCTGTTGTTGTTTACCATACTCCCATTAAGCTTGTCAAGGGTGTATATTTGAGGGAAAATCCAGAAGTAGCCAGAAGTTGTTCCAGTAGAAAGAAGAGTAAATAGCCCACAGGCATTGACAGGGACTCAGTGTGGAGCAGAGCATGGACCCAGCCCATGACCCTAGGCCAATTTTTCAAAAGTCTGTGAGTAAAGTAATAAAGTATCATGAGACCTACTGTCCAGCATTAGATCACCACCCTGGTTGTAACAATGACAAACAGTAGATAATACAGGAAAGTATGCACAGATTGGGAACTTTTAGGGTGTTATTTCTTCTTGCAAACCTTCACAGATTTTAATAGCCTTTGAAAAAGGCTTTTCCTAAACTAAATGATGCATAGATATTACAGAAGCTTGTTGAAACCTCCTATAGACTTTCTTCAGAAATTGTGGGTTCAAAAGCCTATTTCTAGGAGACAAAATCATGTGGCAATTAATTCTGCAAAGTTTAAAATTGTCCACATCATCTACAACTATGTATTTTGTGGAGGAAAAAGTTGTTGTTTTTTTTAATGAGCTTATTGTTTAAAGTTTTTGTTTCCTGCCTTTCGTGTAATGATCATTTTCTGTCTTTCCCATAAATGTCACCATTTTACTGACCCAACATGGAAGAAAAGATTTCATGTAGATCTAAATAGCAACCTTCCAGTACCTCAGATGAGGTCATCAAGAAGACAGAGCCAGACTCTTCACAGTGGGAGGACAAGAGACGATGGACATATGTTGAAACAAGAAATTGTTAGATGAGTCACAAAGAAAAGCTTTTACACCATGAGGACAGTGTAGCAGTGTAAGAGGCTGGCCAAGGAGGTTGTGAACTTTCCATCTTCGGAGGTTTTTCCAGGTCCAACTGGATAAACCCCAGAGGTCAAGCTGTTTTAATAGGTGGTGGGACTAGAGGCCTCCTGAGGTCTCTTCCAAACTGAGTTTTCCTATGATCTTGTATTGTACCCTTTGCTAGTTTTCTCTTTTCGACACAGAAAAGTCCTTGTCTACCTTTGAACATTTTTGTTGCTCCTCTATGCTTTATTGCATCCTTTTTTATACAGGGCAACCAGAACTGCATGCGAGAGTGTGCACTGAAGATGTTCAGTGCTTTCTTCCTTAGTTTATCAGTAGTATTATTGCCCTCATCTATTTACCTTTCTTACCGAACCTCACTATGCAGTTGAGATTTTCAGAGGATTATATATAGTAATACAATGGCTGTGGGTAGATGAAGACCTATCAAATGGTCACAGCAAATTTAAACCCCATCATTTTGTTTATATAGTTAAACATGGGTTTGCTCATTGACTCGGATTTTCATCTGTTGTTTAATGCCTAATATTGTTAACTCCTCTTGCAGTACTTTCAGTCAGAACAGTTTTGAACTAATCCAATTTTTTTTCTATCATATGAAAGCTTCATTACAGAATGAACAACATGGAAATTGCAGTTGTTTCATGTCATGTTTTTGTCAGTTTTCAAGGCACCTTAAAATCTATTAGAAAATGAAAACATCATCAAAGGAGAATCAAGATGCAAAATTTTGTTACGAATGTTCATGCCTTTCTTCTTTTATTACTTTTTTCATTGTTATGGTTTTAGACCTAACTAATTTCTTTTAATTCGCGTTGAACATGGTTTCTATTTCTGTGGGATGACTGTTGTATTAGCCTCCTTTACTCTGATGTTTAACCTTGATGTTGTTATATTGTTCCTTTCAAGGTTATTTAGCTTGATAGAATATTTATTCAAAGACTGTTGTCATGTGTCTCTATAACTTTTGGCCATTCCTAATCAATTTCCATTAATAAAGCCTCTAGTAGTTTAATAATTATGTATTAGACCAAGTCACATATATCTCAGGATGAACTCACAGATTGCTTCTCCTCTTGTGTATTTTCTAATTTGTTGTTCATAGAAGAAATCATTTATGGCATGTAAAACCACAGCCTTTGTGTGTGGTTTTACATGACATGTACTTTACCCACCCAACAGACTGAATTCTCCCCTCAGCTTTCACAGTCTCCCACTGCTGTGGCTATGTGGCTAGTTGTATATACTTATTATGGGGCCTATGATGGGTTGTGAAGGGAACAGTTGCAAGATTTAAGCTACCGGAGAAAACTGCTTTTCTAAAGGAAGGTTTGACCATGTCAGGAGTTCTTGCACAATTTTGATCCCTCTGTGGTTCCTGATGCCCTATTAATGTGGCATTCCTTCATTAAAGGCTTATGTTTAAGGCTAGTAATCTAATACAGCAAGCAATCTGTAAACACTTTATTTCTGCATTATCATTGCTTTTATTGTTTTAATAAGTGTGGGGTTGACATTTGGGTTTGTTTTTTTCCTGAGTGAAGCTCTGAAACCATTCAACTCTTTTAGAACCCAGAATGTTGACACCAAAATGTAAGCCCCAAAGCCAGAAGGCTTCAAGAGAAAAACACTAATCCGTAGGGAAAGGGAAAATTACTTCTTAAGTTTCATTTACATAAATTACAGTTTTATTCAGAAAAGTTTTTTACCGTGTTTTCAGTTATGTTTTTTTGCAATGTCTTTGTATTCTATCTGTGGAAACACAGTGCCATTACTGGTTATGCAGGTACAGATGATGTTCATGAAAAGGGAAAAAAATTGCAAGAGAGAGGTCCTCAGGCACTTATGCATTCATAGTACTGAAATATAGAAAATTAACTATCACATTGTCCTGAATTGTAAAAACTATCCAGATGAGAAGATGAAAAGAATGACCATAGCTGGATGGAGCTGAATGTCTTTCAATCCAAACCACAAGAAAAAGAATATCCACCCATTGAGGAAAGTTTCTTCAAGCTGAGACCTTGAGTGAATCTTGCAAAATGATGTGAATTTTGTTAGATCAGAACGTGGAAAGCCATGTAGTGCTGCAGCAGCTTGCATCTATGGACTTGGCATCATATATTAGATAGATTTTATAAATAAATCTTTTCAGCCACTTTTATGGAGATGTTACTGAAGAAGTGCAATGCAATAAAAGACCCATGAAAGGGAAGGTCATCTGCTTCCTCTTAGTGACTGAGGCCACTTTTATGGTGAAGTCCAAAGGAGTTAAGGCAAGAAAAGAAACTCAATCATTTCAGATTTTGATACAGTTACCAAAGAAGAGAAGTCAGTGAAACGTGCCCTTAGATTCAGGCCTGTCCAACAGTTGGCAGCACTGAATGCCAAGTCAGTACCTGAGAGGCATTTACATACTGTTTGGAAAGAGAGTTAAGGGACATTGGTGCCTGTGTGAAAAAAGGGACTCTGCCTAAGAGTTATTTTTGCTCCAACATATGGCCCTGATCTGTGATGGAAGTGGTTTAGGGTACTGACTGAAACGGTTAGAGTGGGAAAAATACCATTGTAGAAGGCAGTGGAAGAATAATATGAAGAGATTTCTATGCTAGGAATGAATAAGGTATCTTTTTGGTGAAAGGGAGAAGGCACTTGGCAGAGACATCTACATGTGGTTAGCTGATCCTGAATGAGAAACCTGTCTGTTTCCTATATTGTCAGCTACCTCTTCAAAATAAAGTTATCTTAATTACAGTTTGAAAATCAAAGATGGAAGGTTATCATGATATGACTATTGCACATCTGGTCAGCCAAGTGTGTTGGCACTTGTTCTATAAAGACTGTCCTCACTAGTCTCTCCATTTACATGTCTCCGCAATTGTGATAGGGTCAATCTTCTCCATACCATACCCTTTGGAACTATTCATTTACTATCTGTGCTGTGTCAGGATGTGTGTGTGTCAACAATATAAAATAGGTTTAGCATTTGTTCTAATTATTGCAAATCATTCTGGAAGTTTGTTATACATTTATTTGATTTCAATTGCGTATTGTCTACAACTGAACTCTCAGTTCAGGCTTTTTAGTTTTGGTTTGTTGGTGGGATTTTTAGTTTTGACTTTTTGATTTATCAAGAAAGGCAATCAAAACAGGATAGCTTTTATTTCTCTTTTCATGTCTTTTTCTTCTCCAGATTTAGCAAGGTTGTACAGGTGATCCTGTGCGTCTGTCAATGACCCTGCCAATAGAAACATTTTGATTAAGTTTAGTGTGTTTTAACCAAGCCTGTCTATCAGACACTTCTGTCTTCTGTGGTCTGTTGGGAAATAAATATTTGATCCAGTTCCTACTGAACATCTGAGCCCAGATCACACTTTGAAGTGAATGGCATGATGCCCATTGTTTGGTATGAGCAGGCCCAAGCAAAATGACTTTATACAGAATACAGGCAATTTAATATTTTTAGCTTTGCAGTGTCAGACATCTTGATTACTAACATTCCCATGTTCTTTGTACTAGATAATCCTCTAATCAGAGGACAGTTAAAAAGTGTCTGAGTGAATGTCAGTAATGTTGCACTGTGGAGGACAGTGAGTTAGCTAATTTGTCAGTAATAATGTATTCAGCAGTTTATAACCCTGCTTACAAACACTCGACCTCATGCTCACAGTAGGCATCAGGTTAGATTTTATGTAGGAGGTAGGCCTGGCACAAAGATGAGGAATGCAGCATGCTAGAAGTATATAACATAGCCATCTAAGGTTGGCCATATTTGTCTTGGACCTTGCCCTCTTATGTGCCTCCATGACATAGAGAAGTACTTGTAGGCACTTAATATCTAATGGACATATATCCTTCTGGAAGATGCTTATTCAAAATGTAAGTATTAATCACTGCTTTACTAAAGGATCAAGCTCTGCCAAAAGGTACCTGGAATTTCTTTTTCTTTTGGCACATGAAGCTCTAACTTGGTATATACAGTTCTCTCCACAAAGTGATAGACCCTGCCACCCTCTCTCAGATTGCTAAGCACCCAGTCCTACTCCCTGTCACCCTCTCTCTCTAGCATGATGAATGTAGAACTGATGCCTGAACAATGACTTATCTTCAAAATGGAACTTCTCCCCTTGCACCCCACCCTGGTGCATTGTTTATAGCCTAATGTTTGTAGTCTTGTGGTTAAAGAGTTTCCTGGTAAATGTGGGTTTGCCTGTCTCCATGACAAGAGGATATTGCACTTCAGCTTTCTAATTACCACTCGTCTATTGTGTGAAAAAGGGAGGGGGAGAAGAAAACCCCATGGAGCCTTTCAGAAAGGCAAGAACAACTACAGAGGTCCTGAGAGCACCTCCTGAGCAGCTTTCAAGTGATCATGGCAGAGACACTGGGGAGAACATGCTCCAGCCACTGAAGCCTTTTATGATGCTATAGTGGTGCCTGTCACTCTGAGCTTCTCAGGTACTTTAAGGTCTCAGTGTGGTGCTCATGAAGTTAAAGTAGATGAGGTAGCACTTGATTAGATAAGTTCAAGATGCAGTTTTGACTCTTGGTGCTCTACTTCTGGTATTTCAGATGTTTGGGTTTTTTTTTTAATCTAGCTCCCAGTACTAATTACCATCTGAAGCTGGGAATAGCTGAAAGGTAAATAGATGTGTTTTAGTAATGGAAGTGAGTGGGGCAGTCTTGTGCTGAAATAAAAACTCTTTCAGATGTCTCAGCTTCTTTGGGTTTTACTTGTGTACTCCTGAGATTCTTATGGCATGACTCTTCCCAGGATATTTAGCAATGCTAAGAGGGAAAGGCTTTGGGCCTCTTACTGACATTTATTGCAATAAATAATTTTCTTCTCTCCTGGAAACTCGTATGTAATTGAAGATTGAGGAGCCTGGTAGAAATGGACAGTCTTACATTCCACCTACTTTTGCTGAAGCTGGAAACTGTTGATCTAGAGATTTGTTCATCCTCTAATTTGGGGCACTGCAAAAAGGAAAACTTCACACAGACACAGGCTTTCCAGACCTCCCTTATAACATGAGATTTTCTCTATTGTGCCTTTAGACTTTATGTCCTGTATAAAAATACACAGGAGATAATTTTTCCCATATTTTTCTTGTTTGTCTCCAATCTATTCTTCCCAGGCTGCAGCTCTGAGTGTATAAGCATTCACAGTGCTAGAGCAGGAGAGAGGGAGAGAAGGCTTCAGCATTTTTTGCTTCCTTAAGGAGCTAAGATAATTCAGCGTGTTAAATAAACTGGGACTGGGTGGAGTAAATAGGAACATCTGCATGTCTTATGTTATGACTCCCCTAGCAGTCATCTCTAGTGCTGTATGGTTCCAGAAAGTCTCTCAAGCATATAGATGGTGGTGTTCCAACAAGCTGGAACTGCTGGCTACAGCTGATGTTTCAGCAAATCACTTTATCTGCAGCTGCCCTCATCTGTTGCTGTCTTTAGAGAAGAATATCAAGTGTCCTTAGATTTTGTGTGCTGAAGGAGGAACAGAATTCCAAATGATAAAAAAAAATACAAAATAAATACAAAAATCTAAAAACAAAAGAGGACAAATACCAAGAGAAGTGTGAGACTGTGAAGATGAAAAGAAGTTTTAGAAAAGGTTATGTCAGTGGTGCTTTTTACGTACATGGTAGGATTAATTGCATGGAATTAGATTTACATTAGCAGAATGAGCTCCTCCAGTTCAGTGACTATGACACTATTCACTACTGTTAAGGATGAATTTAAGTGACCATGCAATCCCAGTAATTATTCCTAATTCTTACAGATAAATCCACAGTGATATTGTTGATGAACAAAACACAAGTTAGTTATTAAAGCAAAATTGTGCTATCATGTTTGCTCAGAAATATGAACAGCTATTGTAACAGTTAACTTCAACTTGATATCCTTTTTGCGTGAGCAGTTTTAGTTTATATGCTATGAAAATACATTGCCTCACAACCACAATAGCAGCTGTCAATTTGCTCAGTTTATGGTTATTTTGTCAGTAGATTTATCTGATTAGATAAGAAATCTCTAACTGCACAATCCTATTTTATTCGCAAAACTGAACACAATAATAAAAAGGTGTTAGAGAGAGGGTTTGTAAGTTAAATTGTTCATCATCAGCATTATTTAGCTGCCATTTCCACTACTGCAGTTCTCACTCTACTCTTTTACCACCCTGGCTCAGCCCAGTATATAGTATTTTTCTCTTCCTGTTGTCCCAGTGCTTCTTCATTTTCTGAGATCTACCTTATGGGAATAATATTCTGCGATTCTGTGATTCTGAACTGAGCTATTTAGGAACATTATTGTTAATTCATAAATGAAAATTGAATTATCTAAATTAAGATCTTTTTGATTTTATCAGTAAAAAACCCACATTGCTTTAACTGATTTGTGGGACAAGGTGATGTGTATGTTCCACTGCATCTTTACTGGCAATCAGTTCTCTTCCTCCTTTCATCATTTAGAATATAATGGAGAGAAAAGAGAGAACATTCCGTATTTCTACTTATTGTCAGGTTATCAAGCAGCTGGGAATGTGCATGGACCATACAAGAGAAATGCCTTTTACTCAGAAATGTTGAATGCTGATAACGATCAGAAATTCTGCAAAGATAAAAGAATCCCTACAGCAACAAGCCTTAGTGCAAGAACTGAGACTTACAAAGAGAATTAGATTTAGAAATTTATATCATTGTGTGTCTTGAGGATGGGGATAGTCATAATTTTTTTCTGTTTTTTCTATTTCCACTACTATTCCTAACCATATTAAGCCCAGTGAACTGAAATTTCTCCTCTCTTAAAAACAGCATCACAATTAGAAATCATGCTGTTTGTAAAGTCAGTACAACTGTGAAGATCTGAGAAATAAGCCTTCCTGGTCCACCTCTTTAGTTGTGAGGCAAGCTTTTCTAACAAAGGAATACTTCATGTTAAACCAGCTGAAATTTAAAAAAAAAAAAATTCTTACTACATATAAATTTTGCTTTATAAGTAAACACATTTTCTGCTAGTGGATTTTCCTTGCCAGTGAGAGCTGATAACTTAGTAGAGGAAAAGGAATTTTTAAAAGCCAAGATTCGCTCAAGATACTAGTGTTATTACTTCTGGTGTTGGTGTTACTATGATAAATATGCCTGCATTCAGAACATGAGTTTGTAGTTCATGCCTCATAAGAGAAATACACTAACTTTTGCACAGCACAGGGTTTCTCTGCTAGTTTGTCCCTGATGTACTGGGGTTTGGAACCCATGTTTCTTTGTGGTTTTATCTGTATTACAGTGAAAATCTGGACATTACCCCAGAAGCTGTTTCTTACTTTCTGCTTATGTTACTGCTCAGCAAAACTGATGTGGGAATAAGATCCTTAACTGTTCTAAAAATCTGAAGCCAAGCTGAATGCAAAAGCCGCAGCTTTCCTACTAAACTCAGTAGATCATTTCGTCTCAAAGGGTGACAGCCATAGTCATTAACTTAACTTTATGAAAGGTTTCCTAGAAACAACATGAAGCTACAACATAAGTCATGCATTTGATCTGTAATGCTCCAGTTCAAAGTGAAAGCAAATAGTTTGGGTTGTGGTATTTCTTACTGTTCTTAGCAACCTTTTTAATCACTACCTCTTGCTTTGGACTAGACAAGCTGCCAGAAAAGGTCGTTATAGGTCTTTTTCATTTTACAATTAATTTAACGCTGATAGCACCCAATAGCAACAAAGAGCTATTCAGACAGCTGGATAGAGCTGGAGTACAGAGGTAGTCCAGTCAGACTTTAGAAAGGGGAAATTCCCAGCAAGTCAGTTAAGCTAAGTCTGCCCCATGAACTTGCCCACACTTCCAAAACTTTTCAGGTCCATCACTTTCTTCAAGTTAGGTGCTTAGTTCCTAGTGGTAACTGAAAAAGACCTTGCATCATCATAATTTTGATATCAATGGATTTTCTTCTTAGCCAGACCAAGTCCATTCCTTAAGAAAGTTTTCAATTCCTTCATGACACCCACTTCCTTAGGAAGCAGTGGTCTGCTCAGTGTTATCTTCCACTACTTTACCAGATTCTTCTCTACAGCATGTGTCCTATCTGACAACTGTGAGGAAAAGGTGGAGAAACTACTACTTGAAGTACTATTTTAAGCATGTAATATTGGATCAGGAAGAGCATGGAACAATGTTATCCTTTTCCTGATTCAATCAAGAGACAAAGACTGCAACAGTGGCTTCAGATTTGTAGCACATGACACTTCAACCTGCAAAATCCATATACCCACAGCTTTTGAACAGCAGTTGAGACTAAGGCATCTTTAATGACTGCTACAGTGACTGCTGTGCTTTCTTGCCAAAGTCATTGTGTTATGAATAGAGATGAAGAACGCCTTCCATGTCTATTTATGATGAAATTATATTAGGAGGTATGTGTACTGGGCCGATGTCAAACAGAAGAATACCTCAAGAAGCCAATTTTTTCTGTAGTTTGTCTTGAGGAGGGTAGGGTTTATCCCAATTACATTCTTCTCAGCAGGAAAGTAAAGCGCTTTAAAAACATACAGACCAAGTTAGTCACACATAAAAGGACTTTGGAGTGAGAAAAGAGAAGAAAAGCACTTATAATTATAATTATATATTATAATTATAAATCAAAGGGACTCCACCAAGTTCAGGAAGTTGGAGAAAAAGCCAGGATGAGAGAAGCTCCATTTTGTGAAGAAATTGAGCCCAGCAAAAGGACACTGAGAGGATCCTAACCCATCTATTGCTCAAAAGTGGTTAGAAGAGGATGATGAAGGAAGGATACAAGTGGTTTTTTGTTTTGTCCATGTCTGCTTAAAGAGTATTCTACTGGTCTGAATAAAATTTTTCTGCTTGCAAGTGTACAAAATTTCTATCTGTAGACCTTGACTACATGCCTCTTGAGAAGTGAGCTTTAAATTAAAGCACCAACAAGATAGGAGACATAAAAAGGACAAGCTTAAACTGGTGGGCAGTTTCAACAGAGAATTCTAGTATGAAAATCTTCATATGAAGTAACCCATATCTGAAACGGTGTCAGGATTATCAGAAAAAATATGCTATAATCCAGTTTCTGAAAATCAATGAAAAGAGCCTATTAAAAGACTAACCAAAGGATCTTAACTACTCTGTGCTTCACAGGAATCACAATGATTGTATAATTTTGTTGTTTAATTGTGAACATGTCGACTGTTTTTCACTATCATTAAATGTTCTTATATGCATAGACAGGTGGACGTCCAGAAAGGTATGTATAGAATAACATTAAATTTGAGTTGTCATAGGACAAATGGAATTATATTTCAGTTCTTTATTTTGTTTTCACGTCTATTACATTCCCTTTGCCCTTCTCCCTCACTGACAAATTCCTAAACAGTGAATTAATCTTCCTGAGCTATTTTCCTCAGAAAATTTCCAATAGATGACGTCCTGTAAGATTGGAAGAAACTCTAAAGGTCCCTGAACTAGGTTTAGGTTTTTTCTAGTTATTTTTGCTCATATGCATCTTTCTTTGTGTGGCTCTCACTTAGCACTGTAACTGTTCCAAGCCAATTTAACAAAGCAAAGCTACATTTAGCACATACACAATAAGGACTCAATTGCATCCTTTCAGTTTTTTCCAGAAAGATGATGCCACTTGATGGTGGTTGAGTATAATAATATATCTGTCTCTGGGTAGATTTAGCATCAAAATGTGTAAAGTAGTGTGAACATCTGATTAACACATGGAAATATTTTTTAAATAAGGCTTTCTTTTCAAGTGCTGAAAGTTTGACAGTCTTTTATACTGCTTTATGATGCTGTGGTAGCAATTCCATGGTTATAGCTATAATCTGCTTTCACATTCAATTTTGAAAGCCCAGACCCTTCTGTATCTCAGTTTTGAGAAACAAAAGTATCGAGTATGACATTTTTCATGTGTGGTCTTCAAAAACAGACAGAATGTATTGTGGGAAATAATCAGATGAGATACAGAGAAATGTGAAAGTTTGCATAACCGAACATTCCTTCTTATGAAAAGGTTTTGAAACCTACTGTGAGCACAGACCACTGTACATGTATGTATAGAACATTAGATCATAAAGCAAAGTAGTATAGCACTATTAAAAATGTATGGGAAAGGGTCATACTACAGTGAAGTTTTTCTATTATATTTAGCAAAATTTTAACACAGAATGTACAGAAAATCCAGTTTTAGTTTGTAGAATCTTTAATAAAAATACTCATTTTCAGCCATGCATTGTTGATTCAAGAAAGCAAAATGGGTTATAAAACTTTGCTTTCCTTCAGCTGAGTTCAAAGCTGAGGCAAGACTAAGCTATATGAGGCTATTCTCCTTGAGATGGTCAATTTAGGATGAATTTGGATGGATCTGAAATATTTTCATCAGCTCACTCACTGAGTTGTGATTTCTAGTTGCAAAAATGAACAGACAGAAAAAAATGTATTAAACATGACAGAAAAAATTGTGAAAAGGAATCAATTAAAGAAAGCAAAACTGCTGTACAATACAATACTCTATAGGAAGGATTTGAAATATGTCTCTAATAAATTCTATTTTGTGAGAGTTAGGTATCTTGTTTCTTATAAGGCTGCTCAATAACCCTTCAGTTTTCCTGACTTTCTTTTCCACAGGAGAATCCAGCTACAAATTAAATGGAGTAATAACAATATCTCTTTTATCAGCTGCCTAACTGGTGGAATTGAGAAAGTCATGTATATTCACCAATTTTATATATTCTTTACTGTCTAGAACATGTCTGGCACTGGCCCCATAGCAATCTTGTCTGTGGAGGAGGAGCTCAAGTGTCTCCTGTGTGCTGTCAGTGGTGCATCTATCTGTTCTGTGACAAACCTGGACACTTGTGCCTGATGTCCTTCCTGTAAGCTGCATGATCGCTGTAACTGCCCTTGAGAATATATATGCCCAGAGATCAGTCTTGATGTCATCTCCCATTAGCACACTATAAAATGTGAGGGACTCACAGTACAATGTGAAAGTTTTAAATGTGCATTTTGGGTTAGTCACCTACCACACCACAAAAGCTTTCCGTTTGAGATAATATATAAACCAGAAGCAAAAGCAACAAGGAAGGCATGTCAGTGGAGACTCAGGCTGAGAGAAATGTTTTTGTTCCTACAGGACTGGAGGTAGATTTGGATAACAGTCTGGCAGCTGTCAGCTAGCTACCTGACTATTAGAGTAGAATAGAGGAGCAGGTATACTGTGGTTCAGCCCCATGCCAAAATATCTAAGAAGACATGGGGTCTGCTTGTTAATTGGGATGGAGCAAAATTTATTAAGATTGAAATCACCAGAGTAGTTAAAGAAATGCTTCAATGAAAACAGCCATTCTGTGCTTCAAATTTCTGTTTCAGGTAAAGTGAAATGTGCATTGTATAATAAAACATTACTGCGTGGTTTATCCACAATTAGTCTGGCACCAAAGCTATGAGCATTTCTTAAAAATATAGGTATTTTTCCTGGTAATTAACATCTATTTTCTTGTTTGTATTTTCCTTTTTTTTACCTTCTATTTTTGTAAAAGAAGATTAAGCTTTCAAACATCAGAGATGTCTCCACAGGATTTTTTAAACTTTACAGGGTATTTAGCGTTTAGAGTCGCTCTGTACACAACAATATTCTGCTTATTTTAGAGATTTTAGGATGGAATGAATTGCCCTCTGGAGTTACCTACGCCTCTTCAGGTTGACTGAGGGGCCCAGATTACTTTTTAGAATAAATTGGAGAAAGCTAGAATGCATTTCATCTTGGATAAATCAATATTTGTTCTGTTCCAAGACAACGAAGGTAATCTCCAACTCTATAATAAACTCCTCAGAGGTGAAACACTTGGCAGACTACATCCACTCTGGATATTGTCGTGAGTCTCATAGTTTGGTTTTTTTTCAGTTAAGCTTCAAGGTATCTGTTCTAACTTTTCCCCTTTTCCTTATATTGTCTCTTACTGAACTGTTACAGCAATAGGTAGGATTTTCCAGTGTGTTTTATAGTCCCGCAAGGAGGAGGAAGGGAGTCCAGCAAGGGTAGGGATAGCACGAGTGTCTTTTGCTCATGGTTGACAGAACAAGGTAACTGCTCTTTTAGGTCATGTATGAAAGGATAAAAGATTTAATTATATTGTTTCCTCCTGTCAGCGAACAGCCAAAGTATTAGAAGTGATAAGAGTTCATTTTTATTATAGTAGACAGTTAATGAACTGTTATAAGATTACAATAACGGACTAATCACTACGACAGCAATTCATATTTTTGTGATATTTTCAGGATGGCTGGTGTAAGATTTATAGGGCAAAAAATCTAATGATGGGCCTCAATTCCACTTCAGGAACAAAAGAAAACTTAACTTTGTACTCTTTGAAAATTGCTAGGAAGACAACACTCTTAAAGCTGCATTTGGAAGGACTTGTTCCTCTATTTGTTTCTCATGGAAACTGTATTAACCTGACAGGTCCTATGGCAATTCTCATTTAACCATGATATATACCTCAGTTTTTCAAAGAGAAGAAAAAACTCTCTCTTGCAAAACTTGTCCATCCTTCTTATTTTTCCTTCTGCTTTGTCTTCATTCTTCTGGAACAGCCAACTGCAGCTGACAGCACTGTGTTGGTTAGCCAGCTTCCTTCCTTGCAATTGCTGTTTTCATGTCATCTTACCTCCTGCCTCATTGTTTCTTATAAAATAACCAAAATAACCCCAAATTATTTTCCCTTGCAGGTGGATTTCAGAGCCTGTCAATTTTGGCACACAGAGTTCTAGTAGTAATCCAAAGCAGGAGGGATTAGTATTAAGTCACACTTTAGCCCTTGTGTTTATTCTCCACATGCTGTTCTGCTCTTCTCTAGCCCAGAGCTATTGTATCACCTCTCCTCCAGCCTCATCTACCTCTCTTACCTGTCAAAGATTAGAATGGCCCTTTTCTTCTGGTGCACAGCCACTTAGTTGAAGAATCCCAGTCATTGTGTAGCAAAACTTCAAAATGTTCCATAATTTCTATGTTTCACTAATGGGTTAAATACCAAAAGGAACCAGGTAGAGTTTCACACAGCCTGTGGGTAAGTGATAAGAAAGGCATGTTGTGGCCACATAGAGCCATAATTACTCTGGGATGTGCTTCAAAATGGTGGAAACTTCTCTTCCATTTGCCAGTTTCATTCAGTTGTGTTCATACAGTAAACACTGAGAAAAAGGTAAAATAAGGAATGTTTTCAAATTGATAGTAACTCGTTTGCTTAAACTTATTCATATTAAACTGTCACCTAAGAATTGCACATATATTAATGAGCGTAGTCCATTCATTGGTTTATGCATCCAGAATTCTCCAAGGAATGTCTCAAATCCACAAGTTTTCATAGATGCTATATTTTCATTAAGGTGAAAAGTATGTAACATCACAGATTGCCAGACAACTTCCAGCTAACTAAAGGAGAGTATTATTTGTTTAGTCCTCTATACAGATCAACGTAGAATTGGTGAATTAGTTTCTGATGCTCATGTTTCTGAAAGTAGGATGGGGAGAGCTGCAAAGCAAGTGGAGGGCATCCTACTTGTGGTTTATTGAGATCTCAATGTTCTTTCAGTAGCACCAAAATTCACTAATAGGTATTGGTATTCACTGTCAAAATTTAGAAGAAAAAAATTTAAACAGCGAAGGAAATTAATTTCAGAAATGTGTCTGTGTCTATATATAATTATGTGTGTATGTGCATATCCACATGCATATTCCTATGCATATATAAAGATACATATAAACGTATACACACAGGCACACATATATGATCCTGTACCTAGTATATTAATATAAAAATTGATAAATGCTAGTTAACATAGTGTGTAGTCCACAGTGATTTTGTTCCATTTTGATCCTATTCGTAAGTTGTCAATCAGTTTTTAAAGAATACATCTAAGAAAAATGCATAAGTCTCTGTGAAGACCACAGATAACATTATTATGGCAACTAGAAAACTTATCTAATTTAATTTTCAAGCTTAAATGCAACTCTTTTAAGGCTAAAATCAAACTACAAAGTAAAATTTCTGACATTAATTAATTAATTTGATTTTTAAAAGTGACTATAGAGGAGAAAAAATGTCACATTCTTTATAAAATGGAATATACTTCAAAAAATTTTACCCTTTGTAGGTTTTGTAAAATTTCCAAGATATTAGCTTATTAAATAGGGATCTAATCAGTTCAAGAATTCTAGAGTAATTTTAAATATCATTGGAATACCAATTAAACATTTTTTTAATATGTACTTCTTTTACACACATGAAAGGAAAACCAAAATCAACATAGTAACCTACTAAGCTCAAATATGTTACTTCAGTAAGCAATACCTGTTACAACCCTGCAACCTCAGGGTCCTGAAGACATGCTTTTCTTCACTATCATTATTGTTACAGGTACCTGAGTAATGTACCATTCCTTATACTTGAAAATGAAAATTAGTTTTCTTCCCCCCAAAAAAACTTTTCTTCTAATAACATATGTAAGTCTTCTGTCTTCAGGAATGAGTAATACTATTGGATACAACCAGACAGAAGAGTTTCAAGTTAAGAGAGAACATGCAAGCACACTTCTCAAAGCTTTGTGGCCTTAAGTTTGAAGTCTCAGAGGCCTGATGAGAGCACCCCAGTAACCACGTGTGCCAAGTCATCTTTAGGTCCTCCAACAGTTCTTCAACCTGATTAAAACTTTAACAGAGAGACATTCAACACTCACTGACAAGTCTGTTAGTGGCAGGGTTAAAAAGGATCTTCCCCCAGGCATCTTAAGAACCACTTCTAAGAAACTGAATTGGAGGTAGGTGGGGTGCACTACATCTGTTCAACAAACAGCTTGGTTTTCTTAGTGACATTTTCTAGGGCTGTGAATACCAGAGCAGCTGATGCCCAAGGGTTCACTCATTTGTAAAACCCAACGTTTTGGGGCAGAAGTTTCTCATCGGGACCTAACTCCACTACCACAGGGACTGGGAATTATGATGCAGGGGCGTTTAAACTGGCTGCTCAGAAGTCAAAATTGCAGAGAGCAGCTAAACTGTATCATGTTTATCTGACTAAGATGTGAAGCTGATCAGTGGCTCACACAAAAATTTATCAAGCACTTATCTGCTCTCAGTTTGTTGCACTTTCTCATGCCTCAAACATGACAGGCAATCAGAAAGATGATGTAAAATAGGGAATCAGTAATGCTTTTTCACCTTGACTGGTTGATTAGAGTTAATTATTCACAAGAGACAGAATGATCATAGCTTGAAAGAGTGTCTATTGAAAGATCCATGGCTCTTCTGTACCTGGGCTCTAAAAATGGCCATAATTCTAAAATAATTTCGCCCCAAAATTCTAAAAAATTATGTTAAGTTTGCCTCTTATGAAGCATATCTTGTGAGCTCAAAAGTTTAGATAGGAATTCAGGTTGTTCCTAGAGATGAAATTTTGGCCTCATAGGAAACAAAGAGTAGTCCAGTCAAGAGTGATAGTTTCAGGAGTTGAGGCAATTTAAATAGAGTCTGAAAGCCTGAGACAAGGGACCAGACCTGTCCAAAGTCTAGCATCTGAAACAGATTGGAAGCTTTCCAGACCTCACTGGCATAGATGCATGAAGCACTCATTCAGTTATTTATTCAAGTGCAGGAAACTAAGGAGAACTGTCAAATCTGTAACATTTCTCATGGTCATACTCATACTCCAGTAATAGACCTATATGCACTATTTGAAACCATCAATCAGTCTTCCAGTGTATGGGAAAGTTTATCAGACTCACAGGGCATGGCCTCAGTCATTCAGATCAAACAGAGTTCAGTTTTGCAGGGTTCTATTTATACCTCCAAAAGTTCAAGAGCCAAATAATCCTTCCTTCGTCTCTGTTCAACACTTATTTGAAATTATAGTAGAAAATTCATTGTGGACTAAAGCATCAACAATATCCTAAAATTATTTGCTGTTCAGCATATACAAGTTCAATGTAAACAGAACAGTCTCCCAGGGGTTCTAATGCTTGATTGTGGGTCAACACTTGCATAAAGAACACATGGCTGGAAGTAACTTTGGGATGATTCAAGTGATGTTGGTAGAAAATGAAATGGTTACAAAGGTGCCTCCTGCAGCATACTCCCTTCTTGAATATTCAAATCACCATAACTGCCAAAAGTGTTGCTTCCCACACACTGTGTTTAAGAATCTCTTTCCTCAGCCTTAGACTTGCAGTCTAACCATCGTGCCAGATGAAACTGTAGTAATAATTTTTTATTAGATACGAAATCTCTAAAAATACTTTAACCAAACATTTCTTCTCAGACTCCACGGCTGGTGGAGAGCTCAACAGTTGCTTCCTAATGTTATCAGTGCATCCAAAAGTACAACTGAAGTCCCACTGTCAGCTTTTATTTTCAAGGACTTCCATAGCAATGGCTGAAGCAATCGATGCCACACCCCCCCCCAAAGTCCATTAAACACAAGAGTGTTAAGGACATGCAGTGTGTTGATCTCCTGGTAAATTGCTTGCTGGAAGGTTTAAGCAAGTCTCCTCACAGGACTGTCAGAGAACAAAATGCAGAAAAACCATCTGTTCTTCAGTCCAGCATTTTCACAAAATACTTTACACCCATAACAAAGCTGATATCCATAATGACAATGCAAAGTTTCATCTCTAAAGGTTATAATGAAGAAAAAAGAAATTTATCTTGTGTTACCTTGTATAATTCAGAGATACAATAATTACTAGGTTGTATACAGACTAGAATAGGCTGAAGAATTAAAGTATAATTAATTGGTCAGAGAATCAGTCCACTGCTTAGGTAAAAGAAATTAATATGTTATACACAAGTGCTTAAATATGTATTTCAAACCACAATTATAAAGTGATCTGTACCTAGGAGCAGAACTGATCCCTTGGAGTTATAATCTTTGAATGTGCTTGTGTGTGTGTGTGTAAATAATAATTTTAATTGTATATTTTTCAAGGCAGGGAAAACAATACAATATCCAGACATGCTGTTACAGTAATTTTCAAATCATGTTTCAACAGGTCACTTCTACCAGTCTGAGTTATTTCAGGCTTACAATACAAAGCTAGATACTTTCAGTTTGCAGTAGCAAAACATCTGATCATAGCTGGGTGCTGAAATTCCCAACTGCTCCAAAAATCTATATTACTCCCACCCCCCTCATTTTTTAACGTTAATAATGTGATATTTTGAGAAAAATTTTAATTCATTTTGCACGAGAATAAACATAGCTGTTGGTTTTAATGTTTCTCTCCCATGCATTCTGAAATGCCTAAATCATATTTTTGAAATCATAATTTCTATCTGTTGATTAGGAATGATTTAGCACCATAATGAAATAATTATAAAGGGCTCCATAAGGACCGCATATGGGAATTTACATCAAAAGCCAAAATATGGAATTCATAATAGCATATAAAAACATATATATTAGATCAAATAGACTCTTTTCCATGAAGCTTTTACTTCACCACTTACAATGAATAGATAATATTGAAAGACTCATTAAGTGCTTGATCCTTGAGCATCAGAAAGAATATTCTAAGAAGAAGATAAAGGCATTGCACATTCCCACAACACAGCGGTATGAAATTGTTCTTTGTAAAAAATGCAGAGTGGTCATCAAACATAGGAACGCACTAGAATAAGAGTCTATTTGTACTATTATCTATTGTGGTTTTTTTAATACAATGGCTTCTGCTTCAATTTCAGCAAAGCAAGATTACATGTGGTATTATCTTGTTGCATTCACTGCAGAAGCAGTGCAGTTTATGTGCCTCCTTGGCCTCTTCTGCTAGTGGCTTAAAACCATTATTACTCTGTTGCTTCTTTTGATGACAGTAGATACACACAGCATCTCAAAAAATTGAATATTTTCTTAAGTATTTCCTTCTTTCTTCCTTTTTTTTTTTTCCTCAGCAGTTTTATTTATCTAATGCCATTGAAAATCTGGAGAGAAGTGATATATTGCAGCCTATATTGCAGTTTTGACAACAGTGATTCTGCGGTTGGAATAACTTTCATGACTGAAAGGGAGTATTTTCTGCTTTGGAATACTGCAAAATGACTTGCAAGATGTGTACTCCTAAACTGATACCCAAAGGCAAATTTGAGATGAAACAGGTCATATCAATGTTTTCTTGACAAATGTGTGTACTACCTAGGTTGGATAAGCCATGCCTTAATTTCTAATTATACAGTCAGCATACTCAGTGCAGTTTGCAGAGGCAAAATTATTCATTAAAAGCATTCTTT
This sequence comes from Platyrinchus mystaceus, assembly GCA_035041135.1. Classification (NCBI taxonomy): domain Eukaryota; kingdom Metazoa; phylum Chordata; class Aves; order Passeriformes; family Tyrannidae; genus Platyrinchus; species Platyrinchus mystaceus. The sequence continues at coordinate 118,627,805 of JAWWLV010000088.1, forward strand.
ACTTGGGAGAAGGTGACTGACATATGTAATTTTTCCAGCATGGTTTACTATTTAGAATCTTAAACTAGGGCTTAAAATACCTTCATGCAATTCTCTGTGCTGCCACTGACTTCCAGTGCAATCTGGTGTGGGTGACTGAACCTGCATCTGTAATTACCTGCTGGTTTCCTAGTGGTGCATGCTGATGCCTTAACAATATTTTATTTTCAAACTTGTTTTCTAAATCTGCAAAGATTCTAAGGCAATCTTTTGCAGACAACTCTGAGGTAGTTGTAGCAGAACTGCATTCATTGAATGGAGTAGAAGTATGCAAAATTAAATACAAAAAACGTACATGATTTTTTAGTTTGTACCTATATTATAAAATAATCATAAGTAAGGATGCAGAGGATACTAATTCTGGAATTTCTTAACTCTAAGGAGTTCTTCATTTTACATTCAGCAGTGTTTTTGCTGAAGCTGGGGTTTTTGTTGTTTGGGGGTTTTTTGGGGAGGGGTGTTTGTTTGTTTGTTTGTTTGTTTGTTTGTTTGTTTTCCCCTGGTACTGTGGCAGCAACCTAAGTTGTCAGGAATTGCATTTGCTTTGCCTCATAAAAACATAAACCCTGCCAAGGGGGGCCAGAGCCCCAGAGGGTTAACAAATAATATACCTAAGGGGAAACAACAGACTAAGATAATGTTTGTAATAAGACTGTTATAAAATAAAAAGGCAAAGGAACATCATATTAATTTTGAGAAGAGTTTGTAGAATTCATGGTAGTGGTGAACATTGAAGAGAGATTTAATACCTGGAGTTCATCCTACTCAGATGTAGCATGGATCAAAGGACAAAGATTGAAAAAAAATCTTGCATCCAGTAAGTAACAAAAGTTAGATTCTGAGCAGAGAAGAATCTAAAATAAATAGCTAAAATTACAAATATATATATAATAAAAAAGTATCCCTGGCAGAGCTAACCTATGCATTAAGATAGGAGATAAATGTTTTTTATTGACATATTACAGCATGAGACCTCCTGGATCACCAGAGCAGTCTCCTTGTCACATGGCTATCATGTAATGTAGGGAAAATTCTTATAGCCTAGATTACAGATACACATTTTTAATTTTCTTTTGTTCCCTCCTTTCCCTGTTTCATTACCTGATTTCTCCTTGTGCAATGTGCACTTAGTTCTACCAGCAATCAAATTATCAGTTCCTAATACAGTACAGTTAGTTTCAGCCAATAATTAATGTAATAATAATGAAACTGGTAGTGCCCTATGGGTGACTGAATTGCTGTTGACTACTTCTAATGTCAACCCCTTTTGAAATTTTGTGTATTCAGAGACTGAGTAATATTGAGCCAAACTAAATAAGCCAGGTTCCCCCTCCAGATGTTGTGTGTTAAGTGTTCCCCAACTCTTTTCAGAAGTTCTTCTGAGAATTACTTTCTTAGGTGTAGATGCTCAGAATTACTGACTTCTGCCCACAGAGTGGCACTACTACTGCTTTACCCATTACTTCACTGCTTTACCCATCCAAGTATCCATCAATGGATAGTTGTCAATATGGCATTATTGTTACAGGAATATATCTTGTGCTGAGTCCCATATTGGATTCGTTACACCAGAAAGGCAGTGCATGTTTCTGTAATAAAACAGCATGTCTCAACTCTCTCTGGATGCTGCTTACTAGTAGATTTGTGGTGGGCATTCCTTGTTGTTAGTCTGGTGACAAGGCTCTGCAAGATTTCTGTAAATCTAACAAAGTATGTGCAGTGGCTGAGGGAAGGGAAAGGTCATATTTCTCAGGTTGGTCTTATGCTGTCATCCACAGCCTCTCTGCAAGCTAAATATAAATCAAAAGGAGCTTGTACAATTGATGCTTCTCATGCACTTGAAAAAACGTGGCTATACTGAAGAAACTTGTAAGCAAGTCAACAGTTGAGGATATGATAACCAAGATGTTCTGTAAAAATCAAGACATTGAAGCACAATGTTGGAGAGAATAAAATGTTGTTCTCCCTTTTGATTTTCTACTACCCAAACACAAAACTTTCTGGGTGTGGCAAGTGGACATGCATGGTCTTGTCAAGGTGGCTGTAGCAAAGGAGCAAACATGATCAAGGGAAACATCTATGGACAGTTCTAGGCACTCTTCATCAAATTAAAATCAAGAATGATGCAGTTTCAAAATTATTTAAAGTGTCACATGGAGGAGATTGCGAAGCCTTGTTAGCCAGCCTAGAGACCACTGGAGAAATTATATCTGCTACTGAGGATTCTTGCTGTTAAGTATAACCTTAAGAATCTGTTTTCCTTTTATGATGCTGTTCTAACATCCATCTGCACTTTCAGTAAATGTATCATTTTTCCTTTAAATCTTTACAGAATTCATGGATCTGACATGCTAGACATTCCATTCATTTGCATATGGAGGATCCATGATTCAAAGATGATCAAGTCAAACTACATTCCACAAGTGAGCTGTGAGTTCCTACTAATTCCTTGGTCAACATATCATTGAACACTGAAAACTTACACAGAGGATTGTGAACGGACCATTCTTTCAGCATCAAGCTGAGTCTTTTTTTTTTTTTTTTATTTCCAGGAAATAAAATGAGATAACCCAGGACTTTGGGGTCTCCCTGAACTCCCTTATGAGATTCCTGTATGCATGGTCCTGACTTTTTGTACTGGTTTCTTACATCTTCAAGCACATTCGGTGTTTCTCTATGACCTTCAGAGCTTTTTAGCTCCACTCTCTTCTGTAAAACTCAACTCTTTCTGTTAAACTTGTTTCCCTCTGTTATTAGCATATGATACACCTCATTCTGTTGTCTTGTTTGTGTGCTGAGTCCAGGCTCACCTGGACTGTAAAGGTTTTGGACTCAGAACTTACCTATCTATGTATCATTTTTATGTATCCACAATCTTTTGAATATTTTTAATTGAAACACATTTGTGGGGATATAAATTTTCTAAACTGCCTGCATTCTTAAAAGTAGCATTTAAGTTTGAATTAAAATTTATAAAGAAATGGATTTTGTGCCATGGTAGTCCAGACACTTTACTTTCATAGTTATCTGCTCATTCATGTGGATATGCTGATAAGAATATATTTGGGATTTGATTTTTTAATCTTTGCTATTTTACAAGCACCAGTAATTCCCTATTCTTGATAAATACCAAGTTATTTTTTTATAGTGTTCATCACTATGAGTCTGAAAACACATATCCTAGATTATGAAAGATAGAAAAATAATTACAGAGAATCAGTGTTCACCATACTTCTGATTGTAAATATATCTGAATTTCTTTTAAATATGGAAACATATTTAGAGAAGCATACTCCTAGTCTCCATCTCCCTAGACAGCATGTTACTTTGTAAATGGCACATTGCTTCTGTTGCTGATTTTAAGTTCATTACTCTATTAACAAGCTGCATTATTCTGAATACAGCTGCTCTCTTGGCTTTTAAAATCTCTAAACATAGGAATTCCTTTGTAGAAAAAAAATACCTAGGTTTTGTATAAACTGTCAGTGAAATCGTGTTGACCTTTTACTTACACTAATCCATATGAACCGAGATATTCTTTTTAATTACAGATTCGTTCTCCCAGTTGAAATGATAGTACTTAAAGATTGGAAGAGTTAATTCCTATGCACTGTCCCTCTGGGGACACTCCATTAGGTTGAACCAGACAAAGCATAAAGCACATTCTTCAATTCAGCAGCTAATCTATATTCAGAAATTAAATGCTGCCAGAGTCCCTTTTCCCAGCCTGGACCACTGGGATATTCTGGTCATGATCATACTGTATAATGCTACTCTGATAAGGAGTGGATAGTTGCAAATACTTCAAGGACCCGGCTTATTTCCAAACTCTATTTGGGAAATATTTAGGTTGGTAAAAGATGATCCGGGCAAAAAGGAGTGACCACTCTAGAAATATAATCATTTAGCCTATCAGCACCCTGATACTGTTTAATTTTCTAATTTAGATATAGTCAACATGGCTGAAGTCTATGGATACATTGGAACCAACTGCACAAACTCAAGGGAATTTAGCAGGGCTTGCATGACAATTCCTAACTGTGATTCAACCTTTGTGACAAATTGTGTGTGCAGTCCTTTTCATGTTAGAATGAAAAACAGGGTTTGATTCAAGTTTAAACTATTGAGGAGCTTTTCTATGACTTCTGTATCTGAAGAAAGCAAACCCTCAGAATTTAAATATGCTACTGTTTTCTGTGACATGTCCCTCTTCTCTTGTCCTCAAAGACATCCCAGGTCATATCTAGGATAGTCTGTTTATTCAATGAGAGTTCTTTCATTTTTCCTGTGGAACCACACTGCTTTCCTTGCAGCTTCTCTTTCCATCTCTTATTCATCTGCCTTTCATCTGTATGCCTCATGAGATGAAGTTTTCAAAATTCCAACTGGGTTTTTCCCTCTTTATTGCACTGATTAAACGGTTCACCTGCAGTCATTTCATAGTTTTCCTATACAGCACTTTCTTTATGTGACATTTACCATGAATGTTAATTCAAAACCAAAAGTGGTACCAGAAAGAAAGACACTAGAGAAATCAAAACAGTGAGAAAGGAAGAGTCTAGAAAAAAACTCAGAACATTAGATATTGATTAGAAAAAAGCAGAACAGGAGAGAAGGAACACAGAAGTCAACCTCAGGAGCTGATTCCTAAAAGCATATATATAGTCTATGTTTAATTACAGTTCTGAAACAATAGCATTTCAAGCAACTTTTTATAAAGAAGCTGTTTTTTAAGGGATTTGAATTTATATTTGTACTTTGTTGTCTTAGTGTATATATATATAGCACAGCAGACTATAAATAGCACACACATAAAACAAAAATAAAGAGTCATTAGCATCTGTGTCTCCCTTGATCCACTTAATTAGCAAACATCTGTGGTGTAGTCACTGTTCTTTTCCATAATTACTTGATAAGCGATAGGATGATATGAAACCAAAATATGTCTTTGGGAGATTTTATCTCACCAATTTATCAAGCATATGTTTTAAATGTCTTTAAAAGGTGTATTTTTATCATATAAAGAAATCATACATCATAGAAAGTAACCAAGATATAAGATGACAATTGCTTTTAGCTTCAAAAAACAGATTTTTCTTGATTAATAGGGGTGTTTTTTAATTATTCTTTTTAAGTGACAGTAAAGTTATAGTATGAGGTACATAGACAAAATTGGGAATTTATTAAAATAAATAAGAGTGGAATGTCTTTCTTCTTATCTTAGGAATGTTTTGTACACAGGTCTTGTTACAAATGCGATCTTTAAATCTCCTAAATTGTTATAGACCTATGAAGTATTCAAGTACAAGACTGTAGATTAAGAATGTTCAAAATTAAACCTGAATTTCATTTTTTCTGTTGAAATATGAACATTATTCATTTTTAAATACACTTTTCTACCACATATTTGTTATAGCTAGTAAAAGAAAGGATATAGTGTTATTTAATAATGTCCAGTGACAGAAAAAACATAAAATTTACAGAATCACATAATCACATAATCTGCTGAGTTGGAAGGGACCCACAAGGATCAAATCCAACTCCTGGCCCTGTGCAGGACCATCCCCAAGAGTCACACCATGTGTCTGAGAGTGTTGCCCAAATGTTCTTTAATTCTGTCAGGCTCGGTGCTGTGACCACTTCCCTGGAGAACCTGTTCCAGTGTCCAACCACCCTCTGGGTGAAGAATCTTTTTCTTATATCCAACCTAAACCTCCCCTGACACAACTTCAGGCCATTCCCTCGAGTCCTGTCCCTGGTCAGCACAGAGAAGAGGTCAGTGCCTGCCCCTCTTCTTCCCCTCACAAGAAAGTTGTAGACTGCAATGAGATCTCCCGTCAGCCTCCTCTTCTCCAGGATAAGCAGACCAAGTGACCTCAGCAGGTCCTCATGAGACTTCCCCTCAGGGCCCTTCACCTTTTTCATTGCCCTCCTTTGGATGCAGTTTAATGTCTTTCTTATATTGCAGTGACCAAAACTGCACCCCAGAACACGGTTCACCCTCCTGGCTGCCAGGGCACTGCTGACTCATATTCAACTTGTCATTGATCCCAGGTCCCTTTGCATGGCACTGCTTTCCAGCACTCCATTCCTAGTCTATATATACATCCTGGGTTGCCCATTCCAGGTGCAGAATCCTGCACTTCCCCTTGTTGAACTTCATATGGTTGGTGTTTGCTCAGTCCTCTAGTTTGCTGAGGTCTCTGCAAGACCTCCCTGCCTTTGAGGGAGTCAACAGCTCCTCCCAGTTTTGTGCCATCTGCAAACCCACTTAGTATCCCTTCCAGTCCTCTGTCCAAGTCCTTTATAAAGATGTTGAAGAGCACAGGGCCTGAGATGGAGCCCTGTGGAACCCCACTAGTGACAGGTCACCAGTCTGATGTCACTCCATTCACTATTACCCTCTGAGCTCGACCCATGAGCCAATTGCTCACGCACCACATGATGTGTTTATCCAGCTGTGGGCTGGACATTTTGTCCAGAAGGATCCTGTGAGAGACAGTATCGAAAGCTTTACCAAAATCCAAAAAGATGACACCAAATCGCTTCCTTGATCAACTAGGTGGGTTACCTTGTCATTAAAGGAAATCAGTTTTGATAAACAGGACTTTACTCTCATGAAGCCATGTTGACTGTGACCAGTGACAGTGTTATTATTCATGTATTTTTCAATACCTCCCAAAATAATCTTCTCCATAACTTTACCAGGCACTGAAGTGAGACTGACAATCCTGTCGTTTCCAGCGTCCTCCTCAGGGTCCTCCTTCTTGTTCTTCTTGAAAATTGGGGCAACATTCACCAGCTTCCAGTTGACTGGGACATTTTTCTCCCACTTATAAAAAAGCAAAAGAGAGAAAAGCAAACAGAAGGGAAAGTTTGTTTATGAAGACAGAAATGTGGGGAATGAATTTATCTCTGAGTGTCTGGGCTTGGCTGCAGAAAGACCATGTCAGAAACAAATGCTTTAAAAGAGTGTTTTGTTTCTTCCCTAATAGTTGCATGACATCCTTAGCAAAAGCTGTTATTTCATTTAACTTTTATATCCTTTAAAAATCTGTGTAGAAATTAACTATACAACTATGAGCTAAGATCCTTGTAAGGCGTGGCAGGTCAACTTTATGACTTAACAATCTTTTAGTATTTGAATTAATAATTTTGGTTTTCCAATAATAACTTTTGTTTTGTACTTTTTTTTAGTAAACAAGTTATGTAGATTAAGGAGAGTGTTAATGTTTTAGAAGGGAGAATGAGCTTTTATTGCTCCAATCTTCCTTTTCTTTTCTTTTGGGCTGGTCTCAAATATTGCTTTCCATCCTCAGTTTTTGATCTGCAGGCAAAATAATCCTGAAAAAAAGAAAGAAGGGTGTTGTTTGACTTCTCATTTATCTGTATCCACATGATTCTGTCACTGGATTTTTGAAAAGCCACCAGGGAAGCGCAGGATGGTGGTGAGAGGGGAAGCAAGGGGTGGCAGTAGGAAGACTGGGGTCAGGGAAGAGAGGTAAGGAGTCGGTCAACATAGCCTGTAAATTTTGAGATAGCTGTCTAACTGGCTTTGTTTTGGGAGTATAGACTTTCTCACTCTTAAGTGACCAAATTATTTTTCTTTTTGTCCACCTTGGACTGTGGAATGATGAGGCCCCCAGAAGAGTAAATTAGAATTTGATGGCTGTGGTAACAGAGAGGCTGAAAAGTCAATGAGGTTGTTAAAACAACCCTTTCTTCCCATGTGTTGCCATACATGCCAGCACCAAGTGTTCCTGACAACAGTGAGAAAATAAGTGAGATAAAATTCCAATTAGATCAGCTTAATTCAGTTATGAAGGTGATGTTCTACATATCCAGAGAAAGGAGTGAGAGCAAATACCAAAGGTGCCATAAAACAAACTCCAAGCATAATTTATAGATAACAACATTAAGAAGTCTTGTGGGTTTTTTACTTTCCTCCTAGTTCACAAGGAGTCATTTTTCTAACATGTTCTCTATTCATGGTCCCCTTAGATTTTAATAACGTATTCAGCTAGTGTCGGAAGTAATTCCGGTAAATACAACAAAATGTCACTACAGTACTAATAAGATATTGTGAAGTTATTGAATATAAACTCGGAGAAATTTGGAAAAATAATATGTATAAACAACAAAAAAATTAATTAACATTGAATATATAAATTCAAATTGTCTTAAATAACCTCTAAATTAAGAAGTGTGCTAACCTGAAAAAATTGAGGGTGGCAAAGCTGACCATATGAAATATCACAAATATTGTTAGACAGGTCTTTTAGCAGTATCTTAGGGCTAGTTGTTTTCCTCTGACTACACCCAATTTCCATTACTAAGAACTAAAGGGACATGAAAAGTTATCTAATGCAGGTTTTATTCTGTCTCCAGAGAAGACAGTATGTCCCATAGTCAAAGTCCTAAAACTTTTTAGAGTTTAAGGCCTTATTTGAGGCAAATTTGGACTGTATAAATATTTTATGATGATATTCTTTTGATAGAAAGGCACATTAGTATCCATAATGCTGCTGCTTCATTTGAGAACACATGCAGGATCACTCTTGAAGAGAAAAGACAACGCAGAAAGAATCGTGTCTTGTCGATATCACCCAGGGAGTTTTTCCACTGTACCTTTTGTCTGTCTCACATTGGCCTTTTTAGCCATCAGCGTGCTTGTAGAAAGTGTGGATAGAGCCCTTCTCAAATCTTCGTTTGCGAAGCCCAGCCATGATGAAGGATCAGGCTTCTTGTAATTAGGCCTTAGTCTTGAGCACATACATAAAGAAAAAACAAGAGGAGAATGCACAGGCTTTGTTTTGCATTGTGCCTAGGACAGAGATTTTAAAAGTCTTCTAAGAAGATAAGAAGATTATTCTCCACTGAATATATTTATTGCCTATTTTCTATATTTTTAATTAATCCAAGATTTCAGAGTTTTTCTTGATCTGCAGCAGGAACCAAGATGTTATCCTCTGGCTTTATGAGGGAGATAGAAAAAATGGAAGAAGCAGCAACTAATGACCTGCTTATAGGTTCAGAAACTTGCCATACTTCGAGCATGTTGCATGGGGCAAGGTAACTCTTTAGTAACTTAAAAAAATCTCATTAAGTCCTGCAGCACGACCAAAATTGCATTAATTCCCACTGCAGGGTCCTTTGACATTGTCAGTGGTTTTGTTTTCTCCCACTGTTGGCATATTACAACTCTGGATTTTTTTTTCACTTCTATACTCTAAGTCTTCAGTTAGCAGATACTGAGAAGCAGTATTTGGCACAGGAATCTGTCAATTTTTTTTTTTTTATTAGGCTTTTGCTTGTGATTATAAAATTCTGGATTTGTTGATCTCAGTCCATCAAGTGTGTGTCACTAGCTGTGTTTCTAAAAGCTTTTGATCAGTTTTCAATTAGAATGGTGATACTGAAAATGGAAGACAGGCATGATAACAGCAAGAATGTGGAAAAGGAAATGACAAGTGGAGACAGAAAGTCAAACAACTTAATGTACTCAAGTTGGGCGTACTAGATAATCTCTTTGCAGTACTGCAGGAACTCACACATGAAGTTGTAGATCCAGCAGCAGAACTTTGTAATAAATCTCTTAAATTGGGAAATGTTAGTTATGTGCAAGGCTTTAGAACACTTCAAAAAAAACGTAAATGAAAAGAGAATGCAGCATAGATTCAGCCAACTTGCATTTTACCAAAACAATATGATATCTTTTTTAGATGACTGATTTTCAAAGACGAGGAAATCAAAATCACTCTAATTTCTTAGAAATAGAGAAAAGAATTTTATGTGACTTCCTGCAAAAAATGTATTTAGTTAAGGTATGGACAACTGGATTAATTTAAGAATTGTCAGGCATGCCCAAATCAAAATATTTTTATTCAAAAATTCATTGAGTGATTCCAGACTAATGATCAGACTAATCATCTTGACACAAAAACTAGGAGTATGCAATGATTTTTACTAATGTCACTAGAAAGTATTTTTAATACAAAGAAGGACAGGAATATCTTATGAAGGACTGAATAATTCTCAGTACACAAAAATTCCTGCGTAGTAAATGTAATAGTACGATAGTGAAAAATTGAGAAATGGTGAACTAAGGGGAATTTCTGCTATAAGATAAACTGACTGAAACAAATGAGAAGGGGATTAATTTTGGAGAACTAATTGATCATAAGATGAAAATGTGCTTGTATCATGAAGTATTCTGAAGCTAGGAAATTTAATAAAACAGCTGTAATCTTAGGTGGTATCCTGTGAAATATTTCTAGTAGATCTGTCATTGTAATACCATTATCAAAGAACATTTTGAGTAAGGGAAACTTCAGAAGAGCCTCCCAGAGTGGCATATTTGTGCACTATTCTGCTTTTCTATCTATAGATTCATTCAAGCTGGAGTGGGAGAAGAGGAAAGCTACTAGCAGAGCAAAATGCTGAAGAGTCAAACAAAATAGCCTGGCTTATTTTTTAGTGCAAGGAAATGACTGATGAGAAGGCATATTTTTCTCTATCAGTAAAAAGATAAAAGCTATGTAAACTGAAGGACACAGCTGGAATCAAAATACAAGGGTGAAAAATGGCTGATAATTTATGTAGGATGGAAGGTTCTTAATCATCAGAAGACTTCTAGCTCAGTCTTCTTATATTATTAATGGGTGTTTAAAGCACCCATGTGGTTTCAAGACAGAATTTGGTAAATGTATTAAGGAGAATAATATCTGATTATGTATGTATTATGACTATATGTACTGCCTGGAAAATGGAATCTACTATTCACCCAACAGTCCTATACTTACACAAAAACTGTCTAAATCATAAGCTCTCTACCTTTACAAAAAAAAAGGCAATTTTTACTTTTCTTATTGCTCTCCAGATCTATTTTGTTCTCAGACAAGCCTTCGAAAGTTTGAGGGCTTCAATCCTACTTATTTACTGATAAAATTCTCATTTTTCAAATCGCCACAGTACTCCAGGGTCTAAGAATTAGAATTCTGGCTTATAATAACACCCCAAGCCCCAGCCAATTCTACATGGTCAGGAGAGCCAAGAAGCTTCAGCCAGGCAGTTCTCCCCTGAGACCTTACAATGACAAGGAACAGACAACTTGGCTTTTTTATGCCTCTTCATAAATCTCTGATGTGCACACATTTTGAACAGTTGTGTGCCATCCTGTTTCCCCCTCCCCCGTGTCAAGAAGGATAATGTAGCAATAAGTAAATGCTTGGGGAAGGATGCTCAGGGATTTCGAAAGGCATCCATCCATGCAAGACACAATAAATTAGGATTGGACTCTTCAGCCTGGCAAGAGGTGACTAAGGAAGTATATCATTGATACCTATGAAATATAGGGACAGTCAGCATGGATCAATTGCTTACTGCTTCTTCCAGTAAAAAGAAAAAGGAAAAGGATATTAAATGAAACTAGAATGAGACAGGTTCTACACAGAAACAAGGGAGGCCTGTTTGCAAGTAGCATGCAGTCAAGTTGCATAACTCCTTGCCTCAGGATGCTGCCAGACCTGGCTCAGAAAACCTCTAATCTGTCTACTGGAGATAAGCCAGTATCCTGGAGAAGCATCATTAAAGCTTGACCTGATATTACACTTTTCCAGCCTTCACTGCTGCCAGCATCAATTGGGTGGGGTGGAGTTCTGTTTTAACCTAACGCTTCTCTCTTATATTAAGTGTGGTAAAAGCTGGAAAGGGTAGCTCAGCTTTGGAGCTTGAAGAGGAATCATACTCTTGTCTGATCCACATCAAGTTTGTGTATGGATGTGACCACAGGTCTTCTGCAAGCTGCACATCAAGAAAATCAAGGATTATTTCTTTTCTGAGTGCCCCACAGGCAGTCAGCTGAAGATACTTGAAAGTACAGCACAAAACCAGCAACACAGTCTTTTCTCAAAATAATTCTGATAAATTCAAATTGGTTAAGAGAATATTGCTGGGCATTTCAATGGGGTCTGGTGCAATGACCAATCAAGGTTTCATCCTGTCTCCAATATGCTGCCATTTTTGTAAAAGTCCGTTACAAACATGCTTATAGGTCTCAGCTGTTTCCTTCTCCATCAGAATCAGTTTTAATTCTTGCTTTTCCTATCTCTCAAGCCCCACAAAACGAAGTTAGAAGGGAGCTGCACTGCAGCTAATTGGAAGGAAATGAAGAACATTCAATTCATCCTCCTATTTAATTAAAAATAGAATTGTTCCATTCAGCTTCTCACATGCAATACTGGTGAACATGTGTGACAGAGCAGGTTTAGCCTTTAACTGGAGATTATTCACAAGAAGCAGCAGACTTGGCTTGCATTTCAGAGGGTAGGCTGTGCTTCCAATGCTTTGTAGGAAGAGAAAAAAAATGATCTGTTTACTTGCAAGCTGAACATACTTTATGTGGAAATTACAGGGAGATAATCAGTGTAAAATCCCATGCCATGGTTTTCAGAATAAAACCACAATATAAATTAGTACGGAGAAAGTTGGCTGCACCTTTGCCTTACTCTCCTTAATGGCAATACTTTACAGTTTTCTCAGTATTTTCAAGCTGTAGGATTTATGAAGCATGCAGATTTGGTTTTGTTTGGTTTTTTGTTGTGTTCTTTTTTGACATTACATAAGTAGGAAGAGTTTTGATCTTCTTTATCTCCTTTTTGTTTTAATCTTTTCTGTATGTCAAGCAATATGAAATTGTGACACAGTGGAAAGATGTTTATTTATGACACGTCATCCCACAGGTCCAATAAAGTAGTTTCAAGAGTATTTGGCAGTTTTGACTTTCAAGATGGCCATTATCTCCAAGAAGTGGAGACTTTGTTAAGTTCCTTTGAGAAATTTCAAAGAAGATGCGAGCTTTACATGCTTATTTTAGCATTCAAATACCAGACACAAATTTCTACTCATTTACTTAAAGCCATAGCTGGTAAATACTGCAGAAAGTTTCCCCTTTCTTTGTCATAGCATTTGTAGGTGCCAGGATATACACCTGTTAGTTTGCTTGATCCTTGGAGCATAGTAGTTGATTTCCCATGCCTGTTTAAAAAATTATCAGCTTGAAAACCAAAACTAATCAGGCAATTCCTTTGGTTCCAGTGCACCAAGCCTTCATGGATATCTGTTATACAACTGTTTTTAAGCAGGACATTTATCCAGCATAGAAATTGGGAGCTACTGTAAAACTCTTCTATCAATAGCAACGTTTGAAATATGTGCCTTGGTCTCCTGCTGTTCAAGCATTGCAAATTGTCAAATTATATGTGACGGACTGATGGTGATTTGTCTTTTTCATGACAGGGAAAAGTGTTTTTCCTAACCCTGGGAAAAAAAAACCCCAAACATTCAACTACATTGAGAGATTGTTCTGATCCCATTTAGCTGTTTTTTGCAAAATGTTAGTTTGTTTTAACAGGCAAATATAAATTTCTCCCAAGACAGTATTTTATAATTCATGTGGGTCTTTTCCATATTAACAATGTTGTATAAATTTTATAAAAATTCTGTGATTGCAGAGCCTATCTGGCAACTTGTATTAAAGAATATACTTATATATTAAGCTACAGGAAGATTAAAATATATTTTATGTTTATTGCTTGTACTGGTATACTACAAAGAGAAAGCTATTCAGTCAGAGCTACACAATACCTCACTTCACCTATGAAGGAACATCTGTGGTTGTCCATGGTGGAAAATACTTGTGGTGTGAACAGTGAATGAAGTATAGAAGTGCATTCCAGTGTGAACGTATTGAACTCTGGGGATAACTGTGCTGGAGCGAAATTTGGGTGCCGCAGTTGCATATGTGCAGCAGAAGCACTACTTCTTAGGTTCAATTATTCTTCACATAATGACTGTGTTGTAGCTGTCAGAAAATATTCTCCTCTTTTCATCACACTGTAGGATAGACAGCATCTGTTAAAAAGATCCTAAAATAGAGCTGGTGTAAGATGTAAAGAGCTTCTAAAAAAAATAAAACAGGGAGAAAGGAGCTACAATTTTTCAGACAAATGTAAGGGTCATAATTTTCTGTACTGCTTAGTTAGTGGAATCAATATATAGTAGCAAAATTTTTAAAAAATCAAATCTTCATTACCCACTGTTGCTGGCATGTAGCACAAAAAATAGCAGGTAGGATGGAACAACATTAAAAATAGGTCCTTGCAATTTTTGTTAAAATACACCTGTTCAGGATCACATTCTTAAATAACTCATTGAATTAGCTAAACCTACTCTTTGCTGACATCTTTATTAGATAATAATGTTATATATTCATTGTCTATAACCCACTGAAATTCATCAGCTGTGGGTAATTGAGTATTCTGTAATGAATCGAGTTCAAATTTACTCAAGTGTAAGAGTAATTTTCAACATGACTAATACCTTGTATTTCTGGTTCTAAATTTTCTTCAACATGTTTGTCATTTTTGAGAACATTAGGATGGACTTCTTTTATCTCTTTTGCTGGTGACCCTTCATTTAGATTAATCTATAATTTTTTCTATATCTATACAGGTGGTCATACTTATGTGTAAGAAATAATGCAAAAAGAAAAAGGCAAAAATGAGAATTAAAATCTTGTGGAAATTTAAAAACAGTATTAGTAATACTGAAAACATGATTTTTAGCATGAAACTGATGTGGCTTAGACTCACATGTTTGTCAATAATATCACTAAATTTATACCCCTTAATGAGTATTTATAATCATAAAGTTATAGGTTGGTTGGAAGAGACATTAAAGATCATCTAGTTTCAACCCCCTTGTCACGGGCAGGGACATCTTCCACTACACCAGGTTGCTCCAATCCCCATCCAGCCTGGCTTAGAACACTTCCAGGGATGGGACATTCATAACTTTTCTTGGCAACCTGTTCCTGTGCCTCATTACTCTCACAGTAAAGAATTTCTTCCTAATATCTCATTTAAACCTACCCTCTTTCAGTTTAAAGCGGTTATCCCTTGTCCTGTCATACTATAAATATACTACAATAATGATACATAATATTTTGAGAATTCAGAACTAGTATTGGCTCTGTTTAGCCTACTCTGGGCATAGCTGTTCATGTCCATTATTTGGCAATTTGTAAGCTACTTTCCTCAGTTTTCTATTTCTGTGGCTTTTTTTTTCTTATCGTGTCAAAAAAATTCCTTTTACAATTTTGGGAGTCTAGAATCTGACATTTGAGCTACTCCCAAATGTCAACATCCTTGACGTGCTTATTAATGGACTGTAGCATGCAGCCTACCCAGCCTCCCTTCACTAGAGCCAAACATACCATCACATTGGTCTCTGTGACTGAAAGAGGAAGCCCTGTCAAGGGATTCACAAACTGCCCTGCAGCGTTACACCCCTACAACAGAGAGATGCTTGTAAAACTTGCTGTCATTTTCCTAGCCGTGGTATTGGGTCTACCACTCGGAGAAGGAATTTGATGAGACAATATGGAGACAGTTGCATGAAACCCAACCAGCCCACTGGGGAGGCACTCTGAGATGCTGATGCGTTTTTGACACCTGCATCCGCTGGATGTCCACAGAGGAATGCTTCACTTGGCTGGGCTCAGCCTCACCACACATAACCAGAGGTCCGTTCAGCTTTCAGCTGCTGTCATTTGGACCACCGCTTATTAAGCCCTTATCAAAGGACTGTGCTGAAGAATAATAGAACTGTTTTTAGAGACATAACATGCTCTACACAGAAAATTCATTTGACCAAGCTTGAAGTGGAAGCTCTTTGAAATTAAAATGCATATGACCTTTTAATAATTTCTGTACAGCAGCATTTACATCTGACCTATTGTGTAAAAAGTAACTAACTGCACTTATTCATATCCTCTTACCAGAGCTTGCCCTTCTTGTCAAGATTGCAGAATACAGCTCTAATCAGATGGTTCAGGTCCTCACCTGCTGTGAAAGACTTACCAAGTGGACACTGAGCTTTATATTAACCAGACTGTTCTCTTTTGGAAAAAAATCTCAGCTACCTTTTTGGGATAATTTTAAGTGTCCTTCAGGCCTAGAGATCACCTTTATGGCTCAGAGTGCAGTTTGATTTAGAGAAAGAGCAATGCCAAAATCGTATAAATTTCATAAATATACTTCATGTAAACTCTCTGGTGAGAGAGCTTCTCAGCTGATAGGGAAAAAAGTCCCCTTCAAATCGAAAATGTTGTTTGTTCTTTTTCAGGGCAGGTGGTAGGGGATGCTCTTGAGGAGATAAAAATGGCTTTTATTTCCTTTCCCTATGCAGAAGATCAAAAAAAGTAAGCAACTGCCAGACTTAATGAGCCATGCTGAAGGGCTGCATTCTGACGGAATTAATGCATCATTTATAAAGTATTTCGTAGGAAAATTATTTAGCGAATCACATATCACTTTGATGTCTTTTAATACTCCTGCTTTTTAATATTTATGTAAAGAATTTAGCAGTTACAAATGGCAAGATCATGCATGGCAATAGCTGGAAGAACATGTTCTGGGATCATTGGTGTGGAATGGTAACAATTAGGAGAATTAGGAAGAATCAGTACACACTGCAGGTTTTGGGACCTGAATATGAGTCTTTGACTTGAACCCAAATAAGCGTCACTCAGCGTGGTGGAGAGATAAAGATGGTCCTGGCAGCTGTATGCTGCCTTTGAATGATGGTGCCCTGCTCATTCCAGCTGGGGCTAAAAGGCTCTGAGCAGAGATCTGGCAAGCCTGCTCTTGTCCAAAGTGAGGGCCCTGCAGAGTTGCTGTAGAAGGAAACAAAGAACTAAATGATGTCTGTCCACTAGACCTCTGTAAGTGGGACTGAGTACTCCCAAATCACCCCTGCAGATGCATCTGCACAGGTCCTGTTTCCAAAGACCATATTGTCTTCAGTTCCTGCTTCCTGGGACTCCTACTGCATTGTAGGAAGAAGACAAATGGCTGAAACAAGATGTAGGATGAGACAATAAACACAGAGCTACGCCAATTCTTTCCTTGTAATGGTCTGAGAGAAAAAAATATCTCTTTCTCTCAGTAAAAAAGAAAGTGTGATATCAAAGAACATCAGGAAGGGCTTCTACAGGTATGTTAACCAGAAAAGGAAGGCTGAAGAAAGTGTACCTCCCCAATGAACCATGCTGGAAAACTGGTAGCAGTGGATGACGAGAAGGCTGAGGTACTCAACAATTTTTTTGACTCAGTCTTCAATGACATCTTCTCTTCCCACACCACTCAAAGGGATGGACAGCAGGATGGGGACTGGGGGAGCAAACTGTAGGGGAAGATCAGGCTCATGACCATCTGAGGAACCTGAATGTACATAAGTCTATGGGACCCAATGAGATGCATCCCAGAGTCCTGAGGGAATTGGTTGATGTAGTTGCCAAGCCACACTCTGTGATATTTGGAAAGTCATGGCAGTAAGGTGAAGTCCCAGGTGACTGGAAAAAGCGATATATTG
This sequence comes from Platyrinchus mystaceus, assembly GCA_035041135.1. Lineage (NCBI taxonomy): Eukaryota > Metazoa > Chordata > Aves > Passeriformes > Tyrannidae > Platyrinchus > Platyrinchus mystaceus. The sequence continues at coordinate 118,645,277 of JAWWLV010000088.1, forward strand.
TACACATTTTTTAAGAGGGTAGAAAAGAGGACCCTGGGAACCACCAACAACAGCCTCACCTCTTTGCCTGGGAAGATAATAGAACAGATCCTCCTAGAAGCTATGCTAAGGCACATGCAGGACAGGGAGGTAATGTGAGACAGCCAGCATGGCTTCACTAAGGGCAAGTCCTGCCTGACCAACATGGTGGCCTTTTATGATGGAGTGACTACATCAAGTGGACAAGGGAAGAGTTACAGGTGTAATTTATGTGGACTTCTGTAAAGCCTTTGACATGGTTGCCCACAACATCCTTCTCTCTAAATTGGAGAAAGATGGATTTGATGGGTGGACTGTCAGATGGATAGGAAAGCATTTGGACAGTCACATCCATACAATAGTGGTCAATGGCTCAGAATCCTGATGAACATCAGTGACAAGTGGTGTCCCTCAGGGGTCCCTTTTGGGATCAGTGTTGTTTCATATCTTCTTTAATGATATAGATCGAGTGCACCCTCAGCCGATTTGCAGATGACACCAAGCTGAGTGATGCAATTTTCACCCCTGTGGGATGAGATGCCATCCAGAAGGATCTGGGCAAGCTCTAGAAGTGGACCAATGGGAATCTCATGAGCTTTAACAAGACTAAGGGCGAGGTGCTGCACCTAGGTCAGGGCAACCCCCAGTGTCA
>JAWWLV010000088.1:118646046-118664153 GCA_035041135.1 Platyrinchus mystaceus
TGCGCAGGCTTGAAAGGTGGGAACACCTTTCCCAGATCTTCGTTCGCGAAGACTGGCCACTTACCATTACCTTTACCATTTACCATCCCACTCTAGTAACTCTGGCCTCTGGCTTAACATCTTTAAGCATAATTTGGCAAGCAAGAAATGAACATTGCCTTATACAAATTCTTAACCACAGTCCCTTTGCTCTTAAAAAGGCACAGATGAATCAGAGGGCTCTGGAAAAACAAGCAAGTCCTAAGGCAGATCCTTTTTGACCTGTTATTCGTCTTTTTTGCAACTAACATTTCAGGCCAGGCGAAGTTCCTGTTCTTTCATCTGCCCTGGCAAATTCGTATTAAGGAACAGCACACCTAAAGTAGCACCTTCCAAATGTGGTCTCACTCCTCTGTCTCCTTTTTCCCACACATAAAGACTGAGGACATGTAGGTATGCAAGTTATATTGTTTAGTTCAGCAATTAAATGCAAATTTGCAGTCCCTTTGTATGGTTTTGCCATTCACTTTAGCTCTAAATCATTCCTTCTGGGCAGAACAACTGTCTGAAGTATTTCATAGTACCTTGCTTTTTCTTCAAATGGACAGGATTCCAGCATAGAAGTAGAATTCCTACTTGGAGCCAGAAATATCCTAGCTTATCAGAGAGGAAATTGGGCACTGGATTGTGTCTGGATTCCTTGTGCATCCCTGACATTTGTTCCTGAACCTGTGACTCTTTGCTAATACACTCAGTTTTGTGTAAAATTTAGGTAGAACTAAATGTACTGGCAATCCTGGTGTGAGAAGTTCCAAAACTCAGTTTTGGTAGCACTGCATAATTTCACTGCATCAGGAATAGCTTAAGAGGGCTCTTCTCTTATTGTTTTTGTACTTTGCCCGGGGATAGAAAAGTATTACCTTTCTCCTCCTCCCTCAGTGAATATGGGGATTTATATTTTCCTTGCAAGGATCTAGTTGATGCTGGAGACAGCTTAATGAACATTTTTTCATTTCCTGTGGTCTGCACTATGTTCTCTAGGAAAAGGGGAAAAGAAAGCTCTCATACAAAAAACTCCAGGTTGTTTGGTAAAAAAACCCACAGTGAAATGATTCTTTTGACCCCCTCTGGCAGCCTGCTATTTACTGATTCTACCATTTTCTATGCTTCTGAAAAAATTGTTCTTTCAACAAGTTAAAAGCTCACTTGGTTTGCCTGCACACTCTAATGGAAAGATAAATATGCCTTCTCTTTTTCCTTAGTATGTAGCATGAAAATAGACAAGATCATTGGGATACATGTGGAGAAGCATGACTGGCTTCTAGTATTGGATTATAAAATGCAATTTGGGATCACTAAGAGCAAATATATATTTTAAAAACCTGATAAAGTACTTATTTTGGAAGGTCAAACATAGCAAGTGATTTTTTAAACTATTTTTAATGGGTTTTTTACTTACAACATTTGCCATTTCAGAGGAAATCACATTCAACTCTATTTTGGCAGATGATAGGGCAGGAAAACTATTTGTAGCATCCAGAATTGATTGAAGAATACCATTATTAAATGGGTTTTAGAGAAAAATAACTGTTTTGTTCATTCAGAATGTTTTCATCATGTAATCTTTCCTAAAAGACACTGTAAGTAAATAAAACTGTCTTGCTATTTAATACAAAAGTTTAACCAGTTATGATATGAATAAGTGGAGAAGGATTTAGAGAACTTGATTTTAAGCACTGTCTGTTTAACAGATTTATTAAAAACTCTTCACACTTCAGTAAACTTTACACATGGTACCTTTCATTCATTTCCTCCTTTTCAGGTTGAATGAGAATATGCAATGCAGGTATTGGTTATTCATCTTTACTCTTTATGTGTTTTTTTTTTTTCCTTTAAACAAGCAAGTATTATTGGCTTTTATTAAGACTTGTAAGTGAATAAAACCCCTGATAGTACAATTCAGAGAACACAGGAGTATGACACATTGCAGTGATTGAGGGGAACACTCCCCCTTTGCCCCTCCTCCAAGGGCCTCAGGATGCCTGAAGGAGACAAATGGAGACCACGAGGAGCAGGGCAAGAAAGAGGCTTTATTGCTCTGGGTCAAGGATTTTATAGGTCTTTGCGGGATGTTAACTACACCCAATGAGAATCCAGAGGTAACAACCAATGGAAACAGGGTATATAAAGGAAACCAATGAGAAAACTTATACAAATTTTTACGGACAGTTTCAGGCATTCTGGGGTTTTGGGGGTCTCTGGGAAGGGGGAAGATGACTCAGGGAAAAAACAAAGGAATTCATCTTGTAACTTATTTACACAATAGAAAGAACTGATTTTAAGGCACTTTGGTTAACTTCTTCATTTCCTTCATGAATCCACTTCTTACAGGATTTTTTCCATTCTTGAAACTGTTTTTCCTTTACCACAACACATATCTCTGAATACATTTGGAAATAAAATACTTAAAACTGACAGCTATTTTAAAACCTTCTTATGTTAACAATCGTATTTCCAGATGATATTCATTAATTTAATAAACCCAGCAGGTTATCTCTAAGTAGTAAAATTGTTCTTCATTCACAGAAATGCATCCTAGTGTGACATTTCTCAAAACTAAATTTTTCCTTTGCTTAAATTTTTCTGGCTAAGAAAAAAAAAAAAAAAAGCTCTATTAAAACACTTCACTTAGTTGTTGCTTTCTGTGAGAAACAAAATTACATTTTTCCATTTCCCTAAAATTGTATATTTATTTTGTTTTCAAACAAAAATTTACTGGTCATTTTTAGAGAACTTATTTCATTTTAATGAATAATGGAAATATTTATGAATCTGCTTAGTAAATAATGTGTGTAATTGAAGTCTGTGCTGGGGTGTATAGAAGAACTCATGAAGATAAAAAATATTTCTGTGGGAAGCATAGAATGAAATCTAGTTTAAGTTTCACCTAACAGACAATAGAGTACATCTATTTCTCTGTCACATTTGCTGGTGTGTATGCAGAACAGACATGATCACATACAGATTTACCCAGTAATTCACAAGAAATAAGAAACTGAAATTTACTCACACCTTTTCTCCAGCTGCTGCTTCTCACATACTCTCCTGTACTGGTTAGCAGCAAAGAGAAGCTGTTGTTTTGGAAGAAGTCAGTGGAAGGCATCCAAAGTGAGAGTCCTAGAAGATTATCTATCTTTACAAGTTTTTTTTGGATTTTGACATTATTTTGTTAAGGGCAAAATGGAACTTTTCCAATATTTATTTATGTAGTTTTATTTAATTAACCAAGCATGTTACCGTGTTACCTGACACCCAGAAACGGAGCTGTTCCTGTGGCAAACTGTTACTCAGAATGAAGTAAATACTGCAGAGTGTAAAACAGGCGTCATATCTGGGGCCAAATTCAGATACAGAGTCAGCTGATGTAAACCACACTTTGCTAAATGCACATGCAATATCTTATACTCATGAAATCTTAACCCCAAAAAGAAGGATTAAGAACATATGAGGAAGCATAAATTAAAGGGTGCATGTCTTTTCCCCACTTCTTCTTAAACCTTCTTAAAGAGAGCAAAGCTGAAAGGCAAAATGAAGTATACCCTCCCAGTTTCCCCGTTTGCAGTGGGCTTTCTTATCCAGGGCAATTGCAAGTGGCTTCACCAGACTGGCACCCAACCTGTGGCATAGCATCAGTAACAGCCACATGGGTGTGTGGACAGACTGGCCTATGCCTGTAAAGGACCCATGAGGAACAGAGCATGAAGCCAAGCAACTCTGAGAGTATCACAGGTTCTACTAGAGGCATGGTAGCCACACAAGATGGATCAAATTGAGGCCTTTTTTTATTTCTCTGACCCACTTTTACAGCTAGTCATACATGCATGATTTCCACTGCCATCTCACAGGCTGGTTTACAGTCTTCTGGGATTTATCTCCCTTCATCTGAAGGTGCTTCAGCACACCTTCTTGTCTTTCCTCATGACCAGGCCCTAAATTCACATCAGTTTTAAGCAATGCTCTTGTTGCACAGAGGAGGCAGTGGAGCTTCCTTGAGCACATGACTAAACTTCAGGCATATTATAGCTCCTGTCAGACTCCTCTGACCACTCAGAGACAGGAGGGGAGTAGGGAAGTAGAAAGGCAGGAATGATGTGCCTTTTTCTATACAGCTACCTTGCTTGCATTTTGGGCATGGCCTTCCCTCTCACTGCAGTGCAGAGAATTGTTACACCAACCCATTTTGCTGTAAACACAGAGGGAAGGACTTGACTTCAGTCCCATTTCAATGCCATTCCCAAGTATCAAACCCCTTGTCTTTCAATCACCACCTAAGGATATCTGAGATAATTTCTGCACCTTGGTGGCAGAGTGAGATGAAGTCTATGTCTCTGACTTTAATGTGTGGTGCTCATGATGGCTTCTGCAACAAGGCCATGTGAATCTATATCCTTTTGAGGTTATTTTCTTGAAGCTTTAAGGCCAATCGGTGTTCACAATCACACAGTGTCTTTCGAAGACAGCACTTGATTTTAAACTCAGATGCTTTGCGTTTCTAGTCCTTAAAGTAGAGTAAACAATAAATCAAATGTGTGTATTTGGCACCTGACGCTTGCTGTCTTCTGCATTCTTACAAGGCAGTCAGCTCACACTTCCTTTTGGGAGACTGGCTTAGGGCTCGTCTCAAAAAGTTCCTTGCTTTACTCTGTTGTCCTCAGTTCCAACTACTGCTGCATCAAGGTCTATTCAAAACTGTGGTCCTTCTTTTCCCTTGCAGTCACATTAAATTAATATGAGCTGTTTCTTCTGATGTAGGGAGAAAAATTGCATTGGTTCATAAATTCTCAAAGCTGAGGTTCAGTTAGTGGCTGTCTACTCAAGCAGGTACTTATTGCTTACTCCCTTTGCTCTGAAAAAATAAAAAATATTCTCTTTAATTCAGTAACCATGTAGAAGTGCATGGGGGAAAGTAGAGTATGCCCTTTACAGAAAGATAATGCAAATAATTGTATTCTTCAAAGCCTGTTCCTGTCACGCAAACTGCGTCCTTGCCATAGCATGTTCCCTGTATACTCTTCTTCTTGTCCAGTTGAGGTTAGAATTAATTAGCCTTTGATGTCTCCTCTGTCACTTCTTGTGACAAATCCTCTTGGGTTAGTCTTTAGCATGGATCTATCTACCACCAGTTCTAACTGTCTCAGTGCTAAACAGATGTAGTTTTTTGCTTTGTAACAAGAGAGTAGCTCCCTTACATAAAGTGACAGAATATCCAAAGGACTTATCATTCTAATTGGAAGTTTAGTGATACGAGATCCTTACTGGTAAGCCACTAAATAGGCTCCTAAGGGTTTTTGTTGTTTGGTTTTTTTTTTGCTTACTAGGGTTCCAAACACACAGATCATTTAGTTATAAATAAAGAGCAGAAAATTAAGAATTAAATTAATTCTTATTTTGGATTGAATTTTCCTCAGAGTATTTTTCATGATTTGGGAGCTGATGCTGACTATCTCAAACTTACTGATCTTTTTAAACATAAATATTTGTGGTCATACCCTGTGTTCTGTCATTCTAAATATCGCCCTAGTGATAATTAAGATGCAACATAAATCATGGACAAAAACAACAAAAGTAAATGATTTATCCTAGAAATCAAAGACAAATAGAAATTCCATGTTACAGTTGGCACACATTTCATGCTTAAGAATGTATACCATTATGATATAAATAATCTGACAAAAGCAATATATGTAAAATCCATATTGTTGATGTTTTCTAAGTGGTCATATTTTATCCTAAGTAGCCGAAATAATTCATTCATTTGAGCCTGAGGTGCAATAATAACTTCAGACCTAAGAAGCATGAACATAACTAAAACAAGGATAGTTCTAACAGACATATTTTGCAGTCCTAAAGTAAGTGTCTTCTATCCATCTCCTCCGTAGCTTCACTTTTATTCACTATCAAACTGTACATAGATATTTCCTCCACAAGTTGGTGAGTACAGTGTTTATGTAAAGTAAATGGCCATGAATATTGTTGACCACTGACGATGTAAAAGGCTTTTGCTAGATACCTGTGCTGTGAAGTCTTTTAGAATTACAGTAACACTGACCAAGGTAGCCATGTAGCTGTGTCCCTGCTCTCTTTGGGCAGATGTTCACACATTTGTATTCCAGCCAGATGAAAGTGATGAGCCAACTATTGTGTTTAATAAAAAGGAATTGAGGAACTTTATCTCATCAAGTTCTATACAACTCAGTTTTGAGTGTATTTTGTCTTGGAAGGCTTGTTTTGTAATAAATCAGAGACCATTAAGACATCTGTCAGCTAATTTTACCAAACTTTAACGCTTACACTTTCTCTCACTAAGCCCAAAAAATATATTTACACAGTATGCCTTGGATATTTTAACTTGAATAAATCTAAAACACTGCAATATTTTACTTATACAGAAATGCATAATCATTTTGGAAAACAAAAAAAAAAAAAAAAAGAAGAATTACATGTTTCAATTCCTAGAAATGAACCATTAAAGGGTTATACTATAGCTAAATAGTGTTTATATCATAGTATAATACTAATTATGTTCCTACCTAGCCAATGGGTTGGCTTCTTCATTGTCATGAAATTCCAGCTGCAAGGAAGCATGGCCTGGACTTTACTTTCCAGCCTCTAGCTTCTCCAGACAATTGAGTGTGAAGTCTTCTTCACACTCTTCAAATGGAAAAAGGATAACTCACATTAGTTGACTCTCTATGACCAGAGGGAACACCATTGTTGATGGGTTTTGTTCTACACTGTGACCTGCTGCCCTCTCTAAATCATAAATCAACTCTTCAAATTGAAGAGTTTTCTTTCATTTGTTTTGATAAATCTAATAATTTCCCTTCCTGACTTTCACTGAAAATCTCTCTCTCCTTATGAAAGGTATGAAACACAGGAGACTTCATGCTCTTTTTTCCTAGTACAGCAAACTTTATAGGTGTCAATTCTGTCCATTACCATGGCAGCATTTTTTATCAAAACATCCAAACAGAGATAGTCAAATGGATTTTGTTTCAATTTTGACTACATAAGAATGAATCCTAAGACTCGGGATATTAAAATGCTACCAAATAGAACCTTCAAGGAGAACACCATGTTTTTTCCAGGGCCATATTTCTTGGTGTATTACAGCTCCTGAAGATGTGAAAAGTACCCTTCGATTCCAACTGAGAACATATTCCTAGCAAAAGATAACTAAGAAAAGCAAACATTTTTTAAATACTTGTCTTTTATAAGTACATCAAAAGCCAAAAGACTTCTAAAAACTCAAGAGAAAAGATTGTTTTCTTAAAGCTGAGGTATTACCAATTCTTCTCAATAACTCAGATTAAAAAAAAAAAAAAGTTCAAGGAACACTAAGAAGTACCAACTTTCTGAAACTTCAGCAAGTTATTTTAAACAGGTCTCTTAGTTTCCTCCACTTTGCTGAGTATTGGGATATTTGAATCATTTAGCTTCTTTAACTGAATTATTTTGTGCAACACAAGGCAGATTTTGCAATATCAACAGCTCATCATGAAACAGAGCCAATGCAGCACCAGGAAATAGCTAAAGTAAGAGAAGAAACAGATTTGTTTAATTTTACACACATATTCCTTAGAAATCAGTGATGAGGGTAAAGAAAATCTAGAGCTTTCCTAAAAAATGTTTGGATAAAATTAATATTATATTTTTGAAGTTTTCCACAGACTGTCAAGGGTTTAGTAGTAGCTGTTGCCAAAACCTTAATTTCAGTCAGTTTTACTGCCCTTGACTTATTCTTAAAAGTATTTTTTCAAAGAACAGATTTAGAAGATAGTCAACAGTCAGGCTTTTAAAGTAGCAGGAATCATTAACATAGCATCTTTTAACAGTGCTTTCTGAGATGGTGGGGTTTTTTCTCTTTGGAAATACAATTAACATCCATGTTTACATTTATTAATGATGAATAGTGGGTGTATGTGTATGTAATGTGTACATGTGTATCTAAGCCTATAAGAGCAAATCATTTTTTCATACAAAATGTTTTCTGCAGGACTTACAGGAAAAAAGGTACAATCCAGTCAGTCTTCACACTGCAGTTTCACACAATTTCATAACTCTATACAGTCATACTTGTAGGGGTATATGGGTAAGAGAGGATTTGTCTATTTGACAGTTTCCAGGTATATGAAAAAATGCTACAAGAGACACAAGAAAGATAACACACATAAGTTATATGTGTTCTTTTGCTCTCTTTTTAGCTGCCAGTACTGAGGATTGTAACACTTAGAATATCTAATTGTTTAATCTGAAAAAATAAATGTGACTTTACTGACGATTTGGGATCATTTGACTCTTCTCTTTCTGTTCTGAATATCCTAAATGCACAACTTTCTCACAGTTAGAGAGTCATTCTCACAGTTATGGAATGGAGATGTCATCTTGGCATGATTTCTCTCAACTTCTGGAGTCTGATTATTTTATGTGTGCATATAATAATTGTAGTACGTGTCTTTTTTCTGTCCCTCAACCTTTCCTAGAATGCCACATGGCTAGCACTAAATTAAAAGGAGCATTCTTCAGTTTAAAGTGAAGTAAGACTTGAGAGAGATGTGGTCTGGAGTAATAAGGAAAACATGGAGATTGAAAAGTACTTAACATTACTTACTGCCATGTTTGCAAATGTCAAAGAGCATTCACAGATGGAGGGGTTTTTCTCTGTTTAAAGACTTTATTGTCCTCAAGAAAGACATGAAATATTTCCATGAAGATGTCAAGGGATAACAGGATGGTCATTAATACCAGTGTACTGAATGAGAAGGAAAAAAGGCAGAGTCAGGAATGCTTGTAATGCTGCAATGCAAACATGACCTGCAGCACAGAGCCCAACGGAAACAAGGAATACTTCAGAAACAGGGTGCATGAATTAACTCCTTTTCTGCCACCTTGGTCTCATCCCTCTAAGGTGCATTTTAGCCCTTTCCGGATGGGAGAAGACAAAATTTCAACAGTAAACACACAATTTCAGATATCTCAACTGCAGGGAGAGAAATAAATTCTAAATGGCTGGTTTGCTCGCTACCAGTGTGAGGGTACACCTGCTCCCACCTCATTTGTAGAACTCTCTGAAATACCAAAGATTTTAAAGAAACAGCAAGATTTACCAACAGCTTTTTACACAGCATCAAAGCACCAAAGGCAGGCACAATCAAGTAGAGTTTAGTTTTTACTGTTAAACATAGGGAATGTTTCAGAAACATGATCTCCAGGGAAGATGAGAATCAACTCCAAAACGTCTTCAAGGCCAACAGCTTCTGTATGGAAAACAGAAGGTCACAAAACTAAGTCTTTAGACTAAATAACAGCAGCTACTTCATCCCAGACATCAGTTTGATAGATATGCACTAAAATATAAAACAGCATTAGCCAAAGTCTAACAGTGAGGCAGTTCTATCAAAAAAGACAAGAAGGGGCAGGTGAGCAAGTTTTAGAATCATAGGATCATTTAGCCTGGAAAAGACGTTTAAGATCATCAAGATTAACTGTTGCTCTAGCACTGACAAGTCCAATGATAAAACTCTGTCCCCAAGTCCTACACCTACATGTCTTGTAAATACTCCCAGGGATGGTGACTCAACCACTTCCCTGGGCAAACTGTTCCAAGGCTTGACAACCCTTTCTGTGAAGAAATTTTTCCTATTATCCAATCTGAACTTCCAGTGGTGCAACCTGAGGCCATTTCCTCTTGTCCTACCGCTTGTTACCTGGGAAAAGAGACTAATCCCCCACCTAGCTACAAGCTCCTTTCAGTTAGTTTAGAGAGCAGTAAGGTTCCCCTGAGCCTTCTTTTCTCCAGGCTGAACAACCCCAGCTCCCTCAGCCACTCCTTATAAGACTTGTCCTCCAAAGCCTTCACCAGCTTTGTTCCCCTTCTCTGGACACACTCCAGTACCTCAGTGTCCTTGTAGTGAGGGGTCCAAAAGCGAATACAGGATTTCAGGTCTGGCCTCACCAGTGCTGAGTGCAGAGGGACAATCAGTGCCCTGGTCCTGCTGGCCACACTATTCCTGATACAAGCCAGGATTCCATTGGCATTCTTGGCCACCTGGGCACACTGCCCCCTCTTGTTCAGCTGACTGTCAACCAGCACCCCTGGGTCCTTTTCCACCAGGCAGCTTTCTAGCCACTCTGCCACAAGCCTGTAGTGTCACAACAATCCATGCATGGGGCCTTGGCCCATTGATTCAGCCTGTCTAGATCCTTCTGCTGAGTCTTCCTGCCTTTCAGCAGACCAACACTCCCATATATGTGCCATGTGATGGTACTCAAGATGATTTTTTCCATTGTACTCACATTGTGCATCGTATTTTCACCTTCTCTTAAACACCATAAACAGTGAGATTTGATTATTTCAGGCTCTAATGCTAGAACTTCATTTTTAAGGCATTGGCAATCAGTTGCTTTAGTGTCTACTACCTCTTATTATCAGACAGGTATTTCTTGCCTAGGCCTTTATATGGGTTATAATTCTGCTTTCCGTAGTGTGGTTTCTCAGTGCCTCCCAGCCATACTCCGGGAGACATGAATGGCCTCTTCCACAAGGGGTTTTTATCTTCTTATACTCTCCCCAAGGCAGAAATTGTTCATGAAGTAAAATTGTTTTCTCTGATAGATTTTACTTCATCATACGTACATGCTGCAAAGCCTTTGTGTTGAATAGAGCAAGGTCAAAGAGATGGCTTCTGTCTCCTGTGGGAGTTCATTTCACTGTCTGACACCAGACTTTAAAATCACTTATCTCCTACAAAGACTCTCATCCTTGGGGGAAAAAGTTGTATTGTAATTGAGGGTCTGACAAAAACTTGAATGAGAATATACCTGTTTAAAAAGACCCAACAGCTTTTAATTTACTGACTTAATTCACCCTTGTTCTTCAATTCACCAGCAACCATTTCTGGTTTTTGTTTGTTTGCTTGTTTTTTTGGTTTTTTTGTTTTTTTTTGTTTTTTTTACAATAAGACATTCTGTGAGGATTTTCTCCTTTTTGGTCAATGCATCTGAACAACTGGATACACAGTGATGCGTTGAAATTTTACAACAGTGATGTGTTGAAATTTTACAACTATTCAGTGCTGTTCTGCAGAGCTACTGGTCTGCCAGTTCACAGTACTTTTTTCGTTGTTTTACAACTTGCTGTTTTTCTAGGTTTCCTCTCTACTCTTTTCCAGGAGACAAATGTATCTCCTAAATTGAAAAGGCTGAAAGGACTAGGGAAGGAAAGAGTTTCAAGGTTCTAAAAAGATAAAACTGAACAAAGGATGAAAAAAATAGCTGAGTAAATACAATCATATTTGTCATGTTTTTGCACTGCTTTTTCTCCTGAGCATTAGATTACTTCTTCCACTTTAGTTATGATTCCACATGAATAAAGTAAAAGATTCACTTTTGGCATGATTATTGCAATCAGTAAAGATTGATATCATATGCTATTAAGTCAATTGCATAGTTATGTTGAACAATAAATAAACCACTGAAATCTCAAGTGTAACAACAAAGTAAATGTTGTTAATGGAGTCAAAGTACCGCAACCATGAGAAATCTTGGGATAGAAGGACATTAGAGTCATGTTTCAGCTAATGAAATATGAGCAAATCCCTAAAAAAAAAAAAAAAAAAAAAAAGGAAAAGTAACTATGAGTGAGGAAATATAAGTTAATCTAAGGGATTTTTAGTTCACAGCAAAGTAGCAAAATTTAAGCAGAATATGTATACCTAAGTGTCTCCTCATTGTCCTAAATTTACCAAATGTAAAATTCCAGCCACCTGAATGTACACACTGGGTTAGGGAACATTAACCTAAGTGAAGACATGCTGCTGTATCACCTCTGCTTCCTTCCTTCCTTATCTTGTAGTGAGTTGAGTAAGCAAGCTAAATGCTGTGCTGTCTTCAGTGTGAGCCCTGTTTAGAAAGAGCCTCCACAATCAAAACACATGTCAATCACAGATAATATATTATACACGAACCTTCTATGACAGAAGAATCAGATTTGCCTGGCATAGACAAGCAACACGGTGAGACTGTATAATATACCTTAAAATTCACCTCATACATATCAAGACCAACAGGTCAAAAGAGGTGATTCTACCTGTCTTCTACTCCACTCTTGTGAGATCCCACCTGGTGTACTGCATCCAGTTCTGGGATCCTCAGCACAGGAAAACATGGACCTGTTGGAGTGAGTCCAGAGGAGGGTCACGAAGATGCTCAGACAGCTAGAACACCTCTCCTATGAAGACAGACTGAGGGAGCTGGGGTTGTTTGGACTGGAGAAGAGAAAGAGTCTGGTGAGACCTTATAGCAGCCTTTCAATATCCAGTGTTGCTTGCCTATGCCAAGCAAATCTGATGTGCTTGAGGGAGCTAGAGAAGGACTTTTTACAAGCACATGGAAGTGATAGGACAAGGGTTGATGGCTTTGAACTGAAAGAGGATAAGTTTGGACTAGATATTTGGAAGAAATTTTTCTCTGTGAGAGTGATGAGGCACTGGAACAGGTTGCCCAGAGAAGTTGTGGATGTTCTATCCCTGGAAAAGTTCAAGGCCAGGTTGAGTGGAGCTCTGAGCAACCTGGTCTAGTGGAAGGTATCCCTGACCAAGGCAGAGGGTTGGAACTGGATCATCTTTAAGGTCCCTTCCAGTCCAAATCATTCTATGATTCTGTGAATCACTCCAACATTGTAACACATCTCTAATCAACAGACCAGGAGTGAATCTCCTAGACACACTATTTTCTTACTTGGAGAAGATGTTCTTATGTCTATACTAGGGAAAGGAATTATGCATTTCCTTCTTCTGTATCTCTGAAAACATAATTTCCAAGAGTGAAATAGAAATATATCATAGCCACATATAAAATTATCTAGAGAGTCTTCCAAATATTCCAGTGATTTATGGATTTACACTAATCATGCCCCTTTAGACTTTGGGATGTGTAATTTTGAGTAAACAACAATATTTTAATACCACTGTCTATTAACAGTTTTGATACCGGTTATTTAATGGAAAATCTAGGCAAAATGAAGTAACAAAAGTTTCATTTTTTTTCTAGGACTTTATACCAGAGACATGTTATTCATATATGTATATATAAAATGGCAATTATAGTATGGCTATAGCTGAAGTCAGACCAAGAACAAACAGCTACCCTCGTTTCACTTATATGTAAGAAGTGCTGCTCCTGTCAAAATCTCAAGTCATACAGGCATACTAAAAGTCTGCTCAGGAGAGAAATGTAGTTGGGCAGAGGCCTTTTCTGGCTGATTTTCTAGATATGTAAGAGGGCAGGAATATGAGAATAAGAGACATGAAAGAAAAAAGACAGAAAAAAATCCCCAAACCACAGTAGATATCTTTGTGTTCTGTTTTCAGAGATGCCCAGATAGTGAACATGGAAACATGGCTCGGGTGTTGCTTCCATAACAAAATGAGACACCACCTCTTAAGCATAGTTAGTGGTTCAGTGTACTGCTGACATGCTGTTAGCTCAGCATCAGGCAGTTTGGATGCTCTCAGGCATAGCTCCATACTGTATCTGTAGGCTGTCTACAAGCATTCTGCAATAATTGTAACTGCTGTCTAGAAGTTGTCTGTATAAACTGGAGGCAAGTAGAGTTGGAAATATGCCATGCTTCTGGCTTCTTTGAGACTCCACCGTAAGGCTGATACTGACAAAGCCAAAGACTGGTAACATGATCCTGAAAAAAGCTCCAAACCCCTCTAGTGAAAGTATTTGTGTTGTACGCTGATTGCCAAAGATTTGGTTTAAATTATAAGGGGGTTTTAGAAGTAAAAATCTATGGACAAAATAACCTGAAATGAAAGAAAAATCTTCCTTTGAGACAATTTGATCTGAGGCCAGGGGAAAATAAAAGTGTGTAAATGCCACTAAGAGTGGCAGATATTTTGATATACAATAAACACTTCTTATATGCCAACCCTCAAAGCGATAAGCAGTAATAATGTTTAACTGTCACAAATAAACACTGTACCTGTCTTATAGTATTCATGTAGTTCAAATCTGTCTATAACTGTGTGAGGAAAGAGAGCTACATCCTCAGCAGATCTGTGCACCTTCAGAACCATGCAGGGCCTACAACCTGTCAGGCAAGACACGTCTTGTCTTTCCCCAGCTGTGCTCCTGCCTGTGGGTTAGCAGAAGACAAAGGGATAGGATTTTCTCTCCTGTGATTTCAAGGCATGTAATTAACCTGCTTCTATTTACTGGATACACATATGCTCCCGTGAGAGTGAACTGCGCTCCTTTGAGTAGTGTAACAAACAAACAAAATAGACTAGCTGTTTAGTCAAGTAATTGCCCTAACTATGCCCTCCTAGGCACAAACATTGGTGATTTGGGAGACAGCTTGAATGTTGTTGACTTTTGGTAGTGTTACAAAGGCCACTTATTTACTCAGATTTCTTCTCAGAGAAGAGCTGAATTGACAGCTATTTCCTCTGATCATGGAGGAGAGTTTTTAACGTTCTGGATAATTTGGTTATATTTTACCACTCTGTAGCTTTTCTTTTCTTAGTTGATTTAAAAAACTATATCTTTTGAGATTTATTCCAACTCCAATCAAATAAAACAACTTTAAGACAAGTATACTTTTTTCCAGATTTAAGAATTTAGTTTATAAATGAAATTACGAAGAAAAATTAAATATTAACTCAATGAGTTGCCCAGTTTCAGATCAGTGTGGTATCTGGAGGGCAGTATTTACAGGGAATTCACTAAGCCAACATTAATCCATGGCCAGTTGTATTCAGAAGGAGAACTGAAATACTTCTAAGGGAAAAAAAAAAAGAAACCTTGCTATTTAATTATTGATTTTTTTCATGCTATCTTTCTTTCCAAGCTTTGGTCATCCTTGACAACTTTTTAAACAGCTATAATCAAAAAGTAGCAGTTCTCAGCAATTACCCATCCATTACACTGCTCCAGCAGAAAAGTAAACCCGGAGAAATTCTTTACACTAGCAGAATAAGCACCACACTCCTATATCACCCTTTCTTCAAGTCTGAACATTGAAACTGGTTTTTTATGGCATAAAACTAAGAACTAGCAGATAGGAAATGAGTGAAGGGGGAGCTTAGCAAGAGAGCCACCAGACTGGGCCCCCACAGGATCGGCTATTCCATGTGCTGGTTACTGCCTGTGTCCTGCAACTGGCTGCTGATGCGTTGTCTGTACCTGCAAGAAAGGAGGTCGACATCCCATTGTGCAAAGCTTATTAACCCACTCACACTGTTAATGTCTTTCTAGTACACCTTTGACTGCACTTCCTTTCTGTAGCTACAATAAATGGCTCCTAATCAAGTAATTAATGATCATACAAACGGATGGTTCAACAGCTCATGAAAAAAAAAATGCTACTCTACTTTATATAAGAGCAATGAGATGAACAACAATCTTATTCCCAAATTTGCCTCTCCTAGACAGTCTGTCATCTTCCTCTTATTTGGCTGGACTACGTCATATTTACTCTTCCTCTGTCACGCTTCAAAGCTGTTGATCTTAGAGGAACTGTTTTCATGCTTGAAGTGGGCAGCTGCTGCCTGTCTGTGCAAAGTGGGCTATATGTCAGCAAGACCAGGACCTACAGCACAACCAGCTCCTTGTCACACCTTAATAATTTAATTTCTAAGTACTGGAATGCAGTACCAAGGTGTTACCCTGTCATCAGTTTTAATCCCTTAGGGTCTGTGTTTGCTTCTAATCGCTACAGTAGTGTTTTCCAATGTGTAGCTAATTGTCTCCCATCTGACAGAGTGTTGTATATGATTTAGGGCTGTGTGATGGATCTGCCATCCTAGTAAATGGCTTAGCTAATGGTTCATCCAACCAGCTGGACACAGAGGCAGCTAGCAGGGCATAGCCAGGAAAATGTGGGGGTTTTTTTTAGTAGTGTGGTAATTTATTAATGGCACTGCTCACTTCTGGGACTTGTATAACTCATCATGGAATCTTATTTTTCACATGTGTATATGCAGGAAGATATAAATTTATATTGCCCTAAAATCCAGACCGAGCATCATTCACAGCAAGGTGTCCCGAAACTTGATCTCATCAACATTTTTGTCAGATAATGTGATACAAATAAAAAATGCAAACCAGGTGCTTGTGACAGTTTGCAGACAGTTTAAAACAAATAAAAAAAAATTGAATAAAAACTTCCTGTAGCTTTTGTGCATACTCACAGAATAGAGATCTGTATTAGGGGAAGAATCATTGGCATAAGGATTGAAGGTATGTTCTCTTCTGCTTATCCTCAATGTCTGTCCAGCAAGGAGTAAGTTAGGAATTTGTACTGCACTTTTGCTAAAAATCTATGGATGAAGTCCAGTGGCTCTCCTGACATTCTTACTAAAACATGTTGTAATGTCCAAGGTTATGCATAAGCTGCTAATGAGGTCATATAACGGTTGCTCTGTTACTGTCAGATGTTACAGGAAGCACAGTTCATTCTGTCCTTTTTGTAATGCATTTTGTGTTAGTTTAACAGTGAAGGCACTATGTCTGACCAAATTTCATGCATGCATGGGAGAGTTATAAAAAATATAAACATCCTTTGTAGTAGAAAAACACAATACAGTGTCCTTTGGGCATAGTATCTGTTCTTTCTTTCAAGGAGACCTCATGTCTAAATGATAGATATTTCATCATCCCTGTTTTTCTTAATTTGTTTATATTTATCTTTATTTTAGTATGTGTTGATTGTTCTACTCCAGCAGGAACTCTTAAATGAAAATATTGAATCCAAATATCATAAGGAAGTCTTCACATGAGATGACACCTTTGTTTGTATTGCTCAGGGAGGTGCTAAAAGAAGTGGATGATTTTTATTGCTTATAACGGGCACTACTTCAGAGGATCAGAGGAGGTAAAAGGTTTTATTTTATTTTACTTCTTTTTTTTCCAGAGAGGAGATTGCTAACTACTTTAACAAACCTACTGCCTTGTTCAACAACTTGGCACAAACTTCAAGGGGCTACTCCAGCTGCATCTGATTGATCCTTGCCACAAATAGAGATTGAATAGACTTTCTGGTATTATGGGTGTCTGTCTTCTTTCATTCCTACTGGACTTTACACAAACTGTCCTTCACACTGGCTAGTTTTCAAGCATGAAAATGCAAGATGTGGATTAATCTATGGGTGAATTGCATTTCATTGGACCTAACTGTTTTTACTATACAAGTAGGGCAAAAAAATCTAGCAAGAAAAATAAACAAGCATTTGCTTAAATTATCTTGACATGAGAATTCAGTGTATTCAAGAGAAACCCTGTTTACTTTCTTTTCCAAACACATTTCTTTGAAGTCAGCAAAACTAAAGGTATTTGATTTGTGTTCAATAGTCCCAGGATCATATGCCCAGTTGCAGTAATCTTTTTTTACATATTTTCTTCTAAGACAAGCTAATGAGTCCCATTCATTGCACTCACTTTTTATGATGACATTTCAGAAGTTGTGTTGTACTGAGTTACATGCTTGGGCTCACTACTATGCAGATGTAGTGCAAATTGGCACCACCATTATGCCTGCCAGGAAAAGGAACATTTGCATAACATATATAAATTTATTTACAGTCAACAAAGCAATACAATAAGAGGTGTCCACCCAGTTGAATAAGGCGCTCAAAAAATACCTTTACAGGCAGAATTTCATTTGCCTAGGATATAAGGTGAAGAACTGTGTTATTGTCTTAATTAAATTCATTTGCAGGAGTGGACTGGATGTCCTGAAGGCTAATTCAGAAATTCAACTTAATTCTGATAGCCTCCAGGGGCAGCACTGAAATCCAGATACAGGAGAAGGGTTCTGAGGGTGTCAGGACACTTCAGACACAAGAATTCTCCTCTTGTTTAGCTGCCTATGGCTCCCATAACACCCCCCTCTTCTCACAATAGTCATGGCTTTCCCTTACTGGCACATGTGTACTTTCTTCAATGTCCTCTTGCCTTCCCAGGGACCCCCGGTGGCCTAGCGGCTAAGATGCTGGTCTCTCAGCGCCAAGGCCACAGGTTCTAATCCCGGTCCCCCGGGTAGATGGAGCTCGTCAGCCCCT
>JAWWLV010000088.1:118670161-118690793 GCA_035041135.1 Platyrinchus mystaceus
AGCCTCATCTTAAAAACCTGCAGGGACAGTGAATCCACCACCTCCCCTGGCAGCCCATTCCAATGTGTGATTACTCTCTCTGTAAAAAATACCTTCCTAATATCCAACCTAAACCTCCCCTGGCAGAGCTTAAGACTGTGCCCTCTTGTCCTACTACTGGTTGCCTGGGAGAAGAGACTAACGCCCACCTGGCTACCACAAAGAACCTTGTGATAGATCGGCAGCTACCAAATAATATAGTTTTAGGAAAAAGTTCTTCCTATAAACATTAAGCTAAAGTTTAGGGTCTGTTTTCAAGCAGAATTTTTCTTTCCTAGTGGGGAGGCTTGTTTATTTTCTGATTCTTCTTCATTTAAGTCAGGAAGTCTTTCATCTATACTTCTCTTTTGAATTCTCCCGAGTTTTTTAGCTTAATGCTACCTTGCAGTGACAAGCTTTAGTGGTTTACAATTTGACTTGTAGAAATGTGATTGTTTTTATTGGTTTGGGGTTTTCTCTTATTTACTTTCAAATGATGCTCTCTTTTTCCATGGAAATAGGTGCTCTCTTGGCTCTATCTGCCTCTATTTAGCCATTTATTTTTCTGAATTTCTCCAGCTGAGCCTCTCCTAATTCTCTCCTTTCTAAATAAAGTATCAGGCAATTTCAATTACTCTTCATATGGAATTTTTTTTCTGCACCTCTGATATCTTTTATCAGGCACTTCTATCAATAGAGAATTAGACAATTGGAAATGTAAACTAGGCCCAAATTTTGTGCCTGGGTTCTTGCTTTTAAAATAAGGCAAAAATAATCCAAACTTGCTCAAATATTTACTTAAAAATCTGTGTGTAGACTTTGTTGTTAGTTTACACTTTTATTTCCTATTTTGCCTTTTTTTTTCCTTCTGAATCTAACAGCATCTGCTGTCTCCATTTCCATGCACAGTCCACCTTTGGGCAGAAGATACCAGGATGAAAACCAATCTCAGAGTATTTCTCTTCCCTTTTCTAGTTTATTACTGCCATAGTAACATCAGTGTTATAGGTGACATTGCTGGTTTGTTTTTCTCTGTCCCAAATATCACCTGGGAGGTCTGTATAGTCCTTGCTACTTCTCCTTTCCTACCCCTGCTAGTTCTTTGCTCAGCACGGATGTAGTCAGTAGATAACTGCTGGAGCATGGCATTTCCAAATGGGATGTGTATGGTCTGCTATCCCTGTAAGATTTCCATTCCTATCTTATTTCAGTTTTCTTTCATCCTGCTCATGAACACTTTAAAACAAATGCTGTTATGATCAGGCTTTAATATGTCTGTTTATTTTACCAAGATCATACATGATCAACAATAGAAGTTAAGTCACAGAAGTTAGACATAATCACAATATCCAGTCCAAGACTGAGACTAGTTTTTTCTAAAAGCCTAAGCAGATTTTTCTTTGACCTGGTTGCCCCATGGACCCAGCCAGCAATGCTAACTGAATACCACCCAGAAAATCTCTGCACAGCAAGTTTTATAAGAAGTACAGTGCTAGCAATTTTCTTCAACACAAGTGACAGGGACAATATTCTTGCAGGAAAGTAGAAGTGGACATGTTTCACAGCAGAGCCAAGATTTTATTTTTTCCCTAATGTCTGCCAAATCATTCAAAACAAAAGGAGGCAGCTGGCAAGACTTCAAAAGGAGGTTTGTGGATGAAGTAACTGAAGCTGCACTACTTTACCTGGCTAAGCTCTTGGAGACCAACAAAGATAAAAAGTATAGGTTTTGGGTCAGCCAGGAACCTCTTTGCAAAACTACAGATGGAAAGTTGCCTGGTCATTGTAATGTAACGAGACATTCAAAGATGATAAAACAGTGCATTGCCCTTTAATTTTGGATATGCATTTCTTTAAGGGATAAATCAAACATGTGTTTTAGATACAAGAAATATCTTAAAGGCAAAGCAGAATACAACTCTACATGGATATTTCCTTGGTATAAGGACTTGTTATCAATTTCTTGTGCACTTTTTTCAAACTACAATTTTTCTTAAATATTGAAACTTCTAACATAGAAAAGCAAGTATCTACATAATAGATAGCAAAACTGGCCAGTTTCTTTTCCTTAGTGCAAAATTTGTATATTTGATTGTATTCTATCTAAGTTGAATCAAAAAGGCATCTCTGAGCAAAGCTTACTAACCAGTGGCCTAAATATTCTCCCAGGGAGGTGTGACGGTAAAATGAAAAATACGAATTGGATCTGGTGGCATTTAACCATATCCTATAGCCATGAAAAAGGAAAAAACTCATTGACTAAAAAAATAAAAGAAAAGGTGAACTCCAAATGCTTATGGTAATTTGTCAACATGGCCTGTTGTAGCCTCAGGACAAGTAGAGATTTAGAGAAAGGAGTCTAAAGGGGATAGTATTCCCAGCTTCAGTAGTGGCATAGGATAGGGCATGGAAGGAACAGGTTCAGTTAGAAGAGCACAAAAAAGCACAGGCCCTTATAAGGACCACATCGCTGCTAAAATCAAGGGAAAATATTTTCTTGACAGGCAGAGACAACTAGTAGAAGAAATCAAAGGAAAATGTTTTGGAGCAGCCAGCAACAGGCAAAGTAATAGTTACTGATAACTGCTGGCTACTTTAGGGCAGCTAAAGGAAAGCTTCAAGGCCATGGAAGTTACAGCAGCAATGTGCAGATGCCTATATGTGCACACATGCCTAATACACACACGCATACAGACATGCACACACATATTGCTTTTTTTCCTTATTGTCACTTGGGATCATTTGATAACATTGCAGATATAATAATGAAAAGTCTCCTGTTATGAAATCTGGAAATTCAGCCATCTGTAGTTGATTTCTACTAGACGATATTTTTGCGGAAGAATGACAAGGTGAAGCTATAAAAGCACTTAATCTTATTTATAAATTCTGCTGTGTCATATCTGTAATCTGCAAAATCCACCCAGAAGAGCATAACAATGAAGTAACATATCATTTTCCCATCATAAATTAGTGTAACCTCATCCAACACCAAACATATTTCAAAGTTTGCTTCATTCTTATAAAGTATTTTGGTTTTCATTATGTTATGACTACATAGCCTAAACTCACTTGGAAAAAACAGATTCAGTATTTCCACTAGCCTTTTTCCCTGACAAATATTCTATAATTACAGTTAAAATTAGAATTAATTAAAGCTCATTTTAATCCCCTGAACCCATTTTATGGCAGGTAGGGAAAGCAAGTAAAGAGCAGTCTCTTAATCATCAGACTGGGGATATGTTTCTTAGGAATGGAATAAGCAGGGTTTGTAAAATCCTGTCTTAAAACTGTGTCCATACAAAATGTGATCTGTCATATTTGGCAGATTGCCTACAGCATGTAAGTAAATTCTTTAGATTTAGTAATAAATTGTTACATTTTTGACTAGTTATTAAAAAAAAAAATAAAAGCACACTTAAAAATAACAAAGCAGTGGTTTTTATCTGATAACCTTGCTTATAGGCTCTTTTAGCACCACATCAATCCAGCAATTCCATAGGATTATGTTCATGAGTGTGAGAAGATGGCCAGGTTGGTACTGAAAAATTAAGTCATAAGAGTGCTTTATAAGATCTATGGTAGGAAAGGCTGTCATAAGTAGAGAACTCTACATGTCCCTTGACTAGTAGCAGAGGACAAAGTGTGTCAAGATATTTTGCATCTTTCCAACCAGTCCCAGAAGGGGACTGGCAGGTCTGTTTCATTCAGTCATTCCTCAGCTCCTCCTTGTGTCCAGCCCTTCAGGCTCCAGTCACATAACTGAAATCCAAGAAGAGTCAACTGTTGCAGACATTGACTTGGGGGTATTTTACACCCCCTTAAATAGAGATTGAGTGCATAGACTCAGAAATGCTCGCAATGAAAATGGAAAACTCTCCATCTCTCAATACTTTTTTCAAGCACATTTTTTCCAGGGCTGGGAGAAGAGAGAGGGTTTCAAAAGCAATGTGGCCTTCTGCCAACATCAGAAATGTGTTTCAGAGTCACAGGATGAGCTGATATGATACTGGGAAGTATATGATGAAGCTCACAAGACTGTACTACAGCAGGTGCTATGGTTGGGAGGCAAGTGTGACAGACAAGAGGCTTTGCACATGTGAGCCAAATTAGAATTGGAGAGTTACAGTTATTCATCATCAGTCTGTCAATGTTAAAGTGGAAAAAAAAAAAGTCATATGAGCTATTTTCACCCAACAGTGTGGGATGTCCTCTGGAGTGTTTTTGGAACAGGTCAAAATTCATATAAAACTGTCACAATTATCTGATTAATTTCTAGCCAAAAACATCCACAAAAGGAAAGACTTTCACAGACCAAGAGGGGATGCTTTGCACATTTGGATGATGCTTTATTATGCTTCAATCAGCATTATCTTACGTTTACTAAAAAAAACCATATAAATATGTCTGAAAGGCTTTCAACCGATATTTTTCCTTTTGACTAAGTAGGAAAGATTAGAAAGTCTAAGAGTGACTTGATTCCTTTCAAATGGGTCCCTAAATATCCACATTGAACTTTTTACAAAGCATTGCTGCGATCACACATTCTCAATTGGGATAATGGTTCATACTGGATATATTCCAAACACCTCCAGTCTTGTTCTCTATGCTCTCCCAAGATAAAGAGGCTCATCGAAGTACAGCAGTGTTAGACTGATGTAGACAGAAAATCAAACACTTGGCCATGTAAGGGTGACACAAGCAGTGAAGACAATGTCATGGATAAATATTGTGGTTATGACTGTGTGATAGTTGTACACGTCAATAAGTGTTTTTCAGAAAGGTTTAGCTTGCTGAAGGACAGTGATCCCTTCAAAGTCCTATAAGTCAGGAAGTAGCTGTAGATCAACTTTCCTCCCAAAGTATCAGAGGAAGAAGAGGAGACTATGTCTTTGTTTTACAGCCAGTGTTTGCTGAAGTATATTGGTCCCCAGTTCCAGGAAAATTTTCTGTCTTATTTTTGAACAGCAATAATTTATGTTGCTGTTAGAAAAGTCTAATTGTCATGAAAGAGATATTGCTCAGTATTTATAGTAACAGCTCTACTAATAAGCCTGATACAGGCAAAAGTTTTCAGTGAGAGAGTGACTATTGAAACTTTGATCTCCACTGGAGACTCCGAAAACAAACTCCTCAGGTTTCAAATTTACTGGCATTTTGACACATCACTGCTATAAACAGTAAGACAAAGAGAAAAGATTTTTTTTAATATGTCTGAATATGGAAGGATATTAATTATAAATAATGAGTTGTGACTGCTTGTGGAGCAGCTGTGGTTCTTTTAATGAATATTGTCTTCCAATGGCTGCAATAAAATGTCAGGACTGGTGCAGATTTGCAACTGGAAAAGCTATATAAGCTATTTATAAAATCAACTGTAAAAACATATTTTCTAAATGTTTCTGACTTCTATAGTGCAGCTGTACACTGAATTCCTTAGCAAAACATCCATCCTCATCATTGGTATAACCTTCCAGAAGTAATGTAGATGCTGTGCACTTGGTTTAGACTTAGATTTGGTTTAGAGTTCTCTCTCCTGAAGCCTGAGAATGTCTTTGTCTTTTCTATAAAAATAAACCCAACAATATCAGCCATGCTGATGTTTTCTAAGAGATTCATTAGAGGGTGGTAGCCTTGCACTTTACCAAGGCATTTTCCCAAGGGTGATATGAAGGTATCAGGACAAAATAGATTTATGAAACAAATCTGTTTCAATACTCTAAAATTTCGCCCAGACTAAACCAAATCATATGAAGTTATCTCATTTTACGCGAGCTGTCACATTTCTGCAAATTTCCAGCAAGACCCACCAAGGTGCCTCAGAAAAAGAAGAGCAAAGAAGGTCACAGCGTGAATTTCGCAGCGCCGCGGGTGCCGGGCAGGGCGACACTGGGATCGCCGCTCCGGGCAGGGGCAGCCCGGGCTCGGCACGGCCCCGCACAGCCTTCCTGCCACCCGCGGGGTGGGTGCCCAGCGCCCCCCGACCCCGGCTTCCCTGCTCCGGGACGCGCATCTCCCTGGCATCTCCCTGCCCCGCGCTCCCGCCCGCTGCCGTCGCCAGCCTCGCCGCCATCGGACCCCGCTCCCGCCGCCGTCCCGGCTCCAGGCTCCCGGCTCCACCTCCCGCCCGCCGCGAGGTGAGTCCGCCGGATCCTTCCCGAGCCTCCCCCGCGGCTCCAGGGAACGCCTGCGGGATGCGTCCCTCTGCCGCAGCGGCAGCGGCAGCCGCCCCGCCTGGGGACGGCGGCTGTTGGTGAACCGAGTGGGGTCTCGTCCAGAGGGAAGGTGTTATATGGTTCTTAAGTAATTTCCCAGGTAAAACACGCAACCCCTCCCCAAATAATCAAACAGTAAACCCCCCAGTTATGTTAGCTTGGCTTTGTTAATTGTCCAACTGAAAATGAGCTTAAAATAAGGTCTTATGAGGACTAGAGAGGGGTTGAAAAGGAGAGTGAGCACTGAGGAGCTTTTTTTAAGAGTTGGAGGAATTCGTCTTCATTGTGGAGGAAATTCAGTGTTTCTGGTGGTTTGTTGTTTTTGTCTTTTTGGGTTGTTTTGGTTTCGGAGTGGGGGTTTTTTTTTTTGGTTTGTTTATTTGTTCATTTCCCAGTAAGTCACCAACAGACATTTTATGAAGTTAGCCACAGCTCAACGCTGTTGGAAAATATTTTTGTTTTGGAATGAATAAAACATTAGGAGTGCAGTAAACATTTTGAATTAGAACTGCAGCAGATACAGTAAATCACATGTTGTTTGTGTGTCGGAGCAGGAATCCCTGGAGCTCCAGCAAGTTCAGTCCCCACAGCAAGTTCACCTTGGGACAGTTTCCCAGAGCATCTTTGGCTTTTGCAAGGCACTTTTTATGGTTCACTGTGGGTTTTTTATGGCACATACATCTCAGTACTGGCTGATAGGTAAAGCTGGCCACATTTCAGGCCCCTGACTTGTGCCAAATGCAGAAGGTGAGTAAAAGTAAGGTGCGTGGCTGGGTTCCTTGGTGGTTGATGGAAACAGCAGATAAATCCAAGTGTGACTCTTTTCCTCCAGATCTACTGGAGGTGGTTTGCTCTCTGTGACTGTAATACTGGGAACCAGCACCTTAACACAGATGCTGCAGTTTATGTCTTCACTCAGGTGACATTTAGCTTGACTGTCATCACTTCATGTCCTTGTCTTCTGCAGACAATGGCTATTGCTGATGCACAGAGTATCTCCTAGTCTGACAGCTGTCAAAGAGAGGACACCTGTCAGCTGAAGGGAGCTGTAAATGTCTCATTTCTAGATAGCAAATAGAATTAAAGCAAAATAAAACCTCCCATTCCAGACCGTTTATTTTTTTGTTTTGTTTTTACTTCCTATCTGAGTTCATAAACTCAGTTGCTGTAGCTATGACAGAAATATTAGCTGGTTACTGGTGGGATGGGAGGTGGCCCACAGTCTGTATGGGAGGGATGTGGTATCCTTTAAGATGTGGTTTGCAAAATGGAAAAGTTTGTGTAAAGGGAGTTGCCTCTGTTCCGCTCTTTTTTGAACAGGTGCCCACATTACAAACACTACCACAGCCAGCAGTATTAGCAGAGAGGTTAACAAATTGGCTGATCCCAGCTGTTCTTTCCAAATATCCTTGTACTCTGAAATGTAACAGTCCTGCTCAGTGAGAGTAGCTGAGTAAGATGGTGGCCTGCCTGCACTGCCACGTGTTCTGTGTGTAAAAGAGTTTTACGAGTTGCTTCATTTTCTGTATTAGAAGCCTTTATGTAGGTTAAAATATTTCTTCTCCTTTAAATTCCCTTCATACCTTTTTGCATAATTAAGACATAGAGGGGTATCTCATCATCAAGTTTTAAATGACCTTTCCAAGTTTGCCTGTAAATTAAGATTGTGTCACACCATAGGGATGGGAGAAGAGGGAACAGTTCTGTGGCAAAGCCAATTTAGTACAACCATATCTGTGTAAAGCAGAGATTGGCAGGAGTAAGCGCCTCAGAGTCTAAGCTTGTTAGTTAATTAAGTTATTAGAAAACCTTTAAAGTAAGCTGTACTCTCAGGAAATGAAATGGCTGTAAAAGAAAAGCACGAAAGTGAAAGTGATCTTGCTTCTTTACACAATATAAAGAAACTATAGGCTCCTTTCACTGATGTCCACGCACAGTGAAACTGGATGTTTTCTCCCAGTTTGTTTTCAGCATGAAAAATCAGCATTACATATAACCTAGAATTGTTCTCTTTGTTTATTTGAGCATAATATTGTAAAATTTATGTTGAAATTATCTACTATTTAAATGCATATAAACATACTGGTTTAAGGGTGCTATTCAGTAGATCACCGAGTGGTTTAGAAAATGGAAGAAAAGTCTTATCTAAAATTTTCCATATAGCTGATCACAAATATCACAGCATTTTCTGCTAGTTCCAAGTGCATCCTCTGCTAGTTGAACATCTTTACATGTGCCAATAGCTAATGCTAATGCCATATATATCTAATGTAGTATTGCTTTTCTTGCTTGCTTTCCAGATAGACATGTCAGAACTCTGAAGGCCATTTATCTTCACATTTTCCTTACTCCAGCTAAATTCTACTCTACTTGTTCCCATTCCACACCTGTTGGCACACATATTGCTAACACACATGAAATTCAGTGATTCTTTGAGGTTGTGATGTCCTCCTTTATATTTTTTTCAACAAGCACAACCAGTGGCGTCTCACAAATGATACTGCAATTAGAAAGATATAAGCGAGAGGAGTGGAAAAGCTACTGGCTCAAAACCCCATGTATGATATTATCTAAAGAGGAATGAACTGTCAGGAATTTTCCAGGTGCTGTTTCTAGCTCCTATTGTAGGTATCAGTTCTCCTGATCTTAAGGTGGTAACCAGAAACAGGTTGGACTTTCATATTCAGTCATAATAGTAACAATGATAGATGTGTTTTCTGTTCTCCTAAAGGCCAAGGACCACTGCCATTTTCTAGACAGACATGTATTTCTCTTCAGTTGAATCATTGCAAGCCATTCTGTCACAGTTATAGAAAGTAAAGCCAAACCAACTAATTATGGAAGGTAGAGCTAGTACAAATGAGCTTTCATTGAACACCCCCATGACAATACTTCGAAGGTTTTCCCTTCTTTTGCTTCCTTAAGTAATACTTCTGTTGCTTGTACAGATTTCAGAAATGTTAGCAAGTGTGCATGATATTACAGCTCCGTGGTAAATGGATATTAGACATAAACATGGAGGTCACACAGCACCGGAAAGAACTGCCAGACACAGCTCTAGCTAGAGAAAGGAGCCAGCTGATGCTGAAAACAACTGCTGCTGAAATCAGTATCCATCTATATACATTTCAGGCATGAGTAGCATTCAGAGTCATGTGAAAACAGATGATGTGACATTTTGGAAAAAAAGGATGTCAAGGACATATTAAAGACACTTCAGAGAATTTACCTTAACAATTTTTTTACTTTTTTTACTAAAAATGTTTTTCAGTTAAGCTTAGATAGAATAAATTCAAAAATATCTTTGATGGAGTCGGAAGAGATTGGATGGATTGGATGCATGAGCTGTACTTCCAAAATACATGTCTGGAGGCTAGTAGATGCCAAGCAGGGAAACAAGAAAACATTATATGACTGCAGAAAAGGTGCCAACACACCTAGGGAGGTCATAATTTAGCTATCTTGTTTCCAAGAATGCACATTTGAGTAGCACATGGTTTCTTGTTTCAAGACAGGCATCAAAGTAGCAGTTCTGATGTATCAGCAGACATGCAGACTAAGGATGTCAATAAATGCAGCAGTCTTTGATGAAATGCATTTCTCAAATATGGCATGTTGATTAATCTGCTAATTAAAAGTGAATGTATGGAGCAACAGAGATCACGGTCTTGTCTACCCCACAGCTCTGCCATTGCTGTCGCTGGCAGAGCAACCCGCAGCACACACTGTTCAAACTGACAGAAGGAGTTTTTCTGGCATAGTTACACCACCTCCCTAAGTGATGTAAGTTGAGCCAATATAAGCTCTCTCCTTCTGGCTAAGTTACGTCCACACCAGGAGTTCTGCAAACATAGCAATATCTGTTGGGGACGTGAATTTTTCACACCGGCAACTGACATAGCTATGTTGGCAAAACATTATAATTTAGAACAGGCCTAGGAAAAAAACCACATTTATCATCCCATCCTCAGCCATTTGCAAAGCATTAAAGAGTCCTAAATATCTCAGTTTCTGTTAATGGCTATACTTTACAGACAGAAATTCTAATTTCAGTGAGAGGGATAGTGTGTTACATTTATTAAAAATCCACTGCTTTCTAATTCTTAGTGATTTCTATCACTGAGGTGTCTCATAGCTTTGCTGGTAGCATCTTTACATATTTGTAAAATATGTAAATAACCAGATTCAGTTTGACTGCTCTACAGAAGCATGACACTTACAGTGACTGACTGAAATCTTCTGCTGGGCTGGAGTCTGGGTCTTTCATCCTCAGTCAGGCTAGGCTGGAAGGACAGCATGTACAACTGTGGTACCTGGGATCACACAGCCTAATTGTGTGTGTGTCCTCCTTTTCAAAGTTACGGTCAGCACCTGTAGTGAACCAGAAATGGGATTTTTTTTCCAAAATAAAGTATTTTTACTTTAATCTTAACAAAGTAGGTGAAGAAGAAAATTGTTTTTGCAACACAACCAGAGTGACTTTTGTGCAGAGCTGAGGTAGGCACCATAAGTCCGGAAAAAGTTCACCTGTCTCCTTGCAGTCTGTAATCAAAGATTACAGACTCTCTTATCACCAGTCATTCCCAGCTTCCCCAAAACACCAGGAGCAGGGAGGCAAATGTGAATGTTTGCATTTGCATTTCCCTTTCTGCTGCATCAGAGGTCACCACCAGCTTGCTGGGGGTTACGCACTCTCCTGCTGGCTAGATGAGATGTGGCTGGAAGGATTGTCTAGCCCATCCAGCCAGAAAGAGATGGATAAGCAATAATTCACTGTTTAAAGAGGCTTTAAGTAAGTTGGCTCCTTTTAAGCAGCAATTCGAGTGATAGCTCAGCCAGAAAATCAGGAGTGGGAGGGTGTGCATAACCTCTAGGAAGAGGGTGGTGACAAGTAGCTGGCTGAGGGCTGCATATGGAAACCACTTCTAGTGGCACAGCAGCAGCCAAAGAACTATGACTATACTGACTATTAACACTTCTGGCAGCTTGCTACTGGCTTTATCTGGATGGAAATCCTCTAGATCCCTCACTTGAAAACTGCCTACCACTGTAACAATGGGGGAGGGGGTGGAATTTCTAATATTCATGGGGTATCTCACATTTTCAACAAAAAAGGGAAGGCAAGAAACTTTCTTAATCAAAAGGAATAAAGTAAGGGCAAATGTAGGCAGGAGATCAAAAAGCATCTCTGCCAGTGAAATCCATTAGCCTTGAAGTAATCTCCTAAGGGAACTGAAGACATTCCCATTGCTTGAGGTATTTAAAACTAGGTTAGACAAAACACTAGGAAGTGTACAATGGAGGACAATCCAGAATCAGCAGGGAAAGGGATTAAATAGTCTTAATAAGCCTTTAACATAGATTCTGTGATTTCAGTGCCAAGAATTCACATGTCCCTCTGCTCTCTCTCCTCCCTGCAGCTGCTATAATGGCACATTATGAAATCATTGTAAATGTGAGCAATTAACTATTCTAATAGAATTTGATAATGTAATGGTGGTATATTATTATTCCTCTTGGTCTCAACTAAGACTTCTCTACAGTGGATTTAAGTTGACTTTTAGTAGAACTATTACAATCTTCTGGTACAGAGGTTAGTACGATTACTTTGTGTTTCTAATAATTGCTTTGGGTTTCAGAGAGTGATTTTGTTTTTAGTTTAATCTATTTTTTTTCCCTTAAATTTCAAATGTCTTAAGATGTTTGTCTAAAAATACCACCTTTTACTTCTGTGTTAACCCACATTCTTCTAAACTTGTAGTCTTTTGAGAGCATGGGAGACACAAGAGGTCTCAGTAAGATCAATAAGTAAAAAGTGACTTTGTAGCATAAAGATGAATTGGTATTTATATCTCTTTTCCATAAATGTTAGGTCACTGTCGAAATATTCAGATCAACAATGTATTGTTTATAAACATTGTTTAAGAAGAATGTATTGTTTCACAAATACCGCTGTTTGCTATGATCTCTGATAATTTTTCACATTTCCTCTTGTGTCAATTTGATAGTGTGTCCTTAGGTCCAGACAACTGCTTGACTTATGTTCACACTGGAACATTGGGTACTTTGTTTAGTTTCAGCAGGGGAAAACTCAGTACGCTGTGGTTTAGAAAGATCCTACTAGTGGAATTAGCTCAGTGAAACCAAACTTCATGGTTAAGGTAAAATTACTTACAGTGACTTGCAGTTGACAACTTTTGAAGCCCTTTCAGTATATGCTCTGATGGAATTCCTATGAAGAATTGCTTTGTATGTGCACATCCAAAAACCAAAGTCACATTGCTAAAGAATTAAGTTTAAATAACATGTTACATTCTGTGGTTTCTTTGCATAATTTTGCATAAGAAATATTGTGTCCATAAGTCATTGCTAGTCAGTTTGGTCTTTTGAATATTTAACAAATTTTAGAAGTAATATATAACATTCAAATTGGGTATAAAACTGTCTTCAAACAGCTGGGAACTCATAGCTAGAATAAGAATCTTGTGTAGAAAACTGTTGTTTAAATCAGAAAAATTACTATTTTTAAATGGCTTTTTAACAGAGAGGTTTTTACCATTTTGTGGAGTTACAGCTGGTAACATGAATGAAAGATGTGGCGGTGGGGAAGCAATATGATAATTGAAAAAGGAAGTAAGCTCCATTTTCTTTTTCACACTCAAGTAGTGCTTACAGAGACAGATTCTGTTCTGTACCATTTTCAGTACGTTTTCAGTTTTGTACCTGCAAAACCTTTAAATGGTAAACATATAAATCTAGAAGAAGCCCTGACTATAATTTCAAGAACCAGATTGAATTTTCAGTATGTAACATTATTAGGAAGAAAGCTTGTGCTTGGTAATTGATTTTTTTAATGTCTTGAGAATTAATTTTCACAGGAAAGTTTATGGTAGCCTTTTTACAAATGAAGCAGACAAGTATATTATACTGTGGAAGCCTGGACCCTGACATACCTATCTATCTTAAGAGGACTCATTCTTCTCAAATTGCTTCAATTTTAACCTAACTTTTTGGATGACAAAGCACTGCTCAAAGGTTGTGAAGAACTTATTTTATATTACTTGCCAATATTTTATTGTTATTGATCTGACATACAAATAAAGGTCAGTGATTTTAGAACAAGGATGAATTTGGCCTTCAAACTGCATCTATAAGAATATGATTACCAGCCTATTTTTTGCTTTCACCTTAAAACTCAGTATAGATTGATATATTGGCAGGAATAGTTGCTTTTAACTTTCTTCATCCTATTCCTTTGACAAAGAGAAAAGAGAATACCTGGCTTATAGTTTCTCTAGTAAATTTAAAAGTGCCAGAAAATGTTCTCTGGCACTGAAGAGGCTGGCATGGAGCATCCCACATCTACTCAATTACATTATTTTCTGAACAGAGACCACCTGCAAACTGTCTGTTTCTGCACTGTGCCAGCTCCCAGACTCTGCCCAAAAACTGCCAGGAGAATTCAGACTGAAAGCACTGCAGGGACTATTCTTGCAGTTTAAGAGGATACATTTGTGCATACCACTGTATGCCAGTTTTTCCATGTTCAAAAATAGTTATGAGCTACCACACATGTATTTAGTATTTGCTTTGACACATTGGATGAGAGATCACAGATACACTTGAAGCTTGTTTGTTTGTTCTCTTGGTATTTGAAAACCTCCTAAAGATAAAAACATTGAGCCAAAACACACATGTCTTTCTTGGCAACATACTTGATGTACAAAAACAAAGAGGCATACAGTTATAACTTCTGCCCTTTTCCTCTTCAGGTAAGGGACAATACTGAAAATGAGTTGATAGTTAATATTTTTTTAATGTAATTAGGCTTTCCTGTTTGTGTTTAGGTTCCCAGGCTTGGAGGCTGGGGATTTTCTACTTGTCTTAGCAAAACGAATGCTGTCTTTTCCCAGATAAATTAATTACTAGAGAATATACATACATGCACAACATCAATTGGAGTTATCCAAATTCTCTTCTCATAATTCAGAGAATTTAATAAATATTGACATGAGAAAAAATTTTATGTCTCTGTGGTATTTGGTTATATTGAGATCCACTGTCACTCTTGCAGTGACTCCAACATGAAGATTTTGCATATTACTGTCATGCCATTGCATTGGTGTAGTAATTTACTTAGAAGTCAGATGCTTTTGTGCTACAGGTCAGGATGAGGCCTCTATAAAATGCCTCTTCATGTTCAAAAAGTGTAGTGATGTGAACTTTGATAATGAGTTTTCAAATAGCTTGTTGAGTCTTATTTTAAATGAAATACAGTTTAACATTTAGCCATTTGACATTGTTGTTATTGAAGTGATAATAAAATATTTCTAGTTTAAAATTGTGCTGTCTAGGCTAAAATTTTCCCTGAGTTTTAATATGAAGAATAAAACGAGAGCAGACACAGCTCGTGTGTCTTCTGGAGAAGAGCCCTAGCATTGGCATAACTATATGAATCCTTGGGAATTGCCATAAGTTCAGGTGGCTCCAGGGTACAATGAAGAACCTGTCCAGACACACATTTATTTCAGTTGGATGGTTTTGCTTATAGTGCTGGGTTCCCAAAACATCCATCTGGAAAGCATACTGAAAGCTTAAGGAAGCATAAGCAGCATTCCTGATGACTTTGGGAAAAATTGTCTAAGGAAATTTGGTAAGACTCCAGCTCACGTTTGCATTTCTTTAATGTCTTTTGTTTAAAATGCTGGCTGGTTGACTAAGCCAGAGGAAAAATCAGCTGGGGTATGCTAAGAAATTTCCTAGCTATTTTGTCTGGGTCACTCAATCCCATAGCAAACCAATCAACTCATTCAAGGAAATAAAAGTGGGTTAAATAACCAAATGAAGAAACTGGATTTCAATCATAAGTTTAATCATAAACTTATGAAGCATGTGCAGAGTAACTGGATGGTTCACAGCTATATGTTCACATGAATATCTAACTGTGTGTGCAGGTAGAAGTGAGGTGATATGACAGCGTGGTGATCACAAATCATCCTACATTGCAGGGAATTTTCAACTTAAAGAAGTCATCTGTGGTGCCCAAGTGACTAAGGCTACTTTGGGCATTGTATCTTTCCTTTTAATATGACATAGCCGGACACTCCTGTATGAAGATTTGAGTATGATGGGGCAGATTAAATCTGTCTTGATAGGGCTATGAAAACAACAGACCCAATCTGAGGGACTGGAAGGGTGCTCTAGGCTTCTCCTATGCTTGTGTCCCTGACTGACCTCTGCTGCATGGCTGTTCCATTTAAACACAAAGGGTATTTTGTCCTGGTAGTCCTGCAAGGCTTGTCTGGGAGTTAAGAATCAACCCACTGCATCTCGTGCTCTGTATTTTTATGAGTGAGCATTCTGCAGCCCACACTATAACCACACAGTTATCCTCAATAGGATTTATATAGATGTCTCTTTTAAAAATGTGACCTTCAGATAGAGTCTTGCAAAGTTAGAGATGATGTTCTAAACATATTGTTTTATTTTTAGCTGCACTGTCTGTAGAACATGTAATGGAAGTATTAAAAAATATTTTACTCTTCTATTAAAAATACAGAGATTCAAACACCTTAAGAACGTAATGATAATGGCAAAAGTGTTGTTTTCATATAAACCATTCTTGGAGTAAGAGTCCTCTTCAAGTGAGCTGATTATCAGTTACATTTTATTTTTTGTAAAAATCCTATGCATACAAAATAATTGAAGATGTAATACTGGGCTTTTTATAGCTTTAGCACAATAAAATATGGTGAAAATTAGAAAAATGTTCTGATTATTACATTCATTTACTGAAATAATATTACTTTCAATACAGATAATAAAAATCTTTGTTTCACTGAAATCAGTGGAAAAATTTCTATGACCTGTGTCTTAGATCCTTTTCCTGCTTTTATTGTTTTTCATATTGCATTACGAGGATTTACATTTGAGAGGACTCTTAATGTTTTCCAGTTGAGCATAAATACATATGCATATACACACATGTGTGTGATTGTCTAGAAATGGGCTTGAAGAGAGTTATCTGTTTGCTTTTTTTGGAGAGAGCCATACAATGTCAGCATTTGTCAGTGTATGCCACAGTTACCTCTGATCGCAGCTACTGGAGACAGCTCTAGCATTGCAACTCCTGGTAAACAAATGCCAGGTTGACAAGGACTGCTCTCAGGTTAGGAACCATGCTATGTTGCTAAATTATCTAAAATTCTATCTGTGCCAGTCAGGGAAAAGGCTTCAGGTGAAAGGATGAAGATTTTGGTAGTATCACACCAGTTTGTTCCCACTGAGCTAATGAGAGCATTACCCACAGCTTCACAAGAGCAGGGCTCAGCAGTTCTGCTCTCAGGGCTCACATCGCACGATTTGCTCTTTCTACTTATTCCAAAAGGAAAAAATGGCTTGACCTATGCATAACTTTCTTGTGTTTAATTTGCCAGCTGGTGAGTGTCACATGTTTCATTCAGGCAATGCAAATAAAAGTTTCTTTAATAGTTAACATTTTCACTGACAACACAGTCACTGAGCTCAGACAGCTGATTGCTGCTGCTGTAGAGCTAAGTCCTTAAATATTATCAAACTAATACCCTTGTATGGTCACACTGGATACAGATTAGTGAAAGCCATAATCCTATTTAATTTAACACAGTCCCAGGGATTTTCCTCTACAAAGAATTTGGTCACATGCATACTGCATAATTTGCATAGTTCTTAAATATATGGCCTCTCTCTAGGAGCAGGGCTGTCTGCCAGTTTTAATGGCAGTTATTAAATCCCATTGTACTTTGAACCACAGTCCAGATGCAGGTATCTGCTAGAAAAAAGCCCATGGTTAGTAAGAATCTGTTGTGGCTCAGTTATGCCACAGCTCATTCTCTCAAGTAATCTGTTTTGCCCTCAGAGGAGGATGTTATCCCTCACCAAAGGTAATATGACAAAGGACTAAGATTCATTTTACCCACAGCGCAGCCCAATCAAGTCCTGGCCGTCCAAGAACTCAGACATATAAAAACTGACTGTGCTTGAACTATCAGGGATTCTGGGGTTTGTGGTCAAGCAACTCATTTCTGAGTCGTAGGAAAGGTCTGATTTTTATGTGCTAAGCATGGTTAAGCTAACTCTCCTTCAACACTATGTGATATCTTTGACACAACAGCAGATTGGACTTGTAGGATTAGGGCTACCTTGTGTAGAGTCTTTTTGGTTCCGGATGTTTTTTTGTTTGTTTTCTTCCTCCCACCCCACCCCCATCTACCCCCCTCTGTAGAACTATTGTCTGAATGGAGAAAAGAGACTTTGTCCCTCTGTCAAGATCTTCTAGCTAACAGCATTGTTTATCATGGAACAGCTGCAGACTGCAAGCAGCATGTGGTTGGTGTGTCACAGGTACACTGCAGACCTTGGTGGGTGCAGCTCTGCTGGGTAACTCTGGATAGAGGTAAGGGAGTCTAAAGGAAAGGAGATGTGTTGAAAGCAGCAAGCTGTGTGGTCAGCTGTGTGTTCAAACAACAAGTGTTGCATCCCAACAGGTTGAAACCATGGGATGCTCTGCCACCTAGTCAGAAGCCTCCTTCCCAAGCACATCGTCAATAAAGCTAATCTTGCAGAGCTCTTGGGTCAAGTGTTTTTTTCCTGTTATGCAATGTTTGCAGCATTTTATAGGCTTTTGGTATTTATTGCAGAGAAATGAGGGTGAAATTTTGATCAACAGACTGCTGGGTACTGAAGCAGCTCCAGAGACAGGGGAACAATCTTCCACATTCATTTTTCTGGCAATTTCCAGGTGTGTTGGGACAAATATGTGCCTGAGTGATTTCCATGTGAGAGTGGCCCTGCTCTCCTCAAGAGGGTTTAGCAGATAAAATCAGCTCAGGTACAGAGACTTCTCTACCTTCTCTAGTACCATGCTGGAGGTACAAGCCTTCCCCTCAAGGAAGCAGAGAAAGTGGTTCAAGTTGGTTAGGTTTCCAGGTTTTTTTCAATAACTGAGGCACCACCTGCATGACTGTTGGCTTAATGCACAGAGTAATTGTTAGTATTATTGCTACTATTACAATTAATAATAAAATAGTGCTTCTTCCAAAAGTGCCTAAGGAGCAAGCTAAGGTAAACTTCATCTTGCTAGGTGCTCCACAATTTTGGGCTGTCATTCAAGAACACAATAAATCCTGCTTCAGGGCTCCCACTACTGGACCAAAAGCACCAAAGCCACATAAGCCAAAATGCTGATGCTGTATGAAATAATGCTTTCTCCAGCCATTCAGTGCGGTACCAAACCAACCACAGCCTGTTTTCTCAGCACTGTAGAGTCAGCATAAACTCTAGATCAGGTGCTCCCAAAGTGCAGTTGTATGACCTCCTCTGGGTCAAAACTTCACTGATCACAGATCTACTGTTGTTCTTCATGGTAACATGGCCTCAGAAGATCCAGTGGTTTTCTCCTGAAGAGCTTGCCAACTGCACAGATAAGAGAGGTGTCAGGAGTAGAGGCTTAATGGCAAAGTGAAGGGAAAATAAAGATGACTCATTGGTCATGTTTGGAGGGATAGTGAAGGAGTGAAAGACTGTAAGGAGAATACACCAAAAGATGAGGGAGGGTGGGAACACTGAAAAGCAAGGAGAAATAAGAAAATATGAATGGTGTAGCTGTTAAAAGATCTAGCTGAGAAAGAAGAGAGGGAAGAAAGAGACAATCAAAAGGCAACTGGAAAGCCTGGGCATAACTGTAGGAAGTTGTTGTACAGTGCATACCCCTTGCTGTGTTTCCTCCAATACCTTCCTGGAATAGGACCCAGAAGGCACTCCTCTTGCTCTTGGGTAGCAGAAACACCTCACTGAGGCTCAGGAACAGCCTCTGTCACATCCAGAGCTGTAGTCCTTCCTTTTATCTACACTTTTTGCTAGTGTTTGCTGGTTCTTGCAAACAATTCTTTAGTCTGGTAGAGATGAATAAGGCATTAAGGACAGCAGCTGCCTGAAGAGTTTGCTCATCACAAAAGAGTGAGCTACTCTGTCTTCTAAAACTGACACCTTAGCAGAAAAGCACTACTTGATGACATTTAGCTCTTGCTACAAATATTTACACGTATAGTTGAGACGTGTCACTTTTGCTGCACTGGGCATAGCAGAATATGGCTTATTTGCAGTATGTTTTCACATGTCACACATCTTTAAACAGACTGAAGCACGGACTGGTTTAGGGTTTGGGTTTTTTTCATTGATGGTTTCTGCAGAAGAATTGTTTTTGCTTTGGCTTTTCTGAAGAGAATTCACATCATGAAGAAATTATTGGAAATAATAATTATTTTAACGCCTTCTAGTTCTTTCAATCTGATTATAAATTTGGATTAGTGATGTGTTTTGGCTGCTGTATCAAGATCCAACATTAATATTTTATTTTTTCTATAATGTCATGTGAAAACTAGAAGGCAACAATGTGTATGCATCTGTATACTGATTTTGTACTATAATAACAGGTAAGATAATTCTAAAATGGTATGGTATCATTTGATATTAAGACTAATAGGCACCATCATACAGCTCTGTCATCTGCAATATCCACTTTCTCCCCTGTCCTCGATTTCCACTCTCTTACTTTCTGCCTTCAGCTTGGGATTATGCTGCCCCACAGCTGCAGCCCTCCAGGAGTGGAGGGCAGGTTGGGAATTGTACCATGCTCTTCTCAGACCATCAGTCTTCTCCTGGGCATGCTGTAGGAAACTAGAGCTGCCATGAATGTGAGGTGTGTAAGTTGCAAAAGCAATATTTGAATACCACAACATTGTTTTATTTAAAGGAAATTCCTGTGCTGTTCCTTAAATGTGATATTACTGTGAATATCTGTGTTGGAAAAGATTAAAATGCTATAGTGTTAATCTACAAGAGGCCACATTTTTCTGCATACTTTTTCTGCCCTTGTTGACCTGCTGATTTTTTTTATAACTTTTAATGAGTTTAAGTCTGCTGTCCCTGCTTCCCAAAAATAATGGTGGCTTACATGGCATCTTTTAGTTTATACAGTGTGTATAACCACAAAATGCTGAGATGATACACATCTCCCAAGCAGAACGTGGCTCCCAAATTGTCCTGGCAAGAAAACTGAGGAACTGGCTTGTGAGGAAAGGGGAAGAAGACAGAATGTATCTGGCAAACAAATCACTGTACTTCTACCACAGTTGAAATATTTTTGATTTACTAAAGAGAATGGAGGGTAGCAATCTAACTTAGAAAAGCTTAAAAATCTTCTTGTGTAATTCTGAAAATCTGAAGTAAGTAGATCCAAAAAGAAAACCATTTAGTAAGTAAATAATAAGTGATTTATTATGTATGCTACAAAACACACAGGATATTACACTGCAAATAGTATCTTCTGAATCTGTAAACTAGTAGTAAGAAAGTCTTAC
>JAWWLV010000088.1:118690893-118722706 GCA_035041135.1 Platyrinchus mystaceus
ATGCTACAAAACACACAGGATATTACACTGCAAATAGTATCTTCTGAATCTGTAAACTAGTAGTAAGAAAGTCTTACGCTTTGTTTCTTTTCTGCTTTTAAAAATACCTCAGTACATAATAGTTTCTTAATATTAAGAAAAGGATCTCTTTTACTGGAAATAGTAATGAAGTATTAGTTGCTACTAATGTAAGCCGAATTTTCCGTAACTTTATTGTTTCTGCACACTGAAGTAAAATACGAAATTATATTCCTTGAAATACATATGGATTATTTTGTATTATCTAAACACTAATTTTACAAGCCTGCCTTTATTGGAAATGAAACAATACTGACAAAGTTTAAACCAAAAGGGACATGCAAGCTGAGAGTAAGCTCAGAAGAAAGTACTGTGATCCGGTTATCTGTCATTGTGAGATATGTATCTATATTTAGAAATATGTATTCCTGTCCTCAAGATTTACATGGCTTTATGGAAATTCTAAACCCTTGCTCCTTCTGGTTTTTAAGGAACTTGTTTTATGTGATGGCCCTTTACCTTCCCTGAGCTCTGGTGAGAATTTTCAGAGAGGTGGATCAGAATTTGCAATTTTACGCGCTTCCTCCCTTCGGCTCCCTCCTTCCCCCTGAGACTTTGACATTTTTCTTCTAGAAAGCCTATTTTATTAAATAAATCAAGCTTAGATTCAAAAGTGTATAGAACGTGCTCGCAGAGCTGGGAGTGCCAATAAAGGAGCCTGTGGGTGTGTGCGGCAGAACCGGCGCTCTCCGAGGGGACAACAGGTAACTGGTCAGCTGCACATCCCACTCTGCTGCACCAACGCTGCCGAGGGAGAGCAGCGGGGAGGAAGGCAAAGGGCTCCCTTCAGCTTGTGATACAAACATCTGGTCTCTACAGATTGGAAAGGAAAAACTTTTACATAAGAATACAAATTGGGAAACATATTTCTTTAGAAGCCCTTGAAAATGAGCGTCACCCACCACATATATTATGTCCACCACATATATTATGTCCCTGAACTGAGCTAAATTGAAGCCAGACATATATTTCTCTTTGATGACTCCATCAAGGTATGTTTTAACTCCTCTTCACAGTCCTTTAGTCTCTCAAAAGATACATATGTAGATAAGGGAGCAGTCTCAAACCCATGCACAGTATCAGCAGCCAAACAAATGACTTTAAAAAGAAAAATCCAACATTTTAGATCTCTCTTCCTGCAAACAATTTCCAGTTACAAATTTCAGTTCCTAAAAAAAAAAAAAAACTTCCCTGGAAGAGGCAGATGAGACAGGGAAATAAGAGTTTGAGTAACCCTATATATTCTGAAACTGGAGGAATCTAACTCAAACTTTCTAGGCGTCGCTCAGGTATACAGTTGTAAAGCACCTCTAATTTCCCTGCATGTGTGCCCTAGTTAGTAACTCAGACATTTTTGGCATCTACTCATACTTGTCAAAGATCCGGTACTGTTCGACAGACTTGCTCTGCAGGGAGTTTGAGTGAGAGACCACTGTTTGATAGCATGGTTAGTGTTAATGAGATTACAGTTACTTGAGAAATTCTTCTTATTCTCTATTACCTCTTAGTGAGTGTCAAAACCAGCCTACAAGCTTATCTATATTTAGCATAGACTGTCAGGTCTAAGAATAAAAACCTGTGTTGTAAATTATATTTTTAAATACTCAACCTGGTGAAAATATACCAGATATCCTCCTTTAAAGTCAAACTTAACCTTGCTTTTGCTATTGCTCCCAAAGACATCA
The DNA here is from genome assembly GCA_035041135.1 of Platyrinchus mystaceus. Classification (NCBI taxonomy): domain Eukaryota; kingdom Metazoa; phylum Chordata; class Aves; order Passeriformes; family Tyrannidae; genus Platyrinchus; species Platyrinchus mystaceus. The sequence continues at coordinate 118,692,657 of JAWWLV010000088.1, forward strand.
TTATTTCTTCAGAGAGAGATAAATGGCTATAATGGCCCCTTATAAGATCAGGAAGACTGGATGAATCAGGAGATAATGCACTTCCTCACCAATTTCCATCTCCATAGAAACTCCACAACTTTGCTCTGCCTTCTGCCTATACAGATTAGGCAACCCAATTTTCCAATAACAGACAGTGCAGTCTGACGCCTGCATTGTCTCATAGAGGAGTATCTTGAAGGACAGAATTTAAGTATAAAAAGAGAGCTTTGCCAAGTGCTCAGTGTTGCCTCTCCCAGCTTTCAAATTCTTCATGTTGCTTTTCAGGTTCCTAAGAAAATTTCTCATGAGAAGCATCAGTATTTGCTGCCAGGATACCCACAAGTCTGATGATGCTTTAGTCAAACTGTTTTTGCTTCAAAAGATGTGGTGTCATTGAAAGACTCATGCACACTATCCAGTATTACAATTCATGTCAGTTAGGGGGAAGACAGGGAATCATCAGGAGCAGACTACAGGATGCTAATTTAAACATAAAGCTTTATTTTCAAATTAATTGAATAGTTTGTGCATGAATGGATGTGCTTTCCCAGCAGTTCAGATAAGCAGATAAAGAGATTTTTTTTAATTAAGTGAAATATAAGAGAGAATATATTCATTGATTATTGTTAGGAAAATAAGAAGTTATTAAACTGCAGTAGATAAACATCAGCTTGCAAAGTTCCTTTGTTAATAAGAATAAATTGACAGATTTATAGACTTTAAATTTGGCAAGATCATTTGATTGTCTCATCAGACCTGTAAATCAAAGACATTAAATCTCACAGTATTACCTCTGAGCTGAATAGAGCTAGACAAAACATGTTGGTAAAGCAGTACATGAAACAAAAGATGCAATTCAGCTTGACAGAAGCCTTATGGCTTTGGGTCATATCTACCTTCATTAAGTTTTAAAAATAGAAAAAAACAACTAAAATTGAAGTGCTGTTTTCCCCAGTTTTTCCGCTTTGGCTAAGTGTGCTGTATTTTGGTTTACCCGAGAAAGTGGCATGTCTGTTTTCATTGTTCCAGCCTTAGTCCATAACGCACACACACATAGAGCAAAATCATACACCTCAGGAAAACCCCCTGTTTTGACATGAGGATTTCAAACAAAAAAACTTTCAAAACTTCGCATTTCAGCGGTTGATCACTCATTTTGTATAAAAAGAAAAACTGCATAATTTCTCATATAAATATGTCCAGCTTTAGCATTTAACATTTATCATACCTTCTTGACTGCTAAAGGGCCCTCTATTCTCATAAATGTGCTTATGCACTGTAGTCAAGTGTCTCTCAATTTTACTTTTAATGGACTAGATCTGTTGAAGTATTTAAGTCTCTCCTAGTAGGGTATTTTCTATGGCTTTTGAATAAGTCTGTGATTCTGCTTTTAAAAACTCCAATATATCTGCCTTTCTAATGAATTCCTCTTTGCTATAGAGAAAAAAGAAGACATCACCCATTTTTCCTACATCTATACATTCATGGACTATAGTAGCCCTTTGGTCACTGCATCATAGTGAAAACTTATGTTTTATTGCTTGCCTATTTGACCCTAAATCATTTCAGAAAGGTTGCTTTTTCAAGGTACTACTCTAAATGGATTTCAGAATGCCATTCTAACATGTGCCCTAGGTTTATAAGTCTGCAAGGGTCAAAACTCATAGAAATTTTGTCTTTTGAAAAGATTGTCTTATCCAACAGTTGAGATTACTTTGTACAGGTGTTCTCTCTTTGGTAATATTTGCTAACATTGGCGTTATGTGCGGTTTTTATCTGCAACACTTCATACCTGAAAATTAGTAATGGAAACTGTAACTGGATATAGGTTTCACACTAACATGACCAGAAAGTGAATATTTTTTATCAATAAGTCTTTGAGATTTCCACTTCAGGAACAAGAAAGCCACATATTTTGATTTCTTTCTTTTGATTTCTATAAATATAAAAATATATATTTAATTCCAATACAACCGCTGCTGCATGTGCATATGTTTCCCTAACACTCCTTGTTCCTTCATGAGGTGTGTTCCCTAGCCCAGGCTCTCTGATTTATTGCTCACTTTGTCCTCAAGTTCTTGTGTCCTCTATAAACTCTTCATAGCATCTCCATTTTTGACAAAAATTCTCTTGCTTTTTTTCTCATGATTACCTTGTTTTCTCTTTATGGAGATACCTTCCTTTACCAATAGTTGAAAGTAAAGGGTAAGTGGCCAGTCTTCGCGAACGAAGATCTGGGAAAGGTGTTTTTACCTTTCAAGCCTGCGCAATGGATTTTTTAGGTGAGACACAGCCTGCGCTGAACTGAGCCCACCCTTTAATCCTTAGGTTCATCTGCCGGGCCAAGCAGGCTTGGACAATGGCAGTGAGGTCCTCAGGACGTAGGTACCATGTAGAAATAGTATTCCTGGGATGAAAGATGAAAAGATGTGCACTGATCTCATGCTTCACCTATAAAGACTTTCCCAGAGCCCCAGTGTTCAGGCTATTTACTCTGTATTGATTTCAAGAAGGAAGAATTACTGTCTGACAACTATACCACATCCTTTATTAGCATCCAAAGTAGAGTTGGGATTTAGCTAATGAGGCTTAACTATCTCCTTTTGCAGCTGCTGGAAGAAGTAGTCACTTTGGAGTTGCAATTAATATCAGGATTATATCCTCATGTCACACTTAAACACCTGAATCACATTGTCCTTGGAGAACCGGGCCCTTGTCTGACCACCATGTTGGAAAAGTTATAATGACTTCTCTGTCTCTGCTCTGTCATTGTTTAAGGACATTAAAAGTATGGAATTTTTATTTTTATCTTTGTGTACAGGATTTTTTCCTACACTGTCTTCAAAATACTTTAATAACTAGTTACCTATGGTACTTACACACGTATTAGTCACATGAGACATCATGTACTGGACTGACTGCTGCTATGTCCAGTACACCCAAACCAGAAGGTGTTTTTAGTTGTTTCCAGCAGCAGCCATAGGGCCATGCTCTGTGCTCACACATATGATAAAGGTTTCTCTCTGAGTGATCATACATCATAGGACAATGTGACAAAATTTCTTCCTTTGTGGTTTACGAACAGCACATGATCGAAAGTATTACAAGACTAATTGGAATTATTACAATAGTCTGCTTGGCTCCCTTCTCCCTCCTCTTGACTAATTAGTGTTTTAGCATTACAAAATGGCTCTGGCATGAGCTGTCAAAAAGCAGTGCTCCGAAGTCACAACTACATGTGAGGCTGTCTGCACACATTAATAAGGAATTTGCCACTGCTGATAGAAATCCTTGTTCTCATTCTCTTCTTAATTTTTTTTCCCCACTTAGGGAGCTCTTGGGTCACTAGATGTTATCATTTAAACCCATTCATTCTTTGCACAGTCTCTCTGCGTGCTCAGGGAATTCACATGAACACCAGCTTTGTTATTTCTCTTGCACAATCGCAGGTCAGCTATGGCAATCCTTGCAAGCAGGAAAAAATATGGGATTCATCACTTCTATATAAAAACACTAAGCTAGATATATAATGGTGAGTCTGCATTAGAAAGTAGTGTTTTCTCAAACAGTCTCATCATAAACTGCAGTTTGGTAGTTGTTTTTGTACTCCACTTTTCATTCCCTGTTTTTACAAGGGCATGCAGTAATAGTAGAAGGGGGAATGGCTTTAAGCTGAAAGAGCACAGGTTTATATAGGATAATAGGAAGAAAACCTTTTCTGTGAGGGTGGTGAGACACTGGAACAGATTGCCCAGAGAAGCTGTGGATGCCCAGTCCCTGGAAGTGTTCAAGGCCGGTTGGATAGAGCTTTGAGCAACCTGGTCTAGTGAAAGTTGTCCCTGCCCATGGCAGGAATGTTGGAATGAGGTGATATTTAAGATCTCTTAAGCATGTGTGTGGCCCTCCTCTGACCTCACTCCAACAGATCCACATCCTTCTTGAGCTAAGAAGACCTGAACGCAGCACTCTGGGTGAGGTGTCACGAGAGTGGAGCAGAGGGGAAGAATCACCTCCCTCAACCTGCTGGCTATGCTTCTTTTGATGCAGCCTGGGACCTGGTTGGCTTTCTGGGCTGCCAGTGCACATTACTGGTTCATGTTGAGCTTCTCATCAGCTGATACCCCTAAGTCCTTCTCTTTAGGTCTGCTCGCAATCCATTCTCCACCCAGCCTGTGTTTGTGCTTGGCAGTCCAACTCATAAGCAGCACCTTGCACTTGACCTTTTAAACTTCATGAGGTTCACATGGGCCCATCTCTCAGGACTGTCATGGCCCCTCAAGGCAAAGGATTTTATTATGAATTGCTATACTATTCTATAAAAATTGCACTCTTCTGTCTTTTTTTTTCAATGTGTTCTTTTTCTTGACTTTACTAGTGAAAATTCAAACTGTCTCACTTTCCATTTTATGATCTCTTCAAATGGTTCTTAGCCTCTAGAGGATGTCCAAACAGCAACTGTATATTGATCTTTCCTCAGTTGATGCCTATCACTAGCCCTTTCCTCATAATGCTACCCCTGTGCTCTCCAGGCCAGCTTTTTAATTTAATACCTAGAGAAGGCATTTACCAGAAGAGTTCCTGTAAGGGAATGTAATCAACAGTTGTTCAGCTACTTTGCTAAGAAAGCTTTTCTCACGTACCCTTTTGAAGGAAGATTTGTTTTGAAATTGAATTTTTCTTAATTTTTTTATGCTTATTTGAATTTCTTCTTAGAAAAAACAGTTGTTATGAGCTTTCAGATAGATAAATTATTCTGATTTTTCCCAAAAACATTTAGTACTGTCAGTTATGTCTTATAAAATATTAATCTTGAAAATGGTTGCAACACAGAACCAGAACATGCTCTGAGTATGTTGCAAAAAGAGCTTTGTTTCTTTCCATGGACAATTGCAATGGAAATCCTTCTATTGACTGGACAATCATTTATACAATTTGTTAATGATTTTCTTAAGGGACACATTGGTGGTATTGATTTACATCTGAGGAAAGGAAAAGGTTCATTACTGTGTTTAAACATGAGTGCCAAAAAGATGACTGTTAAAAGTACCAGGGGTTGGCTAAACACAGACTCTTCATGACAGGGTTTCTTGTATGTTCCTTCTCCCAGAAAACCAAACTAAATCCTTTATGCCCAATTTCCCATGTGTTTTAATTCACCATGACAACTAGCTAAGTGTGACCTTGGCTTTTAAAACCATGTGTTGCCATTTGTAGTAAAAGAGAGCTAAAGAGGAAAAATTCCTTAGCATTTTTTCTCCCAAAGGAAAGATAGGGATATTATGTAATTTTCTTTACTTTTGCACAATATGATAGGAAAATTCCATTTGATTAAATATAAGACAGAAAGGAAAATGGTGCATCTGTGTTTAAGGCATGAAAAGTCAAAGTCAATGTTAAAGTATATTTTACTAGGGTAGTTATTAGAATTGTGCAAACACTTTTGATTGATTCTGTTTTCTTATGAAAAATAGGTTTCCAACAAAGTATTTTGTGCCTCGCATATTTGCTTTTTATAAAATTCTCTCTACTTCTTTTTTAAAGTTCTCAAGTATTGAGTTAGAATCCATTTTCCAAACCAGGTTCAATAGAATTGCTATTAAAGTCTCTTGTGTCCTGTATGAACCGGGTTTGCTCTCGATGTCATCTCCTGTGGGAAATCATAGGAAACCCCAAGATTCAAATTGCCTGTGAAGAGGGGGGAAAGGATAGAAAAAATCTTTGGGATTTGGACTGCAGGTAACCCAAAAATTACTTCTTTTCTTTTTCCCCTTTTTAGCATGTAATTGGGGAAAGCCAGTGAAGGGGAATTTAAAGAATGTTACAGGTTGGTAAATTACCGTATTTTTACTAGTTAGGACTCTTCCCAAAACTGGAAAGCTGGAATCAATTTTCTGCTTCTGCAGAGGACTTTAACATACATGTCCCATTTTCTCAAGCACTGTCCCAGTCATGAAACATTAGAGATGGCATGTTCTTCAGGTAAAAGTTTTCTGCCTTGCTAAAACAATTATGCTTCTTGTATAAGGTATTCCGGGGTAAACACTCCTTAGTTGCCCATATAAAATAATCCCATCCTGTATAATACCAAGGAACGCGCATTTCTGACACAAGGTGAGAGTGACTCAGGTTAGTCCTGTGACAGAAAAGGCCTGTTACCCAAATCTAACAATTTTTTAAGTCTTTTTAAAATGTAGTTTGAATACTCTCAGCTGAAACTTTGTAAGCTTTTGGAAACTCTGTTTCCAAAGAATATTTTTACACTTGAGTTGGATATGTAATTCTGTTTGGTGATGTTTAGGCTATCAAATCCATTTAACCATGTCCTTAAGGATTTCCTGCCAGGTCCTCGCAACATGGAAAAAAGATATTGTATTTGAATGAAAGATAAAAAAGGCTTGTACAGCTGAGCAACAATGGGAAAACTAGAAAGAGATGGCAATAGGAATTAAAGAGGGGGAGAAATTGGTTGAAAAATAAAACTGCAAGAGAAATTGGGATGGGCAGGGGATTTGGACCTAAGGTAACTGCACCTGCATGGGATGCAGGGCAGATAAGATGAGGGAATAGACAGAGGTCTGTGCATGCCCCGTCACACCTTTCTGTGGGGGATAAGAAGAGGTCACAGTAATTCTGAGTCTCACTTGTCTGCCGGCAGGACACAGCTCTTCTTGCACCCTACAACAGAGCTGCAGCTGCCCGTGCTGCGTGCGCTCCAGCTGGTGCAGATCCCATAGCAGCAAGCAGTTTTCCACACCCACAGGGCACTAAGCCTTCCAGCTCTGGGGATGTCCAGCACAGATTTTGATATGAGAACAGAAAGTAAGTAAATTCTCAAAGCGTTTTCTTTTTTAAATACCAGCTTAGAAGAATATGATGTTGTAAAGCTAAGCAAAGAAAGATGAAAAATGCCAGAGGGCAGTTTGCCTGCTAAACTTCTTCCTCTCAAGCACCATACCCTGGCACCTTGGGTGTACAACCTTGTCCTGCTCCGATTCAATGGTCTCATAGGAACATTCAGGGGAAGTCACACTGACTGACACTAGCCTTCTGCCCCACTGAGGTGTTTGGAATTTCTCCTTGGAGGCACTTAACCTCTCTTCTTTGACTAGGCAGAAGTTTGGTTTCCAACTGTAAGGTAGGTGCCTAAGTGTAAAGGCATCCAGATGGTCTTTACTGTTATCCCACAGGACACCATCCTCACTATATAGAGAAGCTACACCTTTTCTGAGATATAATCAAAACTATTTAGCAAAGATACTGCTGTGGAAATCCTCTGTTTGCTAAGAGCAAGTCCAGTAAGAATGGCAAGAAAGGGAAATGAACCTTGTTAATTTTCAGGCTGCTTTATGATTCCTGGCCATTCAATAAAGAAAAAAATTTTCAGATGGTCATTCATTTTTGGCAGGGATGTGGGCAGACTTATAGAGAAAAAAATACTCTTGAAGCTGAACTAAACAATGTAATTCATGTTTCAAAAAGATAAATCTCTTCTTAATGTGAATGACTCTCAAAAAATATCAGGCCCTGGTTCTTTAAATTACATGGCCAAAATCCTCTTGGCCTTTTGACCTTAGGTTCCCTCTCTATGAAAGGATAACACTTTTCCTGTTGCAGTGTGTCCCTGTCCTCAGAAACATTCTGTAAAAATAAATTCATTTTTTTCACAAAGCCCTTAAATACAATATTGTGAGTAGAGCCATGGAAAAGTTCATGGGGAATTTAATAACTCTTGTCTTCAGAGCAGGATATGAATTGTGTATAGTAAATAAGGCCTGTGGGCAAAAATATTGTGTAGCTGCTCATTATTTGAACTTTGCCCATCCTGTGTGTTGAATGAGAAGACAGGAATGGAAAAAAGAGATGATCTTACTTTTTCTATTTGCCTTTACTTAGAAAATTTTACTTTTGATACTTCTCAGCTTCTGGAAGCTTTCCTTGCCAGCTCTTGAGAACTTTTAAGATATATTTAACATACAATTAAAAGAGTGTTCTTCAAATCAGCAGGAGGTTTGTTTTGCATGTAGCTCCCAAATTGCTCTTGGCTACATCCATGTTTTGATTTAGATCAGATTCTAGGCAGCTGAAGAGGGTCCATAAATATATCTGTTCCTCAGAGCAGGCCTTTTCACTGCTCCCTGGTCTTGATGTCAGGAAACCTCAGCTGCCATCATTAAGAAAACGTGTGCTGATAAGAAAACCTTATTGTATTTTTTGGCACTGAAAGTAGATACAATTCCTCATAGAACTGACTGCAGAAATCAACATGAATAAGATTTTTGAAGTACACTATTTTATTCCCCATGTTTTTTTATTTTAGTATTTAAAATTATTTTATTCACTCCAAAGTTTAACTTACAGATTTTTGCTTGAAGTGTCTTCTTGTCTGTGAGTTTTAGTGACCACTGTCCTGAAAACAGTACTGTTCATGGGACAACCTCTCATATGAAATAGAGGACCCATCATTCCTAAAGGATAGCAAGAAATAAATACGCAGAATGAATCTTTCAAAAATATAACAAGGTGAGATGTTATTTCATGTCATTCTTTTCTGTGTTCTATTTAGACAGAAATCTTTGCTGTCTCCATATATCTATCAAACAGATGGTACTGATAAATGATCTTGGGTACAATTTGCATTCACTGATCTTGCTTGTTTTCTATCTTGTTTTAAAGTAAGAGTCAAAGATATATATACTTTCATTTAGTCCCTGAGAAGGCAGGGAGAAATCCTCTGCAGGAATAACCAGATGACATGGTGAGGTGAATTACCTGCCTGCCACAAGGCTACTCAGCATGACTGCGGGTGAGCCCTGCCTGGGCTGGTGCAGAACCACAAAGAAGTCGGTCACGTTTTAGCTGTTCAATTTTTAAAAGATAGCCTCCAGTCCAAGTCCTTATCTGGGGTATTCAAGTCAATGACTGCAGTCTGGTTTTCTTGAAACAGCTGCATCATGTCATGCATCATCACACATGCACCTCTCTACTGAAAGCAGAGGAATTTCTGTTAAACCTAAACCCCTGCTTATTATATACCAAGCCTTCTAAAGCCAAAGAATATCTTCCTCCTGAAATCCCTTTTTCCCAGTTAGCCATTTCAGACATCTTCAGAAATAACCATATGTAGTACAGATGCTAGAAGTTAAAGATCAAGTGGTAGACTTAATGCTGAATTTCACTTTTATGTTTAGATGTGTATGACCAGGTCTCATTCTCTAGTGGATTTATATGATTCCATTTTCCTCTTAAAAATATACGAGAGAAATGCACACAGACCCCTAAATGTAGCAGTATGAGACACCACTGTAATTAACACCCTGGTCTACTCCCTCTTTTTCCTTTTTTATTTTCAGTGTACAAGTCCTGTGGAGTTTGCAGATTGATTCAATTGCAAAGTTAGATTCCCACTGTGATAGCCGTTTTCAAACCACTGGGCCATTCTGCCTGTCCTGCCAGCCAGGGAACAATGGGTGCTAATTAAAACCCTGCTTAAAAGGTTCCCCTTTACTTCAGCATTGAGGCTTTCAGGGAGCAGACGGGGGAGGGATGCCTTGTTCTGTTTATGCATATGCAAGCACTTAGCGAGCTGGGCAGCTGACTGTGGGTCGAGAAAACACTACAAAAGCCTGGTGCTTATAGGAAAGGGCTGGATTTCAACCTGATGAGGTTAGTTAACAGACTAGACTGAAGAGGGCCCAGCTGTTTTCTTTCCAAAATTTGAGGCACATTTCAAAGTAGGGATTGTTTTTTTAATCATTTGCTTCTACTGAAACGTTCGGGTCTCTGTCTTCATGTGTTGAAGTGAGCAGTTTTCTTAAAGTGCAAGGATAAGAAGTAATAATTTTCTTTATTTCTACTAATAAGATTAATATTTTAAACAACTGGTTTTGCTAATCAACTGGGCTGCCTGTGCCAAAATGCATATGTGGAATAAAATTGCTTTTCTACATCAAGGTTTTGTTCCTTAAGCCACTTGACATTTCTGTTGCTCAATGGAATAACTGAATTCTAAAATGCATATAAACTTCTGTCAATTTGAAGGAAGAGAAATGAGATATGAGCTATACCTTAGAGTTTCATTCATAAATTTATATTAAATTGCTCATCTCCAAAATATGGCAGATAAAGAATCAAATTCAATATGGTTTGGTTTTCAGCAAGAGCATAGAGCAGAAGACACAGCATTGCAAATAAACTCATCAATAAGCCACACAGGTTTTTGTTTTATGTCATTTGTAACTGACAACTTGATCAATCTGGTACTGAATAGTCCCTTAGAAATACAAGAGTAATAGGAGCAGAATCTGTCTCATTTCTTTTGCTGAATAGCAGTTCACTTGGTGGCATTCACAAATCCATCCTAGACTTCTTCAGCTGTTTTTCTTGTATAAAACTATCTCATCCATTGAGGTTGTGGAAAATATTTAATGGGACAAATTGCATGTCATCGATAGTGAATGGTCAAAATGAACAATTCGCGGACAACCTCATAGTATGACAGGTATTATTCTAAACTTTTTTTCTTGTTTCAGTCTCTGTGAAGAATGAGTGCTTGTGCAGAAATCAGGAGTGCCTTGCAAATCACTCTCCCACCAAAAAGACTATCAATTTTATCTTTTTTTCCTGTCTGCAAACATTGACTAAGTGGTTAGCTGTATAGTTATGTTAATTAAAGGGCTGATAAGATATTTTTCATTTTTATCTTTACAGACATATGCTGTAATAATTAATACTGCTTAATAGAGCTACTTGCATGCTGAAGGCTGCTTAAAAGAGTAAAGATGTCTAGAATCAGGGCATATGGCCTTTGTTGTGAGCCCCATGCACTGAGGAATAAAGACAGAGAAGCCCAACCTACTCTCCCTCTGTCACTCAGTGGCTGTTCACACTGTGATTCCTGCTGGGGGGAGAAGACAACTGCTTTTTTCTCCTTTTTTTTTTTCCTTTTTCTTTCTTCTCTCTCCTTTCCCTTTTTTTTTTTTTTTAATTGTTTTAGTTCCCCAATTGTTTCTTCCCATAGAAGTGGGAAGAGGAGTGAGGGAGTTTGGGAGAAACCTGCCTCTGCTCTTGCATTTGCCTTCCACATTTACCCAGATGGGCAGGCAGAAAAGGAAAATTCCTAGAACAAAGAGGACAGGGCCTGATCCAGTGTGCCCTCCCAGTTACCCTTGTCGTGGGCGCAGCTAAATCCACCTGAATGGAAAAGCAAGGTGCTTATGACAAAACAGCAGTCCCAAGCCCAGGTGTACACATTGGTTCATGGACTGGCAGGAGCTTTGCCGGGGCAAAGCCCTACCCAGCTATTCAGCTCTGAAGGAGCATGGCTGTTTTGCAGCCTCCAAGGGCCCATCCTGTATCCACACATACCACTCTACCTCACCAGGATGAAGAGACAGGAACCACTTGAGAAGCCTCTCTCTAACAAACACCTACAGCGGGTGCTAAGGACCAGTTCTGCAGAAGTATTTGAAGATCTTTTGAACATGCACTTCAGAGGGTGAAGAAGATTTTAGGAACACCTGAGCAAGGATCTTACTTCCCTACTTAGAGCTTTTTCAGGGAGGCTGGGTTGCTCAACAGGTGGAATTGAAATTATCAAGACATAAAAGCTGTTGCCCAGACCCCCATTAACAAAGAGTGAACAGCATTTTGCCTGGTCACAGGAGAAAGCAGTGACTTTTCAGTTGCTGTGGCTACAGGCAAGAATCCAAAAAAGATTAACAAAACCCTGTTAGTGGATAATCCCTTTAAAGATACTCCAACAGCAGATTTCTCTGTCTTCTGTCAGCATCAGCCAGTCTTACCTAGCTTCCAGTTTTGATAGCCAAACCTCAAGAAGGTGCTAATTTCAGCTAGACAGCTGGCCAGCGTCACACAAGCTTGCTATAATGGAGATGTACAACTTAGCACTAGGTGCCTTATGATTTTGTTATCTCACCAACTCATCTTCACATCTGCTGCTGCCCCTGCCACCTCAGGAAAAGTTGATGCCAACTCAGGACTCCATTTCTCATCAGATAAATAGATCTGAATGGTTTAATATGCCTCAGTCCATCTATCTCTGTATTCCTAAGGGATCATACCATCTGTTCCTCAGCTGGATGCTAGATAATCAGGAGCAGATAAGATTCTCTCCAGAACATGCTGCTGATTGCTTCTGGGAAACTAAGTCAGGGATTCCTGGGAGACTTCCACAAACTATGCCCCACTGCAGTAATGTAAAACTGGACACTGCATCTCCCCTGTCCTGTGATCGTCACAGTGATACTATGTGAGATGATAGCAAGGAAAGGATTTTCATTTGCTGTCTTATTTCGGCTGTCTTATCTGGTGGGTCCCAGTTGCCTGTGGCATAACTTTGTGTGCTCTAAAGCCAAACTAACTCTCTTATGTACACTCCTTCACTGCTCTCTACCAGGTATCAAGAGACCCAGTGTAAACCTGAGCAGTCAACTTCTGGAACAAACCTACAGCTGGAGTAAGGTGGGGACGGATGGGCTGAGGGGAAAAATATTTCTGATTTTAGGGACAGTGTGCACATGAAGGCATTTTGTTATTTGGGAGCAGATGATCAATCTGATGACCCAGGAAGTCTCTTCAAGACAACTATAGTACATAAATTTTTAGAGGAAGGAAAACAAACCATTAGCCTTGGGTGAATCTAGTCTGATCTAAAGAGGATGCTTGAACTCAGCTGCAGAATATTTTATGAAGGTGCTGAACATGGGCTTTAAAATACTGAATTTCCACCTTTTTTATGATATTCTCTTACAAATGGTAGTGTGTCTCTAATAATTAAATCTGTTTGCTTAAGGACAGTAGATTCAAGGTTAGTCACCAAATTCTTTTCTTTTCAACAGCTAATTTACCCAACCGCAGAGCTTTAATCTTGAATGAAGTGCACGGACGCCATGATTAACATAATTCTGTGCCAATCAATTTCTTCTTACCCCCTCTTCTATCCATTATGACTGAACTTTAATACCACCTGTGAGATCTGGCAGTTGGGTCATGTCCTTTCTTGCACAGAAGAACTTAAGCTGTGCAGAACTGAGCTAGTCAGGAAGATCCTGCAGGATCTTTCTCTCATTCCAGTTTCCTCTGGCTCCTTCAATAATTCCTAGCCCAGTTCTGACAATGCACATGCTCTACCTTGTGCTCACGCATAAGCCTTGCCCTAGACTCTAATGAGCTAAAAACTTGTGATTACTGTAGTGCATGTTCTAACCGAGATCTTCCTATTTTAGGCAGGTGTTTAAATAATGCATCATTTAACCCATCCTTTGTCCTCTGATGAAGTCTTGCCAGGAACCAGATATACTGGATATTAATTGAAACTGGCTTGGATATGTACTGAGCTTAATCAAAGGCAACCTCCATCAGCATTATTCTGGTAAGTGTAGTCCACAAGAGAGATTAACTACTCAGAGATCCTCTGGTTCTCAGAGGACCTAAAAAAAAATTCTTAAGGGTCCATATACCCATGGAAAGTATTTATCATCATTTCACTTTCTGCTATCAGTTTTTAACTGTTGCCATGGAAGTATACATAACTCTCAGCAGCCAGTGTTTTGGTGGGTGATGGTGATGTGCCATGATGTGTGTTTATTTATGTTTCTGATAGATTTTAGAAGCCCATGCCTGAGTGATTTTAAGAACCCAAGAGCAATTTTTATTTTTTCTACAATTTGCTGAAATAGTACAAAAGAAAAGAGTTTTTTCACTGGGGCAAACCAATACATTATTTTCTTGGTTTAAATGTTTTTCTCAAAGTGTATGTGGATGAAACTTCCATCACGGAGTGACATTATGTGAGTGGATGTTGATCAAACAGCTGAATAATTGTAATAAATTTAGGCTTACCTCATCAATTATAATCATCCCTTCAGTATGTTGTGAAAAAAATATTTTCAGTTACTGTGCTACTTAATTTACCTGTGATTTTTAATACAGTTAAATAGATTCTACTGTGTTTGGTAACAAAATGCAGGTGATATGCACAAAAAAAGTATAGTGAAATTGTACAGCTTGCTGACAGTGGAGATTTCACATACCCATGCCTTATCCTGTATGGTATTTTTTCCTGCTCTGGGAAGCCTCAGAAAAAGTATCAGAGAGTGTTTTGATAATCTAAGTTCATTTATACAAAATGATGAGACAAATGTCGTGCTTGTAATGTTTGTACAGGTTTGCATAATGGAAGTTTGTTCAAAGTGATATCAGTATAATATTTTACTAAAATATGAAAACATGCTGTCTAAAACTGGTAGCAAATGTTCAGTCTGAAAAAAAACCTAATCAAAAAAATAACGAAAAAGCTGCTTTCTGTTCCCTGCTAGTGCCAAGGACCTTAGCACTGTGCACATAGTATATAAATAAACCACTGTGATCAACACCTGAGAGCTTATAAATGTCTGAAATGCATGGTGACAATTTGCAGTACTTCTGCATTGCTCCCTCATGCCCACTTACAAACTATTTGGATAATCTGGAACCTGTTAGGCAATACCATACGCCATTGTTTGCTGGTCTCCTCTAGGCCTGCACAGTGCAATAGCAAACACTGCAAGGAATGCTTCAGTCTATATCAGGGAGCAGCAGGGACATGAAGCTCTCCTTTGCTTTTTGTGATGCCAGTGTGCCTGACAAAATGAGTTGCAATTGAACCGTCTTAGCCACCTGGTAAAACCATTCCTGCTTTCAGCTACCAGTCTTACATGTTAGTGGTTCACTGTTTTCACCCAGATTTGCAGTATCCGTCATTCCACGTGTCTGGATGTTTGTGTCACTACAGTTTTATCACTTGAGGTCTGTTTGCTGTGGGAAACTAAGTCTGGAAAACTGTATATATTGGGCTCGGTTCACCTCAGCTGTAAGAATATGGATTCAAGAATACTTGGCGGCCAAATTCCCCTGTTGCTGTTTGTGGCCAGCCGATGGAAAATCTGCAGAGGCCTCTGGATCTCGTTCAGAACTGACCTGAATGATTGTTACTCATCAGGTGTGACTAATCATTAAAAGGCTTAAAGTGTTTCCAAGCTGTTCCCCAATTTATTGCACAGTTTGGAGGCAGGGAAAAAATATATTCAAGTTGCAATTGAAGAAAAGCAACAGTAAAAAGAACAGAGAAGGTCCTATTCACCTTCTCCCCTTCTCTTTCCAGGCTTCTTTCCTGCTCTTTTCCACTTCTGAACTGTTCCACATCCACACACCCTTCACATATCCCCCCATCACTAATTCCTACACTGTCTAAAATGCTTTTGAGTCCTATTTCAGTTCTGGTGTTCAATAGATGTGAGTCCCATTGATTTATGCCAGGACTGAATTTTGTCCCCATAGCATACCAAATTGCTTCTGCACACACATGGAATGCCAAATCAGTGTACAGACATACTACTCTGTAACTACTTTATTACTCATTTACACTTGGCATGAAATTTATACCCTTATTTATGACACTGCTGAGTCTGGATTGTTATATAAATTTGATCCTGTACAAAGCTGACTGGCTTAGAGGACTGGCAGTGGATACGACACCTATCCCTTGTAAATTATCAGCTCAAATTCTAATCAAGTCATTAAATCAAACCAACCAAAACCTCTTTCTGTGTGATGCTGTTGCAAAAATGAGGTTGGTCTCCTCCTGGTTCCCAGTACATGTGTGTCAACACCACAGTTGACTCTAATTAGCACCCTTGCTGGCTATGAAAGCTCCCGAGCCAAGCAAGCAGGCAGGGAGACTGAACTCTTTGTCTTGGCCTCAGGTCACGGCAGGTTGATGAACAAGCAAGTCCTACTTTTGCCTCAGCTATAGTTGCCTTCTATTTTCTGGGACTAGCTGCCTGGCACCTTCTACAAGAATGTTGTTTTCATAAAAAACATTCAGCTCTAGTCTGATTGTATAACATATGTATTTTCTTTCTTTTTTTAGGAAAGTGTTATAGTTAATAGGCCTTTGGTCTGAGTAGGGATTACAGGATTTTGACCCCCCTGGGATCTTTGTCCTAGATTTCAGCCTTGGCAGGTGGACCATTCTGTAACCATTTGACATTTAGTGGCTAGTCTGTAAGTCAAATATCTTGGTTTATTTTTTCCTTTTTGGTTTGGATGAGTTAGTATGGGTTTCTGAAGTATTTGGGAAAGTTGCATGAGTTTCGTGGTGCCACTGTACCTTCCTTGAGCCAAAGAAGTTTCTTTCCCCATTGAGAAATCTCACTTCAAAAGAAGTTGCGATGTTTTCTAAATTACTGTTTCAGCTGGCTTTTATTTCCAAATGTCTGCATCACTCAGAAAATCTGCGTTTATCCTGTTTTGTGGTATTTCTGATTTATTTTCCTATTTAGAGGGATTTTTTTTTTTTTAATGTATGTCCACTGTCTTCACACACAAAAACACACACACACAAAAAGAATTTGGAGTGACCTCTGGACTTATTTCAGTTTGAGGAAAGAAAATAAGAACGTAAAAAGATTCTGGATCTCAGCCATTACAATGAAAAACATCTGCTGAAGCCTTTGCAAGCATAAATTTATCTTACCATGGGCATGATTATTGATTAAAATTCATATTTTTTTCTAATAAATTATTTCAGCTTCATAACCTAAAAAGGGAAAAGTAGAAACCTCTTGCATGTTGGTGCTTCTGTAAAGCAGAGGTGTCCAAATTTTATTCTAGACCCAACCTGATGGTGGTCCAGAGTTCTGGATGATCACACAATGCTGGCTCCTTTGCTCTCTTTCTCACTGCTAAATTACATAAAATAGTTTCCTACTGTTGTGTTTCCATGTAAGCAACCAAACAAAGTACTATGGAGGTATGGTGAAGTTCCAGATCAGAGAAGTGGTTTCTCTGAGTCTTGAATGTGCAATGTGAGGTAAATCTGTAAAACTACTATTCTTATTTAAACAGATCTATCATATTGGAGGAATGCAATGTCTCCAGACTTGCAAGGACACCAAATCCTTATGGCCAAGGCAGTCTGGTTGTGAATGTGTATTACACAGTCTTGCTGGGATACCAATCTGTTTTGGGATCTGTGTTGGAGTCAGGACTTGCCCATGCCTGAGTCATAAGAGCAGATCCGGAAAGTCAGAAGAGGCCAGACCCGGATGGATTCCAGCCCCCCTCCTGGACTGGGCAGGGAGCCCTTGGGAGACTCAGAGACCTGCTTGCCACAGAGGTCTCTATGCTCTCTCCCCCCTAAGAAATTTTGGTGAAGAAACAGGAAAACACTCTTACTACAGATATGAGAATTCAATGTGGAATTTTTATATAATGGCACTGATGAAACTCCTCCCTGTGATTTATTTTCTGTGACTTCTGCAGGTTTAACAAGGAAAGTGAACTGCGGTGAATGAGTGCTCTGCACAGTTCTGTTCAAACTAAAAATGTATCTTCTACAGAAAATCCCTACTTCATGCCCTTGTGTGTTTTTTTTATTCAATCTTCCAACCCCATATCTAATCTAAATGCATAAATCACTTTCCAAGACCCAGCAAATTCAATGGGTGTGTTAGGCTGCCTCAAATGGCTAGCTAAAGAATTGGGTCATGGACTTAGCTATGTTTGAGAGAAATTGTAAATGATGCCTGTTTTTATTGGAGTGAAGTAACATTTAAGCATAGGTAATACACATGATAAACCTGCAACACTAGCAAACTGAAAAACACATGGGACCCAGGCATGTGCCAATTCAAATATAGCTTTATTAAACACACCTGATTTTAAGCTACCTTTTAGTATTCCATTTAGCAGTTTAATGAGAACCAGTTATAACATAGTTGGGTTTTTTTCTGTGTTCAGAATTCAGCAAGCTACACAGCTGACTTGCACATCGATTTAGGCAGACAGCATCAGAAAAATACAATGAAGGCCTTATACAATGAAGACCTTTACTGTCAGTAAATATAGGACATCCGTGTGACCTTCTAAACCAACACATCATTTACACAGTCTGTTGAGAACATCTGAAGCAGAAGCTATCAGTGTTTCCTTGAGAACCTTTAGCATAAAGATTGTATCATGAATTAAAGAGCTCAAGCTGTTGACTACAAGGACTCTGACATTACTAGAGAATGGTACCTAGCAGTGTCCATTCTTACATAGACATCTGCAGCCATTGAAATGGCCACTTGCTCCTGAAGGCAGGGGAGCAGTCTATTATGGACATATTACAGAGTTCTCTTTCAGCTGCTGTTTGCCTGAAGTGCCAGGTGCAAAAGATGTGCTCAAAAAGAGAAGAGGGTAATGGTCACATCGATTATAAACTGATAATTGCTCACTCACTATTTCCTCAGTATTCAGCCTACTAGCTGTTTTGGCAATTATTTTCCTGTTCTTTATTTCTATTAATGGTGTGCCCAATATTGGGGACTGTTTCCCTCTTTTGTAGCTCTAACCCACTATTGAAATCCTGGAAGTGTAATGTATAGCATTAGGTCTAGTGTGTATGACTAATGTAATCACAAGCTTAGTTCTGGAAGGAATCCACCCTGTAGTTTACATTAGCTGGTGGTGACATAAAATTCTCCCCTCTCCCCCATCCATGTGCAAGATACTGGTTACATGTTTTTACTTTTCTTTTTGTTTATTCTTACAATTTTGCTAAGTCTGGTGAAAGAGCTGACTGCCTGCCATTTTCCACATTCACAGTAACCTTATAGTTCTGAGTTCTGTTCTCAGATGCACAGGGATGATGAGGGTCACAGAGCACCATACATCTTTGTTAACTTAGCTCCTGCATCTGTGGCTGCTGATTTTATATAGGTTAGAATACAACTGTTCAGAAAGGTAGTCACAAAAGCCTGCAAGCACCTCTTTTTCTTTTTTTCTTTTCTTTCTCTCTCTCTCTCTCTTTTTTTTTTTTTTTTTTTTTTTTTTTTTTTTTTGGTTATTGACAATTCTTTATATTTTCTTTCCGGCTGAGATATTATGAGGAGTGACACCCTTTGTGTGCAGAAATCAAATCATTGCTTTTTAAAGATAGGCAAATTACAGCCATTCAATTTCTTTAGTTATTATTTCTTTTCTCAAGTAAGAAATCTTGGCTTACATAAGGATTTCAAAATCATATGCAAGTTGACTATATTATGTTCAGGCTCTGGAAATGTAGATTATGTGTTGGTTTTTGTTTTGGTCTGGTTTGGTTTGGTTTTTTTTAAAGTTACAGAGAATTAAATTCCATGGCAGTATATAGCAGTTAGTAAAAAAGGCTAAGAGAAACAAAACCTGCATTTCCATTTCTCTGTGAAGAAGGAAGTGAACTATTTGAAGAGGCCAATTATGGAAGCTGAGATCAATATAGCATTAAAAATCTGTTAGGATGAAATGCCAGACCATGACAGATTATCATATTAATTAGATCTTTCCTAGCAGGAACAATTATTACAACACCTGTTAAAAGCTTACTGTTGTTATTTCAGTACAGCAAATCTGCTGTTATCAGTGAACAAAAACCTCAATAATATTGATTAAAAAATTCTGGCAGATTCCTACTGTGGTAAACAGGTCAGGGAGCAGTGTAACACATAAAATGCCCACTAGAATCTTGCAGGTGGGGAGCTGTAAATGAAAGTGATCAAATTATTTTTAATTGAATTCTCTAGAATATGATGCTTCTCACAGTGACCCACAGAGCTGGTGATATTCATGAGGCCAAAGTTTTCTTGATAGCTGCAAGAAGGCTCTGAGTGGCAGTAGCTGCGTGCTACCATGTAAAGTTTTGACATAAGGATTAATCCAGTGAATTAAAACACTATGCATATTCTCAACAGTAACTGGAATCAAAAATTATTCCCTCACATACAGATAAAGAAGAAATAAAAGGCAGGAGTCTCTGGGGTTATTGTTTGTGCTGCTGGAAGTGGGAATGCAGAAACTCAGGAAAACACAGAATCTATGCTCTGGCCTCCCTTGCTGCCAATGTGTGCTAATTCTTTTATTTTGAACCTCAAGGCTAGGAAATATGGGGAAAATTAATTTTCTAATCCTGTGTTTCAATGTCATTCAGCCACAAACAAAATTTGCTGCATGAATCCCTTGTTATTTTTGATGAGCATTATTAAAGCTACTCTGGCTGTATCAGAATAAAGGATGAGTCTACCACAAGAAAATTAACACAAGAAAAGTACAAGTGGATCCCTTTTCCACTAGAAGAGATCTCAAATACCTGCTGGCTCTGCAGGCAGGCATCTCCCTGCCTTGCCGGGACAGTGTGCTTGCTGTGGCTGATAGGGTGTTACTTGCTCCTTCCATTTTGAAGTCTTGCTTTCTGGTGGCAGCTCCTCAAAGGTCTGGAAGAATCCAGTCGTGCTTCCACATCCTTTCCATATGGTGCTGTACAGAAATCCTGATGTGCAGTTCCCTGGAGCAGAGGGAGAGAGGAGGAGAGTATATAGAGAAAATAAGTATAAATTTTCTCCTGGTGATTGCACCCAAATCCAGGGCAGGGAGCACAGTCCTTACCTTGGAGCTGCTGTGCCAGTGGAGCGGGGATGCCAGTGGGAGCTTGTGCCGCGGAGCTGGGCTGCATGGCAATGCCACGGCCTGGCTGCTGCTTTGTGCAAGTGCCCTAATTGGAAATGCCAAGTCTCATCCATCCAGCAAAGCGTGCTGAAAGTACAGAACCCTGCCTGGGCTCAGCACTCTCCTACCCCATTCCTGGCTGAGAAATGAACTGTAACCACAGCCAGACAGTTTAGGGGACTACTTGGGGTGAGTACTGTACGTGGCAATACATGGGAAGGGTTTTAAGCCTCTTGTCATAGCTTCAGTGAGTGCATAGGATGTTGTTCTGTGTTCTCTCTCTTTCCTGAACTTTTAACCTCATCTTACCTCTAGCCATGCTCAAAATGACAGCCACCAAAAAGGGGGGGTGGGGAAATGCTTTCCATTCCTTTCTCCGTTTAAATATGCAAATATACAAATATGTTTAAGCTGACCATAAGCTTTGGTACTGCTTTCACTCCCACTGAGGTACTCTGTCCTCCCAGCCAGTGTGGTGATCCCCACGAGTAAAAGGGATATTACTTCAAGGTAAGGTACTTTATTGCAGGACAGATGCCAAAAGAAAGCAAGAAAGCACTCAGACACATTTAATGGACAATGGTTTTACTGATGCTCTCAACTTTGAGCTCAGATATGGGGTATTATGAGCTAAGTCATCCAATTGTATGCATTCACCTTTCAAAAAAAGAAAACATTTTAAGGAGTACAAATTCTTAATGTTACTGGAGAAGGCTATTCACTTTCCAGTTCACTTCTTTCTGATTTGTGGATATTAAAAATGAAAAGCCAAAAATAGTTCTTAACTTTGCCAGTGAGATCAACATCAATGCATATCTGTCAGTGGTACCCACTTAGCCTGTGGTTCCTCTGCGTAATTTGACAGAGGGTCAGAGCCATTCTGACAGCTCCACAATGGGAGTAAGATGTGGTGACAGGCAGTGCTGAAGAGCCGGAGATGTCAACAGGATCTCCAAATATCCAAAGGCCTTGAAAACCAGAGCCCTGAGTTGCAGAAAGACTCTAAGTTTGCCTAATGTAGGAAAGGCAATCTTGCATGAAATGGGTCCTTTAGACAGAATCAGAGGACACCTGGAAATACTGGAGTGCCTAAACATTTATTCATCCTATTTATGGACTGCCAGGCTACCCAAAAATTACTGAAGTCACTTTACAGCTGATTATTAGACTTTAACCCATCATATTCTTACAACTGAGAGTTGTTAAGTAGAAGTCTTTTTGCACCCTCTGAAAATCCCATTAGAAAAGACTTCTAAATTAATTTTTCTCCATTTTGGATTTTCTCCCAAGTATCTACAAGTATCTATGGCACTATGTAGTGCATTATAAGTGGAATAAATTTATTTCATTTAGCTCACTACTTTTTTTTCCCAAAGTACCTCATAGCTTTCATGGAAGTTAACAAAAAGGATAATCATTCTTGTTTTATAATTTGCAAGAGCAGAGGCTTAGGGTTTAGGTTTGTAAGTTATTAATATATATGCTATATAATCTGGTATGTACACTTTTGCCATCTGTATTTGTGCAGTGAAATATATAATTAGTATTTTAGATGGCACAGGCTTAGATTTTCTGCTTTAACACAGATGTGTTTAATTACTTAAGTTAACTCTGCTGACTTTCCAAATGATATTCAACAACAATGGGGGTCATTTAGAATTTCCAGAGTTAAAAATGGGAGGTGATTGTAAGTTCATCACATGTCTTATCATGCCTGTGGTTCTGTTAGCTAACAGAAAAGCAGCTAGAAAGGCTTGACATGTTGAAGAGACTCAGAAGCAAAGGTTGACATAATTGCTGTCAGGTGTGCACTTCAAAATCTATGAAGTTTTGACTAGATACTATTATTACTCCATGGAGCCACTGTGAAATACCTAATAACTCTAGAGGGAACACTGAGAAAAAGAAGTTTTGTCCTGGGCACTTGGACAGCAGCTTTAGTTAGCAGCTCCTTGTTGAAAATGAGACTTTGTCATGGTTAAAGAATTGGAGCATAAGGTGTATAAAATCCAGGGGCAACATGATTCCGTCATGGTGCTACATCTGATGGAGACAGACCTGAAGGCATGAAGTTAAGAACAAAATTTCTTACCACTACCAAAGGGGAAGGTCCTGCTTCCCATTCACAAATCTCCTTCCTTGCCTGCTCTCTGCCATGTTTTTCCCCCACTTCATTTTGACACCACTCTCCATGAGCCAGCTCAGCTCCCCAAGCTGCCAAGAAACACAACAAAAACATGGGCAATTCTCTTCTGGTTTTGGTGAGTTAAATCTCTCAGCTAACGGGCTATGCTACAAGACAAGTGTGGGAGGAAGGTGAGAGATGAAGATAGAAAGAAGCAGAGGGCCAGACAGCAGAAGGAGCAGAGCAAAGGACAGCAATCAGGAGGTAATGCCAGCCTAGCACTTGAAACTACAGTGGGAATGTGTGCTGGAGGCAGAGAAGTACCACCATGCAATGCTCTGCCCAGCTTCAGTGGCCTGAAAAGAGAGCCTCTTAGAAAGGCTGTGTCACTGTGTTGGGAACACTTGTACTTTAGTTGTAACATATTTCTTTCCTTTTTTTTTTCCCCCCAAAAGATGAGTAATTTGGATCTGTGACAAAGAAAAAGGAAATTTTGGCTCACCCTGCAAACAGGATATGGGTGTTTATTTGAGTGAGGGATATTTCTGTTTTTAAAGAACTGTGTGATGTGTTGCTTCTTACTATGCTATGGACTAAGGAAGCCATTCCTGACTCTTTTTGAAGCCACCATATTCTCCTTTTCACCTCTGACTCAAAGATGGTCTCTGGAAAAGGCTTCAAGGGAAAACTTATGAACTGCATAGAGAAAAGTGTCAGTGTCCAGCTGACACTCCATAAGTGTGATGCAGATGTTTCAAATCATATTTATGTTCCACTACTGCGTATTGGATAAGTGCAAAGGCATGGATAGGGGGATTGACATCCTTATTGTCTAGTCAACAAATCTTAAAAATACGTATTGGTTTTTCAGTCACTACTAAAAATGCTTTGTTTCAGTGATGCACAAAGTAATTGTGTGGTAGTTCTTGCCAGGCCCTGATTTTTAGCTATTAATAAGATTTACTTGCAGAGGTAAAATATTGTGATATCTTAGGGGTTAAATTTGACAGCTTCAAGTAAATTAGGCTAAACATCATTCACCATAGATCTAGTGGGTGGAAAATCTGACTGGCTTCCATCATAATCTCCACAGAAAACTTGCTGGGTTCCCTTTTCCTACAGATATTCAGAGAGCAGATGACTAGTGCTAAACCACTCTCAGGTCCTGACATTCACTTACTGACCTCATCGCAATCAGAGGAATGTACATACATTAGAACTAGAGTTAATCTTAGGTACTGATAACAGCGAAGTACTTCTTGCAACAATCAAATAGGCGAAGTCCTGGTGTCCCATTGCTGCAGTAAGTACCATCCCCCTCTTACCAGTGACTTTAAACTTATTTGGTATTCTGCAGCCAAGCATCCAGCTGTAGTGCACATGTACCCTCTGATAGGCCTGTTTAAAGTCCTGCTGCCACTGTCCTGGTAGCTTTTTCTTGACGTGGTTTGCACTGCAGTAGAATTCTCAGCAAGAGAACATCCTCAGCCTTTACCTGGATGTCTTTTGGATGGCACAGTGTTGGGAAATCTGTGTAACACCTCAGAGTGTCTGTAACATCTCAGTCCTAAAAGTAGGTGAGGAGCAGGTGCAGAGGCAGGCATGAGAAATTGTCTGTCACTCTCTACAACAGACATTAAAAGCAATTTAAAGCTTTAGCAGAGCATTTTCCATTCCCCTGATTTTGCCTTTCTGGTTTAGCCAAAGAAAATAACCTGGAGGCAGAAGGAAAGAGGAGAGTGAGTAGCTGTTACTGAGACCATGGTAGCTGGCTGATTCAGCAAAAAAAAAGAACAAGATGCATTTATTTAAATGCATAGTGGTAAAACACCATTTATGTGCCTGTAACATAAGTTGTATCATCAATATGTGAAAAAAAGCCGCAGTTGAGATGAAGCTTTGGGGTCAGAGACAAGAGAAGCTTCTACAACAGTGCCCCAGTGGGGTGAGGGTTGTGATGGGAGGCAGTCCTAGCTATGATTTCCCCACTGTTCAACAACCTCATCCCAGTCAGCAGGGGTTGGCACTGTTGTTTCCCTGCTCCTCACTACTCATGGACCTGTGAAGCAGACACTGTTTTATGGATGTCTTCAGGGTTGTAAATTTTGTACATTAAGGTAAGCATAATTAAGTCCCTGGTACACCTTAAGAAATCTATACATTGCTAGTGAGTACTTGGCAAGGCAGAAAAATTCAGCTGCAAGAAAAGGTTAAACTGCAGATCATCAGAGACATCTATGGCTCCAGGCCTCATTCAGAAGTGAGCAGGGCTCCAGTGCTCTGTTCAAGCACATGTCCATCAGACAAACTACCAGAGGAGGGGAAGTCAGCATTTGCAAAAAATATGACTGCCTCATTTTTCTGGGACATGGGATTCATGCACTCCTCTGCTAGTTTTAAATTAGTTGGAATGTCCAACTGCTTCTTCCTGTGAGAAGTATTTTATGGCAAGAGCATTGCTGACCCATCCATCTGCATCTAGGACCATTTTGAGTGGACATTGTCATGATATATAGAATAGGTAATGACTCTTCTGTATGCAGGGATTTTTAATGAGCAGCAAGATCCTGGGAAGAATAAAGTAATTCCTCCAAATCAAAAACTTAATTCACTTTGAAATTAAATCGGAAACCCCAAATTAATGTACTGAGTAATCTGTATGAATGCTCTGCCTAATATGGATGGCTAGTTGTCTAATAATACTTTATTAACTACGTGGCAGCAAAACCTACTATAGCTGTACTTAAAATTTAAAGGGTCCAGTATTTTCCAGACAATTTTTTTCCCCCTGAGCCTAGGTCCTTACTAATTAAGGAAGTCCAGCTTTATAGGTGGAGCAATACCAAAAAAAGCACCAATAAAACTTTTAAAGCTCTCTAAAACATTTTAATGCCTTATTTCATGTGGCATATACAGAGTTATGATGGTTTGTAAGGTATAAATTTTTTTATTAGAAGTCCACTGGGGAGACGGCATAACTCAGTCATTGCTTTGCAACTCATTTAATGTACATCACCACAGCATTTGACTAGCATACTTATCACAAATTGAAGTCAGTAAAATATGTGACTCAGCAGCCCATTACATACTTACACAAAGGAAGAGTAACTAGAAACTAATTTAGGGAATTAGTGGTCAGTTACACAACACATCAACTTTTCTCCAGATTATGCTAAACACATCAACTTTTCTCCAGATTATGCTATATTATTCTTAAAAGCTTCTAGGTCTTGCAGTGTTTTCCCCAAAGAATGTGTGGTACAAAAATTGTAAAAATGAGTGATTTGTGCTCTAACATCTTTTTAAGGAAAAAATGGTAAAACTGATATGGAAGGTACAGTATTCATTTTCTTTTCCATTCACCTCCTTCCTCCCTTCCCTAACATTTAGAAAGAATCACTTCAAATAAGTTAAGCAGGACTAGAAGGTTTCCTTTGAAAAAGCCTGCTTCTTGCCGTGCTTGGCATCACCTGACAGACGTAGGTTGTAAGAGTTCAGTCAGCCTGTCCCCAGAGTGCACAGGGATGGTGACACCACACATAGTGCAGTCACTTCTTGGGTGACTTGCTCTTGATTTCCCTCTTACACAGCAGTAACTAGCAGAGCATCGCTGGCTGGCATCGATGGCATCTGTATGTGTCCAAAAGAGAATAGAGATTGGTCATCCTCTGTTATTTTATATGGCATCAGTACGGCATAAGGAGATTAACTGTGTTTTCAGCTGAGAATTTTCTTTGAATTACAAAAATCTTGGTTAAAAACTTCCTGTTTATCATGTAACAAACACAGATGGCTGTAGTATACTATTTTATTGTCTTGTAATACGGCACACTGATCTTCTCCAATGAATTTGTAGCTTGGTGTGCGCAGCACTGGAAAAGAAGGTAAAGAAAAGCAAGCTCAACAGGAGCAGATTAAAAATGCAGATACACAACTATTTGAGAAACAAGGATTTTAATTTAGATCTTCAGACATTTAAAGAGTAAAAACTTTGAAATAATTCTTGTCATCTTAACAGAAGAATCAATCTGTTCCTACTAATATTAGCCTGTATTGATTGTATTTATAGAAGGCGCACTTTTCAAGGCTACATGTGGCCAAGAAATGAAAATTTCCTTGGTTGACATTATAACAAATAAATGATCTCCTGGAATTGTTTTCATGGAAATGTGAGAAAAGCCTTCTGGTTACATCATTTACCTGAAATCTGGAACACCAGCTTAAAAATTGCTATGCTGTTCAGGTTAAAACAGGAATATGAGCAATAGACTAAAGAAATGTGATCATTTTTGAGTCTAAAAAACCAGTCTTGCTTTGGTTTCGATGTTTAATTATTTATGCAAAAAAATATTCCCAATAAAAACTAAAAACTTGGCAACAGAGAATAAAAATGTATTATTCCTTGACATCCTTTTGAAAATCTATCTACAGCTGGCTGAACTGTGTATATTTGAAAATTGCAGAGTTGCAAAAAATGCCAGGACAATGAATATATTCCATCCACATACACCTCTGATATGTTATCTGGGTCGATCGTGTACCTTCCTAGAGCTGCAAGGGAGGTACAGATCTCCCCTGACATTACTTGATATTTACTAGACTTGAAACAAATGGTGCTTTAATTTAACACACTGTCTGCCACAATACAGGAGAAAGAAACAACCTAATTAATACAGAAAGCTGCATTTTGAAACAGACATGCAAAACAAGCAGGTAGATGAATGAGATTGGTAAGAGTCAAAGGACACTGCGATAGCTTAGGAATAGAAAAGTGATTTACAATAGCTATGAACATTCCACCCCTGACTAGGAAATAAATAGCTATCAGAGAATATTTCTCTTCTCCATCCCTTAGTAGTTACTCTACAAAGGGCATCATATCCTACTTCATTTTATTCAAGAATCTGAAAATTCAGATCTACTGTAGGCTTCTGATGGAGAACATCAAGGTCTTTTCAATATTCCTTTTTTTTTAAAATATGTGCATAAAACCAGATAGATGTTGCCAAAACAGTTGAAACAACATAAAATTTCAGGCAAATTACTTCAACCAGAATGACGATAATCTGTGAAACTTCAGAATTCTCTTGTATATACCCAACTACAGACTTAGACTTGTATGTGATCCATGCCTTATTAAATGGCACCTTAATTTGAGAACTTCTAAGTGCTTGGAATACTTGATCATTGAACCTAAATGTTCTTTTAAATTCTTTTAACTTCCTCCTTAAAAAAACCCATCAAAGTACAAAACATATTTCAAAGAGCTAGTCTTTTATCAGCAGTTAATAGCTCAGTTCTGCTGTGCATACGCAGGCAAAAATCTTATTGAAGTCTGTGTCTAAGTTCAGAGACTTCTTTTTCACTGGATGCCTTTAAAGAAGTATGGAATTGTTGTCCCAGAAAGTATATGGCTCAAATTAAATTTCTACAGCAGTTAGGCTACAGCCCAGGGACTGGTGGGATTTACAACCAAGTGGGTCCATCAAAGACATATGGTCTGGTAAGCTTAAGAAAGCCTGGGTAGATGTGGAAGAAAACTGGAGGCAATGAGGGAAATCTGAGTGCCATTGCAGTGACTTAGGAGCAGTGCAGAGATGTCCCTGGACTTAGATTTCCAGAAAACTTCTCATTGTGCAGAACCAACTGCTCATATATACACTCCATGTTGGGCTGCTGGGCTGACAGTGTATGGAAATGCTCACTGAAAGGTCACTGCAAGGCAAGTGTTTCCCTTTGCTTAGCACAGAACAATAAGGGACCTCATCCTCCAGCCACCTTTTGGCCCTGAAGACTCACAGGTTGTCATCCCTTTAACTAAGGGTACCAAGAGGTGCCTGTGAAGGGGCAGTGTGTTCTCCCCAAAAGTGCTCCACCACTGTGAATGCCTTGCAGGGAAGCTGGGTATTAGCTAGAATTTTTAATGCTGTCAGCAGGGAGGATTTAGCTCCAGCCTGAGGTGCTACCCTGTGACTGTCCGTAGGTACCTACTCTCTACGTCAGCTGGATATAGCCTCTTCCACATTTGCTGTTTGGATCTAAGGTTGTTGCAATAATGAATGGGGAATTAACCCTAATCCAGCATATTATGCCAAGCCCATGATGAAAATTATTCAATATATTAGCCCAAGACCAGGATGAAAGTGAGCTTTTGCTCCTACATGGGATTGTGAACTGGGTAGACAGAGAGACCCACTGTAGTTTCTCTCTGATAGCTGCTACCCAAGGCAGCTGCCTATGATGCCAGTTCTCTGCCTTAGCCCTGGAAATTCCTGTATGGATGAGGCAGTTTCACCTCTCCTTCACAGCAGTAACTCCTATAGAGATTCCCCTGGAAGTCTTTGCTTAAACAGCTCCTCCAGGTTTCAAGCATGTTTCACTCAGCAATTTATATTTAACACCATAATATGAAAGCCATGCTTACAATATGAGGACAGGTATCTGCCTCCATGGTAAGCAAGGGCTCTTTGCCATTTTACACCATAGAGAGCAATTTCTATAGAAAATAAATTACATTAACAGATAAATAAAATAGGTGATAAGTATAATCATCTAAACATTACAATTATTATTAACCTCATCTTCCTTAACTAAATGATGAAAATTAATTTTCATGCAATCTTTTATATTTACTAGAATGTGAGACTATTTCAAATATTCACATTATTTTTCCTATATATAATATGTTTTTATTTTTGAAAATTTGTGCTTATTGTATAATTCTTCCCAAATCTTCCAACCTCTTGCGCTCTACAGCAGAAAACTCTGAAGCAGCTTTTCCATGGTAGCAACAGTATCAGCTGTGAATTAGCACAACAGGTGCTTCCAAAGCCACATAATTGGTTAGTGATATGTTTGTCTTTTTGGTTAATGTTTGTTTGTTTGCTTGCTTGCATGAACTAATCATGGTGATACTTTAGTTAAAGTTAACTGTGGACTGAAGCTCGTGCTGCACAATATGGAACTACTACACATTTTCCCTTTGAGGAAGCCTAGGAGACCTATCCCACTTCATAGAATCATAGAATCAGCAGGGTTGAAAAAGACCTCCAAAATCATCAAGTCCAACCCTTGATCCAACACTGCCATGATTACTAGACCATGGCACTAAGTGCCACACCGTCTCATCTTAAAATCCTCCAGGGACGGAGAATGGGCAGCCCATTCCAATGCCTCTGTAAAAAATTTCTTCCTAATGTCCAACCTAAACCTTCCCTGGCAGAGCTTAAGACCGTGCCCTCTCTTTCTACTTCTGGTTGCGTGGGAAAAGAGACTGACCCCCACCTGGCTACAACCTCCTATCAGGTAGTTGTAGAGAGTGATGAGGTCTCCCCTGAGCCTTCTCTTCTCCAGGCTAAACAGCCCCAGCTCCCTCAGCCTCTCC
>JAWWLV010000088.1:118722806-118747532 GCA_035041135.1 Platyrinchus mystaceus
CTCTGCAGAGCCCTCCTGCCTTCCAGCAGATCAACACTCCCCCTCAACTTGGTGTCATCTGCAAATTTGCTAATGGTACACTCAATCCCCTCATCCAGATCATCAATAAAGCTATTAAATAGAACTGGGCCCAACCTGATCCCTGATCCCTCATGCACCATTTCCTGAGTTTGAGCACCTGTTTTGAGGCATGGAAATGGCTGTCCTTGCCTTATTAAGGCATTGACATGGGTATCACTGAAGGAGCAAGGAAAAGCTTAAACACTGAAATGAGGCTTGGGGCTGAAACTTCTCTTGTTCATTTATCTACTGGTGGAGGGTGTGTGTGTGTGTGTGGTACAAGGGAAATTTAATGAATACTACAAGTCAGAGATTGTATACAGAATCTAGGTATTCACATATTTATATACTTTCAGTGGAGGCTTACTGATGTTAGAGATTAACATTATTCATTGGTGGCTTGGAAGTTAAAAGAATTGAATTGTCAGTCTAGGTCCCATGTCACTTTTGTGCCTGTTATAATGCTTCTGGATGCTCTGCTGTGTCCTCAACCCTCACTGCTCACATTGCCATAAAACTCTTCTAGGCTCTTCCTTAGGTTCCAGTGACCTCTGGCTTAAAAATAAAATAAAGTAAAATAAATTCCCAAGGCCTTTCTAATTTAATACAGTTCAAAGTGAACTAACAATCCCATGTATCACATTCTTCCCATGATCTGAACTCTATGGTCTTAGAAGTCTTTTCCAACCTAAATGATTCTATAATTCTGTGAGTGCAATAAAAATCGGAGAATAAGACAGAATTGACTGACTAATTCAAGTCTTCCAAAAAGGGACATTCATATTCTTCATGACATGGGGAAATGGTATTTCCATGGTAGTGAGTTCCAGTGGAGCATTACTTTGGCTCAGAAAACGTCTATGTAGCATATTGCCATTTCATCTCCAGTGCCAGCCCCTGGCACTGCTCCCAGTTCTGCTGGGGTACTGAGGAGCTTTCTTCCTGGTGACCTCCAGATTCAAAAATGGTCAGTCCCCTCTTAGTCTTCTGTTGTAATGAACTAAGCAGATAGACTTCCTTAAGTTTCTCCCTTCAAGCTGTCTACTCTGACACTTGATTTTTTTGTTCAATTTTTCTGTGTATAAATGTTTGTTCGTAAAAGGTCACCTTCCAGACACTTACCTGAATTTTACAATAATTAGTAATAATTATGGATGAGTGTTTTAACTCAGTGCTTTTGTGATTTTCGATCTCTGGGTACTCGAGAGGATAGAAGGGGCATGGATCTTATGGAAACATATGCTTCTCCTTTTGAAAGGTCTAAAACTTATTTACAAACAGCAGTATCAAAACACTATTACCTCTGGCACTGACAAAAAAAAAAGTCACATAAACAGTGAAAGACTGAGGAAGAAGTCAAAGTTTTTGATGCATATTTGAGGGCAAGTAATAGCTCCTGTTAAAAGATCCCATGATACTTTTCATATTCACTGAGAAAAGACCTTATTTTTTTAAGCCTGTCTCTGAATGACCCAAACACAGTAATCATGGATGCGTGTAATTTTTTTCCCCTCCTTCTTCTTGATCCCAAATTTAAATCATAATGCTGAACTTGTGACGTCACTCTCAATCATTTCCACATGGATTCACTTGTAGGATCAAAAAGAAGGTGAAGCTCTCTTATGTAAGCAGAAAGTTGATTTGAAGTATAGAAGATAATTCAGTGAAATTTCTAGTAATGACAAGAAGACTTCAAAGAAGTCTGCAAGTAAAATACTGTTGTTTTTCAGTAAATAGTTGTTCTGCCTCACATTTACCATGTTAATAGAAGTTCAGTTTTAAAAGGAGCTCTGCTCATAAAGAGATCCCAAGTCTTCATATGTTCCAGCTCCTTTAGAAAATCTTTCCTGAATTTAAAATTGACAGGTGAATTCCAAAAAATAAACCTCAGTGACAAAACAGGGTAAGATAAGAGCACATTGGGTTGCCCAGCTTCATATTTCCATTTTCTCTGGTACGTTAGTTTTCTAAAGCTGGCATTTTGGCTCTGATCAAATGGAAGGGCAAAGGTTACCGAATGTGAAGCTGTGGCTGCTGGAAAAGAGAACAGCCACTACAATGGTGGGGAAAGGCAGGCCACCAGCGTTAAGCACAGGGAGATGTGGGAAACTGGCAAGAAGGAAGAGGATGTCATTTTCTGAGAAACCAGGAAATGAGCTCTGAGTTCAAGCATTTCTATTTATGGTATAAGAATTGTAAATATCGCAGGAGATATCTGATACTGAGATGAGGAAATATGTGTCAGGCCTTATGGTTTTAAGCCTTTGTCATTGCATGGGCTGCTTTGTTCAAGGAAGCAACAATGGAAAAGAAGGGATTTGAAAAAAAAGGTTTCTGCTGCAG
The DNA here is from genome assembly GCA_035041135.1 of Platyrinchus mystaceus. Taxonomy (NCBI): domain Eukaryota; kingdom Metazoa; phylum Chordata; class Aves; order Passeriformes; family Tyrannidae; genus Platyrinchus; species Platyrinchus mystaceus. The sequence goes on from JAWWLV010000088.1 coordinate 118,725,210, forward strand.
CATTTCCAAAACTATTTTTCTTGTACCCTTCTCCAAAGTGAGCTCTCCTGTTCATGACTCTTCTCTCCCCCTTTTCTCCCCAATTCATTCAGCATCCAGTGTTCAGGATTACAGATGCTCCTCTCAGTTTGCAGCACTGCCAGTGTCTCTCTTAGCCCCCCTTTTTTCCCAGAGGGTGAGTCCGTGTTTGGGAACTGCTGTTTCCACTGGATTTCAGTTTCTGGCAACCTATCTGTAAAATACTTTGACCAAAAGGGAGTTGTTCCCCAGAGACTGTGATGCTAATTCTGCTGTGCAGTTCTGCTGTGAGAGTAAATCTCCTGGACGCACACCATCATTGTCCTGCTGGGATTGTCCCTGAATGCGTAAAATGAGAAAACCTCTACAATGCATTTTTCAAGTGTAGCATCTCACACTTCTGCCTTTGAGGTTAGCTGCACTGTTTAGTCAGCAAAAATGTCTCTGTGCTCATTTCCATTCGACTTGCAGCCCAAAAAATTTCTCCCTCTTCTGCCAGTACCCTTTATTAATTTAGATACTTTTCCTGTAAGTTTCATTAGTTCTGTGTTTTGAAGAAGAAATCAAGCATTACGGGATAGGAGGGCAGGACACACTAGAGTTTTCACTGCTCTTCCTGCAAATGTAAAGGCATAAAGTGTGCAACTCTTCTGTGCCAAGGTCTTTCCCAGAGCTAGCTCTTGTTTCCACTTTTCGTTTACACTGGTAGCTCACCAGAGCCACTGACTCTCTTACCTGAGTGGCTGCCCGGCTCCTGGAAGCCATTTGCTCATCCATTACAAGGTGGAGGCAAATGCAATGCTCAGCACTATCTGTTTATCTATCGAAATACAGATTTTAAAGGGTCATTATAGTCATTTGACTTTGAAACCTCTTGGCTCCAGAATACTAGATAATTAAAACAGATAAGTGATTTGGTAGAAATTCTGCTCTTTTATTCAAAGATTTCTGAGTTAATGACCTCCTCTCTAAAAGAGTGTATCCTTCTCCCATTGTCTGTTTATTATTTCAAAGCTAAAGCATACGCATCTAAAATCAGGAAAGCAATCATGAGTTGTTTTAAGGAGAGCACGGAAGTGAAACGAAATGGTTAGAAGTCGTGATCTCAGAAGCAACATTAGACACAAGGTGATTGCCTGGCCCACGCTCATTGGCCCCGAGAGAGACACACCACCATGTCAGGCACTCTGTTCTTCACACCACTCTACGTCTGACACCTATTTAACTTTCCTGCCATACACCAAAGTTAGGAGAAATTGCTAGATGTCATGGTGGCCCTTGTCCTCTGGAGCACCCTGCATGCTTCCCCTTTGTGACAGTAGGTGAATTAAGATTGTATAGGGAGATATTGTTTTTTGCCTGAAACTCAAGAGCTGCTGCTACTCTCCAGGGATAAGTCTATCATGAACAAAATATGTTGCAGTTCCAACTGTAGGCACACGAGAGATTTTTCTGTCTGTCTTTCCTGCAGTAACTTTGCAGGTCTGCCCACACATAGCCCACGTTGGCTGCCGCTGTGTGCTCGGGCTGCCATCTCTGCCTGGCAGAGAAGCTGCTCCACAGGGACCACGGGGAGCGTGTCCATCACAGCTCCTGTCAGGCCACTGGTGTGAGATGTAGGCGATTGCTAAACTTGTTTCTGAGACTGCTTGTAATATTAAAAAAAGACAGTGACAGAACTGCACGGAAATACAGTCTGATGTAAAACCACAGTGGTTTTTTATTTTTTAGAAAGATTTTGCAATATGTTTGAATTGGCCACCTGGCTATATTTGGCTGTGATTGCAAATCCTTCAATATCCTTGGAGGTAATCTTGATACTCTAAATTCGCTGATATTTTTAGAATATTTCAATTTTTGTTTTCAGTTGTGCAGTGGACATATCACTGGATATTTTTATGTCAGTATGATTAAAATGTTTAATCCCTCAGAGAAATTTGCAATGACTGAAACCACAGTTAAAAATCAGCTTTAAGTTTTAGAGGAGTAAAAATTCAAGTAAATTTAGGAAGCAACAATTTTTTCCAAAAGGTTTTTCAGTCTCCTAAAACATTGGAATAGATTCTTTGCAGAGGCAAACTTGATAAAAGTACTATATGGATACTGGGGATGTCTTCTGCATTCATAAACCTGAGATGCCACAGGAGTGGGGCTTCAGGCCAACACAGAGTTTCTCAGCAGCTGAAGGGACTGTGACAGCAAAGCACTGGTGTGCCCTGACACAGCACTGGGGACAATTGAGAGACCACATCTATGTGTTTAGTAAGAATCAAAGTGGTCCAGATCTCACCCTGTGAACAAGACGTGAGGCTTAACTTGGGATGAGAGGCACTCTTTGCAGTGACTGTTGCGTTGTCAAAATGATGAGAATTAAACTCCAATGAAACAGTCTTCAGAAAACACAGCACATGAAGGGCATGTCATTCTGCTTATGGAAATAAAGACCCTCTGAAAATACGATCTTTCCATTCAAAAATGACATGTCCTGTATTAATTGGCTGACATAGCTGTATTAATTAAACACTTTGAATTTGCCTAAGTGAGGTAGAAATTTAGGCCCATGTTTCTCAAAAGCTTTACTGATGTCACTTGTTTTTAAGATACACTGTATTGTACAATCTCTATCAGAACACTTTCCAGGGAATTTCTATGGTCTAAACAAAAGTCTTTGTGATCATTAATATTCAAAATATAAAAAGATCCTCTGTTCTTTTCGTGTACTTTTTTATTCTCTTGAGAAATTGAAATTTCAGAATCGCAAAGGGCTTTCAAGTACAGCAGAATCAGATTTTTCCTTGGAAATGTACAGATAGTTATTTTCCAATTTGAGAGGCCCATGAAGAGTGTCTGGATTGCTGGAATGAATTGCTAAGTTGTACGTACAGGTGCTAAGTGTGATTACGTCAAAGTGTAAGTGCAGGAAATGAGATCACCCAAAGGTACCACAGGCATTGCAATATTAAGAACTGGGTACTGCAACCGTATGTACAAATCCCTCCCCATTAAAACCACACATTAATTATTTTGTTAAATGCTGTGAAGGAGACCAGGCTGGAGTGGAGGGATACAAAGAATTTGGACTGAGTTTTCAATTAAAATCTACAGTCTGCTCTGTTTCTGATAATCTCTAGATTCTTTTGAAGAAATGATCATTATAACTGTGTCTAATCTGTTTTCAAAACAGACTGTGAAATAGCCATTGTGTATGCACCTTCTGTTTTTATAACTTCTGTGCTTTGATATTGTAATTGATGCAAGTGGGTGCAATTAAATCTTTATTTGGAAACTTGCACCAAAGCAAGTCATTCAGAAAAAAAGCCACCAATGTGCTTTGACTCTAGATTCTCACACATATTTGCACTTACAATCGAAGCTTTTGTTCTGTTAAACTAACAAGGGCTGTTTAGCATAAGAAAGAGTTAACACAGGCTGCCTTAGGTTGGTGCTAATTTCAGGAATAACAGTCAAACGGAAAAAAAATTGCAGGAAACTATGCTGTCCCAATAAAAATGACAAATTTTTATTTTCAAAAGTAACTTACCACAAGTGGAAAGGTTTAAAAATGGCCAATGATATGCCAATGACTACTGTCATTCAGTGATAAAATACATCTCTCTTGTTTTTCTTAAGTGAAAGAAAGATAACAAGAGAGCAGAGCAGATCTCTAGCTCAAACTGCTTCTAAACTAGTCAACAAATTCCATGACTTTCACTTGATGGGATTTCACATCAGCACGAGACAAGCAGGGATCAAGATCTGCAGTTAGCTCTAACACATGGTTTGTTGGCATGTCTTCATTATGCTGTGACACAGCTATCGATCGGCCATCACTTTACTACTTATAATTCAGGTACTGCTGTCTTAAAACTTAGCTGTGGATCGGTTTGTGTGAAAAGCATTTTTGTAGAAGGGTAAGCATGATTTATTTCAGTGAAATGATCTGTCAGCTTGGTCCCACTGCAGGGAAAGGCTGTAAAAGCACGAAGCTTAGTTCAGGCTGTCAGCTGCTTCTGGAAAAACTACAGGTTAAAAGCTTTTTTCTGTTACTCAGAAATTCTCAAGTAATAGGGAAAATCTTAAATGCAATAAAACATGATGTGCATATGTGTATGTATATATATTTGCATATATATAATATATAGTTACTTTTTCTTCTCAGAAAGTTCATGTAGACCATTTTACCAGCTATGAAGCAAAGTTATGAAAGCACACGGTGAGTATAGTCAGATTTAAAACCCCTTACAGCGTGTTTAAAAGCCTCTGTATTCATTTATCTCAAAAATAGTCTTGGCCTTCTTGAGACCCAAAGAAGATGGCTTCAAAAGGGCACTCTTTGGCAGAACACACCTCTAGCACAACCCAAGGTTATTTATGGAGTTCCTGTGTCAGGCTATCTTCCTAACAGGAAAGGTCAGCCTCCTCAACTGCCAGACAAGCATGGCAGAGACCAACCTCAGTCGAAGTCTATCATTATGAGGAAATCAAGCTAAACTCCACTGAAAACTTTGTTTATTGTTGATGAGACTGGTTTAAATAGCATCTGGGCTAATACCTAAAAAAAGTGCTTGTTATCTGATGTTTGCCTCTTGAGGTAATTGAGCATCTCAGGGACAGGTCTCATCTCCTGTAGCAGAGCAGTTGCACATTAGTAGAACACTTTCAGTCCCTAGTACCATCCTGCAGAAGAGGACTGTTATAAAGTTTCTCCAGTCTGATTTGTCTGAAGTTTGTGAGAGTTCCAAAATTGGATTTTAAGATAAAGTTAAGCCCGTTTAAGATGAGATTATATCTGAAAAGAGATGTGTTTTATTTCTTCTCACCCTTGGCTCTGTTTCTGTTCCTTTTCTTATGTCAGTTCTAGCATTTTCATAGTTTTATGGTCTTATTAAATCTGATTGAAATGTAGCCACTAAAACAAAAACAAAAACAAAAACAAAAAAAACCCCAACAAAGTGGTCAGCTAATGTTTATGTAAAAGAGTCAGCATGAACAAGAACCATCAGGATCAGGGAAAAGGGAAAAGACTGGATTGCTTCCAGAAGGTTTTGCTGGATGTGAACCTGTCCTCCTAAAACTGCATCATCTGCAGTTGGAGTGCAGCTCCTAGCTGCCTCTGTAGAGCCATGTTGGCCTGCATGTCAGACCACATTCCTTACAACAGTTCTTTTGCAAAGTCTGATTTTTCAGTGTAAAAGTGACTGTCTGATAGCATTCACTTTGAAGAAAATGTTAGAAAGGCCTTGGATTTATTAAAGTGCAGTATGAAAACAAGTTTCGAAACTAGTTGCAAAATGGCATTTCTGTCCTTTTTTTAGAACTGTGTCCCAGGACAGTACAGAAGTAACAATGACTCTGCCTTTCACACTAGTCCAACTAACCAGGTTCCACCTTCCCACTCATTGATACCAGAATGAAGGAAGAGGAAAAATATTTATCGCTCCCTTCAACCAAATGTGGAATTCAAAACCAAAATAAACCAGCCAGGCAAACAACACAACTTCCTCCTCCAGTCCCTTTATAATTCAGCTTCACTGACACAAGCTTGGAAAAGATTCAGTGCCCTAAATTGCCACTGAAAGTAAATAATAATTACATTTGCCATGACAGGAGGTTTTGGGTAAGTGTCAGCCTAAGGACAGCAGATGAGACTGTCTGTTGGGAGTTTCCCTTTGCTGATGTAGTAGGTTTTGCTTGGACAGGGAGAGGGAGAGGAGGACTGAAGAGGTACTCAGGCCCACGGTGACATCAAGTGCTTTTCTGGCCAGACTTCCGTTTTGTCTCTTTCAGTCCTGCCCCTTTCCTCTCTCCTGTGTCTCTTGCCCTTTAGTGCTCACACTCTGGAAAGTGCCAAGGGACTGTCTAAGTAGAGAGAAGGAACGTAGCTGCTGTGTTAAAGGGCAGTGAGGGAGAGTGGTGGGTACTGAGAGAGAAAAGGGATAGCCATGAGGATGAGGAACAAGACACTCCTGTGCTGCAGCTGAAGAGAAAGTATAGAGAGGGCAGACTGGCAGAAGGGTCAGAAATCTCTCTTCCAACCATAGCCTTTTAGAAATGCCATGTCCAGTAGCCTGTGCAGCCCCATGTTTTTTCTTTTCAAATTCTGACTATTGTGAAAACCTGAAATGGATCAAATCCTGTTAGCACTTCTTTCCTGCAAGGCTTCCCCTAGGTCCTTTTGCTAACCCCTCCAAAACTTTTCTGTTTCTCTGAAGATCCCCCAACTCCTTGTTGCTCAGCTTGAATGCCGTCAACCTCCTTGGCTTTCCTGAGATTTGACTAATACCTTCTCATTCTCTGAAGTATCATGACATTTTCCTTCCTTCCTCCTCCAAATCTTTCTGCCACTACTACAACACTGAATTTTGTCTACCCTTGGAACAACAACATTACAACTAGTCAATACAGTTGAACAATCTACTGCTCTGTGGGCCCCTCGGATGGCACCACTCGCACCCGCCTAAACCAACTCTGCTTGGAGAGAAATGACATCTCTCTTTTCTTTATCACTGAACACCCTCATCAACATCAGTACAGGACCCACATCTGCTATTGGGGCTGTTTATACATCCAGAGGGATTGTTCTGACCTGAAAACTAATCGTGATGTCTTCCAGCAACTCTTCACCCCATGTTAACTATTCTCCCTTGGCCTTTCTTAATATTATGTTATAGTTTTCACTCTGTCCTCACTTTTTCACTTTTCTCTACAATTAATTTTTCTTTGCTGACACAGGATGTGAGACATAGATGTTTTCAGGAGGTGAACTAGAGGTTTTGGCAGTAGAGTGAGAACATTATGGGCTTTTGGCACTTAGAAAGAGAATGACAAGTGGTTTGTGTTTGGGTTGGTGGGATAGACATATTAACATTTTTTTTCCTTATTTTTTCTTTTTTTTCCTTAAAGTAGCTGGCTACATTTGAATTGTTATCTAAAGATCACATTTATAAATATACTGGTTTATTGTGGTTTTATTTGGCTTTCAATCTGTGATATCCCTAATTTATGCCCAGCAACAAGAATTATATACTCATGTATACATAATTATATATATAAAATATATATAAATATTATATATAGTTATTTAATTCTACATATCAACATTACCTTTACCTGTCTACACATACCTTTTTAGGGAAGAATATTGGCATTCAAGTCATTCCCATGTGCAGGAGAATGTATTAGTCACACTCAAGAAAACACTAGGAAAATTTGACTCCAGCAAATGCATTTTCCCCTAAAATGAATATTACCTTATCATTCTTTTGGTGACTTGAAACTGTATTATGCCTTTAGTATGTGCTTACCTTAGGTGTTGTGACTATGTCAAGACTTATGATCAAGTGGGCTTTGAGTGAGTCTGCCAGCTATTATGGCTGCATTACCCTACGTGTTTACTTGTAGGTCCATACCTTAGGTTCCCATTTCTTTGAGGTTAATTGTCTTAGCAGGTGTAACTCTAAACTTAATTATATATGAGGCAACCTAAGCATATTGTCATCTTTTCTCTAGCGAGAACAGATGAAGTGAGACTGAAAGGCCCCTGCTATATATTAGCTGTACTATAGCTGCTTCTGCTGCTCCTGCAATATGTCTGGTCTCTCTGCTCCCAAATACTCTCATCGTTATGTCTGAGATGAGATCACAAAAGGGTTAAATTAAATGTTTTCCTAAAGTGTTATGGGATTTGCTGATGCTTGGTTGTTATAAAAATAAAAGGGCTAAAGGGGCTGTTGCTTCCTTGACTCTCTAGGAAAAAATGAATCTGTATGTTAAACTGTGTGTATTCCCACGCTCTGTCCAGAACAACGTCATGAACGTAGTTTTTTTTTAGGCAAGTGGTACCTTGACTATGTGCAATATTAGAGGCATACTCAAAGAGGAAAATGGTAAGACTGAACCTTCATAGTTTTCCTGATTTTGGTGAGTTTAACCTAGGAGCCATTCAAGTCCTTAGTTCTTTGTTATTGCAATTTTTTCAGGCTGGAAGTTTTGAGTAAGGGCAAAGATGAGAATCAGGTAAGAGGAAGGACTTGAAGATGACCATTGGTTGTCAGTTTACTAATAACTAACATTAAAAGCTATGAGACACTCTGGCTTCTAAATTTTTGGCATTTTTTCAATTTTTGTTAAGTATTGGATGGTTTACCTCAAATTTTTTCAGTAATGAAATTGAACTCTGTCCAAAAATGTGAAGTCAGCACAAGTTCTGAGAGCACACTGCTCTCTGAGTTCTCACACTTTTAAAGCCTTATAGGCTCCATATATAATTCTCCTTAGCACTTCCCCTACTGCTGAGCATGGGATCACCTACCTTGTGCTGACTGGTTAAATCTGTTGATTTTCCTGCCTTTATTTGCCCCTATTTTCCAGCTGTCTGGTGTGCTGAGCTCTTCCCAGACTCACTGATCACTTGTTTACTGTGCTGGAGTTGGAACTCTTGGCCAACTGGCAGCTGAGAAGGGAGGAACCACAGCTTCTCAGTGCATTAAATCGTCATATTAGGCTCTAGCTTGGAAAAATTTTTGCTGGCTTTGTTTTCTTTTTCCCTAAGTATGACGTGACAAATATGTGGCGTTTACATTTGTTGAGTATTTTTCTTCGTCTTTTTTTTTATTTTGGGACATTTTAAAAAAATAAGTTTAGCTATGACAAATCTAACCAGCTCTCCTGCTAGGGTAAAAAACATGTCTTTTTCTCATTACTGCAGTGGCCTTGCTTGATACTGAATTATGATGCAACCAGTAATAAGGGAGTTACCTTAGCAGAAATGGTAACAAAGAAGAATCAGTATTCTGGGAGGGGATGTAAGTGAAGAAACACGAATTTGAGACTGACGATTATTTCAACCATTAATCTTCTTCTGGAGGCAAGTGATAGTGATGACAACAATCTGACAAATTGTAAAGCCCTGTGATGAATTGAGTCAATTATGAACTTTTGTCTGTCTCACCTGCACTCTATCCTCTGTTCTGGTTACCCCTCGGGGGAACTATTTTTAGCATTGCAGTCCTGAGGCAAATTGTAGTTGGGTATAACTTCCATACCATCTCATTCTGTTGCAGGGAAGATGGAGGAGGGCAGGAGAGCTTCCTTAAAAAATTGAAGAAGTCTAGACTCTCCCATCCTACAACAGCTATGCTCGGGCAGATAATCCTGATTCTGGAACTGTGCCCTTAATGCATTTCTAAAGCAGTCTTTTTTTTTACCTAAGATATGTATGGATTCATACTCAGTGACTACATGTATATGCCCATGCATATTACCTTAGAAAATATGAAAATTGTTCTGGGGTATCTGAATTAGCATGAATGCAGAATTCTGCATTTTCCTGTGCTTGCACTGTATGTAACTCACTGATTTTTTCAGTATTTTTTTGTACATTAACCCCATTGTATTTTTACACAGAATAATATTTTTGGAATATTATGTTCAAATGAATGGGTTTGAACAGGTACAGTGAGAAGAAAGCTGCCCAGTGGGTATTTGGTTGCATGTCCTACAAGTTATTTCTTCTTCCTCTGGCCAAGTTTTAAAAGAAACAGTTGATCTTTAGCTATGCCACTCAAAGCTCTCCAAGTTTGGTAGATGCATTCTGAGAGTCCAATGAAGCAATGCAGAGGACTATAGTGAAGAGTTGCTTGACTCCTGAGTCTTGCTTGGCCTTGGGCTTTTAGCATGGAGGAATACACAGAGGTGCTGGGGTAATGCACAAAGGTGCCAGGGGAATGCTTTTAAAAGACCATGTGTTTCTGGAATTTAGGTGACTCCAGTTTAGGAAACAGTTGAGTAGAGTTTTGCACAGAACATAGTTTGGGATTTAGCACCCAAATTTTACACGAGACTATGTCTGACTTTGGAATGTTCACGTATGGAGAAAAATAAAATGAACTGCCAGCTTCACTAGCAGCTACTGTATCCTCAATACTTTTGATTGGACCATTTTTACGTAGGTTCTTGAATGTGGATTTATGTGCTAACCTCTAAAAATCTTGGCTTAAGTTCTTAAAAGGAATTCATCTCTTATACTACCCACTGTGAAGCCCAAAAACTACCAATGGCTAAATTCATTAAGAAAGAAAGGACAGCGGTGCCACACTAAATCATGGATATACTAGGCTTGGCACCCTCCAAAAGTGGAAAACAGTGGATGCTTGGGGTAAAGTGGAAGAATAGGACAAACACAGAATGATACTTGTCCAGGATTCACTCCAAGCAACTCAGGGATTCCCTGTACCAGAAGTATTTGTATTTAATTGCTGTGAGTATATTTTTTTTTCCCATGGACTTCCCCAAACACTTGAACGCATGTCATTTTTATCCCCACTGCATCCTGCAGCAAGTAGGTCCAAGATTTCACAGTGCTATATGTGAAGAAGCATATCTTTCTGTACTTCTTTGAACATGCTGTTTTCTGTGATCTTTAGAGAGAAACTTTTGTTGGTAATTCCTTCTTTACCTTTTCTTTGCCACTCAGGATTTTAGAGGCTTTTTATTTTATCTCATTATTGATAAGATATCACCCAAACTCAACAGGAGCATGAGTACATTTTAGGCTGGAATTTGACAGTAGACTTGTCTGTGAATTTATAGTTGTGTTCTAGAACCTCTTCTGTTCCTATCTAAACTCTTAAAAAAAATCAAATCCAGAATAGACTTTTAATTATTCAAAGAAATAAACAATCAGGTTCTCTTAATATTGGCAGAGGAAATAGATTGAGGTTGCTGCAGGAACCATGAAAAATCCCCTTTAATTATTTTTGAGAGCTGAAAATGCCAGAATTGAGAATTACATGAGGTTCCTGAGCAGAATTGCATGTATGTGAATGTGTAGATATGTCCACAGGGAGACAGGAAACTGCCAAAGCCATCTGTGCTAAAGGAAAGGTGGTGAGTTTAGGTCTGGGCAGCACTGAGTGAAGCTCAGTGCCCTGGCTTAAAGATGCTGTTGGCTACCATGGAAACCAACTGGAGCTACTATGAAAGGGATATGTTGTCTCTGGGAACAAAACAGGAGTGGCTGTTTCTCAATATCACAATTACCTACAATTAATCTTGCATATTAGGATTGTCTGGTGTTATTTGCATAAAGCATTATTCACTTTGTTACAAGTTTTATGTGAGTGGGGGCAGTCTGACCTTAGCAAGAGTTCTCGGGTTTGATAGTCAACTTGAGAACCTGTTTTATGATGCATAATTTTAACAGCATTTCGGGTATGGCTCTTCCAGTTCAGCTTTCATTTCAGCCTTTAAAACCTAAACTCTTTGCATGTGGCAGACTGGATAGAGAAGAAGTGGTGGAAAAGTGCTATAAACTGTCACAGCAAACTAAATCTGGCTGTAGTCATACAAGTAGCAGTTAAAATATCCTGCAACATCAGCAGTAGCTTTTAAGCGAAAACGTGATCATGCACAGTGTTTGGGGGCTATTGCTAACACTGATTATGGAGATGAACATTGTACTTCAAATCATTGCAGAGGCTTAGAAGATAAACGTGGGTGTGCATGTGTCTCTGTGTACAAAACAATCAATTAGGGATCCTTTTAACCATGTCAATTTTACACTATTGTGACTTGACAGGCATCAGCTGAGGCATCCCTGACTGACATAGGCATAAAAACTAACAGATCTGTGCCTATACAGCACACAAATGCTCAGTAAGTTGCTCATGTATATTTATATACAAATATAATACACAGCATTGTGTAAGCATACAAACAGCACAACGTAAAATAATTGTACTGCACATAACTGGCATTCCTGTTGGTTAGAAGTCTCTAGAGATTGAACCTTGTTGAGTTTGCATCTCATCAAATAGAGCAAACGTGAGCTGAGCTGCATTTTAGCCAATGAGTCAGTACGCAGGATGATACAGCACAAACGTGGGGGCTTTTAGGTATTCCACATTTCTGATCACTAATGATTTTTAATGCAGTTATTATGCAATACTAGTAATGGAAGTACAGCTAAAGAGAATGCAAATGAGTTTAATAAAGTCTCCAGGGCTTTCTGAATATGTAAGGTTATCCAGTCTGTTTACAGACCACAGTCTGGTAGAATGAAAGAAAATCAAATCAAACCCTTGCCCTGAAGACATAATTGGCAACGTTAAGAATGTTACAATACCCCAGAGACAGTAGTTGCATCCCTACTTCACCACATATTATTGTCAAAAATATTGTTCAGCTGTTTATTTATCTGGAATTAGCAGATTAGGGAGTAGTGTTTTAGTGGATACCTAACATCTGTGATAGCAGTTTCAGAGTAATAAACTGAAACAGACACTGTATGATTACTTTGGGGAAGAATCTGAGCAAATGCAAATGTGACTACAGTTTCTTCTTTTTCCTTTCTTCTCCAGGTCAGCTCTGATAACATCTAACTGGGCACAGACCCCAGCTCTTAAATCTCACTTTTTATTAAGTATTCACTTTGCCACTAGTCCTTCAGAAACACCCTTTTGCAAGGTATTAAAGAACAAGTAAGCCAAATCAACATTTCAAGACTCTCATATGGCTTTCATATAGCTGGGCAGAATGTGTCTTTTCACAGTTGCAAACCTTTCTTCAACTTGGATGTTAACACTTTCAGAGTAACTTTTAATGCCAAAACGATGTCCTTTCCTTTCAGTTCAAAGAAAACAGAGCATCTGTCATAATGTGAAATGTAGATTTAATGCAAGTGTCAAGTCAGGCACTTGGTAATGAGATAAAAACCCTTGAGATTTTAAGTCTTCCACGCTTTGTTATTATTGGGAGGGGAAAGGAAAGAACTGTTTCTCTGGCACTTAGCAGTTTTTCCATGTCCCTTATCTATCATTCCCGGACATCTTCTATAAATTAGTGGATTTTTCCTGGCAGTGTCCCTGAGAGAAAGAGGGAGGTGTGATAATGTTTGCTTTGTGGCGCAGGGAAACTGAGGTAGAGATTAGACGCAGCCCAGACCTGCTGCGGCACCGCCGGGAGCCCCCAGCCCGGACTGGGGCCGTGACGGGTCCCCAGGAGAAGGGCGGCTATCCCGAAACTGCGGCTGCATCCCGCAAGACAGCCCGAGGCGGCGCGAAGGTGGCGGAAGCGGGTGGGGAATGGGGGAAGCAACAGGCTGGTGGCACCGCTTCCCGCGGCAGAGGGGCGGGCGGGAGGGGCGCGGGGAGCCGGCGCGGGGCCGGAGCTGTCAGAGCAGCGCGGCGGGCGCGGAGCGGCGGCGGCTGCAGCAGCCCCGGGGCGGGCGAGCAGCGAGGGCCGCTGGGCGAGCGAGCCGCTGGGCACGCCGGGGAGCCGAGGCGCTTAACCCGCGTCCCGGGAAACGCGGGCTCGGGGGAAAGTGTTCTCAGATGTCCGTGTGCAGGAGCAGAAATATCTGCCCTTTGGATTTCCCCTTTTCTCCCCGCCTCGCCCCTCGGTTTTCCTCCAGCCTCTCTCCGCCGTTCTCCCAGGAAGGCTGGAGGCAGCCAAGGGGTAACCGCGGCACGGTAAGGAGTTGGGATTTCGGAATGCAAATGTCACATTGCCGTGCAAACGACTCCCGCAGTAGCACTTTATCAGGATTTCAAGCTGCATCTTTTATCTCTTTTAGAAAAGCGTCTCTCGGAGGAGATTGCCCTCAATAGACGCGCCATAAAAAACATTTTAGTGTTGCTCTTGTGCTGGTGTGCATCCCACTGCGAGAGGTCCCAGTGGTCCTTTGGGAATACAAGGAGTTGTAAGAAGTTACACAACTGGCCACCAGACTAATCCACTCCCTCTACCTTCCCGCGAGTACCTCCCCCTTCTGCTCTTTTTTTCCATAGCAGCCCTTTTTCAAAATCTCAGGTTACTTTGCTAAAGAGTTCTCAGCCCTATAGTTTCTGCCCTTGTCTCTGCCTCCAGCTCCTTAAGAGCCACCCAACCCCAGCGATTGGATTGGGCAGCCCGTCTTGACACACCACTGTGCTGAGTGCTTGAGGACGTGTTTCAACAGATGGTTGGGGTTAGTGTGTGTCATCACACTCGAGTGGGGATTAGGGGAGAGAGGCAGCCTTGCTGGAGCTGTGTGGTCTTCCCCAAGTGTGAGCTGCAAGCAAAAGAAGAAACACCTAGCTTTGGGGGAGAAGAGGGAGCAAACGTTTCCAGCAGCTCAGAGGGAAAAGTAAAACCCCATACTTCGTTCAGGTAAAGTAAAAGGCACCTCATGCCTCCTTCTCTTTTTTCTTTTTTTTTTTCCTTTTTCCTTCACGGTTTTCAGAGGAATGCTAGCACAGCACACTTGTCAAAGCCAGTTGCTGCTGCCTTATCAATGCTGCTATTGTACGGCTGACAGATAAGAGCGAGCACAGCCTGACGCTTGGCTGTCTTCATAGAGCTAACACTCTCAACGCCGCTAAGGTCACGCTTTCGGAGGTGTAGATTGGAAAATCTCCCCGGGAGCGGTGTATCCCAGCCCTGCGGGTGCCTCCTCTACCCGCCCCCCACCGCCCCGCGGGCACCGCTCTGCGCTCCGCGCACACGTGTGTGCCCGCGGCGGCGCGGGCGAGGCGGCAGCCGGGCACGGGGGGATGCTGTGGCTGCGGGTACAAACCTCAGTGTTCCAACAGATCCGTGGTCAGGCGGGAGAAGGAACGGCGGAAGAGTATTTCCTAGGCTTTGAGGAGGATGCTTCAGTAGTGTGCAGCCTGTCTGGGGCTCAGCTGTGAGGCAAACCAGACTGTTTTGAAAGTGCGTTTGAGATGTCTGTAAAGTTTGAAGACTCATTTATAGAGACCTGGCTGGGCTTCTGATGATCGGCATCGAGATGGTTTGGCTTACACATGGGCGTAAAGTTAAGAGAAAATCAGGAAAGTAGGGAAAGGCAGGGTGCAATGTAATGCTGCTCTTGCAGCTGCAGCAGAGCAGATGGATGTAATTCATTTGCAGATCTGTTTGTGAAAGTTTTACAAGTCATTGAAAACTAAGTAGCATCACTATAATGGATCATTAAAGTCTCGCTATATTTATAGATTCTAAACTAGTGATCTGAAGTGTTAATTAAAAGTAAGCAAAAATTTATGCTTAGGAAGGAAGAGGGGCAGAAATGTAATTAGAAATTAGTTATGGAAGTACTCTGCTATCATTTTCATTTAATTCCGCTATTAAGTTCATTGATGTCAAGAGCATGGGAAGCCCAGCAAATTAACTAAGAAGGCAGAATTACAGTATGTTAGCTTATCAGAGAAGATGTTCTCATTGTTTTACTCTAAATTGTCTAGATGGAAAAATTAGAAGATGGGTTATTTTCCTTTTATTTGCCTTTTTTTTTTTTTAGTAAAAGATTTGCTGCATATATATATGCTATCTTCCTGTGCAGAGTAATGAAATTATTTCTTTCCTTTGCACTACAACAGATCTTCACACTAACTCTCACATACCTGTGGTGCTTATGAATTATTGGCCTCCTACTTGTGAAAGAAATCTAACACTGTCCTCACCACTTACAGGTGAGATATTCTATAAATAATACTGTATATAATGTGTTCTGAAATAAGATCTGTTTAGTAGGCTGAGCAAGGGGATTTATAGCTGGTGCTTTGTGATTTTGGCTTTCAACTGTGTAACAATGCCAGTAAACCCATGTTTTGGGTTGCACATATATTTTTGCCTCAAACCAACTTTTTTTGTGAACTTTTTTTTTGAGGAGACTATTATGGCCCTTTACAGGTTGTTCTCAGCTTGTATTTCCAAACGCACTCTTTAGTATGAATGTATCCTCAGCAGTCATCCACAGCAATTTGAAACAGAGAATTAGCTAAATCCCTAAAATGACTGCACAACCAGACCAGGGTTTATGTGAATAAATCTGACCGGTTTGATTTTTCTCTCACTCCACACTTTCTCATTGTAAAAAGTGATGGAAACTTTTACAAGCTTAAAATGAAAAACAAAGCCAAAGGAAAAACTCATTATGACTCTATGTTAAAGTCTTGTATGTTGGATTTCTCCTCTTTCTCCCAGTGTGTCCTGTGAGAAGCCCAACATACCAGCTTCAGCACAGAGAGGTTTAGTCTTCCAAAGCTAAGGTGCAACACTGTGAGCTGCACAGCCTGCTACTGTCACTGCCTAACTGAAATGCATCCCTCTTTGTGGGTCAGATGATCTATAACAAACCACATTTTTTCAAGAAAGTGCATAGCTAACTACACATGGCCAGCTTGTTATTGTTTTACTAGAAAGAAAAAAAAAAACTAGTTTCTCTAGCACTGCCAGAAAATCTTGCTGAGAAACTAGGAACAGCAAATCATGTTTTTCCTTCCTTTATAATGATGGGGCTGTTTAAAAGACAATGCCCACGGGGCAGTCCAGCTTCTTGTCAAAATGTAATCTACTGTTCCAGATGGTAAACATTCAAAGACATATTTATGGTGACTTCTGCATACCTTCCTTTGACATTGGCTTTTTTTTCCCTGAGAGCACTTGTGCTGGGTACACACATGAAGTTCCCATTAGCATCCTAGCAGCTGTAAAATTGTTCAGAACTCACAAAGATGTTCCTCACTGTAAGATAAAAATAATCTGAGGAAAAGATCTGAGACAGTGCAAGTTCCACGATGCTCAAGGTAAAAAATTCCAGAGGTACAAAAATATCCATAAACTGCTGCATGAAAGCTGTAACGCATTTTTGTTGCGGCTAATTCATCTTTGCTTGATATGGAATGCTGAACATACCAGGCATGTCTGTACTATCAACTTGTTTGTGATGTGAGGGAACCTGCACTGCACAAAAGCTGGTGTGTTTCTTTTTCCTCCAGCTACTGAAGACTAGGTGGGACACTTATTGTCTTCATAGAGTTTTCAAAGTGTCACCCTTTTTTTTTCTCTCACTGCTCTGAGCACTGAGGTAGAGTGCGAGAAAATGTTTTCCAGCCAGAATGTGTTCTGCCCTGAATTGTCTTAATTATGTGTCAGTTTATTGCTTGTCAGAGGCTTCCTCTTCTTAGCACTTTATAATCGAGGTGGGTGAGCTTGTTCCATCACAATATGCAACTTCAATTTCTGCTTCTTGGCATGTCTTCCTGGCCTTTCATTGATTTTTGTCTTTGTTTCAGAGGGAAAAAATTAATTATGATTGGTGTAATTTCACATCGAAAAAACCCTCCCTTGGTGAAGTTCCAAAGGGCATGTAAATACACCTTCAAAAAGTAGGCTAAATGAGAGGTCATTAGGAAAAAAATTGCAGGTAGAAATCTAGAAGTATCCTAGAGATGGCAAGTAACAATGTGAAAATTATTGTAACAGCTCTCATTTCAAACAGAACTGATAAAAACAGTTTATTTAAAATGTTGTGATGCTGAGGACAGCGTTCCTAAATGTGGAAGCCATTATAAAACACACACTTCAGTGGATGTTAGACAGCTATGGAAAAAAATATTTTTAAAGATTTGCAAATTCTTTTCTGGCTAGAACACTTCATTGCAGATTATTTTGACTGTTTGCAGGGGGTTTTTATCTAGCTTTGTTTAATTTACATCCTGCACTTGATGTTATATATTTATGACCAAACATTCATGCAGGATCAGGAGTTTGAGCATTGTGTTATGTCAGGGCCCATTCTTACCCAGGCGAGGCTGGCACTTGTCGCAGATGTCATGGGAGTCATGGGTTCCATGATTTCCTTAGCTTTAGAAAGAGCTTTGGGGGATTTGTGTTTGAGTGAGAAGGCAGACTGATGCGATAACAATTGAGAAAGCTCCTTTCTGAGCGCCTTGAGAGCTGCAGTGTTCAACAGAGAACGAGGGTCCCGTGACAACTCTGCGGTGACACAGAAAGAATCCAATTAGTGGCCACTCCTGCTGTTGATACTAGATCTCTCCTAAAACATTTCCACCATTACCACCCTCATTGTAATCCCATCCATGGCACTGATAATGGGATCAAGAGTGTCTTTTCAGAATGCCTGTTTAAATTTTAACTGCTGTCTTTGGAGATTTTGAGGATATTAAATTAGAAGGCACTGAATAGCCCAGTTCCGAGAGAGCTACGTGACACACGTGTCACCGAGTAGCTGTCTTTCTCATACTACAATTTCCTAACACCTCCATCACAGGTAGAGCTGCTGTAAGTGGGCTACAGAGGAAGTAGGGGGGCATAATGAATAATCCATTGCCTTGTAGCTGTCCCAGCACTGCACTTACTTGAAGACCTTGTCCCTGGGCACTTACATGTGTGGAAAGCAGCAGGAGAAGGGAGTTGGAGGTGACACAGTCCCCTTTGCTGTGCCCTAGTAGTGACAGCAAGTCAGCCTGCTTCTCCCTTTAACAAGTCTTAAATCACCACTCTGCCTTCCCAGCTGGATCAGCAACATAATATTCCCTCCCACTCCTCTCAGTTTTTTTTTATCTTCCACTATTCTTGCTCCAACACTAATTCACCATTTCCATATGATCAGAGTGCAGTAACTCTACTGTTGTTCTTACCAAGTAGGGCAAGTTCAACGCTGTCGTGTGCTTGGAGAAGATGCTGTAAAGTGGAAAGACTGAAGGCTCTAAACAATGTCACCTCAAAATGCAGCACAGTGATATATGAATTGCCAAACCAGACACTTTTTAGCTGAATTATTTTAGCATATTTCTGTTATGTCAATAGACTGCTTTTGAGAGCTTCTGCAAGATCTTTGTTTAGCATTGCTTGTTCATGCTCAAAAGTTACTGTTAACTAGTAAGGGTAACTCCTTTTTCATTTTTGGTGTCTTAAGACTTTTATTTTCTGAGAAAATCAATGCTTGTTTCTTCTTATGGTTTATGCACACAGCAGATTTGGTATCAGTGATTTTCCCAGAACTTTAGTTGCCACTTTTAGAATCTGCTTAAAAGTTTGGTAAGCCTTTGTAACTGTGTGTGCTTTATTAATCCTGTAGCTCTGAGCCTTCCCAGTCTTAACTATCGCTGCTGATGTGGTTACAGTGAAACATTTTTTGTAATAGCAGACCTTTACACCCAAGATTTTATCATGATTTTCTTGGTTTTTTAAAAATTTCTTTTATAGCAAAAATTAACTTACAATTAAATATAATCCTACATTGTACGATTTATAGTTCCCTGCCAAGTTGATAATATTGCTGGAACTCTAAAAAAAATACTCCTTTTCACCAATTCATCACACGCTAGTGTGACAATATTACCGTTATATACTGGAAGATTTCTAGATATGGTACTGTGCTGTGGAAATCCAGACTGTTTGTAGATCAATGCTAGATCATCCATAGAATACTTCATGGAGTTTCTAAATGGAAGCAAAAGACTAGAGAGTCAATGATGTTACATTCTAAAAAAACCCCTCTCCTGGTGCTGTCTGAATGTAATTATGGCACTGCATGTTGCCATTTCTCTGTGATGTGACTCTAACCCATCTTAGCAAGGAGAGTTGCTGCTCGACAGCAGCTGTATTTTTGTGGTGCTTCACAGGAGGTGAACGCTGTTTGGAAAGCCTACAGAGAAGATGGGGAAGCTTTTGGCACTGGAGTTCTGGAGAATAAATGTAACAGGGAGCTGAACATAGGGGATTGTTTTTCTCAAAAGTATCCATTAAAACAGAATAGTGGTCTGTTCCAGTATTGTAATTGCAATGTGCCAAGATGCTCGTTATTCTAGCATGTGCACTGTTTTGTCTGTTTTCACTTAAAACCAGAAAAATGTGTTGTCAAGACCATAAATGTCTGCAAAACTGCCAACTCTCCTGACTTTTATCAGTAGTCTCAAGATATTTAGCCTCTTTTGTAAAGTTTGAAGTGTTAGAGTCAAGATATAACGTGAGAAGTTCAGATCTCTACTTTCTGGTTTTTTTAAACGTAATCCTCCTGGTTGCTGAGGCAGCTGTCTTGCATGCAGCTCCAGAAACATGAAGGAAACTAGCAGAAATCCCAAATCTCCCTATATAAATGCATGCAGGCTGTGTGAGCATGGTGGGTTTGTGCATGTCATGCCTGGCAATTAAAAAAACACGTTTTTTTTTTCCTGAGGTTTACCATAATCAGTTCCCCCTGAAATTTCTGATTGGTTATCTGATAACTCCCATTTTGTTAAAGAGGTTTTATTGCAACAGAGGGTGAGGTTTTTTGACTCCTCTCAGGCAGTGGAATAGCTTGCTGCCCTGGAGAAACATATCCTTGATCCTCCCATCCTCTGCCTCCAGCAGTGTGTTCCCATCTCCTCCCTCATGCCAGGTCTGGCTCTTGGCTCACCTCCTGGCATGATGAATGAGCTCACCAGAGCAGCAGGAAGCTGTGTTGGCTGCCTGCCTAGTGAGTTCGTTCATCTCAGCAAGTGGACAGAGGGCCCACATGGTACAAGGAAAGTGTACCGTGGTGGCTTGGGGTGAGGGGGAGAAACATGGCCAACACTTAAGGGGAGTGGGAGCTATAAGATATTCAGCTACCTGGTGACACCTCACCCTGCTAACTGGGGCACTGTGTGTCTCTACAGGAGAAGGCACGATGACTGTGCCAGCGTCACCAGGAGCAGAAGGCTAAACGTGCACTTTTAACAAAAGCCTGTCCATTTTCTTTTAGAGGATTGCTGCAGTGTCACTCAGAATATGGAAACTCTCACTGTTTCTGACTTTCTAAGTCAACAAATAAGCTTTGGTGAGAAGCTAATAAGCAGTGTGGGGAGAAAAGAGGAAAGAAACAGAAATGCCTGCTGAGCTGCTGCTTTAAGAAGGTGAATAAGATTCTGAGGGTAGGATCCAGTCTGCATAGCCAAGACACTTGTGGTGTCCCTTGGGTCTTAAGTACTTATACAGCAGTTACCTAAAGGCATATTCTCTCTCTGACTAATTAAGAGAGTCTCCCTGAAGACCTCCAGGCATTGCAGTTAGGCAAGCAGGATTTCCTCTTGGAAATCTTCAAAAGCATCTACCTCTTTCCATAGGTAGGGATGGAGCTTACCTACTTGCTTTGCCAGGGTTGCTAAGGAGCTTAAGCTGCAAGAACTTGATATTATCTTGGGTTTCTTCATTGGCCCACAGATGAACAATGCCATGGATAAACACTGTCTGTATTTGAACAGCTGTGATGCAATTCCTACACAACTCTTTAAGGTGTATCCTATCCTTTCCACAGAAGAATGCATGAAGCAGGTCTTTCATTTGAACGGCAGGAGACACGATTCACCTGAAGAGAGTAGGATGCCTAGATTAAGTGTAATGGTAGTGTTAACTGTATAAATGAAACACTGTACTCCTCCAAAGTGTCACCCTTTTTACTGCTGGGTCATGCTGACACCAAAAAAAAAAAAAAAAAGACAGCTTAGCCTTTTCTTTGTAAATTATGCAATTTACAGGGAAATGTTTTAAACATCACCCAGTGTTTTTACTTAAAGAATGCCTCAAAGGTCTGTGAGGCAGACAAAGTTTAGAGGGATCAGAGATGTTGCTGGTGCCTGCAGGCAGTAAAGATGTAGTGAGGAATAATGGATGATCTTAGAGGAATATAATGTTGGACAAAGAATGGAAGAAAGACAGAAATATAAAATATTCAGGACCCATGTTTATGATTTTACCTATGCCAAATCCAGAAATATTAAATATTCAGGACCCATACTTCTGGATTTACCCATACTAAATCTTCTGAGCATTATCTCCCACTGACTTGGCTGCCTAAGGGCATGCCAGTCACAAATTAGAGAACAGCAATGCAATAATAAACTGAACATCCTGCAAATAATCAGTACAGGATACCTTTTAACCATCACTTTTTTCCAAGGACTTAAAAAATGCTAACAGTAATAGATTTTAGAACAATATTTGGAGTTTGGTAACTTCATGACAATAAAGAAGTATACATTAAGCCAACCTTTGTAACAATGTTTAGCAAAGTTTCCCTTGGTGTCATTCCCTGCTATTTTATTTTAGCTATAATACCTGAATTGTTGAATGTGTCGTTAGTAAAGTACATGTGAATTTACCATATTGTTACCTATTTTACATCTATAGCCAATTTATGAACTGAGACTGTAATACTATCTGCTTGGCCACTAGAAGGTGATAAGATTTAGGGAGACCATTATCATAGTTAGACCAATAAAAACGTTCTGAAATTAACACAAGTTCATCTGTCAGGCATTCCAGTAGTTTTTTTTATCTCTATATTGGTAGAAGGTTGGCATTTCTTATCTCATTGTAAACTTTAGTCTATTTGTGGTATATAGGCTCATGGAGGAAGGCTTCCTGTGCTACACTGCTCTGTCCTTCAAGTTCAAAATGCAGGCCACTGTGTTTGTTTTTTGGTTTCCTTCTTCTTGGTATGGAGAATTCCTCTAAAGCACAGAGTGACACTGTGCAATTATATCTTGATATTGTCCA
>JAWWLV010000088.1:118747939-118768694 GCA_035041135.1 Platyrinchus mystaceus
GGTTTCCTTCTTCTTGGTATGGAGAATTCCTCTAAAGCACAGAGTGACACTGTGCAATTATATCTTGATATTGTCCATTTTGAGGAACCCTGTCTACCCTGTATGTAAGCCTGGAGAATTCACTGCTCTTTCTGGTAGCTGTACAGCATCTGTAGTGTGAGAATATCATGTGGACTTTGTGCATTCCGTCTTCTGTGTGCTGCCTAAGAATCCCTGGTCTTTGTTAGGAAACCCATGGAGTTACTGGAGAGAATCATGTGCTTAGGAGCTTGAACATATGCCTGTGTTTAATGAGTTCTGCAATCATACTCATATACCTATCACACTGCTTTTGGGTGCTGGTTCAACGTTGCTTTGAGTAAAGCTGTTTTCTACATCAGCATACAGTTTAATGAGGTCATTGATATGGGCATCAGCAGCCTGACTTCAGAGAGTGATGCTACTGCTGTGACCTGTCTGCTTCACTGCTCTGCTGGAGATTACTCATGGAGTGCATGCACACACCTCAGGAGCTCCAGGGCAACATCCAGTGCAGAGCAAATTTTAATTTGCCACAAGAGTATTTGCCCTTCGGTCAGACACAGTTTAGATAATGAGCAACAGTAATTCAGCCATTCTGCATTTGCTGCAGTAACACAGCCCTGTACTGAAGCCTGAACTGTGGCACTAATGCTACCATGACAGCGGAACACCCGTGTATTAAATCTGAAATATTCACTGGTTTTTCTTTTAGTCTTCAACCACCAGTGGCTGCCAGTACTGCTCCATTTCCCCGCCTACAGTAGAAGAATATGCTGGGCTTTTCAGTTCAGAATTGATCTCAGTAATGCATATATTTATGAGTCTGGGTGTTTCTGAAGTCATACTTTACTGTCAAACAGCTCATCTCTAAAACAAGTGTTGCAGTTAGTTTGGATGAGAGCCTAACAGACGGAGGGCAGAGCAGGTCTCCAAGAATGCCTCACCCCTCTCTTCCAGACAGCTTGCTGAGTCACATCTGGTATGAAGTGAGGAGCCCATGTCTCAGTCCTTACCTTCAAAGCTCTGTGCTGGCCGCTCATTGAAGAAGCTTTTTGCCCCACTTTATCATGAATCACCAACATATATACTTAATAGGAACAATGTTACTGAACAGTGAAGGATGAAAATTGAGGTGGGCAAAAAGTGCCACACTGACACTACAGAGAGAAGCATCACAAATGAGTCTGAGAGACTAGGCAACTTCTGAAATAGACAGGGTGGGAGTCTGGTTCGTGGCTGACAGATATCCTGAAGTAACAGAGACCAGATTTGGTGAGCAGAGTATGGAAAAAAATACATTATTTTTCTCTCTCAGTGGCATTTCAGTGTGCTTGTTGCTCACATCTGTTGATCCATTCACATATCAGTCTGCTGAAAGGTGTATTTATCTGTTCTTCCAGGAGAAATCCTGAGTGTGGTATTGCACCTTCAAACATTTCTAGGGCATTTGCCATGTATTGTATTCTATTGTCCAATCCCTATAGTTGCTGTACTGGACATAAGGAGGTCATAGTGTCAAAACAGAGCTAACCTGTTTCCTAAGCAGCTTGAAAATGATATACCTGTAGATGTTAATTTCCATCTTACTGTTTAGTAGTGCTGGAAGAAAATTCGTTCTTCCTTAGAAGCCTCAGGTAAAACAAAAATTTTCCACTTTGA
Organism: Platyrinchus mystaceus; assembly: GCA_035041135.1. NCBI lineage: Eukaryota > Metazoa > Chordata > Aves > Passeriformes > Tyrannidae > Platyrinchus > Platyrinchus mystaceus. The sequence continues at coordinate 118,749,620 of JAWWLV010000088.1, forward strand.
TAAAGCCACATATGCCCTGAGAACCATTCAGCTTAGAGTACATGAACATGGAAGTACACAGGTTGGATGATTACCTTGTGCACCACCAATTATATAGTCTGCAAAGACTAAAGTTTTTATTTCTCTTTTGCTGTTTTTTATGTGTCCTTCATATTTCCCCCCATTTTGTATACAGTACACAAACTGTTTTCCATTTACACTTTTATCTTTTGATAAAAAGATGCTCTAAGATCTTGTGTTCAGTGCTGTCAGGAAACTGCTTTAAATGAAAGTGTGGAGTGATGTGGAATAGTTTTAATGAAGGCTAGAAGGATGTGAACTTAATCTTTTTCATAGGAAATGTTTTTGTTCTGTTCCATCATTTGTCCTGCTTAAACACATTGGTCTTTTTTGACCTTTTCCTTGATGAAGGATGAGTGGGAAATATCTTGGCTGCAGCCTTTCCAGCTTAACCTGAAAGACTTTCCACAACTCATATGTACTTTCCTTGCTATGGACATTCATCTTTCCTAAATTGAAATTGTTGGATTTTCAGAGAGAAATTAATAGCTTGTGGCAATGATAATGAAGTATCAAGCCTTCCTCTCTCATGTCTCCAGCTCTATTTTGCTAGTCCTCTTGCTAGAGATTAACAAATCTCAGGAAAAAAAATCTCAGTTTGGTTAATGGGTTCCTTCCAAGCGTCATCTTCATTGGCATTAAGAACAAATATAAAGAATTGCTGCATTTGAAATTTATTAACATTTTGGACCTACTGTAACATACACAGGGGGAGACAGAAGGCTCTTGGCTAGTGAGGGGTCTGTTCTTGGTCCTTGGTGTGCTCGCTGCAAAATACTTTGGCAATTTCCCTGTAAAAGTTTCAGAGACTCCAGGAACTACATCCTTGGGACACAGCTGCTTTTAATGGAAAGGCTGTTGTGTTCTTCAGTTACCACACTCTTGAGAGAGGTAGGTCTGAACCCGCCTCTTGCTCTCAGTCCCAGTAGTAACCATTGCAGAATTTTGCAGTTTGTTATGCCACATCAAATTGTGGCCACGGATCTTTGTTATAAGACATAAAACAGTCTGCAGTGGCAGTGTGAGGACTGTAGTGCAGGGAAAGTCTAGCTCATCTCCAGGAGGAACAACCCCAGGTTCTCACTGCAGGGCAAATGCTCCATCCCTAAAATATCTTGATAGTCCTCCACTGAACTTTTTCCAGTTTACCATTGCTGGTTTTATACTGCAGGCCTCAAAATTGAGCACAGTACTGTAGGTGCCATCTAATGAGCTCTGAGCAAAGGGACTTAGCATCTGTTCTTGCTGAATTCCATTAGATTCCTGATGGCCCATTGCTCCAGCCTACCTAGGTCCTTCTGCCTAGCAGTTCCATCTTGAGGAGATTCACTGCTGCCTCCCATTTGGTGTGCCATTCTCAAACTTAATGACAGTTGCTTATCTTCCTTAAAACACTTGCCCTCAAGTTGTTTTTTCATTATTTTACTTTAAATAAAATTTTATTCTTGATTTTCATCCTGAGTTATCAGTGTCTTAACCCCCCATTTCAGCTTGTAGTTTGTTCATGATGTATGCAGTTGTTCTTAACTCACCTTTAAATAGCTCTTTCAGTCACAGGGAGCTGCAGATATTTCTCCAAAATACGATTTCATGTGATGGTCCTCTTCTTCTTTTTGGGCAGCTCTGTCACATTGGACATCCTTAAGAAGATCTCCTTCAAAAAGTGTCTTTCAAATTCAGTGATTTGCTGTGCAGTCCAACTAAACAGTATTGAAGATACTATTTAAAACATATAAGCTAAAACCAGGCAACATTTTTTATTTTAAGTTTAGGCTTTATTTTCAGTTACAGATTTTTATTGTGTTTTACAGAAGTTTGAGAGGACTTTAAATAAACTTTGTGAGTCCTGAAATAGATGAATTTCAAACAACTGCACCCTGCAGTCTGGAGCCCTTATCATCAGTGATATTAGTGATATTATTTCCTCTGAGTACCTTGCTGCTCTTTAGCATCCTTTAGCAAGGATGCCTTTTGGTATCCTCATTTTACTTGAAGTTCTGCCCATAACTTGTCGATTTTCAGTAGTGATGGTTCTTATATGTCTCTGTAACTTTAGAACTGATAATTATAACAACCTAATTTTAGTCCAACACACATGTCCTATTGATGCATGTATTGTCCTTATGAAGTTATTTTAAAATTCTGTTTGTTGCCAGATAAAGAGTTAACCAACAAAGCTGAAATTTATGAACTTAAAACATACAAAGTCCAAAGTCACCCTAGTTTAGAGAATATTTTGGGTAATTTTAGCCTGTCTGATTTCTACCTGAGTTTGCCCATTTCTTAAGAAGCTTCCTGCTGTCTGAGCTTAACTACTTTTTAATAGCATTGAACATTCAATTCATTCAATGCAAGTCATTTAATTAGGAACACATAATTTCTACTAACCTCTGGTAGTATTCTAGGAAACACCATTTCAGTTTCTCCTGTCATAATTTTGAGGCAAAATATCTGAAACTTTTTTATTAAGAAGGTTGTTTGTTGTCTGAGAGAAGATCAACTGTTGACTCGTCCATTATGCAAGTGATGTAACCACCTGCACCATTCATCCAACTCTTGAATATTTAGAGTGGAATATATGTTTCCTGAAGCTCAGCCTACATGTGAGCTATCTTTGTCAGAGTTTCACAGCATGAGGAAATTAAGAGAAAGAAACTTCCATGTTTTTTTTTAATAGGGTTGCAGTAAAGGGGAATACTTCTTTCTGGTATTTGTTTATAAGGTTTAGTATTGAAAAGACTCAAAATAACATAAACCTTAGTAACATTTACTGCTTGAAACCTGGTTACTGCCCTGCTATTTTTGACCTTTTCACTGAATTGAGTTGCTAGGAAGGATTATCTAATACAGCTTTTATCTGCCCTTTTTCACTATCCATCATCTTGTAACTTGTCATAGGTAACCAATAAGTGATAGCAGTCATCCCCATAAATCTATAAGTTGCTCTAAAACTCATAGCTTGTCTACAGTGGCATTAATTGACTTTTTAAATCAGTGCAAACCTGTTTGAACAGATGCATTGAAACTGACTCAACATTCCTCGAATAAATGTGACATTGGACCCACACCAGCTTTGCAACTGTGTGATAAAGGTACTCTTGTCGAAGAGACGTGTGACCACTCTCATCTGGAAGATGTTTCTAATCTCTTTAGCAGTGCTCTTACCACCACAAGAGCTTTGACCATACAGCGGTTGACAATCTCCTGTAACCTCCTGAAGAGAATGAGTTGTCAGTTCCTGAACAGGATAATGTAGACTCTCAAACTCTGCAAGGAAAAGGTTTCCTTCTTACTAGCTAGTTAGGTCTACTCTTTGCTTAGCAAAACTATGGGTCTGAAATAGAGTCTTAGATTCCTCACTTGCAGCTTGGAGCCTCAACACAGATCTCTATTCTGCACTGATCCATGATTGCTGGCGTCTCAGGAAGATTTCAGAATCACTCCTCCCAGCTGTTGCTCTATTAGTCTCCTGGAAATTAGAGGTTCCGTTGCAAATAAAGATGGATGTGCTCCGTGGCATCTCCTCAGCTATTTTGTGTCTTGATGTGCATTGGATAGCCATTTTTAAATGGTAGTTTATATGCCAAGCTATGACTATGAACAAGAAGCACTGGCAAGCTCTCCCATCAGGACAGACATCCTATTCTGCTCTTGTTAGAGGGTTATTAACCTTGTCCAGAGATAAGGATATATAAAATGGAAGAGCTGGAATAACTTATTTATTAATATAATAGTGTATGCATTTTCAAAATCATACATGACAGCTCTTGAGTTTTACTGGTGAATTGGTACTGTGCTATCCTGTATACCATGATATTAAGGAAAGAATGCTAATATCAGTTTTCTGGATTTAAACTTCAGGAAAAGTTAGCAATGTACAATAAAAAAGCTGAATGAAAGAAAGAAGACTTTAGCTTTTAAGATCAAAAATAGCTTTTACAGCTAAGAGCTTTCACAGTTCTTCTCCCTTCTTCGTATTGCTGGAGAAACTCAAAAGATACGTAGATGTTAAAAAAGCCTCCTCCTTGGAAGAGAAGACTTAATGTTGCTGAAGCTTGAATCTAATCTAATTTAGATTTTGTGAGTAGGAGATGGAAGAAAATGGTCCTAGTATGAGCTACTTCCACCATCATGTTTTAATAAGGGAAGTGAATGTTTTTTCTCTTTGTGCTTGTGGGGGGGAGGGGAGGCACAACAGCAGAAGTATCTGTATCCTTACTACCTGTGTCCCTAGCATTAGAATATTTAGTGCACCTTTCACTCTTTTGGACATATTTAACTTCAGGAATTTTCCATTCTTAAGTTCATTATGAGAGCAACAAAATATACAAATTACACTAATATGAGAGAAGCATTGCAAACTGCAGCTCCCAGCCAATCCGCAAGTCCTTTGCATCCATTTTTAGCTCAGCTCTGCCAATACAGCAATATAAGATTTCAACAGAAGAGGATGTTTTTCCTGAGAAACAAAATTTCCTAGCCCTCTGTATTATGTAATGTTCTGAGAATGCAAAATGTCTGGTTAGACTGATAAGTCACCTCTTTGACTTATAAAAATATATTCACATGGATTGCTAAAACAATTTTGCTTAAGGATAATGGTGTAATAGATACAAATTAATCCCATAATTCCTTAAACCTCAGTAAATATATTGCAAATGTTTAGTGTCTGTTGTGGCAACATAAAGCAGAACTCTTAATTAGTCTAAACAAAACAAATCATAGGAGAGTTTTAAAGTCTGTTTCAAATTTCAGAAAAAAACTCATAGATTTGCCTTATTATTTTTTTTTCCCATCTTGAATCAGATGTGAACAAATGTGTTTGTATGTGTGTGTTTTCCCCAGAGCACTGAGAAGAATGTCTTGTGAGAATTATCTTTTCCATTCACAGTCATGCTGCTATTTGGTCACATTTCAATCCAATGAAAATAAAAAAGAAGGTAGAGGGAATTGAAAGCACAGCACAACTGCTTAAATTATTTCAAACTTCAATGGTGCTGCAACCCTTAACAGAAGGCAGAGCTCAGTTGTGTGTATGGAATGGTTCCACATTTCTCAAAAAAAAAAAAAAAAGCTAATAAAAATTTCAAAAGGCATGGACATTAACAAACTAACATAAAAGATATATTACTTACAATTATTTTTCTTTCTGTCTTTTTCTGGTGAACTTGTGCTTTCTCCAAATCAGGGAGGCAAATTTCCAGCAAGTAGGCTTCCTTCCCTCCTTCCTTGCCTTCATGTTTCACTTTCCTAAATTGTACCTTAAATATTTAAATTAAGGCCATCTTGCTTTTTGACTCATTGATTGTAGTGACCTTTATTCTTTGTGTTCAGAAGGTGATACGGAGTGGTCAGGTTTCAAGTCACACTGACTTTTTTATTTTGAGTTCTGAAATATAGGAAAAGTCTGCTTTATTAAATCCTGAGTTATTTTTCTGTCTGAAACAACCTTGCCAGTAGTTTGTGTTTCTTGCTGAAAAATCTACCAGAACAGTAAGGCACAGGAAGATGCTGATATTTTATCAACTAAGAAAGGACACAAAATACATGAAGGGGGAGGTGGAGCAGGACATTTTTAGATGTGACTTGATGAGGATGCACTTGATCCCACTGTTCATGTCACCAACAAAGATATTAAATGTGCTGGTCCAATACTGACCCCTGGGAAACACCGCTTTGCTCTCCATTTGGACATAGAACTGTTGATCCCAACCCTTTGAGTGTAACCATCCAGCCAATTACTTATCCAGCAAGTTGTCCATTAATCAAATCCATGTGTCTCCAGTTTAGAGGCAAGGATGTCGTGCAGGACATTGTCAAATGCTTTGCACAAATCCAGGTAGATGATGTCAGTTGCTCTTCCCTCATCCACCAATGCCATAAGCCTTCTGATTAAACAAATTAGGAAAAACTGCAAGTTATATGTAAAATAGCTTGCTGTATTAGAGCTAAACGGAATATTTTCTGTTATTTTTAGACTGCTTAATGCATTTCTATCACTTACTATGTTGGCTTTATTGTATTTTTACTTCAATTCTCTTAACGTTCAAATTTTTACTTTGGTTTTCTATGTTTATGTTAGAAAGCAGAATTTTTCCTTTGTTCTTTTGAAGTTAAGAGCTGTGTCTAGTTTTGGCACCAGTTAGCTAGCTAAGCACTGGGAAGCAGACTTTAATCCTCTAGTCAATGTTTTTCACAATGTAGCAAAATAGATTCTTGTGTCAGGCTAACATGAACAATCAACTACTACATTAATTTTTAGTCATATCTACCAAAATCATGATGAAAAATTAATTTAGCAGAGTCTGTTGTCTCAGGAAAAAAATATGTATATAGCTCAATTTTATCTAATTTAAGCTCATGACTGTTAAAAGGTGACAACAAGAAGTTTTCTTCTGCACCTTCTCACTCAGAATTGGGGGTCAGGGGTCATTTTAGGACTGACGCTAAATTGCCCCTTGCATATCCAGTATATTGTTAGCAAGTAATCTTCAGCAGTAAATGACTGAAGCCCTTTATAAATTAGTCTACTGAGAAAATCCTATTGAGTTATGAATACCTAGAAGCATATGAGATCAGTTATAACTGTCACTGTTTTGCATACAGAAATAGATGTTGTAATGATCTTTTTAATGTTTTTTTAAACAACAAGTGTTTCCATTGCTACGGCAATACTGCTGTATGAGTGGTGAGGTCCGTAAGGTTCATGAGTTGCTGGCATTTGGTGCCTTCTTACTACTCTGTCTTCTGAAGCTCTTATGGCATCATCACTGCAGTAACGGGCAGTGGGAGAACTCTGTGTGTGCTGGAGGTCCCCTGTGTGTCAATAATGGAGCTCGAGTTCTGATAAATACTGGGATCTATCCTTATCCAGAAATACTTTTTACAGTGCCTACTGAAGGCAGTGAGAAAGATGAAGCCAGAGGAGAGTTGAATGCTTGCATAAATTGTAGTTGCTCAGACTGCTCTGCAATCATTCTTATAGATGGTCCAGCAAAAAAAGTATTGGATAACTAGAATTTGATTCTCCTGTCCATTTATTGGAAACTGTGAAGTCAGTCACCAAAAGGTTTTCTGGGTCATTCTGTTTTCAATGAGTTACAACTGCAATCATCCTGCATTTCTAACTTGTATACAGAATATTTAAACCCCAGAAATGCAAAAGCACTTTATGCACACAGAAATCACTGAGTTCTCCACTGGAATAAAGTTGTTTCTGAGTGAAATTGGAAGCTGGTGTGTAAGGACAGTCTTTATACATCATTGGTCTGAGGAAGTAATGAACATGTCTCTGGCTGAGTCTGTAGAAAAATGTGGGTCTAGAATTTTCCTGTTTTCTGAAAGACCTCCCTTCTGGCATGAAACTGAGTATATAAATTTAGGTCTGTCTGAGATAAAGTGAATCACACATAACACTCCCTGAAGTCCCTCGGGTCTTCCTTTGGAAGCTTTGTGACAGTGTTTCTTTTGTGAAATAAGATCATTGCAGCCCCAGGAGATGGTAACAGCCATGTATTACCACTTCTGGAATGATTTGGAAAACTTTTTTCACCAAGATATCCCAAGTGTGGAAAATATCCTGCACATAGTAAACCCTCCTATGTTTTATTGGTTATCTGTGTTATACAGGGAAGATTTCACACATACACCTATACTCCCTCAAATTCCCAAACAATATGCCATCCAGCAGTATCCAAACTCCTGCTGTTCAAAGGCAGAAACAATAAATACCAATCTCACATTACAACATTCTGTAAGCCTTTCTCATCCTGGGATGCTGTTAAGTCTCCATCTGTACCACAGGTTGGAAATGCATTGTAGCAAGGTTCCTGACTAAGGCTATATTCAGAATTTTGGTAGTAAATGTTGTACAGAAACCTGAAGACATAAAATTAAAGAAGAAAAATTAAATTTCTCCTGCAATATATTTAAACACAGCAGCATTTAAAGAAAGGAACGGGTCCTTTTTCCATAGAATAAAATTATGGTATAACATCCTCTCTAAAGTTAAGTCATAATGAACTCTTTTGTGCACCTACTGGAAAGTATTATATTTCCATATGCTCATGAATGTGGAAAACAGGGACCTGGAAACTTTGACAATGGTAGCTACCATCTCCATGTGTATTTTTCTGCTTTGTATGGACTTGTTCAATGCCTGCTAAGGTAAATGGAAAGAGACTCCTGTCGATTCCAGTGCTGTTGGACTCATTCTTCTGTATATCATTCAAGGGCTTATTTCATCATCACTCTGCTTCATCACCTGATATTCTTACTCTTTTTTGTGTGTAGATAAGGAGATTCCTACAGTCAATGTTTCACTCCAACTGGTGTGATTAGGTGATTCTTGATTTTGTCTTATCACATGTACTTGAAATTGGCATCTTCAGTGCAGTAGAGAGCAAGAAAGAAAAATAAAAAAGTCATGTATTTCTCTCAGTGAAAGAGAGAGATATTTTTAAAAGTGAAGAAAAAAAGTGATTTTGTCATCCATGTGCAGTTAGCTTGTTGACTGTGAGCAGGAATGATGTGAGGATTGGTTTTTCAGCATCTTCCCTCTGTTTAATTTGCTGTTCTAACCATTGTTTTCTTCATTAGCTTAGTTTCAGCTTGATAATTTGTGTTCTTTATTTTCTTTGCTATTTCTTACTTGGCCATTAGAAAACCCTTTCCTTCCGAAAGTTCTTTGCCCAAATTGTTTCCCATAACAACAGCAATAATGGGGAAAAAATACTCCTTATAATAGCAATTCAGTTCATCCTTTGGTACTTATATGCAGTCACCCCTTCAGTGGGATTTGCACTCACATAACTGAAGCTAAAAATCTGGCCTTTGCATCACAGCCTACCCCCATGTAACTACATGTAACTACAACAAGGAACCAGAATAAAACGGAATAAGACTTCATTTATGTTTCAAAACTGAGGGAATAGTATGGTTAATCATCTCCTAGTGTTTGCATACCTCTCTTTCCTTCACATCCTCTTGTACTGTGGCTGATGGCTAATCTTTCGTTACATCATGTGCTTGAGACTTGGTCTAGCTAATAGCCTAAGTGGAAAAAACGTGTCAGTTATGACTTCTTGGCCTTTCATTATATCACTGATTTTGCTGTGGGAAAAATCGTTCTAACACTACTGTTCATTCAACCAACTCCTGTGGGAAGGGGCCTGGTGCACTCACCCATCCCTGGTGCTGGTCACCCAAGAGTTATTGCACTCAGGAGGTCGGCAGAGCATTGCTGGCTCCTATGATGTGGTCAAAGGAGAGCTTATGTGGCCACTGGGACAGATAAATTGTGTTGAGGGTGATCGACTATTAGAGTGCTCTTATTTAATTCCTAACCTCTTGGCCCAGGCAATATACATGCCCAAGAGTGCTGAGGGTATCCAGAGAGAAAGACAAGAATTCACTAGTAGCCCACAACTTTATGACATTAATGGTGAGCAAAAAGATTTGATAGTAGCTAGTGACAATGTCAAAGAAACCCTTCAGTCTGATTATGCTAGCTATTACTGCCCTGATTAAAAAAAAATTCAGAAACTAATAAAAAACCAAACCAAAACAAAAAATTATTAAGAGCTGGAGAGATAATCTTTCAAATAAAGAGAGTCAAAACCACATATTAGATAATACAATAATAATATTAATTTTCACTTCTCCAATTATTTCTTATCTGTGTAGTTTTTGAATATTAAGAGTGTTCAGCCTAGATTCTGAGCTTAAATTTTCAAGGGGAAATCATAGAAGACCTATTGGTTTTCACAGCCACTACCAACTTGAAAACCTAACAGCACATTGGTTTGTATTTTGATTTATTAGGAAGCAGGCTTAAATGAACTTATTGGCTGGAATCTACATAAGTCATGCTGGATTTCTGCGTTGCACCTGAAAAAGCAGCTTTAGAGGGCTACTGCCCTCTGTAGATACTGTATACTATCATTATAACCTTCTCAAGAAAATACTAAGTAGGAAAGAGAATTGTTGATAAATGGAGAAAATTGCAGTACTAATATACTCTGCTGTAACCATTCCTGATGAAACTTGAGGCAATAGTCCCAGTGAGGCTTATGGGATAGCTCAAAAAAACATTCCTCTATGCAATGTTTTTCTTTTTGTGCTGGGATTTGTTCCTAGAAATAATGTATAGATAAAGTGATTTGTTTGGTTTTTTTTCTTTCAAAATATCATTAAATTTATTGCTTAGAAATTGTTATAATTTTCTATTGGTTTATTTATTACAGAAGAAAAGAGACTGAACTGAGGAAGAGTGGAAAAATAATGATAATATTTCTTTCTTGAATAAGAAAAAGGTAAGATTTAGAGGACCATAATACTGCAAGTACTTATTTATTGCATAATAATAACAATGAGGTAATTTTTTAAGATCCTAAATGCTGGCAGCTTTTGATTTAAACTTATTCAGACCTTCAGAGTCTTGGCTGCCTAAAATCTTATGATTTAAAATTCACAATCCTTTCCAATTAACTGAGACAATGAGTCCACTGTTTATGCCACTGTATTAACCTGTTCTGCATTAGAGAAGAAAAGGTTACATTTCACTTTGTAGCAGCATGTTGGGGTTGTATGTGTTTCTGGTTCCTTGATTTATACTATCTCCAGTTTGGGTTTGTTGAAGGGAGGGTTCTTTTTTTTTTTTTGCTTCCTCTCCATTCCCTGGAAGCTATAAATGCCCCAATTTTTCCTGGAATTTCTTTTTTTTTTTTGGTCCCAGGTACCCAGCTGTGAATAAAATAATGCTCCCCATATGTGTTCATTGTTCCCATTGCTGATGTCTGTGCAAATCACCACAGTTTTCCTAATAAGGTTGGGTTTGACCTTTCAGAAGTTCTCAGTTGAAGAATCTAACTGCACTCATTAGCCTCAAAAGAGATAGACTTCCCTGCCACTGCCCTTACAAACAGCTGTAAGAAACAGTAAAGCATGATTGTTCCAAAACCAAAGCCAGGCCTCAGAGCTGTTCAGGAGTGTGCAAACATTAGGCAGCCAAGGTCTGGCTGCGCCTTCCCATAAGGGTGGTGCACTTGGTGCACCAGATGGAGAGAGATCCTGAAGAAGGGGTGCAGACAGACTGACAGACAAAGAGACTTCACAGCAGAGGAAATTAGAGAGAAGCCCTTTGGCTGACAGGCTAACTTAGGCAGGAGAACACTGTCCCAATATCCAGTTGTTTTAGTGCCTCCACATTCCAGGCAAGTGCATCACGTTGTATGTGCTGACTGCTGGGGTGGTGGCCCCTGGTTTAACTCATTTCTTGTGATGGCACTGAAAGTGGTGTGACAACACAGGGAGCCATGTGATAGAACTGATCCGTCTGAAAACTAATCTTGCTTGCTGTTTTGCTGTTGTGGTTTTGGCTGGCATGATTAGTACTCGGACAGATTAGTTCTTTCTTCTGGCTCTCCTCAACCCCAGCAGTGTGTGCAGGCACATGCTGGAGACGCTCGCTGTCAGGACAAGGGGGGAAGGTGGTATCTCTTCTGTCAGAAGATTGTGACTCGTCAAGGCTGAAACTGTAGCTCATGTCAACAAAATATTTCCTGGGTTCGTCAAAATAAATGAAGCAACGCTCCTTTTTCTGTCAGTGAAACTTTCTCCTGACTAGAGTCACCTATGAGATCTGGAATCTTAATAGTTGCACAGGCCAGAAGAGGAGAAAGTAGATATGAACCAATAGGTTCTTATGAAAGGAAGAAGATGATTGAGGAATTTAGACTAATATAGTAAATACTGGTAGCTACCTTTCAGTTGCCTAAAGACAAAATGGAATAGTTTTGTTAATTTATATATGATTTCAATATTACCTCATTTTAGTAAAGAACAAATAAATGAATGAACAATTATGAAAGCCAAGGCAAGTATCTCCAAATTTCTCAAAAATTACAAATATTCTTGGAAAAAGTCTCAACAAGTTATAGAACCTAATAACAGCTATCTGGATATTTGAACTATCCATTAGAATCTGGGGCTGGAGATGTAAACGTTTTGTTAGTCAAACAGCAGGACTATACTGAATTTGAAGATCTACAGTGCTGTTAAATTTGATAGAGTTTTCCCACAGGAAGTGCTAAAGGAAAGCACTTCCATTTGATTTTGATAGCTAAATAAAATGTAGCTTATCCTTTCTGTACAGTTATATTACAATAGTAGAAATTGTGTTGTTTTGTTTTTTTTTTTCTCATGTAGGAAAACATCTGCCATAATTTATCTTGTCTGTACTAAGGCTTTGAAAAAGCAGGTACACACTGATAGCTACTTTAATAATGAACAAAACACAAGGAAGTCAGGATCTGTAACAATTATGCTCTGTAAAGTTTCAATCATTTTAACTATGGCAGTTTGCTAACTTGTAAGCAAGGTAATTATACATGGATAAACTTGGTTCTGCAGAGTGATTCAGCAAAGTAAACAGGAATTTAGTTTATTTTATTTAGTTTAGTTTTGCAAACAAATTCTAAATCCAGTATGAAGAGAGCTTGTGTTAAAACTAAAAAGTGTGATTCCTAACAGTTTTAAGTATTAATGTGTTTTTCCCTTTTTGCAGGTTTTGCCTATAATAAATTCACTGAGCAAGACATACAGACTTCTACCCAATGTTATGAAAATTAACCAAGGCACACTAATTTCAGAAAATCTTCAAAGGTACAAAAATATAATGCTTATTCAGTAATTAATTAAACTAAAGAAGGCATCAGCATGTGCTACATAGCCTAAGTCTTATGTCAGATCAATAATTAAGCTGTAATAAATCTTCTGGAGGTTCTATCCTGCCAAACTTTAAAGGCTCAAGACTAACTCAAGGACCCTTAACATTTTAGTAAGCCGGTAAATGATTACACAGATAGCTTTTCAATCCAAAGTTTGCTACTATTAATTTTTTATTTTTTAAGACATCCAAGAATGGTATGTTTTGTGGTTATTGAATAATATCCTGTGAACAAAATGTATGCCTTTCGTGAGTTTACAAAAAGGAATATTTTATAGACTTCAGTTATGTCAAGATAAAAGTGCACTTTTCCTGCAGGGAAAGATATACATTAAGCGAAAAGTAATGGTTTGGAATTTTCCCTTGTTTATGTGAACATGATGATTATGAAAACTTGAACCTAACCTCACTGTATGCAGCTGGTCATGGTAAAGAGAAAGCATTATGCAAGCTGTATTGGGCTCTGCCAAGGCAATTCCAAAATATCTGCAGTAGTTACGTGCTTTCAAGGTCTGGCTGACTTTTAGGTGGAATTAGGAGGTCATAGCAAGTTGTGTGGTGACCTTGTGATGTGGGAATTATGGCACTAGACTGAGTATCAAATCATACATCTCAGCTTAACAAATAAAAATATAAAGCCACATGACAGAACACAGAGCAGGAAGTTTGAAATGCTCTGAGATTCATTTTTTCCCTTAACTGTATTTTCTGTCACCTCATTTACATAAAGTATTTCTGGTTAAACAATTTGCAAATACATGTGATTTAGTAGCAGGTATATGTGTGGCAGAGGTAAATTTGGATTTAAAATTAAGACATTACTAGCAGTGAAAGACAGCTGGTATACATCAAGTTTATTTCACGTGCAAGTTTTTGTATGGACTTTTGTTGGAACCACTTACACTTTGACATGTTAGCTCATGGTTTATTTTAATTACAGAATATTTAAGTTTCCAGATCTATAGATAATGTTTCATAATGATTGGAATTAATGTGAGATTATTCAAACTGCTTTATTTTCCCTCCAGATGTGTGGCAGTATATTGGTCCCATATAAAGCACGTACTATTTGCTTGCATACAGCATATCAGGATATCCAGGCTGTCCTATACCAATGATCTTGTTAATAACTTCGTTTACGTCTTAATGTTCTCTCCCAATTTTATCTAAATTTTTACTAAGCTTGTCTGTATTATTCCTAGGTTTCTCTTAAAGAGGTTAACTGGACTAGGGGCAAGAAAATGCATGCCTTAAACTTCCACTTCTGTGGAAGTTATGAAATAGTATCATTTCAATGAGTGATCTTGCTTTTGATGAAGAGAATGCACTGGATTACTATTTTCCATACCTTACAGTTCTACTCAGTGAAATTACAAGTGATCATTTCGGCCATGTTCCCGGTCTACCAAAGGCAGGAAACACAAATAATCTTATGAAGGACATTATATTGGAAGATTTCCAGGCAATTTTTGCAGATCCAAATGTTAATTTTTATTTTTTTTAAAGCTTGGGCATTGTTTGTCTAACTTGAAACTTTAGTGGTTCACTCTTTATTGACTACCTCATCTGCTGTTCTAGAGAGATTTTGCAGGAAAAGTTTATAAACATACTTTTTCTCTACAGATTTTGGGTCATAGTATCTCATACAATGAACCTATAACTGTGAAGTATGCATAAATATAATTCATATTTGTCAGTATTAGGAATTCTTTCAGAATATTTATTATGAAATAAAGTGTTATCACTTGCACCATGGATAAAATAGTTGAAAAGTCCCAAGAAAAATGAAAAGGCGGCTTTTTGACCTGAAGCTTAAAAATCATGTCTCTTATGTATATAATCTATTAATGACACACTCAGTGCAAAGACTTTCCTGGCACATTATCCGCTGACATTCCAAGAGCCAACTTCAGTTAATTAAGTTGAATACAACTTAACCCTTGGGGTCAGATTTTTTAGAAATGTAGTTTCATTACTGCACACACACATATCCCAGCCCCAGTTTCAAATAGATATATATGGTTCACAGTTTATTTAGGGGAATTATAAGAGCTTGAAAAAACCATTTTAGTTCATCTGAAATGAGCATGATCTAGAAACAAGGACTGCAGAGGCTTGCATGTTACAGGACTTATGGGAGTGAGTCCGCATGAGGTCAAGAGTACTGAAGTGATCAGTGATATCTCCAAGCAAAAAATCTGGCTGTATGGTGAGATGAGTCTCACAGAATAATTTTCAAAAATCCCAGCAGGCTGGGAGAGGCTAGGAAACTTAGGAACAGAGACATAGAACTTGTAACATTTTCTTGCAGTTCACTGCATCACCTTTCATTTTAGTTTATGCACACTGAGGGCACAGTCACTTGTCTATGAGCAAAGATATTACTGAATGTCCTGCTAGAAGAGGTACAGCAAAACTACGGTCTTTTCGTAGTGTTTCTCTTTCTGTGCTGTGATGTTTTGCTGTTATTAGTTGTCTACACAGGATGCAGCCAAGTTGTGTTGAATCTGCATCCAGGATCTTGTCAAGTGTCTTCATCTCCTTATCTAGGGTGTTTTTCTTTGTCTCCTGCTATAAGGTCACAAGGAAATACCTACCAAAAATAGGGAAGTCCCTTAGGAAAATCCTCTGATACAGAAGTACATCTCTGTGTTGCATGCACATACATGTTCAGACATGAACCCACAGAAAAATTGCCTGCTAACAAGCATGCTAAGAAGCTATTTGCTTCTGCATCCCTCCCAAGTGATCTCTGCCATCGGTGACTTTAATTCACACTAGTATATCCCACTTTTGCAAACAAACTGATTCATTCTCAACTTCTTTTCCTCTCATGTTGTCAAATTTCTCAGTTTGGAAAAGAGGATTACATACGAGGGGATTATCAGCTGAAAGATAAGGGGGGTTCCACTTAAATGCATTAGGGTAAGCAAATTTTAACTGCAATAGTTATAGCTGATAAAATCAGATGTTCCAAGAAGACACAACTTTGCCTCTTCGTTTCCTTTCTATTTTGTGACTTTTTTGCCCACATCACATTTCTGATCTTACCTGGTAAACAAGTGCCCTTTCCATTTGGTTTTCTTTTCCATCACACACTCACACATAAACCCTTTCTGTTTCTCTATATACACTGTTGATTAAGATCTAGAGGGAGGTTTTTTTACAGACTGTCAATACAGTAGAAAGTCTGTGATCTTGGGAGTTTTCCCTTTACAAGCTGTGAAAACGAAGATTCTGGGATTTGCTTTTAGTGTATCTGTAACCTACCACATGTCACTCAACTTGTTTGCCTTTGTGGCTGCTCATCCCTATTAAATTAGTTCACACCAGTAGAGCTCCAAAGAGAAAGGATGAGGTTTTTCTCCTTCGTTTCCTCCTGCTACTTAGTGGGAAAGGGTTCTCAGCTGCTGATTATGTTGCTTCATTGGTTTTCTTGCTGGCGTGTTTCTCCGCACCGCATGTCTTAATGAGGAACAGGCGGTCAGCAGTTTGGTGGGCAGTAAGCTGAGGGTGCACTTGGGGAAAGAGAGACGGGCAAGAGCAAAATAGATTATCCAAATAGCTTCCTTTCTAACCTGCACCAAAATGAAGGCAGGAACTTTTGTATAAGCGTACTCTTAAGATTACAAGATCGAGCTGTCAAATTGCCCGTCTCTGGAAGTATTTTTCCTAAAATTAGGTGGTGTATTTTTTCCTGTAAGAGCCAAGTCACTTCCTTCCTATTCATTATCAGTCATATTACTGTGCCTTACTGGAGAAATGCACAATGCAGGGGCATCAAAATAAGACGTGCCCAGTCTGATAAACATACTTATAATATTTCATGTAAGAAGTGTTTTTAAGGTGGATTTTGTAAAAGAATTGTGTCATTTTTTTTCTCTATCCCTTCCAAATATTTCCATTCAAATGAACATTGAAGCAGAATTTAGATTTTTATTAGCTATATACTTCTACTGCCAGTAACTTGATCCAGAAATATCTGAGTTTTTTGCAAAAATACAAAATATCTTTATTAGGAAGTAGACCTATAGCATCATTAAGATTGTAATTATTATATAATCATAGAGTCATAGAATGGTTTAGGTTGGAAGGTCATCTAGTTCCAACTAAATTTAAAGATCATCTAGTTCCAACTACCCACCATGGGCAGAGACACCTTCCACTACAAAAAGTTGCTCAATGCCCAGTGCAACCTGGCCTTGAACACTTCCAGGGATGGGGCATCAGAACTTCTCTGGGTGACCTGTTCCAGTGCCTCACCACCCTCATAAAGAAGAATTTCTTCCTAATGTCTAATCTAAATCCATCCATTTTCCATTTGAAGCCATTCCCCTTTGTTCTATCACTACATGTCTTTGTAAAATGTCCCTCTCCAGCTTTTTTTAGGGCCCCTTTAGGGGCTTCTCTAAGGTCTTTTCAAAAACTTTGCTTCTCCAGACTCAACAACCCCAACTCTTTCAGCCTGTATTCATAGAAGAGGTGTTCCAACCCTCTGAGTATCTTAATGGCCCTCCTCTGGATGTGCTCCAGCAGTTTCAGATCCTACTCATGCTGAGGGCCCCAGAGCAGGATGCAGCATTCCAGGTGGAGTCTCATGAGAGCAGAGTAGAAGGGCAGAATCACCTCACTCAACCTGCTGGCCACATTTCTTCTGATGCAGCCCAGTACACAGTTGGCTTTCTGGGCTGCAAGTGCACATTGGCAGGTCATGTTGAGCCTCTTGTCAACCAACACCCCTCAAGTCCTTCTCCTCAGGGCTGCTCTCAATTCATTCTCTGCCCAGCCCATATTTGTGCTTGAACAACATGCGGGACCTTGCACTTGGTCTTGTTGAGCTTCATGATGTTCACACAGGAACTATATCGCATGATATACTCAGGAAACGGAAAAAAAGAATACTAAAAAGGAAACTCTTTTCTGACTTTATGTATTAAGACCAGAATGAGAAAACAGTTAAAGCAAAACCATACAAACAGGCAGAACTGCCTAATGTGACATCAGTGGTGATATAAAGTAATATGAAAACTAAATGCTTTTTGAGTGAGATGTATGGATGAGACTGACATTTCTTTACAGAGGACTTTTTTGGACATCTTGAAAAAAATTACATATCTGCAACTACTTAAATCTACTTTCAGTGAGAAAAGCACTTGGACATGTGTTTATGTAAGTATATGTGCTATTGACATAGCAATGAAGCGGCTTACTGAGTTGGAGCCAAGAAACACTAATGGGAAAACTTCCCAGCATTTGTTGTTGCCTTGCAGTTTTGCAGATCTAAGACAACATTTCTTTCTCATTGTTGCCTCAAGTTGTAATCATTTTCCCTACCTCCTCCTCAATCTGTTCCCAGAAGGAAGAAGAAAATGGCTTATTATCTGTGTCACATGAAGGTCTGGTCGGTTTGTGTCTTGACACACAACCAGATAGTTTACAAGTGAAGTGCAGGCTCTCACCTATAAAAATGTTGAGAGAGAAGATATTACTTCTGGGAAGAATTTCACCATGTTTCACACTTTATTCCTCATGTGAAAGAAAAATTCATGGGTTTCCAGACAGTTTTCCAGTTTTTAATATATAAGAGTGTGTACAGAGGAGAGAAGAGGTGTATATGAAAGATTCTCTAAGTAAGTCATCATCCCCTCCTCAGCTCCTGTGGTGCTACACTGCAGTGAGAAAACGGGTAGTAGCTGATTAAGCTGATATTTAGAGGAATCAAGTCTCACCTCCTTGCTCCAGGCAAAATTTCCTGAATGACAGTGCTACAGTCAATGCCATAGGGAAAATATTACTTCATCATCTCACAGGACAGAGACATTTAAGATTATGTAGTGCTTGGATAATGCTGTAATGGGATGCTCATAAATGCCAAAGAGAAATGCCAGGCTTCACTGCTTGGCAGCCATGTATTGCACAGTGAGCATGTTTATCTCTAGGAACTGATCCTGGAAGCTGCAGGCCATTCCAGTTCCCACTGAAGGCGTTCCCAGGCTCCTCCATGATCAGGTCCTGTAAGATGTAAATTAAGATGACTAAGGCAATAAAATATAACCAGTGATTAACAAAGCAGGTCTTTATAGCCATTAATTCTATATTTGTAAATAGTCAGAGACATGACTGACTGGCAATGTTCAACCATGCAACTAATTGAAAACAAATAAAGATATGATGACACAGTAATTGTAACTGAAATGAAAACATTCTTCACCAGCATCTTTAGATTCTTCTACACACATTAACTTTTTCTTTTAGGTAGGAGGCCTTCCCCACCACTCTTCATAGTTT
>JAWWLV010000088.1:118782260-118794109 GCA_035041135.1 Platyrinchus mystaceus
AAAAAATCCATTGCGCAGGCTTGAAAGGTAAAAACACCTTTCCCAGATCTTCGTTCGCGAAGACTGGCCACTTATATTTTGCATAGATGCTGAACTGAATGTTAAACCATGGAAGACAGGATAATTTATAATAAATAGACCCCTCTTTATCATGCTGGTAGAGGTGATGATTTGTGACATTCTACTGCTCACGATTTTTGCTTGTTGTTGTTTACGCCCTCGTTGTTTTCACCCTTTCCCACACAATAGCTGATTCTGTGGTTTTAACCATAACAATTTCCTGGTGAGATGTACTTGCCCATTACAACTTTTAGGGCAACTTTCCTGCACTTATATATAATGGCTTTGATTCCTATTCACTGTATAGATATATTTATTCAGTCATTTACAACTGATGCTCTTGCTGCCTGCATGTCATGGCCATCAGGCACCTCTGGGTCTGCCAGCTCCTGCTCCCTCCAGGGCCTTCACCACCCTACTTATGGCCCAGGACTCCATTTCAGCCCCTTGGGTTCCCCCCAGCCCTGCCAAGCATTTTCCAGCCTGGCCTGGGCCTGTCCTCATCCCCAGGGAGGTGCCCAATGTGTGGAGCTAGGGCTGTCCCTGTGCCCTGCTGCTGACTGGGGAGTAGGATGGGACAGGCTGTCACATCCTGCCTGGCTGCTCCTGGCTATGGCCTACAGGACCCACACTGTGTCCTGAAAACATGCTTATAGGTGTTACTGGAAACAAAGGAGGATTTCATTTGCAGATACATAAAAATTACATTAGCAGGTGTAGGAAACATCTTGCTGTATCTCTTTCCCAGCTCTATTCCATGAAAAGCTGAATATGTAACTCAATATTGTAATAAAGGTCTAGTTTTGATAAAGAAAATCATACAAAGAAATGTGCAAGAGTTTTACAAATGTTAAGATAAACAGGGGTCAACAGAGCTTTTTTAATGTAGGAGTTAATGGAAACATAAGCTGGTGCCATACAATACTTTAGCACAATGCATTTTTCATTTCAGGTGCTTTCTCCCTCTTCATACCCAGAAATGTTTGGTATATTTTTGACCAGATTTAAACATGACCATAATCTAAACATATTCTACTAGTTAGGGAAAAGGTAAGCTTCTAGGAGCTTTCAATAAAATGGGAAAACAAGAAGGTGGGGTAACACGAGCAGGTGACTGAGTGGTGGGTTATGCTCTGTACAGTGTGGGTGCCATGATCCACATCCTGAAGGTCAAGGGAGGGGTTTTAGGGTGTGTCGTCTGCTTGAAACCACCCTGCTTTAAAAGGAGATGATAAGAAGAGCCAAGAATTTTATAAAAGAACATTATAAACTTGAATAAAAGAACAGAGATATGAAAGTGTTGTATTTTCAGGGCATCCTCCTTTCTGTGGTGTGGAAGTCTTTTGAACTGCCTCTCTGTTTAACACCAGCACCATAGTAAGTGGTTTTCCCAAACAGTGTTAATGCTTTTCTTTAGGACCAAATTATAGTTTCCAGTTACACATCAGAACACTAAACACGAAGAACAGAGTATTTGCAGTCTGGAAGTTTTTCTATATTAATGTACATTATTGAATTCTTCTGCCACAAGAAAAATATTTGGGCAGAAGACACTGTGCTATGACCTCCTTGTAGACTTTTTCTGAAACTTCTGTCCAAGAGGCATTGTTTGCTCTTCACTGTAAGCCATGGAAAGCACCTTTAATTTTGGAGGAAAGTTATTAGGAGTCTGTGTTAGTCTGAGAAACACATGACCTTCAGTCTCAGATTATCTATTAGTAAGAGCTTATGGCGAGCTGCCTACATGAGTAAGCCTTACTATTGAGAGGATTCTGCGGGAAAAATGCAAGTTAATAACCTAATTTCTAGTGTAGAAAAACTCAGAGAAACACATTAATCATTGTGAAGTTAACAGATCATATTGATATGTCAAGAATAATAACTTATTTGATAATTTTTAAGATACTGAGAAATAAAAAGGATTTGTAAAATTTAATGCATGTAGGGCTCGTTATAATACCTTTTCCAGAAGACTTTTCCTATAAAAGTGCTTTATTGTGGTTACAAACTTCCAGTCAAAATTTCCCTAATTAAATCTAGAAATAAACATATTTTGCAAATGCAATGCCATTGTAAGTAGAGGCTTTGGAAAATTATCATGATTCACCATGTGCAGTCCTGTGTTTAGAGTTCTGCGGTCTTCTAAGAAACAAATAAGCAGCCTGAATGATATATTCAGGAACAATTGGAACTTTTTGACAGTGTTAAAAATTTGAAATTCCATATTTTAAAACAGTAACTGTTTCACATAGTGAGACAGAGGATGTAGCATTCAATCTGCCTTCATTTAGAATTTAAAATCAGTCATACAGGACAGAAGTGACCCCTCTGGAAAACTATTCATTTAACTTGATAAATTACTCATTTTTGCTTGTTTATTTTAAAGGACAACATACACAGGCATGTATTCACGGCAGATGAATTAGCTCCTATATTATGAGCATGCAGTGTGGTTAGTGTGCAACATTTACACCACACAGCTCATCAGAAACCAGCGAGATCATTTGTTTCATTCCAGCTGTGCTCTTTACCCTTACATGGGGACCTGGGACAGGGAGTATTTCAAATCTCTCTTTTCTCATATATAAAGTTGCATTTTATTTTCCCAGTCCCAACTGCTTTAACTTTTTTATTAATGAGTCAAACAAAGAAAAAATATTTCTAAATCAGTTTTCATTTCTGTTGAAGCAATGACGACTGAAATAAATGGAAGACTTCTCCTCAGTTCAAAGGGCTTTGGATAAGCACTGAAATTCTGACTAATTCCTTTGACTGAGGAACAAAATTTAGTCTTTAACATTTAAGAATTAATGTTCTTAAATGAGGGGACAAATATTAGGGATTTCTTTTAAACTGTGTACAGTGATGAAGGAAATGGAATGAGAAGTCAATAGAAAGGGTCTCAGATTAACAGGCACAATGTCAGACACAATGCTCCATGACACTACTATATAACAAATTCTAGGACTAACTGAAATAGTTTGTGCAGCTCTAGGTACTAATATGGGAAAGACATCAATAAACTGGAGTGTGTTTAGCAAATGGCCATCAAGATGGTTGGGGTTGGAGTTCTTGTCCTGTGTGAGGAAGCTGTGGGAGCAGGGTTGTTCAGCCTGGAGCAAAGAGAGCTTTTGGGGGGCCTACCAGTCTCCCCACAGTGCCTAGAGAGAGGTCACCGAGAAGATGGAGCCTCATTCTTGACAGTAGTGCATGGCAGGAGGATGAGACAAGAGGCAAAGGGCATAACTTGAAATACAAGAGGTTCAGACAGGATATACAGAAAAACAAATTTCACCCTCAGAACAGACAAGCAGTGGACCAGGGCCCCAGAGCATTTGGGCAGTGTCCACCTTTGGGGTTTTCAAACCTGACTTGGTAAAATCCTGAGCAGCCTGGTCTGACCTCACAGCTGAGCCTATTAAAGGCAGAGAATTGGATTCTCTATGTGTTGGCCTAAGCATTCCTGAATTGGGGCATTGACGCAGTTTATGAGACACCTTTCATATAAGAACAGCTCATTTACATTTAGGGAAAGAAACCCCAACCATCCAGTAAAGCAAGCATTGATGGTTTCCCCACAATAATCTCTGTAAACTGGGATGCCTCCCAAAATCCTTCCTACACAAAATGAAGAAAAACACTATAGTCTTGTCTAGTGCCTTACTATCTCATCGCAATTTTCTGGGAGTGATTTCCTATACATCCTGATCCTTGCCATTTCTGATCCATGCTGTGTTATTCAGAAGCTTCTACCTAAAGATTACCAATTTCCATTTTTGTCTTCCCTTCTTTGTACATAATGCACAGTCAGGTGCTGCAACATAAGGTTGACTGCCTACTCCATCACTGCTAGAGAAAATAATTCAGTATGTGCTGTGTCAAGCATCTTAGTAGAATCTTGGCTTATGAGCAGGCTTGCAATTAACTATAAAGATATATCTATATATATATGTGTCTATAATTGATAAAGATGGTATAAAATCATGTTTCTTCATTGCTAAATAGGAACTTTGCCTAATAAGAAGTGCTTTGGAAATAAAAAAAATTTTGCCTCAATGTATTCAGCTTCATCTTCTATGCTTTAAAACTGCTCTCTCATCTACAGAAGCCAGTACTGTGAAATTGAAATACCTGTATGTGCACTTGAAAGATGAAGAAAGTGTTTCCACAGGCGTTTTCACTTGGAAAATGAAGGTGCATTTATACATGCTACCCTTTTGAAATGTTTTCTGAGATAAAGTTATTCACAGAATAATTTCAGGAAGTCATTCTTGACTCTTTTAGATCTCAGACTGAGGATTATTTTCAAACAGCTCTTTGAGAACTGATTTTCAAAATTCAGGCTGGTATTCCTCAGACAGAGAAGCTGTATATGACATATTCTGTCCCTGAACAGGCAAATGTGAATCTAATTTCAGGCTTTTTTGATAGGAGTACTAATTTTCAGGTGAAATTCAGTATTCTGATGCTTCATACATTTTGGTCTTTCCTCACATGCCACTGATGCTTAGCTTTTTTCTGAAATAGTACTAAACATCTTAAAATGTCCTTGTCCCAGAAGCGTTTTGAAAAGCCTGCAGTCAGTTGTTTTCAGGAGCTGAGCAGTCCTATTGAATCCAACAGACGCATTTAGTTTGCACAGCAAAACATACATATCAGGGTCTTAATAAGTCTTGGACACCTGATTTGGCAGTAAAATCCACCAGTTGTAGTCCTTGCTCTTATTTGCTGTCATTCCTGTACAAAAAACTGTTTTCACCTGGCATGACATGGCCACGTGGCGATGACTTTCTGAGTTTCCCTGAGGCGGGTCAGTCACAGGTCACTCTGGGAATCCCCTGCAAGCATACACAAATGTGTGCTTGAGTGGAGACTGTGGGACAGAGGAGATGAGAGGTGAGGAGACTGGAAGGATTACTGTGATAGCAGACACAAGCCTCCATGTTCCTGGCTGGAGCTCTACCTTGTGCCCCACCAGGTAACATAGGTAGGGGAACACCAGGGTCTTCCTGATTACAAACACTATTAAAAGTAAGATTGATGGCAGTGTGGTGTTCTTCTCAGCAGTGCCTCAAGAAAATTCAACTCACTTGCTGTCTAGTCTTTATGAAAAAGGATATAAAGCATCTGGTTTTTGTAACAGATTGTTTTGTCTGACTGACTGCTTATTATTATTAGTAGGCTGCTTTCTCTACAGTACAGGTTTGTCAGGGAGGAACTTATTTGAAAACACATTTCTTGGTCTGTCAAGGAGCTTTTACAGGTCTATCAGTGAAGGTACTGTGCCAGGACTTGAAAAACTGCTTGACAAAAAGAAGTAGCCTACTAAGAGAGATTGTGCTTTACAAACAGTATTCAGGACTTGATCCATTGAGTCTATCTTAATAGTACTATTAAATTCAGTTTGAACTTACTGAAAGTAAAACTCATTTGAATATAATGGGATTATTTTAAAAAAATGTTAGGTTTGGTGTTCAGACCTGAAAGTGAAAGAAAAAGTCAACAGACACCACATGCAATCTGTAGTGGACTTACGTCCACAAGAGCACACTCATTGTGCATGTAAACGTACAAAGTGCTGATGCTACAAATAAGTTCACTTTCTGCACTGAAGTATAATAGAGTAAGTTTTCTAAAAGCCCCCAGAGGAAATGCCTGACTCACCTGGTTATCCAGGGAATGGCACCTACAGTGTTTCTGAGTAGTCAGTCCTTCGGCATTACAGCTAAAAGTACATTAGAGCTCTTCTCCTAGAAGAACAGATGATGCTATGAGTTAATGTACGTACACGTACGTAGATTCATACTGGCAATTCCTCACCCTTCACTCCTTACATAGACTCCTGTGGTCCCCTTGAGGACCCTATTGCTTCCCCTGTGTGGTCAGCAAGGAGAGTGGCCAGAGCAGCCATGCATTAGGCTCAGTTTCCAGTCAAGACCACCCACCTGCATGATGGCACAACCCACCATAACCTCTCCCTTTGATAAAAGAGGTGTGTACATTACCATGAGGAAATGGGCATGTTCTCTGTCTTCTCAAACAAATATGTAGATCCATAGATACTCTGTCCTAAATATGCTGCATTTGTAATCAAATTAATGATGTCCATTTATTTAGGAAAACAAACCATTTACAAGATCAAGAAACAAAAATCCCTCTTGTTTCAGACATTTGAGGGGAAGTAAACATATCTAGAAAGGAAGCTTTTTAAATTAAAAAGAAACTGTGGAAAGCTATACTCTTCCAGTTTCTAAAGCCAGTGGACTTAAACAGGAATTTAAAGAAATGTGCAAACTGTGTTGCTGTTGTTAACTTCTGTGATAATGATCTTCCAATGCAAGACTACTTACTGAATCACTGAATTGCCAGTGTGTTAGTGTATAGTATATTTTCATAATGCCCCACACTGCTGAAGAGAGCAAGAGTATAGCAAAGATATATGGGTATAAAATTGAATTTTAAAATTACCTGAGATTCCTTCATACACAGAGTTTACTCTTTATATTTGAAAAATACTTGGAGTCTTTTAGTAATTATATTACCTCGTAGCTGGAAAGCCATTTCTTTTAAAGATAAAAAAATCTGATATCAGAAGGCTGCTTGGAGCCTAGCACACGTCTAATTATCTCTCTCAGTCTTAATTATTTAGCTAGTGCTAATAAACTGCACGTATCATGACACTCATGTTTAATAAGCATATAAATTTAATTGATTTTTTTCCCCTCTCTTTGAAGACTAACAGACATGGAATTCAATCACAAGGCAATGGCATTATAACCTCCAATATAACATCAGGTTTTAATAAGCCTCCTGTTTGCTGCACACATGTGCTTAAGACTGCCTGGAAACCAAATCAGTAGAAAAAAGGGATTACTTTAGATTACTTTGAAATGTGCATTGTTTGAAATGGCCTCTGGTGACCAGCTTTCATGAATGGCTGATTTTACTTGTGGGGCACGTCATCTGGCTCAATTATACCAGGCTCTTTTGTATGACAAGTGCACTTCTTGGCTGTGTTGAAATATGAAATTCTAAAATAAAGTAAATCAGATGGTGAGAAATAAATTTAAGTAACTGTATATTATTAGAAGTTTGTAACTTAGCAGCAGGCATTCTTCTTACTGAAAAATATGTGGGAATTTTCTTTTAAAACTTTCACAGATTTGAAGTTAATATAAAAACATTAATTTTAATGTTCTTTAATGTTCTGTTCAGCTATATTAACAGTATTAAAATCAAAGACATATTTTTCTTTTCTCAAAGGCAGATCATTTCTTCTCCAGTTATGTATTTTTAAAAAGTTTGTTGTTTCACCCTAGCAGATGAAATGTTGGAAACTTCTACCTACTAAGAATATCCCTTAACCTGTACAAAGTTATAAAAGTGGGTTAGCAAGTGTGCATTATACTTTCAAGTCACTGCAAGCTTTTTCCTTTCCTGTCTGTAACTGTTTGCAAAATTACAATGTAAAAACGTAATATAAGGTTATGATTCTCCCTACCTGCAATTACTTTAAATTATAGTTACTTTAAATTAATCTAGCCTGAGGCACTGAGGATACATCATTAGAATACACAGATTACATTTAAAAGGGGAGCAGATAGCTGATTGATTAGTAAAGTGTGTTGGAAATCCAATAGATAAGGATTAGATTAGACTCAGATAGGAACTACATTCTTTGTGTTCACTGTAAATCCTATACTTTACAACCTAGATTAGGGGATTAACCTTTAAAAAGAAATGGTAGGTCTGGCTTTTTCCTAACTTCTACACTACTGCCAATGTGTTTCCCATGGCTGCAGGCTCAATATTCCCACAGGAAACTGACCTGCAGATTTACCCGGTAGTGCCTGGTAGTCTGAGATTGCAGTGCTTGCCTTTTAAATTCAAGATAGAAGAGTAAGATGTGAGAAGAGCATTAACATTACTAAACTCAAAACACTCATCTGTCAGCAGCTTTTTCCACTGAAGTGCTTCACTGTATTAGTGAAAGTGAGAGTTGTTGTTGCAGGGTGTTACAACCCACTAGTGGTCATGGCAATGTGATTTAAGGGACAGATTTAAGTCCTCTGAACTGCTGGGTTGCTGTGGTGCAGATCAACATCTTGCCTCCCTGACCTTTTATTATGTAGTTTCAATCTGTCTGCACGATCTTCATGCAATTACTACTCTCATGAAGTTACTAATTTTGTTGGGTCTCTAACCACACACCTATTATGATTCATAGCACATACTATGTGAGACTTTTAAAGGTCCATCCACCCTTTGACATAAACATCAAAGATTCACAGAAGCTGTATTTGTGTGGCTGAGAATACCCCTTCCACTCCATTTCACCTTGGAGCTTCTGTGCATGCAAAATGTTCTTGAGTACAGCAGCACTGCCAGGTGGACACATTTCAATATAAAGCAAAGAACTAAAAATGGTAGCTGTAAACCACTAAATCTGGGATTTGTAGGGTCACAGGTGGATGAAGCCACCTCCAGTTAACATGATGCCATCAACAGTGATTTCTGGCACTACAGGCAAACTGGCAGGTTTTTGAAATTATGCTGACCAGGTGCCCACCAATGTGACCAACATACAAGGTCATATTGGAAATTATAAAACACTGACAATAGCAGAGTCCCAACTCTGAATTAAGAGAATTCTTCTAGTTGTCCTTTGCCTTTCTATTTTTCTTATGGAGAGTCTGATTTTAAGGAAACAGAAAACGGTGGGGTCATATTCCTGTAGAAAGTGCTCATTAAAACCAAAACTATCAAGTCAGCGGGTCATAGGTAAAATACAGAGGAAGATGCTCTTTTGCTTGTGGTTGATATCTGAGGTTTTGTTTCTTTTAGAGGTTTTATCCATTTATTTATCAGAGAAGCCTGTAAGAAGAAATTATCCATAATTATCTTTTGCATAAAGGAAATGAGGCAACTTAACACTTGCAATGGCAAGGCCTTCTGCTTCTTTTCCATGCGCTTGATATATTTTTGTGCACTAGCACTTACCAGAGAATCTAAAAAATGTCCTAAGTTGCAAAACATCTGTTTTGGACTATATCTTAATTATATACAACTATATCAATTTTTGGAGGCAGGGAAGTCTAACTACAGAGATAAAATCTGTAAGGTACTGGATAGTAATGAGGAACACATCACAACACAAATTACTGCCACATTAGGAGTCTCTTGATTTAGGATCCCTGCAATACCTTATACTCTCAATTCACTGGGCACATTTACTGCTAATATCTGGGAAAGAGAAACCAGAATTCTCATTCTCATGTTTGCTAATGATACAAAACTGGTGGTAGTGACTGATACCCCTGAAGACTATGCTGCCTTGACAGGGCTAATTTGGACTAGATGATCTCCAGAGGTCTTTTCCAACCCTAATGATTCAGTGAGTCCATGAGTCTTTGGTACTTAAGCTCTACAATCACAGTCCATATTATTACTATTACTATTACTATTATTATTATTATTATTATTACCATTACCACTGTTTCCTTTATTGGCCATAGTTGATTCATTATTGTTTCTAATGAAAGGCCTCTAGAACAGTGGGCCTTAACCTTTTACTTTGGAAAATGTGATGCCCTCAACGTCCATGCTCAAAAGAAAACACCAACTCTGCGGTACAGAGAAGATGAAGATGTTTGCCCTTTGTTACCACTTGACTGTGAATTACTAATGTGGGGCATTGCACAGCCATAGTACTGCGGATGGACATATGTCCAGTATCCTTACTCATTTTCCCAACATTTGATTTCAGATTTACAAACAAGAAATCTGCTTATGTAAGCCAGATTCCCTGTGCAGGGTTATGTGAAAGCCACATTTGTAGAATACTAAATATGAAAAAGTCCATATATCTTTAAAACCTATGATGGAGTATTCTTTTGGATGCTGAGTGCCCTGTTTCATAAAAAAAAAAGTATGATTCTGAACAGATTTTTATTGGCCAAACACAAAATGGCATTTTAAGTGAACAGAGTAAAAATGTGGACATGAAAACAAAGTGGAATATGCTCTTTTTTGAATACTGTCTGTCTTTTGGTGTGTTCCAAATTAAGCACTTTCAGTTAATGCACTGAAAAATCTTGAACAGTTCTTGATCAAAATGAGTATAAAATCTACAGTTTCAAAAGATATTGTTCTACCTTTTGCTTTTCTTCTTAGTTACTGCACAGCACTCTCTTAACAAACCTAGAAATAAAGTCCTTGTAGTTTTTATGCCACAATACATGAGTGGCACTGTCGCCTTTCTTTGCAGTGCCCTGCCAATGTAATTCAAGTTTCATGAGTAATTAATTCTCCGTGCCAACAAGTGCTTGAACTGTCTGTTATAATACTAGCAGCATAGAAACAACTAAACATTGGAGTTTTCTGATTTTATCCCTTGAAAGGTGATTGCAAATTATGCATTTCTGCTCCTGTGGGGGAAAAAAAAGAATGACAGAAAGAAAAAATTATACCCAGATTATGAAAAATAGTTTCTTTGGATTTCTCTGGTTTTCTTTATTTACTGATTACATTTCAGTCGTCATAGATATCTTCCATAGGAAAAATACACTTTAAATTTCACCAGTAGCACTTGTTTATTTGGCCTAGAGAACAGCATTTTATAGTACCCTCTTGATTTCTGCACACTGCAAAAAAAGTTTAAGTTTGCTTCCCCATGTAAATTTGAAAAGGTCCTTTTTAGAATTTCTCCTATTTTTCTCTGTTTCTCAAGACAAATTGCAGTGTCTGTAGGGTCTTTTACAGGCTACCAGCCAGTATCCAATGCAAACATTGCAGCCTTGTCTTCCCTATCAAGCTATCAAGGCTGTGTTTGGACAGTTTTCTCTACTTCATTTCCTTCTAGGACCGGGAAGCAGGCTATAAAAGAACAAATTGTCAAAGATCACCTTTTAATAAAGATTTGCCATATGCAAAACTGAAATATGAGCAAAAAAAAGTGGCATTACTGTGCTCTTGTGCAAGAACCATTCAGTGAAACTTGAATAATTAATTTGATATCTGTAGATCCATCCTGATAGTTTCCTTTATCCACCAGTAAGAAAAAAGTACGGTTAGAAAAGAAACCTTCCCACTGTTGTTTCTAAAGAAAAAACTTGTCAAAGGTGACTCCAACTTGCTACAGGAAAAGAATTTTTTTTAAACTAAATAATATAGACCAGAGAGTGTGAAATGAAGAATACTTGTTAATGCCCATTTGGATTAGTGTAAATTTTATTAGCACTATAAGCACTGTAATTGTCAGAAACTTGCAGTTTCATATGGTGGGGGATTATTCAAACATGTTGGTGCCAATGTTTGCTCAGCACAGTCAGGATGACTGCACTTTCTGGGTCAGCATTGTCTGTAAAACTTTGCTGTACCATACAGCTGAGGTAAGAAACTAAACACTGAGTCTCACTTCACATGGACTTTTGTGCTTTGTGATGTGAGTCAAAATTTCGCTATTTAAAGATCAGACATTTAGAGACATTGTATTTCTGCTTTTGCACCAAGAGCATGTGGTATCTGGTGTCTGTCAGAAGAAGGCTGACTTCTCCGGTAACCCTGATCTTCAGGGCTTTTGTCAGTTTTCATGTGACTTAAGAACAAATACATGGAAATTGAATTGTTTTTAAAAGTCTGTCCAGACAAATTACAGACTTCCAGTTAGTTATCTGAATGTTGTGTAATCACTGAAATAAATAGCATTTAACGTTTAATGGTGCTCCCCTGTATTGACTTTGCAGTGCTGTAATGTTAGCGTAAGGCTGGAGTGTTTGTTGGTACAGAGA
>JAWWLV010000088.1:118794209-118892880 GCA_035041135.1 Platyrinchus mystaceus
TTTAATGGTGCTCCCCTGTATTGACTTTGCAGTGCTGTAATGTTAGCGTAAGGCTGGAGTGTTTGTTGGTACAGAGACAATGAAAGACAAGATTTCTCTGCCACAGATGCTTGGATTTTCCTTTTAAAGACATTCACACTCTTCTGGTGTAATTACAGCCTGCCAGAGTGAGAAGCATGAAAGTGTTTAGCTTGCGAAGCTTAAAATAAAAGGTGTATGTGGAAACAAGAACACGATCCTTTTTCTAGCAGTCCAGCACCAAGTCCCATCCCCTCCCTCTCCCGTGGCTTCTTCCTCTAGAATTTAGAACATCGTTCTATTAGCGCATTTTTAGGTGAGTGGTGGGGCCCTTTTTGTCTTCTGTCTTGCTCTCATTAAATTATTTCTGCTTATTAATCTGTTTGCAGTTCATGTTGCATGTCTGAATATGAAGTCTCAGGTGTGGGTGCACAGATCTCCCCGTGATTTATGCTCCATTATGCTAATTATATAAGGCGCACCCCAGTTCCCATGCAGTCTTCCCCTTGGGCAGAATTCTTGATTGTTCTTGGGCTTGGGTGGTTTTTTGAGGTTTTTTTAATTGACCGATATCACCATGCTTTATCCATAGTTCCACAACAAAAACAGGAGAAACGTATGTGGCAGGTCAATACCCTGGAGGGAACAGGCATGGTTTCCTTCCCTCCCCCTTCCTTTTTGCCCCCAGATATTCCCTACCTTCCCTTGTGTTACAGAACCGCTTTGCAGAGCTTCAGTCAGTAATGCCAAAAATGTTAAAGTGTAAGTGGCTGCCCCTTCCTCCCCAGACCAATCAGTCATTTTCAGTCACAGGTTTAAATCTACTGCAGCAAAGCCAAGCCTCTGTGCTTGCAGCAGGTCTTACAAAAGCAAGGCTGTTTGACTGACAGGCACGGAGTGAGGGTTCTAATAACACACTGAGCCAAGTCAGGAAGTGGAGTATCGAGGACGAGACTGTGGCAGAGGTACCGTGCATTATGGATGAGGTACTCAGGTCTGTCGTTGATTGACTGAGGGATGGATACGCTCCTTCACAATGCTGGGTAAGATCATATGGACTGTCACTTAATATGAGCTTTCTTGTTGGTGGGAAGATGACTTTTCATGTAGTGTTCCAATGCAGATTGCAAATGAGAGCCATGTTCTCCCCTCTGCTTTTTAGGGGTTTAGTCACTCATGCAGGTGAGTTAAAATAGCTTTATTGCTCGCCAGGTGCCATACTCTAGAATTAACTCTTATTCTCAGAATCTCACTATAAATCTGACTATGAATGTTGGAAAAGCACCTCTGTCTGATGACGTGAGATGTATGTCCTTTATCTCTAGCAGCCAAGGTACCACCTAACCCCTGCATAGGTATGGTATTAAATTAAGTAGTAGAGCTAGGGGGAATGCAATTTTTTTTCTACTTTTTTTTTCAGGACGGAAAAAGAAGGTGTAACAAACAGTTCTGCAGACTTTGAAGCACAGCCACAGTACTGAGGTCTCTGACTGACAAGCCTTCTGCTTTCTCCTTTTCATACGGCTCCTCCTACAGATGTTCTGAACACGTCTGCATCCCGGCAATTTTTTACTGCACCCAGGTACTGAATATAAGGAACAAGCTGCATAAAAAGAAGCGTGGGGTGTAGGAGAAGGAGCACTGTGAGGCGTATACCAGAAGTCATGCCTACAAAAATGCAGGCAATGGCATGACTTCAAGCAAAAATCTTTTGAGAAAGCATAGCTGGAGAATGACTGAGTTTATTCCTAGAAAATGACAGAATAAACCTCTTACTCAACAATATAGCTTATAATCATGTTAAATGGTATGTGTCAGACTTGACTTCCCTAAGTGTCCTCCTTTCACTATACGACTGGAAGTTTATTTATTGCTTGAAAGGATTTTCTTTTCGTCCCTACAGGCTTGAAAACTAGAGCTCAGACACTTCTGGATCAGTCTTTTCTTTGAAATACTGGAACTACTATGAAGTCTTCTTGGTTTGCACTCATCTTGGCAGTGCTCAGTACTGAATTGTTAACAAGTCAGTGTTCCACCATCAAGTCCCCAAGATTCAGAGGACGTGTGCAGCAGGAGCGAAAAAATATCAGACCAAATATCATCCTTGTACTCACAGATGATCAAGATGTGGAGCTAGGTGAGAAATAATTGTTATTTGCTACTACATTTTGTCATGTGTCTTGCAGTAATTTCTGCCAAGCAAAAAGTGCTTTAAATTCAGAGAAGGTGCTGGTCCTGAAACAATATCAGACTGTGGGACAAGTTTGGAAAATCAGTTAACAAATATTATTTAATGGCATTCATGACGTTTAGTTATAGACTTTAGGAGGTACATTCTTATCAAAATCCACCATGGAAGGCTTTAATCACCACCACAAAAGGATTTAATAATGCATGCAAGGACATACAGGTAAAAAACTTGCATCAAAAGCCCTTTCTCACTTTAGGACATTCTGTAGCATTTAAAAATTTGAGCCTAATGAGGTCAACCTTTCCCTCAGTGCTATATAGGTATCTCTGTCTCCACGTATTTGTCACAGGCATGTGTGTCATCTGATGTGTTTATGCACACAGACAAACAGGTCTGATTTCAGGACATAGTCTTAATATTTTTGTGCATTATATGAAGTATTATACATTATTGACTATTTAAAATCCATCTGCTTTAAGACTATGCTCTATGCATAAAATATGATAGTTTTGCTTTCACAAGTATACTAAATATCTGAGCACAACCTGGACATACTAGACAGAAGTGATTTTCAGATATTCTCCTTAGGGTGGAAAAAATTAAAACACTTGGATGATGTTCCAGGAGACCTTTGAATGTTTTCCATTAAGTAAGTTAGAAAAATATTAATGGTAGTTATGCATACAGCTGATTTTTTGGTTCACTGCTCAAAATGAAAAATCAAGGAGAGAAAGAGGATCGTTTAACGTTACCCCCAAGCAAATATTTTGGGTTTGGGGTGGGATATGAGATCAAAAAGGTGAAAAAGCGGCAATTAATTTGAAATTAAATCCTGACTTCTTAGCTTTTTTTTTTTTTTTAACAAGAGTCATATTTTTAACAGAAGTATAGTGAATTTCTAAATAAAATGACATAGGACATTGAAAAATAAAAGTGCTTCCTTCCCAGAAATTTAGAAGAGTTAATTTGTTCTAGAATCACATACTTTCAAGCAGAAAGTTGTAGACAAAAAGTGGTTTGGATCTAAAAGCAATTCTTTAGTTACTAGCATTTTTGTATTTGCCATGATGCAATAATAATTCCACAGCCCTTCAGGGTTCTGAGAACATAATTAATAAACTATATTTTGTGACTAAGTGTTGGTGCTTTTATGCAGCAGAGCTCCAAAACCAGGCCTTTAGATCTGAGCACATCCTATCTTTTTTTATTTTCCACTCTTTCAAACGTCTGCTCTGTTTAGGCATGCTGCATAATGAATAGCTGTTCCCAGCTCTATTTTTGGCCTAAAATACAGCTATTACAATGGGAATGCACTTTTTCTTGATAGAGTCATTCTGAAAAATTTCATTAAAAGAGTCAAGTCATTTCTTCCTTTTCTGTGGTCTGAAAGAGCCTGCTTTCTCCAGGGCACTGGGGAAGGTAGGTCAGCAGACACACGTCTCTGAACAGTGTTACCAACTTGCTGTCTTCAGTCTTGCAAGAAGGTTTGCAAGTGGTGAAAGAGGAGGAAGGATGTGGCAAGTCACTTTGTTCATACTGGGAGCTCCTCTCTTTGAAAGCTGCTCTGAATGCTCACAGGGCATGCTGGCCCCCATTAGCAGGCAGCTGAGCAATAGCCTGGGTGCGTATGCATTGAATGAAGACACAGGTTTCCCCTTCTCATAGATCATTCCACAGGAAACGGGATTCAGCCCCAAGACTTACTGTACTGCATTATTCACACTTCTGATAATAAATCATCCCACATATTTGAAAAATAAAGGTAAACTGGTTTCCATGTGTGAATTTTCCCCTTGCTCTTTGTTGATTCCCAAGAAAAAGCTTAAATTTCCCAAAGGTCATTGGGAAGTAACACTTTCTGCCACAAACGGAATAAAATTTAGGTTTTGGTATCCAAAAATCACAAGACTGAAAGTCTCTCAATATCAGTTATTTGCTATTGTATTCCCAACAGAAACATTTATAAAAGCTATTCTAAACTAATGCCTTAACATAAAAGCATATAAGGTACGTTATAGACTTCAATCAGGAAGGATTTGTCTCCAGAGCATGTATAAACATTGAACCAAAATACTCATCTGCCTGAGTACAAATGATATACAGAGGAGTTATCCAAAGTAAAATTTGCAAGAGACAGGGAACATGCATTTAGTTAGTGCTCAAAGGATAGGAGTATGCACATCTTCCTATTGATCTGCACCATCCCCTTGAGTTTTGCATTCTGAGTGCAAAGAAGTTCAGCAGAGTTGCTGCCTTATTCCATTTATCAGATAAAACCCACAAATTGCTCCACAACTCCAGTCACTTCCTATCTATGCTAAAAGAAATGTGTCACAGAGGAAGGATATGGTAGATCTGGGAGATGGCAACTTAAGTGGTGTGAAGCTGCCCAGCCCCACAGCTCTTGGAGAAACTCAGCAAATACTTGGGCTCTCATGCTGGGAAATTAGTTCTTAAATTGTGCCACCATGCACTTTCTTTCTCCCTGCAAGATCCTGAGGGTAGGGAAATAACTGCCCAATACTGAGGCAAATCAGCATCTTGCTCAAGGCAGAGCACCAGCTCCCAGAACTACTTTCCTGATGGAGACAACATGCTGCGGCTTTCAGGGCAATGTCCCCAGATCCTATTGGGTTGCGGTCTGTACTCTGTTCAGTCCAACATTTTGCTCACTCTTTAGTCTCTTCCCCTGTCTTCCAGATTCTCTTTTCATTTGCACACATCAGTACCTCGAAACATGAGCCCCCCAATTGCTCTTATAATCCTCACTGTAAATAATATCTTGCATAAAGTCAGAAAGAAGTCAAAACTAATGAATGTGTTGGTAATTCCAGTGTTTCTAACCCTCGCTAACAACCTAATGCACCATCCAGTGAAATCCATATAAACCATCCACTGAGTAGAGCTGGGTGAAGAGATCACAGCATCATCTAGATACATCATATTAGGCACAATTTGCCTGGTTTGCTTTCTATTTTCACTAGAACTAAAGCACTAAAACACATAAGCTGAAAAAATGGGGATATGTGCTGAGATCTGAGAAAGTCTATTATCTTCCTGGAACCTTGCACACAATCCATATAGAGACAAGGTGGCTCCTAGCTATCCCTTTGTAGAGATGCTCACCTGTGATGAAAAATCCATAGCAACTTTAAGACTTCATGCTAAACCTTGGTTACCAAATATATTTCTTGATAGATGAGGATAGATTGAGAAATGACACTGAATTTCTTGCCTGACAAAACTTGCTAACTTCTGTGTCCAAAGTGGCCGTTCCCAGTTATCTGGTTCCCCTCAGGTGCTCCCCAGTCGGTCATGGAGTGCGCAAGTGTCCTGCTGACAGACAGCGCCTGACTACATATGCCCTGAAGACTGTGGGCCAGATGGTAAAGAGCACAAGCTGTGAGGAGAGCTACAGACAGCAAAGGATTATAACTCATATCAGCAAGTTTTATCTCCTACTAGTGTTTTGTTTTCCAAATGAGGAAGTCTCACCTGCTTTGAAGTGCCTATTCCAGAATTTCCAGAGGGGCTAAATCTATTATCGGTGTCAGTAAGTGCATACCTGGAGGGAAAACTTAGTCATAAACAGCAGGTTTGCAAGAGCAGAGGACTGACAAGCTGGAAGAATAAGGAAGTGCTCTAACAGCTACTCATTTATAATACATAGAGGCAGAAAAGTGCAGACCAGCTCTGCTGCAGTTACCGTGCATTAAGGTGCCTGAATAGTGCACTTTCTATCTGAGCACCTCGAAGCACTTTGCAGCTGAGTTCTCAGTAATAAACTGTGACTTTTCAGAAATGGAAAAGCTATGGCCAAAAGAAAACAAAATAAAACAAAACAAAACAAACAAAAAAATGTCAGCCTGGGGTCCGAGTTACAGAGATGTAGAACAAGGATGATCACAACAACCCAGTGAAATGCTCCCACTCAAGTTAATGGAGACTTTTGTGCTCAGTGACCTCTCAGTTACGCTTCTACTTCTCTATATCCCTAAGCACATGGGTTTCAAGAAAGCACAAATGTAGATGTTCTGCATTTGAAAAATGAGGGCTGTGAAAGAGAGAGAGTCTAAAATTATGGTGAATTATATGCATGGTATTAAATGTATCCTTAAGGACACAGGCCCTGGCATTTTACAGTGAAATACTGAAGAGCCTACTGCCTCTTCCCTTTTTTAAACAAATATTTTTTGTGCAAAAGTTTTCATATTAAGCACCAACTCCTTAGTCCAAAACCAAAACAGAGCATGCTTAACTTGACTAGTAAAATAATTTGTAATATTTTACTGCTTGCACCTAAAGTTGAGTTTCCTTTGGAGTTTTATGGTTTTGCAGCCATCAGTTGCTTTAAAACATTTTTTTAATTTGATTTTCAAGCAACACAAACAAAATCATCAAGAAAAACTTTTGTTTTATCAATGGAATCAATAGATTTAGGTGTAAAACAACTACTATCAATTGTGCAAAATTTTAAAATCAAAGAAAAGAAAGTAGAATTCCAGAAACCTTTTTTTACCACAAAAATTGTGCAAGTATTACAATTCACAAACCTGTTTCCTGGGCACATACTGACATATCCACAGTTGACCCTCTCCCTTCAATCTCTGCTCTGTTGAATAACAGAGAGAACAAACTTTGACAGCTGTCAACAAATAGTGACAGACCCTATCTGGGCTGTTCAGCCTTTTTGCAATCAGAAATCTGAAAACCCTGCCTCTCTCACCTTGCTCTTCACAGATATGTTTTGAAGGATGCAAAAAATGTCTTTGTTCTTTAAACAGTATCAGTGCAATTTCCTGACAAAGGGGCTGCATTTTGCCAATAATTTTCCATCCATATTTATCCCCAAAAACTGGTTTTGAGCAGAGTGCTTTAGTATCAGAGCCAGACATTCTGATCTTGTGTCCACAGAAACTTTCCTTTAGAAAAATTGCCACTTAGTTCTCTCTTTCTCCTCCCTCCATCTCTCACTCCCTCCTTTACTCCATTCCTCTCTCTCTCCCTCTTTGGTCATCTGATAAAATTGAAAGAATATTAACATACTCTTTGGTAATGTCAGTATTTTTCATATTTTAGTGGTACACCAATTAATAATTCATTGTGTAACATACTGTTTTCCTACAGCCGCATTTGAAGAACTATTGACCTGTAAATTTGATACAGCTTTTACACTTAGATTAGTCCACATTTTAACTTTGTTTTGGAACCTGACAAAAAAGAACTCAGTCTTTCCTGAATCCTGTAAAATATTTTTGGTGATATAATAAAAATCCGATCTTTCCTCCTAAAATACCCAAGCTACAGAGTAGAGCACACAGATGTTCAAAGGCAAGCAATCACTGATACTTTACTTTTAATAGCATTAAAACAGCCAATATATTCAAACAAATTTTTACAACACAGTGATGACCAGAACCTCTTTTTGCAGGGTCCTTGCAAGTGATGAATAAAACCAGAAGGATTATGGAGAATGGAGGTGCCTCTTTTATCAATGCATTTGTAACAACCCCGATGTGCTGCCCATCCCGTTCCTCAATGCTGACTGGGAAGTATGTGCACAACCACAACATATACACCAACAATGAAAACTGCTCTTCTCCCTCATGGCAGGCTACTCATGAGCCACGTACCTTTGCCGTGTATCTCAATAACACTGGGTATAGAACAGGTAAGAGACAAATCAACACCAGTTCTTCATTTAAGGTGGAGACAACATATTTAACAGTCGGTCTGAAATCACCGCCTAAAATGAAACTGTCTAGGTTTTGGCTGAGATAGAGTTCATTTTCTTCCTAGTAGCAGGTATAGTGTTGTGGTTTGGATTTAGCACAAGAGTAATCTTGATCACTGAATCTTGATTCAGTGTGTTCACTGAAGTTCTTAGATGTTGCTAAATAGTGTTTATACTAGCTCTAGAACTTTTCGGCTTTTCATGCCCTGACAGAAGAAGGCTGGAGGATCACAAGAATTTGGGAGGGAACATGGCTGGGACACCTAATCTGAACCAGCCAAAGGGATATTCCATATCCTATGGCATCATGCTCAGTACATAAACTGTGGGAAAAGCTGGCTGGGGGCTGCTGCATGGAAACTGGCTGTATATTGATACATGAATGGTGAACAACTGTACTGTGCATCACTTGGAGGTTTGGGAGTTTTTTGTGGGCGTATTTCTCTCTTTCTTTTTGTTGTCTCCCTTTTCATTATCATTATTGTTATAATTATATTTTATTTCAATTGTTAAACTGTTCTTAATCCATAGATTTTACCTACTTTCCAATTCTCCCCATCCAGCTGAGACGGGAGGTGGGGAGTGAGTGAGCAACTGAACGGTACTTAGTTCCTCCCTGGGATTAAACCACAACAGAGGCAACTATTGTCCCAAATTGGTTATGCAGAGCAGAGGCTGAATGTTATGGAGAGGGAGGGTAGTACTGCCTGACGGTCAACATCTGCAGTAACAGCCATATAAAGAAACTCAGTTGCAGTGAAGCAGCATATTTCACATTTGGGTATCCCAGGTGGAAAATAAGCTGTTGGGCAGTTACACTTACTGTGAAAGAGGTGCATTTTAGTGGCATTGTGGGTCTGAACTGGCAGTTCCAGCCGTGATTATGGTCAGTATTATGGCCTGCTTGTGGACAGCTGCTAACAGTTATGGAAGAAGATGTCAGGGCCAGGCTGGGGACTGGTGCCAAAGACCTCACAGAAGTGGAGTGCCTGTCATGGGAGCGAAACAAGGTGAATGGTATAATTTAAACTTTGCCATGGGGCGATATTTCATTTGCATTTTCTTAAAAGGAATAGAAACATGCTTTTAAGAAGGATTGTTCTACTACGCACCAATAAGATTTGATAGTTTTCTTGTAAATTCCTGGTGGTTTTCCGTAGTCAGGAGATGCCTTTCCTGTCTACAAAGAACTCTTCTTATTCCTCTCATCTGTGCTTTAGCTTGATGTAAAACTCAATTCATTTCTGCATCACCTATCC
Organism: Platyrinchus mystaceus; assembly: GCA_035041135.1. Lineage (NCBI taxonomy): Eukaryota > Metazoa > Chordata > Aves > Passeriformes > Tyrannidae > Platyrinchus > Platyrinchus mystaceus. The sequence continues at coordinate 118,803,412 of JAWWLV010000088.1, forward strand.
CCTAAGATTCAATCTGTAGATGAGTTAGGCTCCAGCCTGACTTCCCCTTCACAAGGTACCGGAGTTGTGCGAGGTCATCAGAGTGCAATTTGTCCAGAAGTATCGTTCAACTACAAGGACTCCCCTTTATAGAACCAGTGAGGCACAGGTTTTGGTGCCAACTGCCTTCCTTACAATGTAACTGGCAGCAAAGAGATTTGTTTATATCAGCAGCTTAGGCACAAGAATGGATTGCTTTCAAAACATACAGCTGGTGAATGTCTCCATGCTGTCTGCTCGTCCTAAATCTCTTAATGCTGCTATATCCAGTGCCTCAAACTTATTTGCCTGTTGCCATCTTTTCTTCACCACACAGACAGTTCACTCTTTTTTCTTCCATCTCTCTGCATCTGTAGTTCTGGAGACCTTCTGCTTCCTGTGTAAAAAGCAAAACCAGACAAATCTTTAACTTCTCTGGACCTGGTGTTGGCTCTGACCCATGCGTGGAATAGTACTTCAGTCTCTTAAGCTGGTCTCAGTGAAGTTGTCATCTGAGTACAGCACTGCTAAATCTCTTTGAAGGCTTTGAAGAAGAAAAGGAAGAAAGAGAGAATTGGCAATCACTGCTAGAAAAGGTGCTGAATTTGACCTAAAATATAAGCTTTGCCTCATGACTTATGTCTCAGAAATTCTTTCTGCTTGATAAATGGCTGCTTCATGCAGGACCTGGCTTTCATGGTCTTAAAATTTACTATCTTATTGGTTTGTCATCTTACCTTTGCACAACTAAATGCTTCACACATAAACTGGACAGAGCTAGTGACAGAGCTCTGTCACTAGCCCTCTCTGCCTTTCTGGGGGTAAACACTGTTTTGGGCATATCTTCTGCACCGCCTTGTATTATGAAGGCACATGGAGATGTCTACTAAATACAGACTAGACCCTTTTACATTGAAAGGAAATAGGGGTCAAAAAAAAAAGAAAAGTCCTTTTCCAGAGGCAGGCAGGGAGAAAATTAGAGTAGGTGAGTTTTAACAGAGGGCAGGAAGGAGTAAAAGAAAATAGAAACAAATGCAAATACTTTTATAAATCTCCGATTCTGACCAAGGTACATCGTTTGACCATGGCCCCGAAGATTTATCTTTTTACTCCTTGTAAGATGAGCCTACCTTCTAATTAAGCCACAATTATTTTTTTGAGGTGGTAGCTTAATTAACAGCAGATCTTATAATATTTTTCAAGGATATTGTAGCCTTATTAAAAAGTCATCAAAAGTGTGCTAGCCAAGTAATAATCTACACTTCACAGCTAGAAAGTTTAGTAAAATTATAATGACTCAAGAATACCTGGGAGTCAAAAATAATTGGGAGTGAAAATGAGAGAATTGTGGAGAGAGAGCAGCTACACCCCACATAGGCTAGTCGTGACTCTGTTTTGATGTTGCAGATGTTATGGGCACTTTTACCCTGTGCATTTCTACATGTTTTGAGAGTAAAACAGTAACCCCTTCAATGGGAAACTGAGACAGAGAAAGAGCAGTGAATGACCCAGGGCAGCCTGGGGACAGTCCTGATAAGGCACTTGACTAGAGAGCTCCAGTCCAAATGAGACAATGTACAATACCTCCAACCTGGTACTCTGAAATGATGAGAATTTAATTCCCACTTTTTGAGTAGGATCAAATTATTATATAAGTCAGAGGAAATAAAGGAGTGGGGAAGTGTCCTCACTTCTGTTCAGTCCAAATAGTTTTCAGTATCTATAAGGCACTCACTGCCTAAACCTGCTCTAGCGTTCACTAAACCTTCTGTATTGCAATCAATCACATGTGGGCAGACTGTTATGAGGGGAGTCCTGCTGAAGCCACGAGGACTCCACACAAGCACAGCAGGCCATTTCAAGAGAGGTCTGAAATGTGCTCTAATAAACTGCGGTTATAATTAGAGCTCACTGGGAAAACCTGACAAAGAACAGAATGGTTTTTTTCTTTCCTTTTTTAAATTTATTCTTCTACTCTGATGTGACCTAAAGGCAATGTTGGATTTCACAGAAACATCCCTTTTTGAAGATTATACATTAGTACTAAATCATAGACAGGAACTGTGCTGGGCACTAGCAGGGCAGGCAATATTCAGAAACATCCCTGCCAAAACAAAAGCATTTTTGCTTCTAATTATCATTTTTAAAAATCCCTAAACATTTAAGGATGTTTCGATGTTTACAGTTTCCCTTATTCACAAGCAGTATGCTAACGCAACAATGAGCCAACTGCACAGTTGAAAGTCCACAATATTGGTAACATTAAACCAGAATTTGTAGGAAATAGCATGGAAGACACAGTAAATAGGTAGAAAGAGAATACAAAGCAACTCTGGGGAGCTTCAGACAGATGACACATTTGTTTTAATTACATAGGTTCCAGCTATTCATACTAAAGAGGAAAAAGAGTCACAATCAAATTTTGTGGAAATTGTGAGAAAAGCTTGAGAAGTTTTCTTTCATTTCATAGCTTTAAATGTCAGTAGATATCCCTTCAGCTACTTAGATTTAGAAATTTAATTCATAAGATTATTAGATGCAGAAGTTAGAGATTTTGCTTTGTGCTTTCCAAAGTATCGGCTGGTTTGCTGTTCTTTCAGTCTTACACTTTCTTTACCTTCTGCTATCCTGTTCTGTTCTGTCCCAGTCCTACAACATGCAGTCTTGCCTCTCAGATGTGCCCTTTACTGTTGCCAGTTCCCACTGTATTTCATCTACACAAACACAAAGCAAAATCCCAGGAGTGCACTACCTCAACCTTGGCTTCCTCCGCTAGGAAAGAAGAATTGTGCTACATCTTAATAACTGAGAAGTAGTCAAGCATAATCTTAGTATTTTAGAAGACAAAACCATCACATGAGAACAGCCAATATCCAGAAGACATAAATATAATGAGTATTTTATTCTTAGTGTGTCGTGCTTTGTATACTGCAGGATTTTACATTTTTGCCAGCTTAAGTTTCATCCCTTTGCAAATATGAAAAGAAATACAAGTTTAAAATCCTTACCCTGACTCAACATACCTACACATTCAGTCCTCTCTGCTTAATGTTGCTTTGTAAAATTACTACATTCAAAACCTCACTCCTCTTAGCCCTTCACAGGAAGTGTAACCGTGCAGGAGAGAATGGGAATCTGTGTTGGCTCAGCAGCTGCTGACAGCTTCACAGCATCATGCCAAATGCATGATGCTCTCCCTTCATGGAATCCCACCTGAAAGAACAGGGATCACTAAATTAGGCAATTATTTGCTTACACTTTTTCAGATTATTTTTGGAAAGATGTATTTCCCAGTGTTTTATTTCTTGCTCGAAGGTATCAGCTGATTAGGAAAACATTCAAGAGTCATGCATGTGAGTGTTCTGAGGTCATTCTCCTCCTTTTGTGGGAAAAAAATGTTAGCATAGCAAAGTTAAGCAGCTCAAACATTAATTCCTAAATAGCTACATTTGCAAAACCCAAAACCTGAGAAGTGACTTGACACCAAGATGCCCTTATCTGGTATGTTTTGACATTAGTCACAGACTTCTGTGTAGTGATGAACAGAAATGGTCACTTGGTTGACAACTACCTAATGTGTTCAACAGTACACATCAGCGTGTCCATTGACATCTGTCACTTATGGGTACATTTCTTAGTCTAATGACCAAAGAACTTATAAAACACAAAGATGAGAGGAGACTGAAACCTAAGGAGTATTTAAACTGTGCACCACTCCCTTCTGACACACAGGGATAAGTTAATCTTTCATAAAGGGAGCAAAAGCTATGCCTCATGAAGGTGTGGGCAGACAATATGTTTCCTCTGGAGGCAAAGCCAGTGTGTTTCCTGTTCACAGCCTTACAGCACAAATCACTGCCAGCACATGCTATTTTTAATCTGCATCATTTCAGTGACCTAATTTGTATCCTGCCTCATGTACCCTTTCAAAGCAGAGGGAGTGGCAGAATATGATACAGAGGTGGGAATGAGTGAGCAGAGAATGAGTCCAGTTTTCAGATTATTTCTAAAGTGAAAATAAAAAGAAAGAGGACTCTGAGCTTTCAGGTTCTTCCTTCATTGGTAAGAAAGAGTCTGGGAAGCATCAGACATAATTTAATCTGTAAATATTTTAAATAATTAAAAATATGCCACACTTTTCTGAATAATTTGCACTTTGAGTCAACAAATAAAAATGTATAAATGAAAGTGAAATATGCTAAATAAATGCACATAGTCCACAAAAAGTGAAATGTAGAAGAGGAAAAAGGCCAAAAAGGATAACATGCAGGATTTTCTAGTTCTATAGTATCATGTGAAGTGAAAATATTTTTGGTTTCTGTCCAGAACCTCATCAAAAACCACAGCCTATCTGCCTACTTATGCTTAAAGCAGAATTCTGTGCTATTAAATATCAGACAGAAAACCATACACTGAAAGTCTTTTAGCAAGTTTATGTATTCAAGTGCTTCATTTAGGAAAATCTGGGTAGAACATTGTCTGTGGAACCATTTCATCTCTTGCTCACACGGCCAAATTACAGTCTTTAACTACATAATAACATACCACTTCTTGGAGGGTGAAATTTCCCCAGTTTAAAAAGAGAGACTAGTTCGATCAAGAAACATGATGCTGGCATCTGCAAGGATGGGGGTCTCAGATCCCCTCTGCAACACTCAACTGCTCACTTGCTGAGAAACTAAGTAAAGTGGGTTTTTATCCCTTACACTGGGCCAAGGATGCAGCTATAGGTTTTCAGATGTCTGATGAAAGGAGTCCTTTGAGACATTGTTGTGTCCTCCCTGCTGTCCAAAAGCACTTATGGCTCTCTTCATCCTACTCTGTTAAGCAAAGCAGTGTCTACTCCTCAGTTTTCTCATCCCAGTTTTCTGGCCCTGCAAGACATCACCTTGGCCTCTGCTCTGAGCCTTGTATGCCTGCTTGTCTGTCCTCAAGTCATTCCCTCCCTCCCTCCCTCCCTCCCCTCTCAGGTCCAGTCAATTCTTGACAGACATGTCCTGTTCCTACTGCTTACCATTAACGATCTCCTTTCCCAGCCTGATCAGCAAATCTGCTTCTCCCACTGCCCTTGTCAGTCAGCTTCTTTCTCCTTTCATTGTCCAGTTTCTTGGTTGACATTGCAAGTCCTGGGCCCCCAAGCCCCCACTGCCTTTCCCCCTCCCTTAGCTCTTTTGCTGGATTCCCTGCTGTTCCCCAGACTGCTTGCCCTTATCTGGTCACCTCTTGCCCTCTGCATTTCAATCAACTTTCTCCCACCTACTGACACCACTCACAGGTGGACAGGGAATAATGTCCTGAGGTGTCCTGATCTCCAGCACATGCAAATTGCAGGGTTTTTCCACAGGATTCTAATAGATGCCTCCTTGATACAGAGTCCATCATGTCTTTGACAGAGTTCCTGCTCTCAGTGCAGAGCATGTAAGTGCTATCAAATGAAATCTCACATAATTTTTTTCAGATGTTAACCACAATTCCTTTTCCATTACTGCGGTTCTCAAAGATGGCTACTGTTTGGGCTAAGAAGTTTCAAAAAAAATTCAGCTTGCAGCAGACACCCAGTGTGGAAAATTTAAGTCCAAGTACAAGAGAGTTATAAGCAGCTAAAACAGGATCTTATAATGAGAAGTGTCAGGCAACATCAATACTGGAAAGTGCTACCAGCTTGGCCCATAATACAGGCTTTGTTAAAGACATCACCCAGTCTAACAATTGGTATATCAAGTTATAGGCTAATGCCTTTTGCAACTGCTGAGTTATAAAATGTTTAATGATCTTTTTGGTTGCAATGGTAAACCTGGCAGCAACTGGGAAAGACCCACAAAGCTGGAGAAAAAGAAGAAAACCCGAGGTTTTCTACTGGATTTAAGTTACAAGACTGGAAACTGAGAAATCTGAATTCTTGGCAATGCCACAGGCTTCCTTCATGACTTAGGTCTAGTGGAAGGTTAACCTCTTGGTGCCTCAGTTTCCTCACCCAGTTTCATTGGGACAATGCTTATTTCATTTCCTAGGTGGTGCTGGCATACTAAGCTGGCTTTCTGCACCTCCATAATGTGATACACTAATCCTCTGCAATTTTTCAACAGAGGGGAAAAATCAAACTTCTCGAGTTTGAATCTATGGCTTACATAATCAGAAGAAAGTAAGGAGGAATTCACTGGAATAATCTGAAAGTTGAAGCCATGCTGGACTCTGTCCCCAGAAGCACAAGATCACTGCATGTCAGACCTGAAATGTCATATAAACAGTGCTTTGCAACTCCTGTAAATGGTTTCCTGACTTTGTTAAAGGAAGTGGGCTGTCTACTTAAAGCTCTTGTCTGGGTCACGGTGACTAAACCTTTCTACAGCATGCCTTTTTAAAGATTTGGGTTTGTTTTGAATCGGAAACATTCCCATAAGCCTCAACAAATAACAGGGTTATAGAGTAAAACATACATCCTTTGATCCATGGAAGTGCAGAGATGTCTCACTAGTAGATGTAGCCTAGTTCACCTGTACACTAATCCAGTAATGCTTACAGGAGTTAGAGGACTAACCCTATTGTGTAATGCTGTAAACATTAGTCATAATTGCTTGTAAAAAATGGTAGGGAAAAATGTCCTAGGAATTATGAGAATTTGAATGACATTCAGCTGTAAGTATTCTGGCTTCAAACTCCAGAGATCCCCTGGGTCAAACTCTCTTTGTCTTGCACCCATTGCAAGTGCCTGGGTCTCTCAGTTCAGTTCAGAAATCATTAGTTAATTGCTAAATAGAAAACAAAAATTTGTATTAAGGCATCTATTCATGTTAGGCATAAATATGTATATTCTGCAGCTCCTCCAGAGATACATAGATGTCTGTTCACCATGCCATGTGTTGTTGTTTGCAAAAACTTAATTGAACATACTCATACAGAATACAATTATTCTGATATATTAAGCTACACTACATGTGATTAAAAAATAACAATGTGTCCTGGGAACAGTTAGCAAAAACTGCCAGAATGCAGATAAAAATTGTGTTATTAAAATGCAAAAGCGGGCATTTATCTTTCCTGTTATCCCTCTGGGGGCCATTACATGCAATAATGAAAAGATGTCCCTTGAAATGGCATTACTTTTTAATGAGGCTTTTACCTATTGAGTCATAATCTCCATTTTACTAATTACAAGCAGAAATGGCTTTCTAAACCCTCTAACTGCTGAGTATGAGCAGCTTTTAAAGCTTAGCCTTCCCAGTCAGTACTCAGACTTGGGCAATTCAGCAGGTGTTGGACTACACCTGAATTAAGGATGGGGGTTGACTCGACAAGCCAAGCATGTGAAGAACCAGGATTTGCACATCACAGTGTCAGTTCCTCAGTGGTTCTATGGGCATATTCCACAGTTCTTTAGTTGTTTACAATCCTCTGGTTAAACAGAAAACAACTAGGACACCCATCATAATTATTTGCTGATTGTTATTTGGCCCCATGGACACTACTATGCTTTCCTGTTACTCTGGCACTTGTCTTCATTCAGAGCATGAAGAGCCAGACAATAAGTGCTGGCGCTGGGCCCCAACTCTGACTCACTCCCCCTATCTTATTCTCAGTGGTACTCAGAAAACCGCATGGTGCAGGGACTGAACTCTTGTATTTCAGTAAAAGCCTGTTTTTCCCTTCATCTGTATAATTACTCATATCCTCCTGAGCTTTTGACCAACAAACCAGTTTTGGTTAAAGCAGTTTGGCAAATGCGATCCATTATCACAGCCACTGAAGCTTCTGCTTGTATTCAGGGCTTTGCCACACATTTGACATGGGAACTGGTTTACTCTGCAACAGGGGAAACATCTATTTCTGCAAGCTGTCATTCAGGGAGCTGCTTAAAACTTGACAGCACTGAGATTATTTTTATGATAAAATACTAAATCATTGCCAACACAAAGGTGAATGGTTCAGGCTGTCAATCCACAGTCTCATAGCATGCACCGAAATATGGGGTTCAGGGGGCCAAAAGGGAGCTAACAAAACATTAAAGTTAGAAGATAAGTAATCTAAAGCAAAGAAATTCCAAGATGAATTGGTCCCCACCAGCTCCAAGCCACCCTTTCCTTTTCTAAATTCAGTTTATCTGTTCTCATCCTTATGCCCCAGGTCATTTCATCTCTGCTTTTTATGCTGGTGGCTTTCTCTCAGGTAATAAATATCAAAAGAGAGGAGAGAAAGAAGCTGATGGCTTTTTGTTTTAGTCCCAAAACTGAAACTGTGGGAACCTTCTCAGGTCCATAAAGGAAAACCCCATGGTGATGTTAAACTGAGAAGCTGAAGTAAGACTTTCCTAATCATCTGTGTGCTACAGTTTTTCAGAGCTTGGTCATTTTGAGACAGTTTCATAGCCACCTTCGTTATTTACAAAGGCACTACATCAAAACCAACAGACACTAGAACTTCTGAGAGAAAAGCTTGATAATGATTTTTAAATGGGCAATCTGTTTATTTTTCCCTAGCCTTTTTCTTGGAAATTGCTGAACTGTTTGGCTAAAAGGTTCCATAGAGCAAAATGCAGCCTGAGTCAGATAGCACGGAAACTATCATCACTAATTATTGAAGTTTGGCAATACTGTAAACAGCAGAGTCCAGGTCTCTGTATAAGTCAATCTTAATAATAGATGGGGCAATTAAACTATCTTATATGATAAATTGCCATAACTCCCATTTCACAGCTTGAAAGCCTCTGATGTTTGTGGGAGGCAGGTTGGCAGTAGAGCGCTCTACTGATGAGCATGGCACTCAGAGGTTCCCCAAAGTTGCGCAGTAGCTGCTGGTGAATCTGGAATGGCACTCGGGAGGGCTGACCTCAGATTTCCCCTGTAACCACAGACTGTCCTTGATTTTGCTTGGCTCCACAATGCTTCCTCTCTCTCAGTTACGTCACTCCCCCATACTTTTCTTCACTGCTGTCTCTCTCTGACTTCTTTTCCCCTTCTACTCTTTCCTTAGCTTCTCCTCTCACAGTATTTCAGCCTTTACCCTTATACTTTCCCATGACATCTGACTGAAAGTTTGGCTGCCTTAGAGAGAGGTATGGTTTCCATTTCAGGAGAAAACAGTGCTGGGCACATATTTTCTGCCCACTGTCACCCTCTTCACCTCACAGTTCTTGACTTCTGGTTGGCCTCCGGAGAAGAAAGGAGACAGGCTGGATTGCTTTCTTGCTGGCTGTGGGAGGAAGAGCTGGAAGCCTGGTCTAGTGTCTGTAGGACTTGTTTATATGTCACATTCCACGTGGTATAGGAAAGTAAGATTATATATGACTGTAATCTCTGGTTAGTGACATTTGGCAGTTCCACGATTGGATTGCATCATATTTATGTTGCCTCAGACAAGTCTTAATTATGAACATTTTGATTTTTCCACCAGTTTTCCCACTAAGTTCCCCATGCCCACATCAATCAGATCTGAGTAATTTAAGGCCTTCCACAAATGTGGTCTTTTGGTTAGATTGAATGTGTCTAGGTTGGATGTGAGGTTTTCCAATGTGACTTCATTTCCTAGTAGGAAACAAGTACAGGGTTCCGAGGTGTGTCCCACAGCCCAGCTGAGGGACAGCAGCTCTGGGCAGCAGCTCTTTGCAGGTAGGCCTGGCTGGACTCAGGGTAGGGGTTGGGACAACCTGAAGGGTGCAGGGAGGGAGGCAGCTCTTACCCAGAGGAGCTCTGTCCCTCTAAAGGAGGAGGTCTCTGTCATTCCCTCCTCTTCAGCGGTTTCTCATTTTGCAAGCACGTGGAGTACCAATGTGCAGACTGCTGGGGACAAAGGCAGCAGAACTGCTGGCACAGGTGACCCTCCAGGGTCTTGTAAACCTCAAGATAATTAAAGATGAAAACAGTGGAATTACTGAGACACCCACAGAGTAACTTGCTGGGACTGAGCTGGAGATAATAAATCCCTAAAAATCCAAGTGGCAGATCTGATCAAGTGTTTTATCACCGCACTTCCCAGGCAGGGGAAAAGCAGGGCAGAGCCATCTGAACTGACTATTCTATCCAGGCCACAGACCATACATATGCAGCTAAAGACCTTCCATACCCATGTCTCCCTAGAAGCAACACAGCTCCATTTGCCAGGGTGCCATGCCAACATTAATGCTCCCTCTCAAAGCCAGTTGGCTGGTTTTTTGTGTCTGTGTATCTTTGGCATAGGCAATCCACACTTCCAGATAGCTGGGAGCCCTCTGCATTGTGAGATTGCTTTTCCTCTTACTGCCTTACAGAGGAATTGGCAGGAGCACTTACAAACCCCCCTGGGCCCAACCGCAAAGGGTGAAATTTTTAGTCTGAGTGGGTTCTGACTTGTCATCTAATGGAAAAAAACACACAGAGTTTGGCAGGCCAGGTAGAGGTGCTTGACCTCCAAACCTTTGTCTCTGTTAGTTTTGCCTTAGAGAAGATGAGGCAGCAAAGCAGGGTGGACATTCTCTCTTGCTCTACCCAAATGTGTCACAGTGGGATGGAGATCTGGACTCTTCAAACGTTTTATCAAACTAGCAAATGTAGCCAGGATAGCAAGCCCAGACTTTCAAGTCAGAAGCCAAGCTTCAAAACATCACAGAACTTGCTTAAAACCACAAAGTGTTTCTCAGATGTATCCTCTAGGCACTGAGTTTTTATTCCATATTCAAGTGGAAACCAAGGGCAACATACTATTTCTAAAATAAAAAAAATAAAAAAAATCCTGAAAATATTTCACATGAGCACTAGATTCTAAAAGATTAAGAATAAAGCGTAGAGTCACGAAGGCTTTCAACTCTCATAAAATTCTGGAAATAACTTATTTTAATTTCAAAACCCTCTAAGCTATAAATGGAAGATTTTTGGTAAAGCAACTCTGACTCATTCTAACACATTTTCTCTTCATTCATGCGTTCTTTCGACTCAGACTAAAAGTCTTGGATTGCAAAGCCTCATGTATGTGTGTGTTCTTTTTTTTTTTACTTCACAGCTTTTTTTGGGAAATACCTCAATGAATACAATGGCAGCTACATCCCTCCTGGGTGGAGAGAGTGGGTTGGATTAGTGAAGAACTCTCGCTTCTATAATTACACCATTTCTCGCAATGGTAACAAAGAGAAGCATGGATTTGATTATGCAAAGGTATTTTCCAGACACATAAATGCCACATGATTAATCCAAATAAAAATAGCTTTCAGATAATTAATTAACTAGGTAATTAATTACTTAACCAACTACAACCACAGAACTGAGATGTCATTTTCTCTCCAGGGCATTGCAGATCAATTTCTATGTGAGAATATTAATCACTCAACGGAAAAAGTTTCCCAGGGCTCTTTAGTGGAGTCTGGTGATTCTTCCCTCCCTCCTTCCCACCCTCCCTTCCTCTCTCCCATAGTGATGATTTGGTGGCAGGAGCAAATAGTAAATAGAAGCCTTTACCCAAAATAATTGTGCCCCTTGTGCCACTGAACATTAACTAAGGTTTCTCTTGTGGGTAGTAAGTGACAACACTCAGCAGCTTTAATGTTCTTCTCCATTATACAGCGCACACCAAAGAAAGGCTGTATGCCTGTGGTGATGATATGACTGTGAGAATAGATAAGTGCAAGAACACAGTCACTGGAAAAGTTCAGAGCTTGTTTATGCTCTTGACAAAGTGTGGAAAGTATGCCAAGGTGACCTGCCTACTGCCATGAAGTTTCTCGGAAAGGGTTAGGAGCACAGATCGCAGACTTTCCGGCCTGCAGAAAGCAATCTGGAATTTCCTCAGACTAGCTCAAGGAAGATGATACAGATGTTGCAGCTGTGGTTTCTGACCCATGTAATGAGATTTTATTGGAAGCTTGCAATGCCTGTTTTTGATTTTCTCATCCATAGAAATTACATGATACTGATTATATATTTATAGAGAGAAAAAAAAAAAAGAAAATAAAGAGCATTGGTTAGTTTTACATTCCTTACACACACAGTGTATGTAGCTAGAATAAATAGGAAAGCAGGAGGGGATCAGATGCTTTGGGAGAGCAATCATATAGGAATTTCACTTGAACAGGCCACAAACCCAAAAATTATCACAACCCTGGTGCCTCGCGCTCATTATCCATTTTGGAAACTAAAATATCACTCACTGCCTCTTCCATATGCTTGCAGGGTTTGTAGCAGCCAGGGCTACTGTGTGTGCTCCAAGTTTGTTAGAGGAGAGGGGAAGGGGCAGGGGGACAGGGAACGGACAAGCGAGGAGGTCACAGCTGGTTGGCTTGTCCTAGCACCGACATGCGACACAGACCTTGTCCCTCAGGCTCTGCTTTTGCAGCTGTTTGGGGCCTCGAATCCACAACATAAGATTAGTCATGCCTGGAAGTGCTTGAAATTACAAACATTGTCTCAGCACTTTCTCAATGAAGCTCGCACTAGACCTCCAGGCCAACAGTGAATACTCTAAGGTGGCAGGTGGTTTAATTTAAGTTTTCATCTTTTTTTCTTAGTTCCATTTCCTCCCTTCCCCTTGTAGGCTTCCATTTGCCACCTTAGCTGTAGGTTAAGCCAGTTTATTAGCAAGTCACAACCTTAATCTCAGCAGCTGCAGTGCTTAAAGTTGCACAATTAAATGAACAGAGCCCGCAGGAATTCAACTGCACCCTGCATTCTCATTTGAAATTTCTTTGATAAAGATTTTTTGCAATCTGTTCCAATTTGTACAGATGTGAGAGTCTGAACAAAGATTGTGCAAGAAAGGTTTATGTAAACATAAAACCAGCATAAGAGTCAATGTTAGTTGGGAGCCATTACCTTGTGAAGTGTTTTATCAATTAAATTCAAGAAACATATCTTTGTCCGTACAGTCTGTCACTTTAAATGTTACTTGGCATTATAGAACAAAATCTGGTAATCAAATTTACTTAATGTTTTTGCTTGTATCTGATTTGCAAAATACTGTCTCATTTTATGTGGCATTGCCTGCTTAAGAAAGTAATTACTGCTCGGTCTCCCCTATGCTCCCTCAAATCATACATCTCTTTGATGGCATGCTTTTACTTCCTGATCTGAACTTTAATGAGGACTTGAAAATAACATAATAACATGATAGTATGTGATCTAATTAATCATGCACTTTGTAACTTTTGCTTTGTGTTAATCGTGTGTTCCAGGACTACTTCACAGACCTAATCACTAATGAGAGCATTAATTACTTCAGAATGTCTAAGAGGATATATCCTCATAGGCCTATAATGATGGTCATCAGCCACGCTGCACCCCATGGCCCCGAGGATTCTGCACCGCAGTTCTCAGAGCTCTACCCCAACGCTTCACAGCACATGTAAGTCAAAATCACACACTGCCAGACCCACTCCTTGTGCCTGCTTCTGGGAGGAATTTGTTTATGGAGACATCGCAGGAACAAACTCAAATATAAAAAACTCATAGTAAGCAGTGAATGTTTGCTTGGTTTTCTTGCTGTGCTTGCTCCTTTTGCGGGGGAGAGTGACAGCTCTGACCATTATTAAAGCAGTGAGAAGCTCTTTTCCTCCTGGGAAGTTGTGGGAGATTAAAAGGTCAGTATTTGGCTTTGTAAGGGCAGCTTCTTACAATACCCTGAAAATATGTAGACACAGGTCAGAATCTGTTGGAAAGATATTACTTCCTTCATTTTCCTCTAAGATATGTGCTTCCTGGGCTCTAACAAACTGAATACATTGAGTGTAAAAACACCCTTTTGAAGCTTTTGAGTGCACCAGATTTGTTTATAGACTAGATAAGGGCAGATTCCCAAAATAGCCTGTTAAACTGCATTTTAAAACAACATGCTTAACCTTTCCTGGTGATTAAACTATAATTAAAAAAACAAAAAAGAATTATTCATTTTGGTTTTAGAACTGAAGCCAACTCTAGCTAAAAATCTGTGGATAGTCCTGGATTACACATCTTGCTTCATACCTTGAATATTCTGTGTCCTTTTCCTTACAGTGAGATGCTATGGTAGTTTTCCATTGCACTTGTGTCTACCGTGGGTTCGTAGACCAGTCTTTCCATTTGTTTTTAGGCAATGTCTTTGCACATCAAACCCTACGTTAATAAAATATTTCAGCTGGATTGTACATTGATTTGGTCTCTCAAAGTGAGCATAAATCAGCTTCATAAGACAGTGGGAAAGCTTCTTGGTCTGCAAATTGCGTTTTGGGCACCCTGCAGTAGCTCATACCCAATGATGTTTTTTGTAGTTATATTAACTACTTTAAAATTGCAATGTAGCAGTTACTGCACAAACTGCATATATAAACTGATCACTAGTTGGGGCCAGAAAGAGATTTGCTGTTCATGGCATATGGTTAAATATTTGTTAGTTGGTATTTTTTTATCCTCTTACTGGGTGCTACTTTCTAGATACACCACTTTCCCTGACCTTATAATCTTATATTCTCAAACAATGCACATTCCTGAGACTAGGCTTTGCAAGTAATGCAAACCAGTCAGCCATGTTTTGTAGTTATTTAGATATTCAGAATAATTTCTACCTGTATAGAAAACTATTGAAATTGAGATATTAGTTTGCAAATAAGATAGACAGGAACACAAAAAACCTGTAATATTAGGTTGTATGAAAGAACTTTTTAGGTCAGTATTCTGAATTATGCGCTCCAGCAGAAAGCAGCAGGGAATGCTGGGGTGGGGGGAAACACACAGACTTTTTCTCCTGTTTTTCCAGCTTTTGGAAATCATCACTTTAGATGAAGCATCCAGGTCAATGTGACCCATTCTCTTTGCATCAGTCTGATCTCTTTTTCAGCTCTAATGGCAGCCCCACCATCTTGTCGCAACAAGTTCCATGGTGTCACTCCCTGCACTGAGGACAAAGGTCTGCCTTTTCTTTCCTTCTAAACCTGGAGCTTGGTTATGCCACCTGTGTATCTTACTTCCCATCCTGTGAAGAATAATGAATAGCCACTACACCAAATTTAATGGATCTCTCACATGTCTCCTTTCAATTGCCACTTTTCATAGCAAGAGAGTTATTTCTACTTGTTCTCACCCTGTTCAACAGATTGCTTCCCATTTAGTGGCACAGACTGCCTGGCCTCAGGCAAGCCATCCTGTCTGCTGAGGGACTATCCATCATACAGAAGGGTAGGATTCAAACTGTTTCCGCTCAGCTGTGGGGACCATGTCTGGAAGAAAAGCACTGGAATCATTGAATCTCCCCCTACGTCTCCCCAGGCCAAAGCAACTCATTTTAGGCTCCTTGCTCACTGTCTTCTGAAAAGTGCTTGTAGGAACTTGCTTTGGTTTATAATGCTTTTGACATTTTCTACTGCTTGGTGTTTTCAGTCTACTTGTTTTCTAGGTTATGCTGCTAGACCAAATGGGTTTAGTTAGTCTTCAGATTTTTAACTACCTCTCCACCTTATGCAGGTTGCATGTTACCTCCAAAGATCAAGAGAAGATCCTAGTTATCTGTTTGAGGCTTAGTTTCATTTAAGTACTTGAGTGTAAATTAATTTTTATTTGTAACTCCTGGGGTCTAAATATCTTGCTCTGCTAGGCTGCTTGTGAGAGCACTCGGCTGTGCTGCTTCTTTTCTTCTGGTGTTGTTAATTTCTTGGCAACCTTCTTGCAAAGATTTTTTGCTCTATTGACCTCAAGAGATCCTTGCTGCGTTGTTTTGTGTTTCTTATTGCACTGACTGACTGCGTGTGTTAAAGTTCAGTCTGCAGACTAAGAAATGAGACAAAATGAAGATAAACTGCCAATTTGGGTGGCTGAAGATTCCAAACAACTGATTTGTCTACCAAAAATATTATGTTCTAGCAACGTGCCCTAAAAGATATAAGTAGTTCAGTTCTTACAGAAATATTCAGTGCTCCGTGTGAAAACAGCATAAGAACAATAAAATCCCTCCTGCCAAGATTTGTGTAATTTGAACATTTAACCCTTAGGTTTTCTTCCTTGGTGGTCAAGCACCATTTGAATCTCTTTCTTTCTAACCTTGGGTGACAGCCATCTGACCTTGGATTTTGTTTTTAAAAATGTAGTTGCTGTATCATGTTACTGTAACGCCTACCTCCAACAAAGAAGGGAAATCAGGTCAAAAGCTGCTTGCTGGCTTAACAAACTGAGATGGAAGGTTATACCTACAAACCAAGGATTAAGATAGCCTGTCAACCACATGTGAGGGGAAGTTTTGCTTAAAAGAACAGTAGCTGAAGCAGACCCTTAAATTATATGATGTCTCTTTGCTGGTAAAGTGCCATTTGATTGAAATTCTGCCTCTATGAATTAAAAAACAAACAAACAAAACCACCAAAAAACCAAACCAAAACACTAACCCACAACTCAGAAGTTTGTTTAGAAGAAGTTTTCCACTGGCACATATGAAGAGGGGAGTGGCTACGGAAGGAAATACTCCAGTTCAGGGAGAGTTCTGCCCTCAAATGTGGGTGTCTGTTGGTCTCATTTCCTCCCTTATCAACATGGCAAGAAGAAAAAATCAAATGAATGCAGTAGCACAGTCCATAAGACTTATGAAAAAAAAAAATCAGAGCCAAAAAGAAAATGAAGAATTATATACCATCATTATGTTACAGTCCTGTCCTCCTCAGCACAAACAGTCTGCTGGAGTGGCATGAAAAGTCTTACAAGGACAAGAACAGTAATGGTGTGTACACTGTTTAATTATTAATATTAAGTGATTCCTGCTAATTCTTATTAACTCCAGTTTAAAATGAAACACAAACTATATCACACTGTAAGCAGTAGACACTGTATTGTTTTTAAGCTTCAATTCTCCCTCCCACTCTCCCACTTCTCCTCTCCTTAAAATATGTCCTATTTCTGACAACTAAAAATATTTCTGAAGGTTTATCCTGGCTGCTATGACCATAATGAGTGGTATATTTTCTGAAAATAAATCATACTAATGCATGTACTCTAGTTATGCCCAGAAATCACTTCTGTGGAAGAAAATGGGACTGGAGAAGATGTACTAGATGAAAGCAATACGTAGATTTTTGTTGTGGTAATGAACATCATCTGTTGGAGAGCAGGGTTGCTAGACCTTTGGAAATGTTGTTGTTAAATGTGAAGTTATGTTACACAACAATATCAGACAGCTAAGCAAGAAAGCTCTGACTCAAAGGATACTCTAATGGAAGCCTGAATTCTCAGTTATGCTCAGGGCCTCTGGCACTTCAGCTTCCCTTTACCTTCCAATGTGAACCAGTCTTAGGGGAACTGTGAATCAGACCTAAGCTGTTTATAAGCTGTGAGTAAACAAACATTAGAAGCAAAAATCTGCGGGAGGCAGGTTTACTGAAGAATGTAAAAAATGGAAATCTGAAACACTGCTGGCTGTGCTGGGTTAAAGATCCTTGGGCTGGCAGGAGGACTGACAGCAAGATTTTATGACTACCTGGAAGAAATCCTACTGCCAAGATAGGGATTTAGGAGCAACAGATAGAAATGGTATCTTGGGAGAGATCAGCTAATGTGAGAAAAGCTAGATGATATGAACGGCAGAACTTTATATTTCCATTTAAAGATCATATGGTAGGTGCTGATAGACCAGGTGTGGAGGTAGTGGTGTGTCTGCAGTAGTGAAGCATGAAGAGAAATGCTCTTGCACCTCTGGATTCCCAAAAGAGTCTTAACTGTGATTTTGGGGTGTGAGGTGACTGCATCTGGAGTCCCTGAGGCCGAGTCTGAAACATCTGGCAGTTACAGTTGTCTTTCTTGTAATGTGGACATTTGACCATACATTTGGGATCATACATTTGCATCAGTAATAAATTTTGACATATCAATGTATTGTGCCACTGCTGGCCTGAGGCTTGCTTGGAGACCCAGAGATAAATGATCAAAATTATCACGTGTCATTGCAAGTGTGACTTTAAACAAGACTAGAAGAAATAGTGTGAAATAGAAATGTAGGTAAGATTCTAGTTGCACAATGAAGTTCTGCAGCAGCAACAAATAATGTTTCTTAAAATAAAAAGATTTTACATTTAACAGGTAAAAACTTTTTTACTTCTTTATTCTGAAATATAGCAGTTGTATTACATTTGAGAGTGAAAGTTTCATACCTCACATCCCCTGATCTATAAATATCACTGGGTTTAAAAGATTCCCTTTTTAAAAGGCAGCAAAAGCAGATCCAGTACAATGAAATTCAACTTCACATTAATACAGATCATGGGCACTGGTCATATTTGGGTTTTTTTTACTTTTAATTTTGCACAGAATCTAGGCTTCCTGCTTTCCAAGAACAGTGTCTAAACCTGTAAGTCTGCTTTCCCTTGAAACAAAGAATTTGCTTCCTTCTCTTATTTACATTTTTTTATGAAGAAACATGACCACTTATGCCATGTTTGCTAATCATATTTCAAATAATAAAAATTCTGTACAGAAAGTATTAATTTTTCTCAATCAGTTTTACCATAGGTATTGTTTTAAAATGTTGTTGACTTTTATTTTTATTAAATGAAAATGTTCCTGGGGCATCTAAGTACTGTATTATTTTCATTAATGGGAGGAGTCACAATTGAAACAGATTAGCCAAACACTTTGGGGATTAAAAACCTTGAGAACTCTATGGAATTATTAAAACAAACATTTTTTAGGCAGTATGCTTGTGAACATAATTTTCTTTTGTTGAATAGAAACAGAAGGGAATTAGGAGATTGTAAATAGGGACAAACACAGATTTTTACTATGAGCAATTGAACAAATGTTTGTAAATATATTTGTTTCTTTCCACATTAACCCGTCTGTTAGAGACTCGTATATATTTAGATCACGTTTTTAGAAAACAAACCTTATTTTAAAGTTTTGTTGAATTCTGGAAGCTCTTAAAACATGCTGTACTCTGTTTTATTTCTTTTTCACACAGATACCACAACTGTCTAAACATCACTAGTCAAGTGTAATCTCCCATTATTTTCTTAAACTGTAAAATATCTTTTAATTATATTTGATATATTATATATTTATATACTATTTATATAATATTTTGCAAAAGGGCTATATTCCATTTATTTCACTGAATATCACAATTCAGTTACTAGTAGAAGATAGTAAAATTCACTTCTGAATTATTTGCTGCTTGGGAAACCCATTTGAATAGATCCTCAAGTACAAACATTCATTGTTTTAGGTTATTGGGTTTGGATTTATTTTTTGTCAAACTTAAAAGTTACTGTGGTACCTTAAAAGCCAAATAAGATGCATTCTTTATTTTGAAGTTCAATTTTAAATATACAAATATAGCAAATATGTTGTCAGAAAGAGTTACTGAGGCCTTTTGACCACAAGGTCACTGCTAATACAACTCCTTTTCTTTCAAAGTAATATAAGTATCTATTTGAACTGATGCTTACAAATAAAGAAATGATAGAATTTGTGGTGAATCTTCCTTTTAAAGAGAAAAGTGCACTAGTGCTTAAAGATATTTGCTCCTTCCATAGCCTGTAATTATCACTGTAGATTTCTCTGTGATATTATTTACACAGGTAGGTGAATGATTACAAAATCTCAGGGTGAATTACTGTTCTCATTATGAAGATGTGTTTATGGGAAAGTGTCTGACCATGTTCAGCATGTGTTATTGTTAAGTATTTGGAGGGATTTGTTAGTTAAACTGGGGGTATCGGTTCAAAATTTTAGGAATCTGGCATCTTCCAGTGTCCTGCCCAGTGCCAGAAGGGATCTGTCATGAAGTACCAAGAAGTCTCTGTATATTTAGTTCTGCATAGAATGTGTTGAACAAATGTAAGCGATCAATTGAGCTATCTAGATTTGCCTGGGTTAATATATTTTACAAGAATGACAAATACTTCAGTAGCTTCTTGCCAGACTTAGAGACCATGGACAACCTGAAAATAATGGGCTACCTGACACTGTCTGCTGATCACGAATCAACTAATATGCTCAGCAGAAGACAGCCTCTGTGACTGGGAAGAGGCAATAGAAGACATGGTACGTCTTCAACTTTATACTCCCAGTGCAAAGAGGAATCAAGGAAATGTAGATGTCAGCGTTACTTTACAGAAGCACTTGTCAATACAGAGCAAAGTTGTTTCCAAAAATGGAAGAATAGAAACAGTGACAGACTGTACTATTATGACTTTCAAGGGCTCATAACAGCTAAACATTTAGGTGATATCTCCAGCTGCTTCAAGAAAAAAAATGTTGTGTTAAACAACTATCACTGACAGGGAAGAGGTCCATTTACATGGAAAAGTTTTCAGAAATCAGCAATATTCTCCCCAGGATTCACCTCTGTAGTGTTTGTTTGGTTATTTTACACCAAAAAAAGGTAGATAGATCTGAGGGCAATGTCAGATCTTGTGACTGGCAGCCAGTGCCATTCTGGCAGATTTCTGAAAGGCCGAAAAAACAAGGGTACACAGGGAACATAGACAAGCTGTGGGGTGTTGGAATTCATTTCTATCTCTTCCCTATTGCTCTTTCTCTGACACTTTGGACCTCTGTTTCACATTTATCCATCAGCCAGTGACACTGGATGTTTCACAGAAGGTCCCATTCCCTGAATTGTCTGGCAGGAAAATTCTGCTCACTCTCTGCCTGCTGCATTTCTCACCCAGAAAATTCAAAATGCATTTGGAAAGTGTCTGTGAAAGGTTTTAACCGCCCTGCTAAATCCTTGAGTGCTGCTTTTAAAGATTATCCATTATGTGGAGGAGGCTTCCCACAATGGCCTGGGAACATGAGACCTGAGCCTGCTTCAGCAGCTGGCTCTCCTTCCTGGCACAGCACAGGCTGTCACGGTGCTGCCGGCGGAGCACAGCTCACAGCCACCTCATCGCTCTGTGGCCGGGGCACTCAGGACCCCACTGGAAAAAAGTAGGGTTTTACTAGAAAATGCTGATTAATCAAAATCGAGCTCTTCCATGGGAAAACATCTCGTTTGACAAACTTCCAAAGAAACAGAGGAAAGTTTGCACTGGAAGTATCCTCTTCTGTCAGTGTGCCTAATAACTGATAGGTGACCAAAACTCCTAAGACTTGCTTCTTCAAGGTCTGGGGCTCCATCAGTCCCTCTGCTAAGACTGCTGGCTAGCTAACAACACAATGGCTGTGCTCCTGGGATAAACTTTATTAATTCTGTGGCAGTATTCATTTTAAAAATCAGACTTCAACCATGGGAAATTACAAAAACTTTGACCTTTCAAAATGAAAGAGAAGAATTTCTAGCAGAAAAGGAATTCTAGTTTATGCTTTTCTTTGCTTAGTATGGAACTAACTTTTTCATACTTCTTAATCTCTGCCAAAGGTTCAAAAATCCTGTGATACTGTTGTGTCACTTCTCTTTTCCTTGAGGGTAATGGTAAGTAGACTAGTCAAAACTAGCTGTGTGTACTAGAGGCATACTTCTCAAATTCTACGTAAATTCTCAAAAAATGGTCTCCACTTAAAACGTGTACTTCATTAATTTATTGCAGTTGACTATAAGTCTATTGTATTATCCTTTCAGTTGATTTTTATCCTCAGATTATATATAGATTATCATACAATAGCTGATACAGTAAAATCAACTGCTTCCACTATTCTGTGATCACATGTTAAGAAATATGAGGGACTGGTCAAAGGTGTGACTTTAATTTAATCAGTATACAGTGCTGGTATTGTTCAGTGCTACCTCTGAAGAAAAGACAACTACACATAAATATTTCAATGGGGAAAATGTACCTTAACACACATTATAATTTTCAGTGCCTAAACAGTAAATTAATATTGAATTACATTTTTATTATAAGCTGAAGGGAGAATCACAGGAAACGAATTAATCTAATCACACAACAGCATTTTTTTCACTTTCTACCTACGTTTATTTTTCAAATGTAATGCTGCAACTCATGTATTACGTCCTGTAGTGTATTAGAAACAGGAAAAAAGTAAAAGCCAAAGAACTTAATCAAAATGACAAAGCCTAGATTCCTTCTTCCTAGAGAAGGAAACTGCTCATGCATAGGTAAAAACATTATGGGACATGGATTTTGTTTGATTTCTCTTCACCTTTATGTCTGGCATGTATGCTAGGTATAAAAACTGGATTGATGAAGAGCTTTCGTAACCTGCTTGTCTGTACAGCAGATTTACTTGACATATTTCTTGCAGTACCTTTTCTTCCAAGGTGGTGTATCTATAAACATATTCTTGTTTCTCATATGATGTCCTTCAAAAATTCACTGGCTATGGATATAACACGGCTCTTAAATCTTTTCTTCAATGTTTGTGCAAACTCCAAAGGCATCATTCTTTGCTTTGGATAGGACTCCATGCCCTTACTTCTTCTTAGTATTAGTAACAATAGCAGTGTTAGCTCAATATTGTTGTCATAGTTCATGTTATGCTGGTAATGCACTGTGCTTTCCATTAGCATTGAAAAAATAGTACCTTAACAAAATTTAAGGTATGAATAACTGTTATTTTGGTATGGGTGGGATTTGCATGTCTACCACACCACCAGGCATCACTGGGACATAGCTCAGATGAGGGCCAAAGGCAAGTGATGGAGATTGAACATGGATCTGGAGTCCACAGCATTAGCTGCATCACTTTCTCAGCTCTCTCCTTCAAGGCCACCACATGGTCTCCTGTCAGGACCCTACACCCAGGAACTCAGTCCTGGAGGGATTGCACTCAGGCTGCTGGCAGTGCCTGCACTCGCCTTTGGTGATGGGAAGGGAAAAAGTCAGTGTTTTCACTCTTTGGGGCATCTTGAATACTGATAACACTGGTGATGTTCTTAGTGCTGACTACTGAATTTCTCTATCCCACTGAAAAATATCTTTCTTTGAGTTTTGTTTAAAGGTAATTTTCCTACTGGATGCATCTTTGATATCTTTCTTAATTTTTCTGCTTATCTTTATGGGATGTATCAGATAAGTCTTTTTAATGATTACAGATTTGTTGAGTAACATATTTTGGCATATTCCAAATATTAACATGGATCTTGTAGTGATCTTTGAGTCTGAAAGAAAGCCAAGAAAGCAAGTGGTTAAAAAACATTGAGGAAGTGATGCATAAACCAATGAAGCTTGGAAACCACTGAAGTGATGTTTGTTGGTATTTATCAAATATCACATGGAATTCGTGACTTAACTGCTTGTTGGCTATTTCTGTGCTAGAGGAGTTCCCACCTTCCTCTGATGCCTGTAATGCTGCACAACTTTTCAGATCCGTTCTTTTCCTCCAGCACTCCCAGCTATAACTATGCACCAAACATGGATAAGCACTGGATTATGCAGTACACGGGGCCCATGCTGCCTATCCACATGGAGTTTACAAATGTCTTGCAGCGCAAAAGACTTCAGACCCTGATGTCAGTTGACGACTCTATGGAAAGAGTGAGTTCAAGAAACTACTCTGAATACAATCTTATTAGTTAGTAACAAAATTAAATTGATTCATTCATTCTTTACCTTCACCAGCCACATTCCAGGGAATGTCATTGTTCTGTGAGGAATTACTCCACTTATCCCCAGTAGAAATGAGTTCTGGTTCTCTGAAATATAATGCCAAGCTCTTCACTTTCTTTTTCAATTGCTGGGTCAATAAACTGATGACTTTTTTTAAAGGGAAAAGTCACTGGGCCTAATATAGAGCCTGGTGTTAACAGAAGATGCATCACCTGTGTGTACACATGGATAGGCACAGGTGCACAGATGACAACTTCTATTCATTTCACACACTCCCTTCAAAGTTTGTCCTTCAACTGAAATCTGGAAACTGGCAAATCACAGCAACTCAGGTGTCAGTCTACTAGTGTTTGCAGAAGTTAGGCAATGCAGTGTAGAGCTAATTATAGGTAACATGATACATGAACTATTAGGTGTACTTTGTATGACTTTTTGTTCCAAAATCAAGCACCATGACCAAAGATCTTCCCCTAGAGAGATTTCTTTAAACTTTAATAAAAATTTACAGCCTTTTCCCAAGCACACAACTGTAAGGAACGAGAAAGTTGTAGACTAACACAGTAAATCAAATCTGAGTACCTTTTCCCCTAAAGCTGTAGCAGACTTTTTTCACAAGCCCTGTTTGAGTACACAATGAATTTTGGACATACTAATGCAACTACGCCATTATTACCGTATTTTTTCTACTCTAACTTTCTGGACCTGTTTAATTGTCCCTTGTGTCAAATGTGAAATCAAACTTGTAAGTTGATTTTTTTAGCAGTACAGTAAAGACAAGATGTAAAAATGCCCATCCCCATAATGTCCGTGTAAACAACCTCACTGATGCCATGTTTGGTCCTGTATATTTAAGGGTAATAAATGATTATACATGATTATTCACAAAACATGCTTTGCTACACTTTACTCAGAGTTTTTTCTGTGCTGTGTTGCAGTTACACCAAATGCTTGCCGAGATGGGAGAACTGGAGAATACCTACATTATTTACACTGCTGACCATGGTTACCATATTGGGCAGTTTGGACTGGTCAAGGGGAAGTCAATGCCATATGACTTTGATATTCGAGTTCCTTTCTTTATTCGTGGCCCAAGTGTAGAGCCGGGATCAGTGTACGTTCTCTTGTGCCTCTAAGCACAGCTGTTGAGCCTGATGTAAAATGTTTCTAAGAGCATGTAATTATCACTCTGTCTAGTTTAATTTCATAAAGGATGCCCTATTATTTCAAAGCAATGAGCCTCATAAAGAGGCAGCTCTTTCGCTCTGCATATTATGAATAAGTTATAAAGGAGATGAGAAAATTGTGTAATGCATAGTCATGCAGTGTTAGACTCTGGGTTTTGCTTTTAAAAACTATGTGTTCGTCTTTACTGCTCACCCTATGGTTTATCAGAATGAATAGCATCATGCCCTCATTGTCAATGAGATAAGAGCAGTATGGATACTGCACCTCCTTGTTTTATTGTGCTAAGCTTTTTCTTTGTGATGACAGTCTGCAGTACTGGCCTATCATTCAGAGTTGTAGACTTCAAAGGAGGTTTTCTAAACTTAGCACTTGTGTAGAGCTTTACATTTTCAAAGTCCTGATAAACATTAATTACCATTCTATTTCTGAGAGAATGTGAAGACTTACATATCAAATACATGACAACTATGACTTTTTCTGTTGATTTGCAGAGTGCCTCAGATAGTTCTGAATATTGATCTTGCTCCAACAATTCTGGATATAGCAGGACTTGACACACCTCCAGATATGGATGGCAAATCTGTCCTAAAGCTTCTGGACTTGGAGAGACCAGGAAACAGGTCAGTCCCACCACTGTTTTTAGCCAGTTCAGAATCAAACACCTAATTCAATCAAAAACTGAGTGGAAAAAGGGATTCTGTGAAAATCAGCTGTGTCATTGCAACAATCCATTTGAAGAGTCTCTTAAACAGCACATCTATAAAATTGCATATATATATATATATAAAAAAAATAGGAGAGTAGTTTTTTCAATAATAGTTTGTTAACACTAGCAGTGCTATACATAAGTGCCAGCAGTAAATATTATTATTTTACTTTCAGGTTTCGAACAAACAAGAAGACCAAAATTTGGCGTGACACGTTTCTGGTGGAAAGAGGGTAATTATTAGGGGTGAGAGAGTTTTGGGAGAGCATGCCTGCTGGGACCACTCTCTTGAAAATGCTTTCCTTTCTGATCCCTCTTCTTTCTTTTTATGGTCAGAGAAGTAGCAAATTTTGCAAGCAAACTGACAGGACTTACTTTTTTCCTAGTTTCCCACCACTGCCTTTGGAAGGGGCTGAACTCCCAAATCTCTACCTCCAAAGAAATTTGAAGGCATGCTTTTCTGATGATTCTCTTAGCCTCTTTCCTTGACAATGTGCTTGTGCCCACTTATGCCTTCATCTGATTTATTTTCTTATCAAATCTCTGTTTCAAATCCAGCTGTGCAGAATCCTCTTATTGACTGATTTTGTATTTTCCATCACAGACTGGAAGCATTCCTTATTTTTGTTCCAGCTAAGAAAAGAGTTATGTTTAAATGAGATTTGTGACTATAACTGTTCCTCTTTTCACTGATACCTCCTTAGATCCTCTCACCTTGCCAGTTGTTGCTGGGAAAATTTTCTGTGGGCAAAAATTTTACAGCAATTACTTTTCGGCACTTTATGACTTTACAGATTGTGGAAATCTTGTTTGATGTATTAAAAAAACAGTGCACATAAGACACATTGTAATACATAAGGTACAGCCAATTTAGTGCTGAGTATGGAAGTCCTGTTGCATCTTCAGCTGGGTTTTTCAGCCAGGCAAGTACTGCTTCAGAGAGTGTGAAAGAAACCGCACTGATGTATGAATGGTGATGAACTGTACAGTTTGACATATTTTAGCAACCCTTGTTTCTCTTTGGGCAATTTTCAGCCAATCACTTGAGCCTTTTTTTCAGTACATGGCCTTCATCAAAGGTCAATAACAGAAATGTGGGGTTTTTTTCCCTGAGCAGACAGTAAACCATGACGTAGCTTTGCTTTTCAAGTTACATTCATCATCTTAAGAGTTTAGAAGAATGTATCTAAAATGTTCCACTTTTTATTTTATAAGCAAATTTCTACGCAAGAAGGAGGAATCCAGCAAAAACAATCAGCAGTCTAATCAACTACCAAAATATGAGAGAGTCAAAGAATTATGCCAACAAGCAAGATACCAGACAGCCTGTGAACAACCAGGACAGGTAAGCAACAAGTAAATGCAGTCTTCCAAGAGCCATAGGGAAATACATATTTTACACTACGGATCAAAGAATTTGAAGAGTATAGCATTTGAAAGATTACTAAAAGATCATTTTTGTGAATATCTTCAGAGCAAAAAAAAAAAAAAACAAACCAGATACAAGTTGCTTTAAGCAGTGATCCCATTTAAGGTGTTGAAGGACTGGCCCTTCGTTCACTGTCTCAGTACAGGTCTTATGGTAGAACTCACATGCTCAAACATAATATGAAATGACTACTTTTTCATTGATTCAGTGTATTGCTAAATATGCAAGATAATTCAGTGATAATTATGAGTAAGGGAAAGAAGATTTTTGAGCAGTGAAAGCTTGTACTTCCTGGGCTAGTTCAGAATTACTGAAGCAGTCTTGTTAATCCGAAGGTTACATGTGATTTAATTTGCTGGGATGAACAACACACTTAGTAATGCTTTTTTATTTATTGAAACACCTTTAACAGAAGGGTCCCCTTGCTCAGAAATGCTCACTGTTTCAGGTCACTGTAAGGATTCAGGCAGTGATACCCATATCCAAGCATTACTTTTCTTTCTTGTAGCCATAATTATTTCAGTAGAACGCCTGACTCTGATACAAAGGCCTAATTGATTGCTCATAATACCAGAAGTTACTGCACCCTGACTACTATGCTTACACCTTAAGCTCTGTAGTGCATATACAGGGAGAGGGCTGAATTAGGAAATAGTGAGTCTGACTCCAAATTCTCTTCAATCCATTTTGAATTAATGCTATACCTATGGTAACATACAAAGATGAATTTACTGGGTAGATATGTAACAGATCTTTATGCCTTCTCATTGACACCACCTCCAACTATGCTGGGGCACATGCTGGGGGCCCCAGGCAGTGGCTTGTGCCTGCCTTGCTGTCCTCATGCGCCATCCCCATCCCCACACACCTCCCCAGAGAAGTGTGAGGTGATTTCTCCCAGGCAGGCCCTTGCACTTTTCCCTCAGATGTTTGCTCAGACCACTGCAGCCAGCCGTAGACCTGGCGCTGAAATATCGGTAGGCTGTTTGGAAGGAGGGCATAAAGCCTTCACTGTGCTCTGCTCCCCTCCGCAGCCACCCGTGGTGCTTCGCCCAGGGCAGGTAGAGCTCTGCACAGCAAACCAGAGGGCTGAGAGAAACGTTCCGTCCCTACCTTCCCCCCTCTTGTTCATTAGAGTGTTACAGTAAGCCTTGGTTAATCAGATTGGACTGGATTAGTGTTTTGGCTGGCACATCCTTGGTCAGGTCTTCTGTCACAGCTCTCACCTCACACATGCGGCTTAAACGCAGCCACTTTTGAAGGGATATACACAATATCGCTGTCTCACCCAAGGGCAAAGTTTTCAGAAGTTCAAGCACTGCCACTGTAAACAGAGATTAAATTTGAAAATCTGAACATTTTATAGAAACTAAAGGAGATCAATGAAGCCATTTAGACTGTTAGACGCTAAAATGTTTAAAGTACCAAAATATTTTCTTTGCAATTATTCCTTATATTTATTACCACTCATGCCAAAATCCAGGTTTGGAATAACTTTACTTTTCCACATGTGAAGAGAAACGGTTAAGTGTCCTGACCAGATATCACACCTGAAGCAGTAGGAAACACTGCTTACAGCCCTGTTCTCAGATCAAGGCAGTAGACCATCCCATATTTGTGAATCCCATTTGATCAAAAGGTGAAGGAAGAAGGGCTTGAGTTATCAAGGAGGTTACGAGAGCAATAGTGTTTGATAGCAGGTCTCCCGCCTACAAACTCCTATCGAGGTCTTTTAAGTGCAGAAGATATGTTGGCTCCACAGAGCCCAGCAGCCATCCCTCACAGCTGAATGAAGGACAGGGCTGAACTGACCTATTTAAGACCAATTTAAGACCTAGACATTGGAGTATATAAACTATTTTTCTTAAACGAAGACATAAAACTTGTCCCTGGTACTTCTAACGTTCTGAAGGTTTTCTCCAGGGATGTTGCAGTTAAACGTGCCTACTGAATCCTTTCATCAGACAGAGCGCCACGAAGGGGCTCGTCCTCGTCCTCTGGGCACGTTGAGGCCCTGATGCACAGACCCACTCCTCCCACCCCCTTTGCCCTCACACCAGCCTCGAGAAGCAAGGGCAGTTTCTCTGTCAGGGATGGATTACTTGAGGTGCTCACAGGGAAGTCAACAGAGAACAGTAAGGGTGTGCAACACTGACATAACATGAGCTTCAGTGAGGCATTGCAATGTGAGATAAGTGTCTGTGGGATTTTTTCCATGTAGAAAAGGTCTTCAAACATCAAAAGTTAGTAGGTCAAATAATTTTACTTTAGTACAGATGGATTCCAATGTGCACTTATGAGGTTCCTCCAGCAGATTTGCCTTAGTCATTTTGCACCTCTTGGAAAAGAGGAAGAGGAAATATTGTTATGTGGGACTTAACTTTGTTTTATCTTTTGAGATTATTATATTTAATTTCAATTACATAGGTGCATATATAGAAAAAAAATCTTTTTAATTACTATGGTTTATAATACTTCCTACATTTACTCTAATCAATTGCAGTTAATGTCAGTTAAATTAAAATTGCCTTCACAGAATGAGTGATTGCTGCCAGAGTTTTAAATAATGAAATTACTGGTCTGTGGGAAGTTGCTGCTAAATATCTGAAACTAAGAATAAGCGTTTGGGGAATTAATACACCAATGTACTGTCTAGTACACTTAGAGCTTGTTCTTAACTTAAATTTACTTAAGTCAATATATAGTTTATTTGAAATGGAGAACACAAGGAAGTTGAAAAAGAAAAAAATTAATTTTTCCTGTATTAAAACAAGGTGTGATCCTGAGACCCGCTAGTTTCAAAATCTCCAAGGATGTGGTACTCAGTATAATAGCTTCAATAGCTTCATCTTATTTTCTATTAAAAAAAAAGAAAAGAAAGAACCTGGCATAGTAAAGATAATTTTTTAATTAAATTTTTCAATGTCCAATGTCTATCTGAAAGTAGATAAACCTAAAAAATGGGGGGGGAAGACAAAATGTTGAACATCTGTATCATATAAATATAAACTACTTTCACCATTTTTTTTAATGTATTTAAATTTTTTAGCACCATTGACAGATTGCAGCACTTTCAACGTAGAGCACTGTCCCCTTGTTATTTTTTTCGTAATCCCCTTTATGGGAGGACAGTTTCCGAAAGTTCGATCACCTCCTTGAGAATACATCAGAAATGAGATGTGTGTTGGATATGTTCACTTTTTGAGTTATGTTCAGGCAGTCATTAACTGGGGTCAGCAGTGAGGCCTTGCCAAGAAGAGGAGCATGCCTGCTGAGCTGCACTAGCAAGAGCACTGCTAACAGGTCATGGGAAGAGAGCACTTGCCTCTCCTTGGTGCCTGTGAGCTGCAGCTGGAGTGCTGCCTTCGGTTTGGGACCTCCATGAGCAATGGGACTTGGGTAAGCTGGAGAAAGTCCAGTGGAGGACCCCTGAGATGGTGAGGAAATACTGGGGGGGGGAACAGAATGCAAAGGGAAAATCTAATTGTTTCCTTCAACTAACTAATGGCTAATTAGAGAGAAGACAGACCCAGGCACTTCTTGGAGGTACACAGCAAAATGGGCATCAGCAAGAGACAAGTTGCAGCAAGGGGAAGCCTAATGAGATGCATGGGAAAAAAAGTGTTATCATAAGCATAATTAAGAACCAAAGCCCAAAGAGGCTGTTGAATGTCCATCCAGGGACACTTCCAAAACCTAATAATTTTTTTGCTACTTTGAGAAGGAGAATGAACCAAATGACCTCCAGATGTTCCTTCCAACACACACTCACAATTTTTTACTTGCTTAGTACCTGGAGTTGAAGAATTCATGTTTTTTTCTTCCTCCTCAGCTTCACAACTTGGGAAGTGCCATTAATTTTGTCCATCCTGTGAGTTATGGGTCACCTGCTTGTATCATATTTGGATACAGACTAGATTTTAGCTCCTGCCCCGACCTGGCTTTTGACCTTTGCTCACCCAAAGCACAGGCAGTCCCATCACACCCAGGCCAGGTTCACTCCTGGGTGAAGTGAGCAGCAGTGGATGGGCTCTCTGCTCAGCCTCAGGGCTTGGAGAAGGGTAAAAGATTCCTTTGCAGTCCCTTCCCATTGCAGAGAATGTTCAAGAAATTATGGGGGGAATGGGAGGTTTCCTTCATAGTTTATGTGCCAAATTTGTCACCAATTTACATGGTGTAACTTACTGAGGTCATCTGATTGAGCCTAGTTCGTTTAGCAGTGGATATTGCTGGGTTTAACATTTAAATGG
Organism: Platyrinchus mystaceus; assembly: GCA_035041135.1. NCBI lineage: Eukaryota > Metazoa > Chordata > Aves > Passeriformes > Tyrannidae > Platyrinchus > Platyrinchus mystaceus. The sequence goes on from JAWWLV010000088.1 coordinate 118,834,413, forward strand.
TTTGCAGGGTATTTTTATATTTATCCTCTCAGCTTTACTGTAATAGGGTACACAGTGCAGAAATATCGATTCATCTGCAGCATTGCTATCTCTGCTATTGTTTTAAAATGGGAAACAATTAGTGTGAACTTATAGCTAAAGCTTTGTTAGTTTTCCAATAGAGCAGAAATAATAGCATGTGAACAAATGTTTCTCTGGATTAATACGACCTTATCGTGACACAAATCTCTTCTCAGATTTCCACTGGAATAACCTGAGATGAGAATATATGTTAGTTCAGGAGGTTTAGAGGCAAGCTGCTCTTAAATTCTCTGGCAGGTTATTTTTGTTGAACTCACTCCATCTTCTCACCCATGAAATTTTTCTGGATACTTAGCAAATATCAAATAAAACCATGTTAACTGTGTTTTCATTTATACTTTTTCTTTCTCTCTTCCCTTGCCTAAATGTGTAATTAAGGAGTTGAATTAATTCATAAGTATTTTTTCTTTTTCCCTCTACCAGTCTGAGTCATAGGAATTTTCCTGAGGCATAATTTTGACTTCTGGGACTTAACACTCTTTCCCAGATCATAGTTACCTTTTGAGGTCTTGTGACCAATAGGCTGTTTCCGCTGTACTGCTCAATCCATTATTTATAATCAGTATCAAATCCATAGCCAAACATGCATTTTTATCATATTAGAAAAATCACACAAACCACAACCTTATTCTAAAATTTTCCCAGCAGGGAAAAAAAGAACCATCCTCCCAAAATAAGGACCGTGAAGCACTGTGTGTAAAATTTCAGCACTTAGGTTGGATGACTCAGCAACGAAACCCAGACACAGGTCTGTTTGTTCTATGGGCATACATCTCCCACCATCTGCTCCACACTACCTGCCAGTTTGTGAACAGCAAACGGCTGAAACTTGTAAAGATCCGTGGTCTGCTGCCAGCTCCAATGAGCACTGACAGCGGGTAGAACGGAAAAATGCATCGTGCTGCCCACGTTGGTATAACACGCACACCCATGAACTCAAACTGTGCTAGACAGGTATGATGTTGTAGCAGCTGCAGCCTCCAAGAGCTCTTTCTTCATGCACCTCAGCTTTGGAGATGCATAGTAGTGTGTTTCTTCCTGAGGAATTGTATTCCAAAACTACCCCAAGGAAATAATATTTTGTTTGGAGAAAATGCCTGAAGACTGTACAGTAAGACTGTAGTTAAATTAGGTCTCAATGTATTTTACAGTGACCTGAGGCTTTACAGGTAGTCACTGGGGACGTGTTGCTCAATCCAAACATCAGCCCTGTTTTAAATGTGCAAGATTCTCCTGGCTCTGCTCCAAACAGCACATTATGCAGTCTGTACTCTTATTTCAAACGTATTCTTCACCCTTTAAAAACCTAGCATAAGAATTTGATTTTTATTATTCAGATTCATATTTATCACGTTATCATATCAGCATTCAGTCAAAAGCACGCCTATTTGTCATCCTAAAAGAACACTTGCCATCAATCAGCTTACAGATAATATTATAAAGGAAATTAGAATGGGGCTTATTAGGTGTAGTCTGGTTTGGCTCAAGTATCTATGTTCTCATAAAAAAAATATCACAGACCATACATTTGTATAGGTCAGCTTTATGACCAGCTGCAGAGAATGAATAAAAACACATAAACTGGTAAGAGCTGGCCAGAAGTGTCAGGTGGTTCACCAGCCACTGACAGCCAGACCCTGAGCACCCACTAAAACCCAACTAAAATTATGATATGGCATATAAACATCACTCATGGATCTTCCTGATTCCAGAACAACCTCCTGATGCTTGCAGAAGGCACTGGTGATCAACCTGTTGTACCAGAGCATTGATTCAAAGCTGGTTTGTCTTTGCCATCTGCCCATTGATACCATCTTTTCTTAGTAATAATTCAGGAGAGCATCTATATACAGCCTTAAGTGGAAGCATATGTGTTTGGGACCAGTTATGTGCTTAAAAGCGCATACTTCAGTGCTTTTGTGAACAGCTCTTGTAGTTATTCCTCACTTTAGACTCTGCAGAGTCATCCCTCATAGTTGAAAGAAACATGCCTGCAATTTAGGTGCTCAAGAATTCATAGGAATTGCCAGAAATTATGATACCCCTAGTTAAAATACCACTCTGTTTATGAGTTGAAACCAAATATGAAGATAAGTTCCTTTATCTCTAAAAATAATCTTTCAAAGCATGGTATTTCATATTTCAGCCTAAATATTTCACATTTCAGCCTAAATATTTAAGTTTTTTATTAAACAGAGGTCAGCTCTTCCCAGATTTGACAATTCTTCAAATTTAAGCAATTCTTAATCTGAAGTATCAGCTCTATTCTGGATGAAATCCAGAGATATTCTGGAAAGATCATTGGGTTCACTGGATCGTCTCTTTCAATGCACAGCTGTGTTTAGCATTTTCACCATCATCTTATCAGTGTTCTCTAACAGAAAGACTTTTTGGTAGAATGGCACCTTTTTTAACAGGTCAACTTTTTTGAACCTTTTTTAAAGTAATTTTATGTTCCAAAAACATTTAGAGAGAAAACTTAGTTTATGCAAGAATCATTTTTAGCACTTTCTGTAGTACTCCTCTGAGGTTCTCTTTTTGCAGAGTTTCCATTTTAAATTAGGCAGTGAAATATTGTATAAACTAAGTCCCCTGCAAATAAAACATATATAGTACAATTTAACAGATTATTATTGGTATTGCTATTTATAACTGAAAGACTAAATTTATCCTTTTCATTGGGTTCTATCTGCTTGTGTATGCTTATTGGATAACAGCAGAAGTCTGTTGATGTTGAGTTGTAACTACAGACAAGTTAATAGATTTGGTAGAGAATGCTATGGAGGTGAAATATTTTCTGTCTCAACCTAGGTGCCTACACTTCTAGAGCTGACAAAGCAGTTCATGCATTTTTTATAACTAGAGAGCTGCTATGAGTGTGACACTTAAAATCAATCTTGTCCATACATCAAGAATGCAAAATTGTGTAGTCTGCAAACTTCCTCAGCAATTTTTTCTTTCCTCCTTTTCTTTACAGTGATTAATTTCTTCATTCTTTTTTTCCTCCAGTTGTGTCCCTCTGCATTTAACTGAATGTATTTCTAAAGTCTGTCATACATTTCTGCCTATATTACATCAGTTCTTATAGGACAAACTGCTTCCTTGTCTGTTGAAACACTGACCACTGCATTTTTCAGGAACACTTCTCAGGGGGTAAGGTTGTATATAAATAACCATCTTTGAATATATTCATGACAGCAGACTCTGGAGCATGATTCAATAGAAGGTGGTTCAGTTATGAGAGAGAGGTACAAAAATTGGGATCTGCCTTTACAGGCAGCATCAACTCAGTTCTAAAATGAAGGAAGAGATTTTTTTTCCCATAAAAATGCAGCAATTTCAATTTCCCCAAGCGAACCTGGCAAACCATCCCTGCTGAACAGCTGCACTCATGTGCAGTGTTCAAGTACTGCTGAGAGTAACAATACAGACTGATATTTCCAGGGGTATTCAGGAGCCTTGGTCAGGACCAGGGTTCATGATTGCTCTGTGGGAATGCGTAGAGGACACGACCTCAGCCCGTAAACATTTCTCAGTATTCAGGTCTAGTTCAGCAGAAATGAATTGCTGCTACTCTATACTGTTTACCAGAGCCAACTAATTGCAGGGCACCTTTCAATATGCTGTGTGACATGGCCACTTTGGATGGCACAGAGAAAGCAAAAGCAAGACAGTTCTGATTGCAGTAGCACAGCCCTAAACCAGACTTCCTTACCAGCATTATCACATCAAGTCCCCTGGCACTCCCCCAGATCTGGTTACTGCTAATGAAAGAAAATGGCACACACATATACAGCCCGTGGTGGTATTTTCATCTGAACTGTTTTCAAATTTAGAGCATTCCTTTCGAAACAGGAAAACAGGGAAATGAGATCTTGAGGACATGTTTAAATTCATGAAGTCTTCATTTTTCAGGCCTTATCTTAACATTCCCTAGGCTGAGCAAAAATACTCAAAGTCAGTCATACATTACAAAAATGAAAAAGCACCTGTAAAAATATTGCTGCTGTGTTGTATTTCCGGTTGCATGTTTTTCAGGGTTTCATAGCTTTGTGATAAAATCTGACAAGGTATTTAACACTGACGTGTCTACTGCAAATACTAGGTGTTTCCATTTCATAGAAACCCTTATCTTGCCTACTGCTGAGACACCTTTCATGAATTGTCTAATTCATTTCCCCTCTATATAAGGAGGCAGCAATTGTCTCAAAGCTGTCACAGTCTGTTAACTACACAAAGTTGACTTGAAGTCCTGCCTGAGTAGCTATTTACAGTGCAGTGCATCACAATATTTTATGCTGAATGTACAGTTTTATGCCTTAATTATAATCAGTAGTGAAATAGACTTACTTAGTTTTAAGGTTATGGCACAACTGATTAATACCAGGAAATTGAAACCCCCGGTAGTTACAAAGTCAGGTGGTGTTGTCTTGCTTATGTAGCTCTATGTCACAACTAGAGCCATGCCTTTTTTTAAACTGGACAAACCCAAAGTCCTTAGCTGCCCATTCCTTTTACACCTTTACCTCTCCTAAATTGCCTCTGCAATTTGCAGGGAGCACGTTGGGGAGAGCAGGCAGCCAGCACACACAGATCCAGCCAAGGCTTCAGGTGCATGTGCAGAACAGACCCTGCCTGGTTCAGGGTGGCTGTAAACCAGCAAAGCCCCTCCCAGGCAGGTTAAATCCCACTAGCTTTCAGGTGTGGGGTTTCAGGACTCCATTGGTGTGGAAGCATTAAAGGTTTTCTTTCACCTTTGCTTCCCCTCTGAAGCTAAACTGAGGCAAAATGTAAACTGAAGGTGGGGAGCTGAGCTGAGAGGGAAATAGTTGCTGGAGGATAGGTGATGAAATGAGATGAAAGAAGGAGAAGATGAGTCAATGACAGGGAAAAAGGCTGACACAGTTTGAGTTCCACAACATGATTAGTTTAGGTTTTTTAATTCTGAGTTAGTCCTCTTTTCTCCTGCTGAACTGAGAGTAAATCAGTGCAGGGTTTCTTAAATCAGCATGCAGCCAGAAGCAAGGACTATCCCATATTCCTATGGCAACAATGAATTGTTAGATTTGCTTAGGTGTCTTGTGAAATATCACTGTAAGAAGATAACCATGGGGAAAATAAATCATATACAAATGAAAATTTAATGAAGACATATTTAGTTTGTGTATATGCCAGTGTTGGGGTTTTTTCGGTGATGGAGAAATGGGGATCCAGAAATCAAACCTGATATTCCTGGACTTCAAAGAATAGTTTGGTATTCATAGCGGGAAAGAAGGTATGAAACAGGGGAAAGGAAAGGGCAGTGCATTCAGTCAGTCTTCTTTTATGTGCATTAATGCATTTTATAGATCTAAAGATGAGCAGAAGGACCATTACAACTTACTGCATAATGCATGCTCAGTGCCTGATTACGCTGGCATGGGCAGGGATTCAGGAAAGTTAGACTGAAAATTCCATCTTAGAATTCTAAAGCATCTTTATAATGACACTTTTTAAAGTAAAACTAAAAAAAAAAAAAAAAAAAAAAGAGGAAATGAATCACATTTAATCCCTGTTTTTAAATAGAGAACCATTATTGGTTTGTACTAGACACAGAGAGTCTTGTTTCAGTGTTAGTCATAATATTGTTAAAAATGATCTAAATGGTTATTGAAGCCACTCCTAGAACCTCTTGCTATAATTAATGCTAGACAAAGAGAATACTTATTCTGCTTTAAAATGGTGCTTTTGAGACTCATTAAAGACTGCCATATGTTTATAACTGTAACACGTACCCAATAAACACAGGAAATATAGTGGTGCAGTCAGCTCTTATCCTGTAACAATCATCTCTTGCTGTGGTAAGAAGAGTGCACATGCTATTGCAGAATAAAGTCTGCAAAACTTTACAGCTTCTGGACACTTTTACTTGCACAAAGTCACGTTGTCAATTGTAGGTGTATGTTTACACTTCAAGTCTGGGCATGAGCATAATTTCTCAGGCAGCCATAGTCTTGGTCAAGTTGATGTCCTTTTACACATGGCTTACTGTTCTGAGATCAGTCATGCCAATCCACAGGCAAGATCTCTGCATGGAATCCATCTTTAACTCAGCCCACATGTTAGGCCAGAGAGTGCTCTCATGGTGCTGTGGTTCAGACCCATATCAGCTCATCCCTCAGATTATCAGGTCAGCAAATCTACCTGAAGGCTTAGTTTTCATTCTTCAGTCAGCATGAAAGCATCCCCAAAACAGTCCAGGGCAGCCATTAGTTAATGGAACTTACCGAAATGTGTATGCTCTGATATCAGTGTCCATTTCCAAAATTAGGTTGGGGACTCCATTAGGACCAGCATCTAGCTGTCTTGCTATTATTAATGAGGCAAGAGAAAGCTACTTATGCTATTCAGTGCTGGGAACCAAAAAAAGGACACATTATAGGAAACTTAAATGAAACTGCAGCTAAAAGGTTCCAGTTATCAATAGCATTATTGAGTTTTGTGCTTTACAATATCCAGCCAAACTTAATTGCTTTGTATGCAAACTCTGGTCATTGTGGCTTAGGATGCAAAAAGTGAACTAAACTCACCGGGTCATAGCCATTTACGGTTGTATCAAAATTATAAATAAACACTGCTATTTCTAGTTCTCCCTATTGTTATTCAGACTACTACTGACTCAAAATCTTCACTGGCTTCTTAGTTTGTGTAGTGTATTTTGAGTGCCCTATATGTCAAGCTTTGGGCACAAGCAAAGGAGTCCTGACCTTTCAGCACCTATCCATATTTTTTTTTAAATTACATTTAGCTTTTTTAAAACAGTATCATGTGGAAAGGAAATTAAAGTCCCTGTTGCTTTTTAATTTGATATGTGAAGGTAAGTGGATCCACTGGAAAAATCCACCTGGAATCTTCCATCTGGTTCAGTGATGTTGATAATTAAGTCAGACAGATATTGTGCAGACAAGCTGGAAAAAAACCTCTGCTTCCTCTCATTCTCCCACACTTGCTCTGATATTCAGCACACATACAATGCTTTTTACAGGTACTCCTTCTAGACTGCACCTTTTCCTCCCAAGTCTGATACAAATCTCTAGACTTACATATCCAATGGAGTTTATCCAAGATAATTTCTTGTTTACTGTCCCTAAGGTTCTTCCCCTAGCTTGCATCTGCTGGCTGTAGGGAGTGGTTTATGTATTTTTCTATAGACTACATTTGAATTTGTCCTTTTCTTTCCAAAGACTTCTCAACTGAACCAGTTCTTCTTCACCTGTGGGGTTTTTTTTTATTTTTCCCTGAATCATGTTAGAAATTCTGAGTCACAGAACAAAAAAAAAAGTTTGTTTTTGTCAAGGAAAAAAAAGAGTTGGAGAAAACAGCCCTGACAGCTGTATGCCTTGGCTCAGTAAATTAAGATTTTTACTTGCTCTTTTCAGGTATGTGTTTAGTCTAGATACTCTTGATTTATATATCTTTTTCTTTTTTTTTTTCTTTTTTTTTGTCTGGGTTGTGTTTTTTAATGCAGATTTGCAGTGATTTCATTCAAGTTTATGTTTGCCTAGCACGAGAAAGGTGTTGGGAAGAATGCGAGTGAATTTGTGCCTTAAAATATTTCCCTTCTCAATGTGTTATGCAAGGGACTGCTTAAATTTTTAAAGAAATTTATCTGTGTCATTTTATAATCCACCTGAAAGCAACAGGGGTTTGGAAGGCTGCTGGGAAATCATCTTCATTTCTCCCTCTCACAGAAATGGCAGTGCACAGAGGATGCTTCTGGCAAACTTCGAATTCACAAGTGTAAGGTGCCCAGCGACATACTTGCCATCAGGAAGAGAACCCGCAGCATTCACTCCCGGGGATACAGTGGTAAAGACAAAGACTGCAACTGTGGAGACGCTGATTATCGAAACAGCAGGACACAGAGAAAAAATCAAAGACAGTTCTTGAGAAACCCTAATGCGCAAAGTAAGTGTTATTTATCTCTTGGGCTCTGAGGCAAAGAGCAGGGGAAAATGGCTAGCAGAGCACTGTCCTACCAATATGCTCTTGCTTTCACCTCTGTGTCCAGTGAAGACATCTGTAGTTTGTAGTCAGGTTCTATATAAGTGCCTCTGTAATAAGTACCTAAAGAAGTACTAAGCCTAAAGGGCTTAAACCACGGCAAGGGGTAAGACTTAAAGGGTGCCTAAAGTTGGAGAGAGACTTCTTGTAGTGATAGGACAAGGGGTAATGGCTTTAAACTGGAAAGGAGTATGTTTGGATTAGCTATTAGGAAGAAATTCAGTGAGGCACTGGAACAGGTTGTCCAGAGAAGTTATAGATACGCCCTTCCTGGAAGTGTTCGAGGCCAGATCGGATGGGTCTTTGAGCAACCTGTCTAGTGGCAGGTGTTCCTGCCCATGTCAGGGGGGGTTGGAACAAGATGGTCTTTTAGGTCCTTTCCAAGGCAAACCATTCTCTGATTCCACTTATAACAATAATAGAAACATTTATCCTTTGGATCACAGTGAGGAATAGCCCTTAGGCTGCTTTTGCAGTGGTGGTGGTGGCGATGCTCTGGTGCCACCTCCCGCGCTGCTCAGACATAACAACCCGGTGGCATCCGCGGCTGAATCGGTGCCGTTACTTGCCAAGGTGGCCAATGCAAGTGTTTTCTTTCATCGGTAACGCTAAATTCACTCGCTGTTCAGTGACAACCCGCAGACACCTGTTACACCGTGGTGCTGGAGCTGCTCACGGACTGAAGCACTGCTCGGCTGTCACTTCCCTGCACGCCCTTAGCGGGATCCCCACAGGGACACGAGTGAGATTGCAGTGGCCTCTAGTGGAGCATGGGCTGAAGGGAATGTACAAGAGGGTTTTAGGACACGTTTGTTTCTGCTAATGATTTCTACAAAAGAAGGCTGTTTAAAGAAGCCATAATTTTAAACAGAGCAAGTATTTTCTTCTCTCTGCCAAGCAATGAAAGTGAAGTTCTGCAGCTATAGCAATAGAAGTGGACCGGGATTTTAGACTTCGTTCAAGAGCAGACTGTATTCTTTTGCACTCTAATTAGAATACTAGACTGGGGAATAAAGTAAAGATGGGTCTTCAAAGCAAGAAGATAGTGAAGTCCTATGAGAAACACAGAAGTTAGAAGATGCTGCACAGACGTCTATGAAATAAGAAAATAATGTCAGTATAATTAAAAATATTTCCTTATCTAGAGCTCCACTCTCGACGTGAACAAGAATCCCTAGTATTCTTTGTACATTCAACAATATTGTCTGTCTTAAGTTGTCTCATTGTTCAGAATAAGTGCTGCCCTGATATAATTTCTTCCACTTGTCTAATATGATCTAAGGAACCCCAAAATGTGTACAGGCAGACCTCTGCTGGAAAGTCTACATGCCACAGAGTACCAGGGTGATTCTCAAACTGGGGAATGTTCCCTCAAGTGATATTTTCAAAGGGAGATAACTGCTGCATACCTTGGAAAGAGGTGTTGCCAAGTCACCAGCAAGGACTGAATGGGGATTGCAACCAAGGGAAGTTACTTGGGGAGAGAAAGTAGGGAAAGGAGGGAAAACATCTGAAGGAGTAATCAGTTCCTTTGTTATGCTTTTCTCCTTTACAACATTCTAATGCTTCTTCCCTCCTCTACCTCCTCCAAATCAGCCTTATCACTCCTCTGAGGAGTGCCAGGAAAGACTCATGATGGAGACATTATTAAGGGAATGAGGAGTTCAGGCCTCAGCCTTCAGAGGACATGTGGATAAGATGCTTATATATTCCATCCTTTCAGTCACTTGATTATTAAGTAGTATCATCAGAGGCTGTTAAATGGAAGAAATTGTCCCATCTGACCCTATGAATGTTTCTGCATAATTTCATTAAAGAGTAATATGGCTATAGATCGGAAAGATACTTTGAAACTAAGTTTTCTGTTCAGGAAGATTAATGTCTTCATTGCCTTGATTGAGAAGTCTTTTTTCAGCTGGCAGCAGGCAACCCTCAGGACAGAGTGTTTTGAATGAAAAGTTGATTCAAGCTCACTATCTGCACTTCTAAAAGAGTCTTGCAGGAGAGGTTCAGTGTGAGGTTCTTAAAGACACTAACATAAAAACTGTGAGTAGAACTGACACTGCCTGACAAAGGCAGTACTTTCTTACAGCTGCCATTTTCTGCTGCATGAAGAATTGTTAGGTGACATAGGTGTGCTCAGCATAGATGTAACAAACGGAAATGCCTACAACTGATTTTTTTACCAGATGAATTTTGTGTTTCTAGAGCTGTGTGTGGTGTTGCTAGACAGAACATGCTTTGGTGTGGTATTGACTGTGGGTTTTATCAGCTTAGTTTGAGTCAAGTGCATTTAGCAAAAGAAGTTAAGGTCTTTCAGTCTGAGGCCAAACACAGGTTTTCTTGTACATAACATTAAAAATCCCTCAAAGAGTTAATTGTCTCATAAGTCTTACTCACATACACAGTAACTAAAAGAGCCCTAACCCTGCTAAGCTCAGAGCTTTCAAGGGGTGAAAGTGACATAATAAATCTCACTGTAGCTCTGCAATGCAGCAATTTTTTGGTCATATATGACTTGCACACGTAAATACAGATGACGTGTGTGTCAAAGTATATGTACATGTGTACATATAGATACATACAGATACATATAGACTGATATCTGATGGACTCATACCATTTTAATTCTTACCTTTAAAAAAGGAAAAGGTGTTAACCGTTTAAAAAGTCATTTTTATTCTAAAGTGTAAGTCAAACATGTCACATGCCAACTTGCACTTGTCTCACAGTGGTGAATGGTTTAATTTTCTAAGGTGGTTTCTAATCCTGTGATCTCTGATTTTTTTAGTGTCTCTTTCTAGATACCTGATTTCTGAGATACTGCTTTTATTTGCAGAAATAGATGCTGTGGCAGAAGGTCAGACTAACGTGAAAAGCAAACCTTGAAGCAATAGAAATTACATGCTACTCATGAAAGTGAGGGGCACAATGCATCAAAAATCATTAAATAAATTTCTGTAAAGTTAGAGGAAAAATAAGCTTTTTTTTTTTTACTGAACATCATTCTTGCTCTTTGGGATATGTTTTGTGTTGATAGCATGGGTCATGTATATACGTATATTCAACTGGAAATGTTTCTTTCTTCTACTTCAGAATACAAACCCCGATTTGTTCACACGCGCCAAACCCGGTCCTTGTCTGTGGAATTTGAAGGTGAAATATATGACATAAATCTGGAAGAAGAAGAATTACAGGTGTTAAAGACCAGGAGTATCAGCAAGCGTCACAATGCTGAAAATGAGGAAGAAACATATGAAATTGCCGGTGCTGTCGGTGATGCGATGTTTGCTGATGGCACTGGTGCTATAGGTCGACCCAGCTCTGTTAGAGTGACACACAAGTATGATTGCTTTCTCTGTGTTTGGGTTTTTTTCTTCTTCAAATGAAATATTCATTTTCTAATTGTGTACTCACTCTCTCCATAGAATATTTAGGAATTTAAAACTGTCATCATGGATTTTAGATAAACCTGAGTTGTATTTTTTAGGAAGTGGAATCTTTCATATTTAGTAAGTGTCTTTTAAAAGGAGGCCTCTAGTTTTGGTTTTATTTCTGAGGAGATGTAGGCATCTCCAGAGGGAAATTCATCCTCAGTACTAAACATACATCTTATGATGGAATAATCACCCTGTTAAGCTGATGCAACTGCTGTTCATTATAGTCTAGGCTTCCAGATTAACTAGAGGCCCAAATTTAATGACTGAAATCCCACTCTACATGAGGATAGATTAGATCAGTTACATCGTGTTTCTTAATGCTTGGTTGTTTGCAGCCATTAGCATTACTTAAGATACATTAGACCTGTTTATTTGGGCTGAGAGAGCTGTGGCTGTTCAGCATGGAGAAAAGAAGGTTCTGGGGACACCTTATAGCACCTTCCAGTACCTAAAAGGGTCTTATAAAATAAGCGAGAGTGACATTTTACATGGGCATAAAATTATAGGACAAGGAGGAACAGTTTTAAACTGAAAGAGGACAGATTTAGACTAGACGTTGGGAAGAAATTATTTACTCAGAGGATACTAGAGCATTGGAACAGGTTGACCAGAGAAGTTGTGGATGCCCTATCCCTGGAAGTGTTAAAAGCCAGGTTGAATGTGGCCCTGAGAAACCTTGTTTAGTGGGTGCTCATGGCAGGGGATTTGGAACTACATGATCTTTAAGGTCCTGTCCAACCCAAACCATTCTAGGATTCTATGATCCTGAAGAAAACTGCAATTATTTTCCCATCCTGAATGATGTTTAGATTTCAGTTTTTAGCCCTACACTAAATCTGACTGAAAAGGCAAACATCTCAAATTATTTTTTTTTTAGCTTGAAAAAGCTAATGTGAGTGATCTGAAAAGCCAGGAGGATGCAGGCAACAAAAAAAATCTCTGTTTAATCCCTTTTATTGTATTTAAAACATATGCATTTATTTCTTTTTTTCTTATTTCTTTTTTTTTTTTAAGGAAAACATAAAAGTTAGTTTTGAAAAAGTAAAAGTCATCCCTTTTTTTACATTGATAATTTCCAATCATGGAATTAATAAAGCTTTAAATAGTTTTCCAGAAAAGTTATTATTTCTCCATAAAGTGTTTTGACCTTTACAGAACACAGCATTGCTTTAAGAATTCTTTGAATGAGGCAAAAAACCAGAACAGGATAACATGGGAAGAGATAGGCATCTACATATTTTTTCTGTTATTCTTCACAAAAATTAAAAGAAGGGTTCAACTGAAGCTGATGGTTAAATAAACAATGGCACATTTTATTAACAAGAGGCATTAAATGATGAACAGATTTTTTACTTCCATTTCAATTTAATTTCTAATTGATTAAGAATGTTAATGCATTTTTTTGCTTAGCAGGCAGAGAGCATCTGTCATGGATGAGGATATTTTTTTCCAAAGAAAACAAATGAATGCAATTATTATTATTAAGTCAGCATAAGAAGGCCTGGTAGAGTTTATTTATTTATTTACAGAATATAAAAATTCATTGATAAGGAATGTCAGAAGAAAGAGAAAATATGGATAGGCAACTGGGAAATCACTGACCTTTTTTCTGTTTCTTAAACTCATGCCTACAGATGTTTTATTCTTCCAAATGACACTATTCACTGTGAGAGGGAGCTGTACCAATCTGCCAGAGCCTGGAAGGACCACAAGGCTTACATTGATAAGGAGGTAAGAGGTATTTTAAAACCTAAATGAAGTCTTTGCACTGCTGCCTTTTCAAAGAATAACTGAAGTGTCAAAATAACTGAAACTCGGAAATATTCTCTGCAGATCGAAGCTCTCCAAGACAAAATTAAGAATTTGAGGGAAGTTAGAGGACACCTAAAAAGAAGAAAGCCAGATGAATGTGATTGTAGTAAACAGAGGTAAGAGAGATGGTACTAAATACTGAAAGCTACACTGATTGCTAAGGTTACATATTTTCCTGGGTTTTTGAGATGGAAAATAAAGAACCTAAGCTTTATTGATATTTATAACCATTGTAGGTACCTATTTTAGTTAGAAACATTTTATGAGTAGAAGCTACTGTGAATCACAAGAAGATAAATTTTAACATTTTGAGATTAAATACGTTTGTATTCTACTATAATGTTTGAATCCAGCTGTAGTTTTGCTACAGCCTAGCATAGGGTCATTCACGTAGATTTAACTTTCTTAAATGAAGTGAAAATTGTAAGTCATTCTGTATAGTTTCTTAAGAAAATGTCAAAGATAGTATGTTTCTGTTTTGATTTTGTGGTGAAAATAGTTTCATGACTTAATAATTCCTAATAATTTTTCCTGTAGCTATTACAACAAAGAGAAAGGGGTGAAGGCCCAAGAGAAACTCAAGAGCCATCTTCATCCCTTCAAGTAAGATTGTTATTATCCTCTCATTCTCACAGTTGGCTTTTTGGTGACTGGAGAAATGTAGGTGTTGGGATTTGGTGGTTTTTTTGGTTTGGGGTTTCATTGGGTTTTTTTTATCTACAGAGGAAGGGACGGGGTAGGGAAAAGTAAAGGTCACATGCAGCAAGCTCTCACAAGAAACATTCAGTAGTTTTGGACCAGCTTGTGAAAGCTTATGGATAATATTTTTTAAGCCTATTTATAGAAAACGGATGAAAATAATTATATCAGAAACTGATCAATCATCTTTTTAAAAAGATCAAGTAGAACATAAATGCAGCAGTGCATCATTTCTCACGCTTGCTGAAGGGAACACCTTGTCACAATCGCTGGGGTGGAAGCTGAGACAGGAGAAAGTCATATTTTCATCCTCACACCTTTAAAAAACCCAGAGAGATACAAAAGCTGTTAAGTCTGTTGCTCACCAAGCAGAGACTGTTCTTAGTCAGCTGTGCCCAACTTTCTCTCTAAACAGAGAAGCAGCACAGGAAGTGGATGGCAAACTGCAGCTGTTCAAAGAGAACCGGAGAAGGAAGAAGGAAAGGAAGGGGAAAAGGCGCCAGAAGAAAGGGGACGAGTGCAGCCTTCCTGGACTGACATGTTTTACACATGACAACAACCACTGGCAAACAGCTCCATTCTGGAACTGTAAGTCCCATGTCCACGTGCAGATGTGATCCAGGTTATCCTCTGCTCTTATGACAGTTTTTCCACTTTGTGCAATCAGAGCATTATTTTGACCTTTAGTGCTGTCACAAACTTCAGCACAGGTCTCCTTAAACTTTAATATTTTTATTTCAAATTGTATAATAAACGACTTATCATGAAGAAAATGTACATACTATCCCTTATGAATTCTTCCCATTATTCCCATTTTTATATGCTAAAATAATTTTAAAACTGAAACTGTGTAGCACTCATGTGGTGTATATGAACAAAAACTAGAGGTAAAAGATATTGTAAGTCTCTTTAAGTTTCAGGGTATAAGGAAAACTATCTTATTAAGACATGCTTCAACATTTCTAAGTATCCTGCATTAACAAAAAAATTACCTTTCTCATCTTTGGTGATGGAGAAAGAAAAGTGCTTGCAAATTTTACTTTCTAAAACTTCTTCAAGATCAGGTGATGATTAAGTTACGACATATTTGAGTCCAAGCAGAAAATTTGCTAAGAACAAATTTTCATTTAGAGAAAGAAATTGTCACTTAGTGACAATCTGCTCTGATTGCACTGTGACTTCTGCTAATATCTATTTTACATTTTAAAATGTACCTAAAGTAGTCATATGCATGATTTTTATTTTTAAAGACAACAATTAAGTTGGCTAATTACTTTTTAACAGTGGAGTTACAAATAGTTATGAAAAGAGTTCTCATATTGCTGTGCATTCTGGCAGTGCTCCAGCAACAGTCTTGGGGTAAAAAAATGTCCCTTTGACACAGTCCATAGTTTAAAGAAGAGGTAATGTATTATAATACCATTACTATTTTTATGAAGTTTGTTCAAAAAACTTTGGTACTGTTACAGTTATCACAGTACTCAAATCTAAATAAATCTAAATAAAAATATAAGGCAATGTTTATATTTTATTATTGGAATTAAAGATATTGGTAGAAGAAACAGGCATATTATTTTTCACTGAAAACTAATAACTTGTTTCTTTAATTACAGTGGGGTCCTTCTGTGCTTGCACAAGCTCGAATAACAACACTTACTGGTGTTTGCGAACAGTTAATGACACCCATAATTTTCTCTTTTGCGAGTTTGCAACTGGCTTCTTGGAATATTTTGATATGAACACTGATCCCTATCAGGTAAAACCCCGCTCCCTGTTACAAAATCCTGTTCACCAGACTCTTCTAGGGGTTTTTTTGTTTCTGTTAACAATATTGTTTCCCTCCATTCCTTTCTTTCTCAGCTGACCAACACAGTGCACACAGTGGAAAGAGGCATTTTAAATCAATTACACATACAGCTGATGGAACTGCGCAGTTGTCAAGGGTATAAACAGTGCAATCCAAGGCCGAAGGGACTTGAAACAGGTACAAGATAAATAGTAGTGTTTATTTCCATTTTATCCATATTTTTTTTCATCTACTTAAGTACTAATTACATGCATGAAGTGTCACTCCCCTAAGTGTTGCTCTGAATAGTTTGGAATGATCCATATACACCTACACAACCACATGCTCAGGAAGCTTCTTTGCGAGTTTGCACAGGTTATTCTCAACAGATATTGATGGCAAACAACAGCATTTGAGAGAAATGCTACAGAAAGGATATCATGTTTTTGGAACTAATCCATAACAAGCACACGCAGATCTTCATAATCGTAATTCTTTTCTCTGTTGCAGGATTTATTTGGTTAGTTTTTGCTTCCCAGTATCAGGTGAGGTATTAAATCTTGTGTTTACTCAGACTGCTGTCTGCCTATGTGAACAACTTCAGGCTCTACACCACAATTGAAACTTAACATTGTAAACTTCTAATCAGCCATGGTCTCCTCCATTTTTTTAAGAAAACAATATTTCTTTGCAAGAGTCTCTGAGTACAAAAATAGCTGGTATATTTGTTTCATATCTCTGGAATTCATTGCACTTAACTTTTGTTGATTGAACATCGTGATTCATTTTTTTTACAGGAATATTCCCTTCTACATAGTTTGTGGTGTTGCATCTTTTTATCTCTTTCTTCATCTACAAATATTCTCTTTTTTACAATATCTGATTGTATGGGGGTTTTATTATTTTTGAAAAACTGTGGTTTTTCAGTTCTTTTATATAAAACTTCCAGGAAATCTCTGTTGGACTGCAGCTCTGTCTTTATTTAACACAGTACATTTCTTTTTAGGAATTAGATGCTGTGCATGGAAAACTACATTGTGAATGGGTTTACAAGTTCTAAACACTAACAAAAGTTACTCTTGTATTTTCCTATATCAGGAAATAAAGATGGAGGAAGCTATGATCCACACAGGTATCCACACTTTTTTATTCTACTCAGCAGCTTCTTTCCAAATAATTGCATGACTCCAGTCCATTTCAACTAATGTCTGTATCCCGCCGTGTTGCACACAGCATAGCTTTTGATGCATGCATTTTCTAACTACTCTACACTGAACTTGGCCATTGTTTTTTAGATCTACCATTCTGCATTTAACGTAGCTCATTGTCATAGCAAGACTTCGTACAGCTCATATTTCATGCCTGTATTTCTTCGATGTTTACCCAAGGAAAATGACAAAAAAAGAATCGCCTCTTTTGGGTTACTTTCATGTTATCGGGTGGATTTTGGATGGGTTGGAGGTTTTTTTCTGGTTTTATTTAGGAAGTCTGTACAGCTGCTTTTTAAATGTAAACCAAATGTGCTTAAAAAGCTTTCTGCAATACAAAGAACCTAATCAAACCTATGAAAGTAAAGTCAAATCTTCTCACTGGCTTTAGGAAATGCTGGCAGATGCTGCTTTAAGGAAAAGCAGTCCTCAATATGTGCTCAGAAGCCAGCGGGAGACTGTTCAGTATAAGTATGGCAGAAAGATGAGGCTCCTTTGGGCTGGGACCAGATCAGACAAGCATGAAATGAAAATTCTTAAAAAGGTTATATTATTTGAACTGAGGAAGGGCACCGGGTAAGGGTTTTTTATACCTAGCACTTGAACCTACATGAAAGTAGGCTGTTTGCAAGTATATTTTTCTGCTTCCAAGTATACTTATTGTACCTACATGTTTATCATGCAGAGGCCTGTGAGAGAAACAAGTCAAACATAAAGCAAAAACCTGAAGAGACTGAAAAACTGCAGGTCTTAACAGTACTGCAACTTGCTGTTCATTGAGCAGTACTTGTCCTCAGGGTGAAAAACAGATTAACATCTGTCAAGCGTCATATTTAGACTTGACTCCTTTTCACAGTTTATCAGTTTTATGCATGCTCATCTCTGTGCGCTTCGGAGGAGTAGCTCCTGATATACACTGCTTACTGAGGGGTAAACTGGGTCCAAGGGGCATACAAGTCTACACAAAACTTTTTTCACAGGGTCTTCTGAAAAGAACCTTGTCATTAGTTTCCAGCAGCCAGGGAACAATTAAGCTAATGTATTTCAATGTTTTATAGATCACCAATTTAAGCAGTTAATTTTTCTTGCAGCCAACTTTGTGCTTTCTCACTTGAGTAGTTTTGGGATCTAGGAAACTGATAAGCTGTTGTTCAGTTGGTATCCCGATGTTTGCATTGCTCGTTACAGCCTGGTGGGAACTGGTTACTGCAGTGATAGAAAGTAATCCCTATAATTATGCTTTTAAGTCTTTAATTAGAAGGCGTCCTTGTAAGCATTCCTCATTTTAACTACAGATCTAACAGAAACGGCATTTTTGAATTGTAGGATTGCATGAAATAGTAGAGCACATCGGATTAATCTTTAAATTATATCTTGCTACACTGTTTAATAACAAAAATGTTTTAACTTCTAATACCAACAGAACATAAAATAAACATTTTGCTACTGGGATAAATAGCAGGTATAGTGTCACACAAGCATTATTGCTGCAGACGCCCAGTTTCTCAATATATGCAGATGCCCGGGTTCAACATTTTGGTTCAAGCCCCATCTTGGTGGAATATATTTTTCTTTTCTAAAACAAAAAAAAAATTAAATTAGTAAAACAAATTTATCAGGAATCATTAAAACCATTTCTTAGAGGATCCTTTTCTTGATGCCTGCAGAGAAACAAATGGAACAAGAAAGGAAGAGCCTGAGCTGCCCTTTAGGCTTCCTTCAAATCATGTACTTTCTCCACTCAGACCTGTTTCCAGTTCAAAATGCCATAAGTTGCACTACTTGTGTTGCAAGTAAAACACTGGGGCAACAGGCCAGTATGGAAATAGCCAGTATAGTGCTGTTTGCTTAATACAGGGAGAGAGCTTCAGCAGGGAAGAACTAGTGTCACCTCTGTCCTTTGATGGACAGAATGTGGCTCTGCAGGCATAGTTGACAACAGGATGTGTGAACTGCACGTTCCTCTCTCCTCTCCTACTTGTCTGAAGTTTTTCAAAGCCACCAAAGATATAATTGTACCAACCTGTCTTTAGTCTCAGAGGAGACATATTCAAATCTCTTCTGAGTTTTTAGACAGTACATCCACAGATGGCATCATAGGACTCCAGGGTATGATAAATGGAGAGCAAAGCTTAACTAATGCTTGATTTAAGAACAAACAAACAAACAAAAAAACCCTGAATAAGTTTTGCTGTGAACAGTTAGCAACAATTTTTCTCTCTTATGGGTCTGTGTCATAGCCGAGAAATTCCAAAATATTGATCAAGGAAACTACTGCCATGCTTTTACTCAGAGGCAACTCATCTGCACTTTCCTGTTTCACATCTATTTGTAATGAAATTTCTTACAGGTGAAAACCTTTTCTTTCCTCTCTTTTTCCCTCTATATGCTTTGATTTCAGTGGGAAAATTTCAGGCTTACTGCAAGTTGTGGGATTAAGATGTGAGGTAACGTGCTCAGTCAACCAACATAGTCAGCTCTAGGACCTTAAAACTTTGCTTTCCCATTTGTTTAACATGTATGACTACAAGCTACCTCTGTCCTGTGTGTTCAAACAAGCTATTTTCTCCTGCTTGACATGAAGATCAAGGAACAATTCCCGATGCCTTTCCAACTGTGAAACATCTCTGGGACTGCAGAAACAGGGACACATTTAGAGGGTAAAAATTAGATCCAGTGTGAAGGACCATGTAGCTCAGATTTTCAGCTGTTTTGTAGGAATACAACAAACTCCTTGCTGATCTTACTCCTCCACAGCACAATCCCATTGCCCTGCTGCTGAGGCTCCTGAAAAACCCCTGCTCCTCTTCACTGGTCCCATGACTTCCCCACTGCCCAGACTGCCACCCCAGCTTGCTCAGCTCAACCCTCTGTCCCACTGCTGGGGACGGGCAGCAGAGGCTCTTCTGGGCCCAAAGACACCTTTCTGGCTCCTTCTTTGCCCCACCACTGCCCTGCTCCATCCCCAAACCAGTTACCAGTCAAACACCTCTCCTGTTTCAGTTTCTGCCATAACATAGCAAATTGCTTTGGCCACTTATTGTCCCTACACCAGTTTGTTTTCCTATACAGGCTCCGATGCATGAAAGAAAAAAAATTATGAAACTATCAATAGAAATAATAACAGAGAAAAATTTAAATATCATCACATTTGCAGCATGGTTAATATGTTAGAGGGTTTGGTGACTAAATTACCTGAAAAAGCATCCCTGCCTGTGATGTTTTCTAGGGCCCTTTTTGCCTCTCAGCACTGGAATAGTAAGTCCTCTTTCTTGAAATCTCTGTGGTATTGAATTATCTTTTGTTTCAGGAAACAAATTATCCATATTTGACTTGCCAAGGTGGCTCTCAAGTGGCCATGCCATGATTTCATTTCTCTTGTCCACTTCAGGAAAAAAAAGAAGGAAGACGCTCTGTCATAGCTGTTCTACCTAATCCAAAAAGCTTGTGTTTCTTCCAGAAACAAGAAGTTTGCCAAATGTTTGCAAAAAAAAAAAATTTCTAGACCTTGAATTGAAAAAACAAGAAAATATTTAAATTTTATGTCAAATATTTACAATTGCATGAAGTGAAAAAATAACAAGAGCAAATATTCAGGTGTTTTCAAGTACGGAAAATGATGTCCTTTTGGTGGGAGCAGAATAAGACCCCACATCATAAGAAAATCTCAACATTTTTTTCTGACTTTCCGTATGATGAGCTAAATATTGGAGAAATTCTTTGCACTATGAAATCCCGAGCTAGTAAGAAGGAAAGAATATAATCTATGGTAGACAGAAGTTGTATCTTCTGTTTTACTTGAAAAATGAGAAAGGTCAACTTAAAATGCAAATTAATGGAGATGCCAAGAACCAACTGTAGGGATGAAAGGCTCAGTACAGATGAATATTTGAGCTCAGTTCACACTTGAACTTCAGAAGTAATTGCTACTAGCCTACCTGCCTGCACAATTTTCAGAAGGAGAATAAATCATACTAGTGAATTAATTACTAAAGATTGCCTGCAGTATCATTTGTAAGGACAAATTTGTCACTTTCCCTGACAGACGTCTGCATTGCCTGATTAGTTTTTCCTTGTAGAACACTTACTTGGTAAAATCCTTGGACTGAACCCAGTCTGCACAGTGAATGAAATAAAACAGTGCTGTTCAGTGTTACTTGTTGATATAAAATAGGCTTCACACCACAGTTGATAATCTGAGTAACTATAGTTACAGTAGTGACTTTTTAAAATACTTTGGAAATGGGTTTCCTTCATGTCTTTGCATTTTCTGGCTGTGATCAATAAAAAATGCAGCTCCATTGCCACTTTTAGACTCATATCTATGCCCTTTTATTCAGACTTATTTGATAAGGCTGTTGGATATTTTCTTTGAAAGTTTTTCTTAAAAAAACAAAACCTTAAGAAGATTCTCTATCTGTGTATATTCTAACACTATTTTACAAAGTGGTGCACTCCTATAAATTAATTCCCAGAAATTTTTTACAGCGTTTATTTCCCCTAATTGCTCCTTATAAATTAAAATCAGTGTTTACAAAATAGATCAAAACCACCTTTGGCTATCCTTTATTAAATAAAATGTGTCTGGTTAGTTTGTAGATCTTATTTCTTAAGCTACCCAGAAACCAAATTCACATGAGCATTGAAGTTCAGGTCACCAGTGGCTTTCAGAGTTAGTCCCATCTTTTATACCTAAGCATTGTTTGGTTATTGCATATTTTGCGTGAGTGTTCAGGAAAGTCAAATTTGTGTATTGAAACACATTTCCTGGCTTGAAATATCAGAGGAAAGACTTACCTCTGAATGCCATCACAAAGCCCCATTAGACCAGACTTTGTTCTTTTTTACTCAGCCCAAGGATGTAGCAGAAGACAGGGGTGTTCTTGCTGTGTGTTTAGCAGGAGCTGTGAACATATCCAAGGCCAGAACCATTCATGTGATGACAGAAGAGGTGGAATGTCTTACATTTTGAGCTACCTACTGTATGAACAATGGTGCTTTCAATCAAATTGGAGTAGAAGCACATGTGGAAGCTTTGCTTGCACTTTTAATAGTGTTCACCACTAGGCTTTATTCTTTCTTTCAACAGAGGACAGTTATGGGATGGATGGGAAGGCTAACCTGCCCAGTTTCACTGGCGACATCGACTGGCAAGGACTGGAAGACTTGTACAGTGTGAATGAAAGCGTATATGAATACAGATACAACTTTAGACTTAGTCTGGCTGACTGGACTAATTACTTGAAGGATGTAGATAGAATGTTTGCACTGCTGAACAGTTACTACCAGCAAAATCAAACAGACAAGGATAACACTGCTCGAAGCAACGGGGATGGGGGCGAATCATCCACGCCTTTTACCTTGGTGGAAATGACTTCTGCTGAAGAGTCGAGCGGCCTGAGTGCAGAAGAGTTGCAGCTGATTGTGCCAACGGACTTTGCAGCCCTTGCTTTGAGCACAGTGACTTTAAGTCAGGAGAGGAAACTTGAATTAAACAATGATATTCCTGAGAAAAGTAGTTTGAATGACGCACACTGGAAAAATAGTCACCAAGCTGAACAATGGATGGAGGATAAAGAATCGGACCGTTTTGATATGGATTTCAGTGGAAACGGTTTGATAGAGTTGGAGTCCCGCCATACCTTCATGCTACAGCCCATCAGCATTCCTCAAAAAGACACTCGTCAGGATAGTGACACTGTGGAAGATATATTTCAGGATCAAATGTATCTTCCCATGAGGTCTGATGAACCCCTTGTTCATCAGGCTGTAAACATATCCATTAGGGATTCACCTATCAGTACCCAGAAAGCAGGAACTTTCTTAAAAAAAAACGAACAGAGTCCTGCAGGAGAAAGTTCACAAATCCTAAATGTAGAAGGCAGTGCCTCAGCTCCACTCTCCTTGGATTAGATCCAGTTATAAACTGTTAAATAAGTTCTCCTTTTTTCTTATTAGCAAACTAATAAAGGTAATCATGACAAATGACATTCCATGTTTATTGTAGATACATTTTGCAGCTAAATGGAGCCCAGTTCAGTATTTGTCTGTGTGCATTTTTTTTTTTTTTTACATGCACATGCTTTCACTGTAATTCTCCCCACTGGGAAGCAAGATTTCCAGTTTTTCATTAAAAGAAACAGTGTTAACTTTGAAATGCAGTAGCACATTCTCCAAAAGCTAAAAATTATTTCTTTGAAGAGGATGTCAAGTTACTTACTCTATTTCCAAATGATCCCACCTTGAATGAGTGTTTCATTTCACCCAATATGCCTGCACAATGTCTTTCTCATCAATTATTTAAACCACTGGCAATTCTTAGTGTCACACTTTCAAGTAAAATGCACTTTTAAAATCTGTATGCCATACCATTTATGAATCTAATACCTTACAGATTCTTAGTTTGCTCATTGTTTCATGAAATTGTGAAACCAATAAATAGATTGACAGGAAAGAGGTAAGCAGTATGGATTGTGGAAACAGACTCTTTGAATACTATTTTAGCAAAAATATTGCATGTTTTTGTTACTTTAATTAAATTTACTCTCAGAAAGGTATGGCTAATGATTGTTAACTGTAGAAGGATTTGTTTAAATCGGATTGTTTCCCTATATGTTGATACTGTCAGTATTAAAATTCCATTAATTTTTTTGACTTTTTTTTTTTTTTTGCTGATACAGGTAAAAAGGTTTACATCAATAGATAAATGCTTTTGTTATCCCACCTGATTTTTATTATTCTGAACAATATCTTGAAAGCATTACCATTTTGAGTCTTGAATTCTTTCTTTGTTTTGAACAGGCATTAAAGGGAATGATAAAATCATGTTAGATTTCCATTATTTTAGATACAAAAGGCACATGAGGTTAAAAAATAGTAGTTTAGATAATTTTTGTTGTATTCTAAATTTTTTCTTGAACTTTACCAAACATTAAATTTTATGAAGTATAATACCAAAATGACTTTGAAAATTTGTATCACTCAAAACTTAATATTTTCCCTTGCTTTTTTATAAATTTCCAAATAATCAGCACAACAACAACAAAAGAGATGTTATTCCATAGTGTCCAACTCACGAGTGTTTCCTATCTCTTACATGTTATTTAGTGTAGTGAGTATTTTTTGGCTGTTTCAAGCACTGCAGGTTAAACTTACATTCATTACATTGTATTTTAAGTTGAAACTTTTTAAAAAGGAGATTTTTTTAGTAGGATTAATAATTTTAAGCAGTCTTTTTGATGGACTCTGTAAATATGTTAAAATTACTAGTTCTTTATCTGATGTATGTGTCATGGGCTGATTGATAGAAAAACATATTTATGGTCATGAATGATGCTATTTGTACATAGGTTTTAAGTTACTAGGATATAAACTGTGTTTTTAAATCTTGTATAATATTTCTGTGATACTTTTATAGTACAATTCTGGCTTCGGGAAAGTCTAGAAGCAATATTTCTTGAAATAAAAAGTGTTTTACTTTATCTGCTTCAGAGAAGTCCAGATGATCCAATTTTCCTCCTAACTTTTATTTTAAAAATATGTTAACAGTTTGAGCTTTAAGAATTCATCCACATTTAAAGCAACAGGTAACCAAATAACACACACATTCTGTTAGCTATAAATTATTCCTGGAGATGTGAATAATATATAGTTCTTTGTTTAAGACATGCTGTGATTTTATTTTTTTTAATTCCAAACTCACCTGTTCCTTTCTTCCTGGAAGTCAATGCACCGAGCTGCACAACCAGCAGTTCCCAGAAGTAAGGCAATGTTACATAAAGCCATGTCCTGCTTGGCTGCTCTCTCTCCTCCCTGCAGAGTTCTCCCTGTGACAGCAAAGCACAGCAGAAAGGACATACCGGGCTTAGCAAGCATGGACCACAGGTCTCTAGCCAGGAGGAGTGTCTCGCTGTACAAGAGTCATCACAAAAAAGAATTTAGGTTTCAAGGTAAACTCTCTCTTACTTGCACTCTATGTTTGACAGGCTGTGAATTAAGATTAGCTTCATACCTAAACTCAGCTTCTGAATCTGTGCTTCTTGAACTCTTCTTTCTTCTACATAGTCCTTGAACACCGATGCTGCTGCCAACATTGACACGTGAAGTTTGTGGGAATCAGGAAAGGGGATGAACCTAAAGTGTTGAAAAAGCAGTCACTGCAGTGTCAGATAGACCCCTGAGAGATGTCTGCCCTGGAAAGCACACCGGGAAGTACAGGACGTATTTCAAAACAGGGTGCAGAGCAGGCTGAGCCAGCGAGTTTGGGAGGACTTGAAGGACAAAGGCAAATTGAAGCAAGGTCCCATAATACTACTTCTCCTATCTGTTGCAGGGAATTATCCAACACCAACAATGTGCCCTACATTCTTTGGAAGAGCTCTTCTTTGAAAGAACCAAGCAAGATGCTTTCTTCTCTCTTAATGCTTGGGTAGAGATAAAGAAGGGAATGGTGCAGTGGTGTCATCACCCATTCACTTGTTCTTCCTTCTTACCTGAGAGCTTGAAGTACTCAGGAAATGGAAACCTCTAGGACAGTGCTCAGCCTTCTAAACTATCAGAAGCTCAGATAGTGCCCTCTCTTCTAAACTAGGTG
Organism: Platyrinchus mystaceus; assembly: GCA_035041135.1. Lineage (NCBI taxonomy): Eukaryota > Metazoa > Chordata > Aves > Passeriformes > Tyrannidae > Platyrinchus > Platyrinchus mystaceus. The sequence goes on from JAWWLV010000088.1 coordinate 118,860,075, forward strand.
TGTTTTTTACAGCTCTCTTACAGGAGTGTGGAGGAAAGAAGGGATAAAACACACTTATTCTGTAGCTAAGAGGTACAGGGAGCAATGAATTCTGATCCTTGCTCTCTTGGAAACATGCATCAAATATAAAACTAGGCCTAGTTAAAGGGGCAAAATCTGTCATATCCCTAAGTATGTATCCTAAGCAGTGTGTTGCTGTTTAAATATCTTTTGCATTTCTTTCTGTACAGCACTTCTTGTCCTGTAGCTGAAGCAGTCGAGTCTATGAGCAGCACATGGTGTGACTGTCAGGACGGTTTTACAGGCATTAGGCAGTTGCAGGCTCAGGAACAAAACAAGTGCCTTAATCTGACTTCATCAGCAAGCACTCAAAGCAAGGGAAGGGTAGAGAGGGGGACCTTCTTGTCTTTTTCTCATCTGCAGAGCAGTGGCAGGTGTGTCTATTCTGAAAGGCAGTACATAGTTAATTACTTTATGAAGAGTGTCTGGAGCTGGAGAGGAAGAACATTAAGGCTTGCACATCTTTCTGAGGTACCATTGTTATGTGAAAAGTTTCTCCTAGAATTTAAGATAGGGCAGCCAGTATTGCCCTCACACCCTTGGACAGCGTGAGACACTTTCTGAGACTTAGCAACTGAACTGTGAGGAAAAGCAAAGATGTGTAGTGCTTCATTACCAGAAGCACAGACATAGAATTCCAGAATGGTTTGGGTCATAAGGGACCTTAAAAATCATCTAATTCCAGGCTCCCACTATGGGCAGGGATATAGGAGCTGTTGTTGGCAGGTAAATCCTGTTGTTCCTGAGGTGTTAATGCACTCTAACAGTTTTGGAAAAATATTTGGATCAGAGCATTGTTCTGGAGTTCAGGCACCACTAAGTTTTTGAGACAATTGAGTGAAGGTTTTTGTGACAGCTGAGTGAAGATTTTTTCAGAGTTCAGGTCTGACCATAGGCCACCCCCACTCTCCCCACCAAAATCCCTTTAGATGCCTGCAGCTATCTATAGTGGAAGTCATGCGAGCGCAGTGGGAGAGGATCTGTGTGTAAAACAGTCAAGGCTGAGAAAGCAAGAACTGCAACAGTGGATTGCTGGTGTCTGGTATGTGTGATGCTGCCACAAAACATCCTTTACTTTAGGCAAAAACCAGTCCTGTTTATGAGCTCTGACACCATTTTGCAGAACTGATATGTAGTAAATGGGGTACAAGCCAAAGAGTAATTTCGGAAAGAGATGTGTTTCTGTCCCCTGAGGGGACACAGTCACAGCCTGAGCTACCTGGGAGCTGCCCAGGGTTACTTTACACCCTCTCGGGCAGCAGGTGTCAGTGCAGAGCCACACAAAGAGCGTCTCTCCTTGAGCCCTGCACCCCGTGCTGTGCTTCCAGCCGCTGCCAAGTGGGTTATCTCTTCAGTTTTCAAATAGCAACAGCACCCACGATGTGCTACAAATCTACTAACTTCATCCACAGCACAATCCTTGGTTTAAAAGTTCTGGTCTGCCTTCTTTTTTTTTTTTTTTTGTTTTAAATAAAACACACGTGATATGCTATTTTTTATTTCCAAGTATCAAGTATTCAAGAGTTTGTTTTGTAAACACATGTTTACAACAGATGTTGACAGTAGATTTCATTAAGTCATGGGTTATACAGCTTCAAAATTATTCTAAGCTCTGCTGAGAAATAAATATCAATTAAAAAAAAAACAAAACAAACCATACAGAAGCTTAAAGTATGCAAAAACCCCAGCATAAACCAATTATTCTCTTTTTACCACAGCACAGCACCCACACACTCATACGGTCAGACATACTCTACAAATTTCCTTAATACTCTACACATTTGCTTAATAATGAGTCTTTTAAAAACTAACCAGTTACAGGCAGTGTGCCCACTCCATGTTCTTAAGATGCTACCTAGACTCTTGCTGGTATGCATAAGTCATTTGGTAGAGGTATGCACTGCAGCCAAGGGCAAAACTCCCACGTGCTCAACTGGGAAAAAGAACAGGTCTTCTTTTGAGGAAAGCCTTCACTTAACCATGGATCTCACTGACACAAAATTATTTTCTTCTTTTTTTTTATTGAAACTCAGCTCTGGATCATTTTCTACTTCTTGTTTGTTTGTTTTATTTTGAAACTTCCCTCCACAATTTCAAATACAGAGTTTGTTACAGAGGTAAAACTTCTGGCCTGTCAGCCACAAGTGTAATTAGTGCTATTAGTGCTCTTAGTGCTATTTAGGATACAGATACCTGTTCTGCATGAGGAGTCCAGGCACAATAACACAAAATAATTGCTGTTCAGAATTCAAAATGGGAGGGAAAAAATTTTGCGTTCAAGATCTTAAGCCCAAAATCCTGTTTTAAATTGTAGCTCACCTCAAAGTCAACCAGATTCGGCCTTTTCCCATTGCTAGAGATAGAATTTACTCTTATTCTACCCCTCCTTTCTGGTATTCCATGAAAGAACATTCATATTTCAGATCTGAATCCTCATTTTAATTCAAACGCTTATTAACATTGCTTGGTTAAGGGGTGCCAGAATTTAGCCCAGTGTTTCTTGTCATTACAATAGAATTTATATTTAGCCTTTGCTTAAGCAAAGCAACTAAACAAAGTAATATGCTACAGCAGGATGAATACATTCTATAAGAGATTTCTGTGGCCTGTATAGCTTTTACCTTAGCTATTAGTGCTGGGCCAAATCTACACTGCCTCCTGAAATTACTCTCCCACAGGAGAGTAGTAATTGGCCCACCAGGAATTACAAACACTGTCTTTGCTGGAAGAGTCCAGACTTTAAGAACAAAAACACATGCAGTTGCATCACTGACGTGCCTTGAATATGTCATTTAAGTCATAGTGAATACATCATAAAATACTTCAGTACCTATTAGCACCACAGTGTTGTTTAGTCATTTGTCCAAAGATTATCAAGCTGTCTTACCCTTCTCAAGGCGAACAATGTTTTGGATGCTTTTTGTAGCCCTTCATGAATGCCACAGCTTTTCACCTATTCTATATAATGAACAAAACATTTTTACAGAATAACATTGTGACAACTGGTTTGAGACTGAAAAACTAAGAAAATATAGTACAGACAATGGGTAATGCATTCATTAGAACAGTAGAATGGAACCTGGATAAATAAGCATCTATTTTGTAACACTTCAAGTCAAGAAAACTTTGGAGCTACTTTGAAATTGCAGAGCTACTTTTGTGTTTAAAAGGCTGTAATAATTGGGAAAAAAAGCTTCCCATAAGGACTGGAGGGGCAACTGCTAAAAACCACAGGCATTAACTGTAGTTTAATGTAATGGATATGGCTACAGGATATGGGTAACTCTGTGACAGTGTTTACAATGTAACCGTTTTGAATTGTTATTTGTAAAACAAGATGGTAAAAGAAAAAAAGAAAGCCCTAATTCTCTACCAAAGAAAGTCTACCACCATTATGTCAACTGCCCATCTTCTAAGCACTTTAAAGTCATAAAAGTGTCCATAAAATGAAGTCCAGTATGTGAAGTACCTGAAATACAGGTTAAATCTACAAGGGGCAAACACTCTGTCCAAAGCAATGGTGATTCAGATTGCAGTCCAGGTAAATCTGTGTTATCAGGTATTTTAAGCCCTTGGAAAGCAACCACAGCTGGATGGATTCAGCTGGAGGAACCCAGATACTGAAGCAATGCAGCATGGCATCTCCTATGCCATAATAAAAGACACATTATTGAGAAAACCGAAAAGGATAAATTTGTTTAGGAAGTTTTTTGTATTTGATCTCTGAAAATAGTAGTAGTAACCAGTGAATAGAGTATAAAAGCTAAACAAGCACTTGCTAAAGCTCCAACTTGGTAAATTTCAACTCAAGGTATGGCCCAGTTTTTCAGCCTCAACACTGGACTAATGAGGCTGAGAATCTGGCTCCAAAATAGCAGTAAGACACTTTGGACCTATTTATCTTCAGTTTTATGTCAATAGAATGCCACGAAGAGCTGTGGTATTACACACATAGGAAGTGTAGTAAGGCAGCAATTATTCAGGCCTCTTGGGGTAACACCCCAAAAGAACAGTACAGAAGGTGCTGACCCCTCTCCCAGACATGCTCTCGGCAGTTACACTGAGCAGGCAGTGCTCTGCTCCACTTGTGCGGGATATTGAAAATCTGTCACCTCAACCCATGCCCAAATTCTGTGAAAGGGCACAGTTCAAACGTACAGCATCACTGGAGAAATTTCATTGGCTCTAAGGTCAGAAAGATGCCCTTATTTAATCTATGTCCCCATGTAACACACAGGTTTTCAGCCAGATATTCGTAAAATAAGTGAATGGCTGGAAGAACTAGAATGTACCTTAGAGCATGTCCACAAAATATTTTCAACTTGAAATCTATTTGAAAATGAAAACTTTCCTCCATTGCCAGATATATAAGTAGCCACACGTGAATGCCACAGGAGAGTACTCAAGTGCTACTCTTTGTGCTGTTCTGGTTACAATTATTACTAAATCCATGGGGGAAAAGCTCATCATGGAAATCACTCTTTGGGTAAAGGTATTCCTTTTTTAACACAGATGGGATTCAGTCCCATACTTACATATATGCATCATTTTTAAGTGCATTACTTAAGTATATAAATTTACACACATATTAAAGTGTTCTGCTGGATCAGAGCCATAATGAATTAATGGTTAATACTACAAACTAATAAGCTATGTTAAAAAAACCCCAAACAAACGTATTTTTGAAAACACTATACTCAAGTGTTTGTAACTAGTTTAGGGCCTTTCAAACTTACATTTCTAATACCTAGTAGATCTGTGCCCCTACTTTACTTGCATAACAGCAAGTTCTGAGAAACTGCATGTTACGACACACACTTTTAAAGCTACATAGGCTGGCCAAAGAACTGAAAGTTTCCAAATAAATATAAATTGCATCATAATAATCAACATTTCTTGCAGCTGCTCACACTGTACTGAAAGGATATAAAACGTCACCACTTCCAAATTATACCCTACTATATTCAGTATGCTCATGGAGAAGAAGGGGAACCAAAACCACGGGGATTTTGCCTAAAACTGGAAACACAGAGAGTCTCACTCTCCAGATTATTCCAGACCCACAAAGATCTATGAACCATCTCCAGAGGGTGCTGCACTCATGAGCACCCAAGGCCATGGCTACACATTTACCATTCTGAAGTTTTGTCCTTTTTGAGGAAACAAGGATGCAGGGACGGTTATCTGTTCAGTCAAGACCATACATTTGGGCTACTTCTCCTCTCATGTTCCTCACTCTAAATCAGGAATAAGTGGTGTAAGAGGGAATTAGTCTGTCCCTGTGAGGGCACGATGGCACTTTGTGGACTTGTAGTTAATTGTTGCTCCATATTACCACTGGCTGGTTAAGTGCAGGTAGGTGACTTGGGTTTGCTACCAACAGCAGCCTGTAGGTGAGCAGGTCACCTGCTTTACCTTTTCTTGTACTCGCTGCTACCAAACCTTATGTATTTTGGGGTAGAGAGGGAAGGTGGCAGAAATTAATGGAATTTTATATTCTATGGTGAGAGGATTTCACAGTAGGAAGACAGCATGGGCCCCTTCACTGGATGATAGGCAAAGTTCTTTTTTAGTTACTGTGAAGTCGGTTTAGCACCACATGTCGATCATGACTACTGCTAGGGAGGCACTCAATTTCTCTGGCAATTCTGCTTTCTTCAGCAATGACAACCTCAGAAAATAGTGTTTGTTAAGCAGGTCTCAGTCCATATTTCAGTCAATTACAATGTTGGAACTGACTTCTCTAGGAAGTTAATGTGTTTCCCCTACATGCCTTTATTGGTCTAGTTCAGACTGTTATAGCTTACTCACAAAAAAACCCCCCTTCAGGAATGAATCAAAAACTGGCCACAGTTTGGGTTTTCTTTCTTTCAGAGGATGATGATTGAATTAAGTGATTTTGTAAAAATTTACTTGAATTGTCAAAATTATTTATATCCAAAAATAGTAACAAATTTGTTTGAAAAGCAAAGAATTTTGTTTTGCATATAATTTTCCAAGAAAAATTAAAAAGCTATTGAAAGGCTTTTTAAGTATTTCCAAAGTTAACATCTTTCCTTCTACATTCCAGTTTCTCAGACTTTTCAAAATACGAATCTTTTTAGAAGTTGAAGGGTCAGAATTTCCTAAAAAAATCAGTGGTCTTCATCCTAACAAGCTCTGAATTCCCTTGAAATAAGCTCAGAAGCAGCAGCAGCTGCAGATGTGTCACTTCTTTCACTCTCAGTCTTTGGCATCGGTGCCATTAGTTCCTGACAATCCTAATCTGCTCTCTCTTATTATTCACATGGAACAGAAATGCACACAAGGCATGAAACAGAAAAGATCACGATAGATGATTCATCTCTAGCCTTTTACAATTCCCTAAGTGCTCTGTTTCTGAGGTATTTGAAAAGATTGTCACTCTTCACCTCACTCCATGATCATTAAAATGGGGAAGTGACTAAAATGGATGGGTGGTGGGCTGCAATTACACTTCATCCTACTACTTTGCCTCAAACTTTGTCAAGGCAGGAAATTCCTAGTGCAACAAGCATTTGAGACTGGAGCAAAAGGAAACATTTACATCATCTATTCTGATCTCCTATAGCAAAAAAAAAAAAAAAAAAAAATTATACCCAACACCTTTGAACCAAGGAAATTTGTTTCTAGGGATAAGAAGCATAGAAGCCAACATCTCAGGTGGCATGTGCTGACTGAGGACGCATATCTGGTGGCTGCATAAGGGACAAAAACATTCTCAGGCTTTACCCCAAAAACCTGTTAATATGGCCAGAACAGTAGAAAATTATCAAAACAATATTCCTCTATGTTGTAGTTCAGGGTAGAAAAATCTGAGTTTGCATACAGAAAGAGTGAGAATTGTTACAAACTACACAAATGGACTAAGACATTCTGAAATAAGCAGCCACCATTTCAAGCAGAGCAAGCAGCCCTGTGGGTAAACCCATGTGCTGCTCAAGAAGAATCAGGAGATGACAAAAGGCAGTCAGAGAAGGTGGAGAGGGAAATCTACTCTTCCCAGGACAACTCAGTGGATGCAAAGGAGAGTACTGCCTTTAATTTCAAGGACTTGCTTCCATATAATGTTTGATCAATTTACATATTATAAATTGAAAAATCAGGAATAACTCTGTTCAAAAATATGCAAAAGTTCTGCTCTATTTATTTTCACACAAGCTCTCTACGTGGCAAAATCCAAACCTGACTATCACTGAGTCATCTGTAAAGACTGCTTTTAATTTCCTACACTTATGAGACTGCCCCTACAGGATACAATACAGCTTTGACTTCCTAGTGTCCACCTGAAATCATTCTCTGCCCTTTGAGACAGCATTAGTACATCATAAGCATGGCACTACAAAGCCTTCAGAACAAGAAATGAAATGCCAAGCACATTTGATTAGAAAGTCTCAGCGTCTCTCAGGGAGAAAAAACACTACAGTAATTTGGAACACACAAAGGCCACCAGCACGTCTTGTGAGTCCACACTTGCTGATAATTTCTATTCTTCTAGCTCTTCTCCTGGAAGGCCAAAGGAGAGACAAACTCATCCTTTGCCTTCACAGAAGCTTTCAAGGAAGTTGAGAAAAGAAAAGGCAGCCACATGTGGGACAAACCACAAAACCAGGACCTCCAGACCTGTGCCACCAGCCTGCCCAGCACTGGGCGAGTGCAGAGGCAGAAGTGTGGCAGAAGTGAGAGGGTCTGAGCTGGAACCCCCTCCCCAGCTGTGTCCTGGATGGAAGGGTGCACAGTGTCCCAGCAGTGTCAGGAGAGGAGGGAGAGCCTCGTACCCACCACAACAGGTAGGCTGCTCTCAGCCCTCTTGAAGGGTTTCTTTACCCACTCCTGCAGCATGTGCAAACAGCACCAGCCTGAACTGTGTGCCACCGCTGGCTGCAAGGGACCCATCAGGTCCCAGACTGCCACCCAGACACTAGACAAGGCCATTAGCTCCCCCTCGGGACTTTTCCACTGAAGCTGAATTATACACAGAATTCTGAAGGACAGCCAAACTCTTCCTATCAAGCTATAACTGGCTGTTTTTTCTTCAGGAAAGTATGGATTTGGTGCTAGTAATGGCCACCCAAATAACATTACAGAAACATGCACATATCCTGTCTGGTGTGTGTGTGTGTATGATTCCTACATCTTAATGTTACTATAAATTAATACTGAAGTTTTTTACTTCAAGCATTACAGTTTCCTAGCCTGTGTACTTTGTGAAGAATGACTACATCCCATCAAATGAAAATTAATGCACATTTTGACAGGATAAAGATGTTACAACTCAACATTTGCAAACGTTACCTGATGCATAACTCTTGTATGGCTTGACATGTTATTAACAGTACTTTAAACCTTATGTTATTTTTTAATTTAATGATTATGTCTGAAAATAGCCCCTTTCAAATTCAGTCGCAGTAATGTCTTTAAAAGCAAACTTTAAACTTATTTTGCTGCACATACAATTATCCAAATAAGTTGCATAGTTTAAATAAGTTCAGTTGTGCTTCATAGCAGAACTCACAGTAACTACTCTCTTAAATATACAATTTGCAGATATGAAGTTGACAATACTTTTAAGCATTCTTGTGAGTCTAGACATCAACAATATGAGTTTTTGTCAGTCTTCCACTGACTTCTGCTGTTCATAACACCTCATCTTTACAATGATATTAGATCAGAGCACGGACATCTAATGGACACATCTGAAATAATTACAAACACCATTTTTAAAACTCCATTGTTGGGAGGGGAGGAATAAGAACTTGGGTTGGTTTGAGGTATCCAGCCCTCAGGAATATATTATGGTTGTTTGCATGAACCTTTGTTGGTTTTATCACGTTACATTTAGATTAAAAATAGAAGGCACAGGTGTTTTACAAGGCGCCATAATTAAGTCAACCAACAAAATTAAATATTACATTACCAAGCCAGGGGTCTATATCTCAGCAGTGACTTCTTCCAACACATTTTCATTTGAGGAATTTATTGCTTCTGAAAAAGGGTCGGGGTATGTCTGTTCTAAGCAGTTCATTCCTTGTGCCACGTTGGTGTCTCCTCGGGAACTGAAGGTGGGGCAGGATCTAGTCCGTGCATAGTTTTGTTGGGGTCCAGCTTGTCCAACCATCTCACTCACAGTGTTCACCAGTGAAGCCCTCCATCTTTGCCTCTGCTGTTGTTCTTCTTTACACTTAATGGAATACCAGGCCAGGAAAATAAAAAGGAATCCCACGAACTTGAGAGCAGCTGCCAACCCAAAGTAGACAAAACGAAAGGAGGTGACATCGTATTCCCAGCAAGATCCTTGTACGCCGCAATCCTGTTGCCAAAGCATGCATGTGGTGTCAATAACAGCCCCAAAATAAATCGGAGTGGGAATATAAGCTGAAATAAAAATAGCAAGAGAAATAATACGTGTTGGTACATTGTGGAAAACTCCTAAAGAAACTATACCCCTTAGCCAAACTGTGTAGGTCGAAAATTTTCGAGATTTCTGCACTGCTGTTCTTACATGAAATGTGAAACATGGAAAAGTGGTCAGCCAATCTTGTCACCAACACTACTTTATACACGTGAAGCCTACCACAAATGGGAAAGAATTCAAACAAAGAAGACAATGCAGCAGCACCTTCCAGCAGGTACTGCTTCAATCTGCTGTTCCCAGATAGCTCTTGAACTATGTGTCCCTCGAAGAAAATTCAATTTTGCTCTCAGGAAGTAATATATGGGAGAGGGTCAAATACATTATCTCTGTAGCATCACTTGCTGAACTTCCAGTGCCCACGAGCTGGGAAAGGTGCTGCTTTTAGATTAAGGAGAAAAAGCACCAAAGACCACAAAATGTTTCTCTTACTGAAGGATGGATGGAAGTTGTGAGACTGCTAAGATTTTCAATTTTCTTTTGAATAGGTCTTTGTCAGAAACAGACCTTAACTTCTAAGGCAGGTAAAAATGCCGTCAGTCCACTGAATGTTCCTGCTTTCTCCAGAAATACACCACCTTTAAAACAAGATTGAAATGTCCTTCCTCAAACAAAACCTCCAGATGCAGCTATATGGGCTTCTCCTATTCTCCTCTTAGAATAGTCCTTGCTCTAGTCATATATTTCGTAGTAGCTGAACCCCTGGAGTGTTCTTTATAGGCAGGATTTTAGAAGTTCAAGAGCTTGAAAGAAGCTGCTTTGTCGAGTAAAGACTTTTAACATGTACCCATTTTTGCTTTGAACTACTTGAAATTAAGACATTAAGTAATGAATGCTTCTTATTTTAAAAATGAAAAAAATATTGTTATTGCTGAAAGCAACAAAAATCAGTTTCTAAAAGTGAAAAGATCCTAATAAAATAGTATTTAGTAACTATTAATTTTTATATACAACGTGAAACTGGAAAAATGTATCTTTCTGGGACAAAAATGTTGTTCTAGAAAGTCAGAGTAACAAAAAAAAAAAAAGAGAAATAACCACATTTTCAGATACAATGTTTTCAGACGCTATTAATTTTAGGTTCCTAATACAGTACATTAGGCATATAGTTCCAGATTTATGGAATTTTAGTATTTTTATAGTACATTTAACCTGAATATGGTGAACCTCTATGGAAATGCTGAGCTACTGTAAGACTTACCAAGAGTTCGTAATAAAACAAACTGCATTCCTAGTGCAAAGGGCCGCTCCCCATCTTCCACAGACCTAGCAGGCAAAAAGAAAACTCCACTATAGAAACAGCCACAACAGATAATCATCATGGTATGTTCTGGCTCTACCTCATGGGTTTTTTCTGAGCTACAGAAAATTTTTGTCTAACTTTCTTCTATTTAGCTTCTACTATTGTTAACTCTTATTGCTAGGAAAAAATACTGCCAGCCCCTCCTGAACCTGTTTAATCAAAATCACAATCATGCCTTTTAACGTTTCTTTAGGAAATTTAGAGAATACACCCAAATGTTTATGGCTTCATATGATACCTTTCTATTATTTCATATGTCTTAAAATTTATTTTTCTTAATCTTTTTGATGTAAATTATAATTAATGGTTAACTAAATTGCTGAAAGCTGGACTCTGTCTGAATTGAATAGATCTCTGCGTAGTGTAAGCACTTGGGAGCTACTTTAGGAAAAATATCAGTAGAAACATCCGAACAGCCTCCTTAAACACTGCTCCTTTTCAACAGAAGTAATACAAGATTCTTTCAATTGGTTTCAAAGGAAAAATGTCTAGCTTACAAAAGACTAAATACAAAGAAACAAGATTCCACACTGCAACTACAGTTTTAATAAACCACAAATTATCTACCAATTTAAAAAATATTTTCAATTCTTAACCTAAAGGTCTGAAAGTAAGATAGACAGCTTCTAATGACATTGAAAACATAAGACAAAAAAACCACAAAAGTCTGCAGTCAAAGGGGTACAGCTGTAAAATCAATACTTGAAGTCAAGCAACTGAGAAATTGGAGAAACAACTTGGGCCACAAACCTTGGACTGATGTACTAAGCACAATATGTGGTTTGTGACTGTACATGTGTGTGGGCCACCATTTTTTTACTGAACACTACAAAATCCTGCTGAAGAGCTCCCTTATGCACCTCATTATTGTGAGGCTCACTGCAACATTAATGCTCGCTGATTGTAGTTTGCCTTTGTGTGACTGCAATGCAATGGCAACGTTTTCTTATTAGTATTATTTTATAGGTGGCAAACCCAGAGACAGAAGGAATAAAGTCAGAAGTCTCTGACTTATAACGGTGCTGTGCCACAGTAGTTGAGGTAAGGCTGCATGAGCAACTGGAAGTCTGACATGCCCACACCCAAGCACCTGGCTTCAGTGTCCTAACAGTGATCCTTGGATCCATTTTGTAGATTTTTTGAAAAGTAAACTGAAAGACAAATTCCACAATGTGACGTGGCACGTGCCCTCCACGTGTCAGCAGCAGGCTTCTGCATAAACCTTAGCCCCTTGAGCTGAGAAAATGACAGCAAAAGAGTGCTTGCCCTTGTGGGGGATGAGACAAAGATGTCTGCCAGAGGGTTTCTCAGCTGTGCTCACGACTGAGCCTAAGGATAGCAAAGCCAAGTCCTGACCTGCTTCACACTTTCTAACGTTCCGTGACCTATTACAACGATTTGCCATTCTTAGTATTTTATAGGGGACTAGTTGTGAGCAGCAGCAGAACACCAGAGGTCTCAGGATATCAGAGTGAAGCTCTTAAAAGACAGCACTACCAGGAGAAAATCCCACTTGCTTGGGAGGACTATTCTCACAGAAAGATAAGGCCCAAGACTGGTTTAAAGAAAAGCTCAATTTGAAGACAAATTTTACACAAAAACAGGACAAAAGGTGTCTCTATGTTAGCAATGAATGCAGCTAAACAGCTAGTGCTGAGGACCTGACATGTACACCACAAGCATTTCAGGTTTTGTAGGGATTTACTTCAGATCAGCTCTAACCTGGTCCCAGGGATAGCATGCCCATTTGCATCTGGATCATTTTGGGTGTGCTTCTGAAGAGCATCTGAAACACTGGAAGAGGCTTCCTAGAGAGGTGGTTGATGCCCAATGCCTGTCAATATTTGGACAATGCCTTTATTAACAGGTTTTCATTTCTGCTCAGTCCTGGAGTGGTCAGCAGTTGGATGATTAGAGAGACTATTTACAAGAGCATGTAGTGACAGGACAAGGGGGAATGGCTTCAAACTGAAAGAGAGTAGGTTTAAATTAGATTAGACTGTGAAGGTGGTGGAACAGGTTGCTCAGAGAAGTGGTGGATGCCCCATCCCAGAAGTGTTCAAGGCCAGGTTGTACTGGGCTCTGAGCAACCTGGTCTAGTGAAAAGTGTCCCTGTCCATGACAGGGCGGCTGGAACTGATGATCTTTAAGGACCCTTCCAACCCAGGACATTCCATGATTCTATGATCATTGTAGGTCCCTTCCAACTGAACTATTCTATTCTATTCTATTTTATCTATCTTCCAGCTCATCTCCATCAGAAGGGAACTCTGAGATCTTCAGCTTCAGATCCCAAACCAAATAGACATCTTCAAACCACTCCCTTTGTCCTGTTACCAGCAGAACCGATGCTTGTGGGTGTGCTTTGTAAATTCTAGTAATTTTCCTCTAATTCTTTCTCCCTCTTTAAACAGCAGCAACATACATTATACAAATACAAATTTATTTTAGCAGTATAGCATACTACATTTTCTCAGCTCACCTGTCTTTAAAAATCAGCAGAACTTCACTTACAGGTGCTGTATTTTAAATGTACAAAGATGTTACAGGGAGTGATTATGTCTATCAGACTAGATGGCAGGGATTAGAAAAGCCAATCCAAAAATCCGAACGCTTTTTTTCAAATTGAAAAATAAATGCCACTGCCTTTTCCCACAAAGACTGTATTGTTCTCTATTCTTAAATGACCACAGCGATAACATCATTACTACAGTAGAAGTTCAAAATTATGGTAAATGAAAAAAAGGGAAGACTCAAAAACAGGCATGTAGTAGAAATGAACAATTGTAGAAAAGAGAAAAGGATAATTTTAATTGGTAACCTTTTTCATTTGCATTTGAGAATCCAGACCATTGCTCTAAGAAAATTGAAAATTTTTCAGGAGCAATAATTTTCTTACATGATGTGTTTCTTGTTTTTTCTATATAACACCTGTAATTCACTGGCCACTTCTTGTTTTCTAAAGTGGGTTATCATGTTATATATTCTAAATACAAGCAAGTTTCACCCTATCCCTATCAGCCTTATTCTATCATACTTTTTAAGGATACACAAGCTTGACAGGCACTGGTGATAGTGGGCACAGCAAAAGTACTTCAAAACCATCACTGAGCTCTCACCTGAGTGTCACTATAATTGCTGATGGCTGGGCACATGCTGTTATGAGGGTAACAATGAAGAGAAATATCAGGAACGGGATAAGTGTGTTGCAGGTTCGATCACATTTCCCAGAAACAGCGTAGCCGTTCTCATTCAGGTAGGTTTTCACAATCACGAGCCGGAGCTGACTGCGCTGCCCCACTGTTGGTGGAGTGATCACCTGGCGACTCTGGACACAGGCACATTCTGTGTAATTTCTTACCTAGAGAGAGCAGAAAAGAACATTTCCACATGAAAAACCCATGTAAGAAAGACATTGCACAGACACATGGTATGACAGTCCCATAATATTTATCAATCTTGAGCACCATTACACCAAGTACAAGTGAAGTTACCTCTCCAACTAATTTTAAAGCTGATCAGGACTCTCCGTGATGAGATTGCCTTTTCATTGCTTTATTTAGTTCGAGTTTCAAAAAAAAAAAATCTGGAATATTTTTGGAAAATTCTGCCAAGCCAATTTAATCACTTCTGACAGGGAGCTAGAGAAAAATATTGTTTCTGCTGTACTACAAAAACTGTGAGGAAACACTCTTTAGGCAGCACTGACAATGCTGCATTCCGAAATTTGGCAGGCTGCTGACTTTCATACTCAAGCAGTATCTTCTGCCATCTTAATGGAAGGCTACCCAGATCTGGCCAAAGAGCAACAAGCTGCACTTCATGCTTGAAGTCCAGGACCTTCCATCTGAATGCAGGTGTGTATCTAGACAGCAGCAAAAACAGAGAATAAGGGGAAAGCAGAGACTCTTAACAGTGGGACTGAAGGACATGATGGATTCCTAAATGGACAAAGACAATGAAATTAAGAAGAGACTGAATAAAGAAGTAGCATTTCACAGGCAAGGGGGACCATGATTTGAACAAGGTGAGGAAGAGCTAGATGAGAAATAAGCCCTCTCTCACATTCATTCTACTTCTATTTTCATCTAATCTAATGCAAAGGGGTGTGCAGCAGATCAGAATATTCCAGTGCTAGAGAAGAAACAGGTCAGGACGTATAAGATGTTAGAGGAAGGAGTTTTTTTGTGTCAATTTTTGCATTCATCAAATAGTAGACCACACATGTACAGAAGCTACAAAACCCTCTTAAGTTTGCAAATTTAAGCACTTGGACATCAGGACATAACCAAATCATGGTTGTTTGTCAATTTTAATGTATACCTTTGTATGCATCCATGCTATGATGTAGCCTCACATTTTTTTTCCCTTGGGATTTAGCTGAACATCTTAATAATATATCTATTTATCCAGCATTTTACTTCCCATTTTCAAAATGTGACTCCAGGTATTTTTTTCCTCACACCAAACAAATTCCACTACAAAGACAGAATGACTGATATTTCACATGGATTTTTCTATCCCATTCACTATTATAGCTTAGCTCTTTCAAAAAGGAGTAATTTATCTTCAAAACAGTTATGAGGTATTGATGTTGTTATCTCTATTTTGTAGCAAAGTAACTGAAACAGATCAAAAGTTTCACAAACGTGGGTGACTAATTTGAGACAACTGGAATCCTTTTTTTCAGAACGTTTTCCATTAAATACAACTAAATATATCCTAAATGTAATTTTTCATGCCTTCAAATACAAATTTAGGCACTCAGTGCATCTACAAATGGCACTTCTGGTTACTGTTCATGTTCATCATCCAGAACATGAAGAATTCACCATTAGCTACCGAGTTAAAACTTCAGGCCATGAAGCATCTTTTCTTGATACCCCTAAAGTATTTCCCTATTAAATTACTTGGTGCCAGTTTGATATCAAGTGAAACGCAGCAAAGATCAAACCTATGTCTTAATCCAGGAAAGTACAAATTAGGTTTATATGGACGCTGAAAGTTAACCACAGGCTCACATTACAGGCTTTTCCATATTGGGCAAAAGCAATTTTCTACTAAAAACCAGCAAGATAATCTAAAAAGAAAAAAAAAAACTTTAAAGGAAACTAATCTGTTCACAGTGACATCTATATATGAACCTGCTTTTTCAGACCTGACAAAGCTCAGTGGTGGACTTAACGTCCTCCTGCTTCACAGGCTGGCTCAGGACTGCAAATCAGGAGACTGATACTTTATAAAGTAAGCTTTCTGGAAAGCACAATCAAGCCCTGAGAAAATCAATGTTTACATTACTTCTTGTCTTTCTTAATTATCCTTTTTTAAAGGACGGTTCTGAAACAGAAGAATTTAAGAGTTCTTTTTTTTTTTTTATGAAACTATCATGACCATAATGCTCTGTTGATATTTAAGTCAGATTCTACTTTTTAACTGTTTTCTTGTGCCCAGTCCTCGAAACTGCCAAATTTTCATGGCTTGATTTTACCATCAGGATGTCCTTCTCCAGTTGAGCATAATTGAAATACTGGGCTGTAACAGGCAATGTATTTCAAAGAAAGAAAATGGATTATTAACATCTTTTAAGTTCTGGTTATTTGAGTTTGATGACAACCCCTTCATTTAGCCTGGATGAGGCTTAGAAAAAGGCCATGGAAATGGTCAAACTGTTTTACAAGAGAAGAATACGTGGGCAGTCTTCACCTAGCTGGGCAAACAACAGACCTATCAATACACTGGTGCAAGTTCAAGAGCTGCTTGCGCAGTGATGAGGCTGACACAAATACCAATGACATTAAACAGGCCCTAACTAAATTTAAATAGAAGTTTAAAACACTTCCAACAACCTGAAGAGTTAAGTCCTTCCCTCAATTCAGAAAGGGAGTTAAAAAAAACCTCTAACTGCTCTAAAAAGTAACACTGAGCTTGAAGAAAGTATGACATGGCCACCCACGTTAGCAGAAAGCTGAGTTAGACAACACTGACTCAAGGTCCCCTCTCCAAGCCCTGCAGGAACAGCAGAAATGCAGGTCACTGCCATCAGGGATTTTGGGGTCTGTACTGGAAACACCAACCCTCTCCACCCCACGGCACACCCTCAGTTGGAGGGTTCACTTGGTACAAATGAACTTGTGCCTCAAATTTGTACATAACTGAAAGGAAGAGGGGTGGGACCATGCAATAGTAGCATTACCAGCCTTTCAGAACATGGAAAGACTCAGAGATGGACAAGTCAGCTGTAGAGCAATGTATCTGAAGCTTAGAGAAGGGATGCTTGAGTTAGAAACTGAGCAGTCTTTGATCTGCACCAGTCCCGTGGGGTTACTCGCAGGTTGTATGTTGATGGGTGGGTGAAGCACTTACCCCTGTGCTGTGGTTTCCACCACTGATGCAGCCAGCTAGGCAAGGATTAAAATATGTTATTCCATCTGATCCACAGACAGGCTCATACTCATGAATCTTACATCCGCAGTTAACATTACAGCTTCCAGTCAGATTCCTGTGGGCCATGGCAAGAGTGGGACTGAAGAAAGGAAAAAGAACAAGCTAGTAGAGCAAGCACAAATATCCATATCCTCCTGTACAGAGGGAGCAAACATCCTACTCATTAACTCTGAAACTTAGACTTGATTATCAGAGAAAAACTGCATTAACTCTAGGTTATGTAATGACTTAAACAATATAGAAAAATACCAAAGTCATCCCTGCCATCAACTAAAAACACAATAAAAGAAATAATAATAAAGTTTAAAATTTGTATCGTATTTGCCTAGGTAATAGCTATATTTTTCCCATTTTTTTATCTTTAAGATTTAAGACACCACTATTTTATATGCCTATACTAAGCTGTTGATTACTAGTGAAAGGCTCAGTGACAAGATGTAAGCATTCTGTGAACTAATGTGAACTAATAGGCATCTCTTCCCACATACCAACAACTGTTCAGAAAACTTACTGCTTATATAATTCATATGTACATGTGAAATCTACAGGAAGTTCTCTAGATCTGGGAGACTGTTCTGCTTTTACTAAATGTCTGTAAAAGAACAAATGCTCCACTTGCCCTAGACCATTCCCCAAAATCTGACCAAAGCCCAACTTTCTAGGTGCTCCCCTGAAGGGTTCAGTGATACAGAATGAAGGAACTAAAAGGCATTTCAAAGCTGAAGGAGAGGTACACACCAAAAAGCAGGTTCTTCACTATTATTGCTCTAGTGAAATACTTTAGATGCAATTCAACAAGCCACATCTAATACTAATTAATATAATCACATCTAGTATTACCTGAAGGCATTGTGCCAGAAGATACCTGAAGGTATAAGGATAAAGTACTATCTTTTATCCTTGCTATTTCTGAACACGCTAGTTCAGGTACCACAAAGAAAGTAACTGTTCCACTTCAATATACATACAGACACACCCTGAAATCTAAGTTATTTGCTGCTGTCATTATGCAACCAAATTACAAGCTAGACTTTTTAAATGGCCCATATTATATTTTTACCTATTTTTACTACACTTTTCACATTCTCTGACTTGTTTCAGGTTGCTAAATTAATTTTAGTAAGTGTAAAAGCAAGACTCTGCAGCATGGTTTATTGCTGGTTCAATTTTCTGCATCTCATTTGTAATTTCACCTTGGTTTAAAATACTGTCAGCAACATGAATGCATTAAGGCAATGGAAAAGTTACCAGAATGATCTTATTCATACCAATCTATTGCCAGGTGATGGGGTTGGCTGAAGCTAAGGGCCATAGACCTCATTTCCTAAATCCCTTTCTGTCTAAAGAAATCATGGCTCCTGAATTTGGCACCCACACTCCCTCTTCACTGCACAAGCTGATTCCAAGCCAATTGTCTATGCACTCCTCTACGTTCTCCACAGAAGTCACAATGTCAGTTTAGCTCAGAAGACAGGGCCATGCAGTCTGTCATCTGCATGGATTTGTGACTTTCCATAGCTAAAGTGCATGGCAGCTGAACAGGGAAGAAAGGTGGTGCTTTGAGAAGGCAGTTTCAGATAATTTTTTATCTTGTGGGTTTTATTACAGTGGTATCAGAACCCTTCATTGTGTCATTACTTTAGTTTGAAAGATTAAATACTTCATGTGTTACCTTTCACCAGTGTTTCAGAGACTGCAAGACGCCGCAGCTCATGGCTACAATCCCTGGTCTCAATCCACAGAGGGGTACAGCTTCTGAATCCACTCCCACGAGGCTGGATTTGCCCAGCTTTGTGTCACAAGGCTGTCCCTCCTTCATCTTCCTGCCTAATACTTTTAAACTAGTTGACAGTCTTTTCACAAGTGGAAATGAAGTGTCCACTGCATCACTTATCCAGCAGTTCACTGATTAGATATAAAAACCCAGTTCTAAAGAATACTGAAGCAATCCATGCAAGACTAAATGTGATAAAGAGGAGAGATTGCAGGAGTGAAATTTAAAGGTCTTTTCCAGAAATTAGAATATATGTACGAAAATTCCCAACTCCAGAAGAAGACTGTGCCCTTTGTCTTCTTACACCTGAGTGCTAAGCAGAGGCGCAGGCTCCATCCTATTTCTGCCTGTGGTGCATGTGAAGTCTGGTCCAGAAAACCTTAGTTTCTGAGAATAAATGCCAGTATGAACCCTGCAGAATCTGCAAAACCAGACAGAGCTGAGTTCTGTTGGGGCATGAGTATTTGCACAGGCACCATAAGCAAAAAATCTTGCTTTGGGAAATTACACTGGTATACACAACCACTCCACACCAGGCACCACAGTGTGATATTGAATTAACTGTTCTGCCTTGTTTACCCTGCTCTGAGTACTGCTCAATGGCCATTGCTGTTTGAAACTACCTCAAGTACCTCCACCCTAAGCAGATCAGTAGATATCCAGGGAATTTCAGCACCTCCTCACCCAAGCAGGAGCTGAACAGGAATCTGGATCCTCAGGATCCTGTACACATGCTCACAGCCTGTCATGGCTGCAGACCCTCACATGGGCTGCTGTTAGCTCATCTTTGCATCTGTGATGTGTGAGCAAGACCATTGTGAAGATAAACAGCTAACATCAGACTTACTGCATCCCAGCTACCCTACGGACCACAGGGGATGTTCTCCTGCTCCCATCTTCTACACCTGACTAGACCAGGCTCAGTTCAGGAGCCACTCTTCGCACAGCAATTGTCATCCATGTTGTCTGTCATCTCACCTCCTGTCATCAGTGACACTAAGTAGTACAACTGCTGCTCAGAGCATTCCACTTGACTGGTTTTCTTGTATTTATACAGCACTATTTGCTTTCACTGAATATGCTTGTCTTTCCAGCTGCACACTTTTGCAGTCAATTAAATATTACCATGTAGCTTTTAAATATTTATTGATTGTCTACTGAGCACACAAAACAGGTTCACAAATTTAGCTCTGGGAGCTACTTTACACTTTATGGTCTAGCTGGATTTTAACCAAAGAGTTTCTGAGTGTTTTCTTTCTTGTGCCACAAACAAACAGGGCACACTTTTAGCAACAAATTGCAGCTTGAGCAGCAAATTAAATATCCAAGACTAATATTGGTTATGTCGCCTTCTCAGTTATCAGCTGAAACATATCTTACTATATCACACTGGATTTCAGTAAGCAATATGCAGCAACCCGTTATATTGCAACAGGCAGACTTTTCCAGTAATCTCTCAACAGAAATTTTTCTCCAACGGAAAATATCAAATCATCAAAACATTCCTCAGGAACATATGGATTTCAGCAGCACGGTGACAGAAGTTTTTCACACCAACAGGAGAGGCAGCATTTTTGGAGTTTTACAAGATCCTAGTCTGCCTCCTGAGCTGGATGTCCCAGATGCCTGAATATTTGAGGTAAGAAGGGTCTCCATGACCTGCCTGGGTGACCCTTGTGCCCACGTCCCTGCTGACAACACGGCTCTACCACACTGCACAGGGACAGGTTCAGGCACAGGTCAGACTGCCAGGAAAGGCACAGCTCAGATTTCCCTCTCCAACCTCTCCCACCCTGTGGGGCACATTGTTTTGACCTCTTATCCCTCCATCCCCTAAAACCCTTCCAGCAGCAGATGAGCTGGGTTGTTCCACAGGCAGGAGAGACCATTCCCCATCTTGGTCTGCTTACGCAGCTAAGTCGCTTCAGCTGTATTGCTGAGAATTACCATGACACAGAGGTTAGGAAATCAGCTTAAAAAAAAAGACATGAATGAAATCCGGCATGCAAGAAATGAGAAGCATGAAACTGGGAACTGAAGTGAGACCACTGTGATAATTTAATCTCAGGGACATTTTTTTGTTTGGCCCAGAAGAAGACTTAAGTTTACAGATACACAAAGCAAATACGCTCAAATTAATAACAAGCTGTGTGAGACATGCTGTGTCTCTCCAGCTTTCACCACCTTTTGTACTTCAGCATATCACTGTAAGGTTTATGTGGGGGATTTCTTTTTGTTGTTTAGAGCAAATGTCTTGCACACAAAGAGACTTGGTTTTTTGCATACTTTCAAGAACATGTAATACACAAAAGCATATATTAATTGGATTTTCAAAAGTTCATTATCAGACAGCTGTAAGAGGTCCATGATTTTATCTTTTTACCTTCACTATTCACTTACTGTTCACTCCTCTCTCAGTGATGGGAAACTCTCTACCAACATATATCTACATAACCCCATTTTCATCATACAGGATCTCCATATAGCACATATTACAACAGATTTCTTGAACACTTCTTTCAGGAAGGGATCGTTTTTTTCTTGAAGGTATGCATTTTTCCAGAAGTAAGCTAAATCCAAGTACTCTATTAATCCTGTCTTCTGACACTGGGAGGCTGCCTACTCTCCACACAGGAAAACATTGATCCCTGAATTACTGCACAGCACATCACAGATTTACCTGCATCAGTCATAAAGAACAGGCTCTTACGGAAATTGCACCAAAGCTAGTAAGTCCTCCTCATGAGCTGATCTGTGGGAAAAGCATCCTAGTTTCAATGCACCAACTGCTGTAGGCACACAGGATGTCTGAGAAACAGTCACTTTGCCTGTTTCAGTGGGTGCAGATGCTGACAACTTGCAACACTGCTGCACCTGGGCTGCCACGGACACCCATCAGTGTGCATGAACACACTGACAGAAACCAGCCCCAAACAGAAGCATTTCCTGAACTATTCTTTCAGTTACAAACAAGGATGCCACTCCTTTCATTAATAAGATCAAACTGCAAGTTTGCTAAATGTGTGCTGGGACAAAACCCAGAATCCCATCTGACAAATTGCACTTGTTCATTCCTCAAGGAGACTGTTCTGTGTCTCCATGACACAGTGCTAGTAAAGCTAATAAAGAGAAGACCTTTATTATATGTGACTAACAATTAAAGGGACTCTAGTTTCTAACATTTTTTTCAAAATCCTAGTCTTCTCTCCAGCTATTACTCTGTGGAAGGTTTGTGGTATAGGAGTAAAGTAAGAAAAGTGAAAATATAAGGTGAGACTTATTGCCTGGAGTTTTTAGAGCTGGGACCTGTTATTTCACATACTCAGGCCTGGACTGAAACCTCATTGTGATGGCAGTCAATGCACATATATCAGGGAAAAAAAAAAAGGTGGACCCTCTTCCCATGAGGCTACAATCTAAATGAAAAGCAGTTTAAAAAATAAAACCAAACATGTCTGACTATATTTTGGTAACATCTAAACTAAGAATTGGCTTGCACGTGGTTTTATTCATGTTTATTTAGACCACTGTAGTAACCTACAGGATCAAGGAAACACAAAGGAAAGGAGATAACCCCTTACCACATAATTTCTATAATCTTAATATTGGGCTATATGATAAAAAGGATTATGTTAATTTGATAGCAATACTTTTGGTTTGGTATTGAAGGACACTCTGGATGGCAGAGATCTGCAGTCTCCTTGTTGGCAAGCAGCTGGAATTGAAGCAATGATGCAATTTTTGTGTAGCTGTAAAACAAGGGACCCTCTCACTGTGTTTAGCTGGAATCTTTCTTTGTTGTTATTGTTCTGATCCAATTAGTCACTGCTTTCAAGTTAAGGGAACCCACTGGCTGATCAGACTGAAATAGATACAAAAACTCAAACTGGTGGTACTAGAAGAATACAATTTTTTTTATATGAAATGCCTCAGGAAGTCAATCGCATGCTTTAACTAAACCTTAATTGCACCGAAACAACAGAAAGCAATCAAAAAGGATCTGTTTTGATTCATTACATATCAGAAATGTGAGAGATTGAACTGAACTAATCCAGGAATCTGTCACTATGAGTAAGCTCTCCACAGAGCCTATTTTAGCTGCCTTATACCATAAAATATAGAAGAGACACGTCTGAAAACCACCAAAGCAGCTGACCTCTGCTATTTCCCTTTTACTCAGCTCTGATGAGGCCACACCTGCAGCGCTGGGTCCAGTTCTGGCTCCCCAGTAAAAGAGAGATATGGATATACTGGAGAGAGACCAGTGAATATCCACTAAGATGATGAAAGGACAGAAGCACCTCTCTTCTGAGGAAAAGCTGGGACTGTTCAGCGTAGAGAAGGCTCAGGGGGACTTCATCAATGCCCATATGTACCTGAAGGGAGGGTACAAAGAGGACAGAGCCAGGCTCTTTTCAGTGGTGCCCAGTGCCAGGACCAGAGGTAATGGTCACAAACTGAAACACAGAAGGTTCCTTATGAACACCAGGAACACTTTTTCACTGTGCAAGTGACAGTGCTGACCAGGCAGGCTGTGGAGCTTCCCTCCTTGGAGCTATTCAAAAGCCATCTGGACAAGGAGGCAATTCACTGACTCAGGACTTCCCATCTGGATACTGGTTACAGTGCAAGAGAAGGGATGCCATATTATGGTTTGACATAAGGCTCCTTACACTGCGTTCAAATATCAAACATGCCCTCAGAGACAAGGCTGGGGCATGGAACAACAGGTTCTAAAATGCTGAGATGTATAATACAGAGGTGTCCTTGATCTTCCTGATAACAGAAATGCTGATGACACACCAACAGAAGCAAAACTGCTTGTGCCCAACATAAAACAGCAGAAAATCCTTTCTA
Source organism: Platyrinchus mystaceus (assembly GCA_035041135.1). Classification (NCBI taxonomy): domain Eukaryota; kingdom Metazoa; phylum Chordata; class Aves; order Passeriformes; family Tyrannidae; genus Platyrinchus; species Platyrinchus mystaceus. Next base: position 118,883,943 of record JAWWLV010000088.1, read on the forward strand.
ATGTATTCTAATCTGTGCATGCCTCCAGGTCCCATCCACTTCCTCACAGCTGGTACAGTTGGAAAAATACTGAGTTATGAAACATACTGAATTATGAAATGTCATTGCCTACTTTCCTGAGTACTGGTATGCACATACTTCTGTGCTAACTGAAACCCAGCTTATCCTTCTCCTCTGTATTGGTTTATGGCTCAGTTCATCAGATTAAAAACCCCTACTTTTTAAATGTATAAAGAAATCAACAGTAGAAAGGAACATGTTTGTCCAGAGATTATCCTGCAGGGTATGTCTACACTGTCAAATGCAGCTGAGATCTCTGCGTTGCTGCCAGTGCAGGTAGTTCACACATCAGACCCACATCACACATCACACATAGCATTGCCATGTTAAGGTAGAGCACCATGCAACACATTTATTCCAAACCAAGTAGCTGTACTGCTTTTTCTATCTGATCTAGCCCACTGAACTGGCTTTGATGTCCATATGCTGCACTACTTGAAACTAGAGAATGAAATATGTGTTTTATTAAGACTCAAAATGAAAGCATGCTTTTTTATTACATGAACAGTAACATTCTTTGATGTCTGAGTTAAAGAGTTGCCTACTAAGTAAATTATTTGAAGCTATCAAATGATTGACCATAAGGATTAAGAGAATGTTTATGATGTCAGATATTCAAGATTAATTTATGTGTAGTACTGCCTTTTTACTATAATTTTGATAATAAATCTGGATTTGATCTCTGTGTTAAAAAAAATCTGGCTGAAACTCCTGAACTATGCTTTATAACATGCTGTTAATTCTCAATTTCTGATGACATTACAGTCTAACTACATTAATTTTTATACTCATTTCAAAGAGTTTATATACATCAAAACTTGTGAGAATTTTGCCATTACCATTTCTCACCTCTTTTCTCAATAAAAACAATTAGAGGAAGGTGGTAAAAAAGTAATGCTACTGCAGATTTTCTTAACACCTGTGAACAGATGCCTATTTCAATTCATGTTATGTATTTATTGCAAATGTTGTTCCTTATTGACAAAAAAATATCAGATACTCTTACAATTCCAGTATGAAGTCTATGTGTTACATAGCAATAATATACCATGTCTTCAGTTTAGAAATAGATTTGAATCAAATAAGACTTTTTCCCCAAACAGAAAGCTACGGTTTTCTCATTAGCCAGGCAGAGACATTCTGACTTGCCAATCAACAAATTGTTATAACAATCAACTAATTGTTATCTGGAATTTATATTTTCATTCCTAATAATTTTCAGTTTTTCATCTACACCCGCAGGCTGTCACAAACATTAACAACAGGTGGACACTCAAAGCATTCCGCCCCCTCCCTTTCCATCCCTATTCTCTCCTTCTTCAGCCCACAATGCCCAAGAGGATATATCACCATGCTGTTCCCTTCTACAGACAGCCCCTCATCACCAAGCTTTAACTCTAGGTGTAAAGAATACAAAGGAGTAAACCAGCTTTCTATCAGCTCATGGTTTTCAGTTCCTGGTTTTCTTTGCCCTAGGATTACAGTTTGACAGCAATGTAGTAACACCCAGCAACAAGCCATGTAAAACATTCTCCATGTAAACAGTGTCTATTTTCTTCCTCCCTTGATTCCCATTTTGACTCTTTGTTTTTCACTTCCTAGATCACTACAACACTGTATTTTTTCCCCATTTGACCATCTCTTTTCCTGCTCCACAATTCTACACTCTCTTCAAAATGTTAAAAGTCCAGAGCTGAGCCTTAAAAAGAAGATATACAAATGGATCTGATACCCAGTACCTGGTCACATTGCTTCAGATAGGTTCACACTCCTCAAACACTTACTCTGTTCTTGCTTTTAACCTACATAAAGAAGGCAATTTTGGGGAAATTTTTATGTAGAAAAAAAGAAAGAAAATAAAAGCTCATTATAGGGCTTCCAAGGAATCAACTTTGAGTGAAACTCTCAGAACTTTTAGCACACTGTCTTCCTTCCAAATACCCCTTATTTTTTTTAAAATGCCCTTCCATGCATTTCCTAATGTCACAGCCTAAATTCCTCACTCCCAAGTCTTTCCTACACTCACATCTTTTTTTTCATTGCAGCCTTCTTCACTCTCAGTGTAACTTTAGGAGACATGATCTGGTCACTGTCTTGATGATGACCCAGCAAGAACTGCAGGGCATTCATACAACTAGTAAGTGGTTCAGAAGCAGTGTACACCAATAATATTAACAGCACATCTGCTCAAGTTCATCCTCTCAAACAGGGACTGCAGACCTAAGACACCATTATGGTGATAATAAATAAACCCATTCAGAAATAATTTGTATAATCCCTTTAGTATTCTCACAATTTTCATGAGAAGAAAATATTTTGAAGCACCAACTAAATTCAAAGTAATCTACAGAGGATACTATTCTTATTTTTCTGCAACAATCACTGAAGTTCATTCTAATGCATTTCCCCACTCCTCAGAAGGCTGGGTTACTATGTAACCTTCATTATAAACCAGATGTAAAGAAGAAGGGCCACACAGTAACAGCATGTGTTTATATTACAATACTCACTGAATTCTCGTTTGAACATGTGGCTTCTTCAGTACAACAGCTATCAGCATTTTTTACATTTCTAGATCAGGCTTATTGGAAAAAGCTGGTTTTGCCACAGATACTTACCCCGTTGTGTAAGGTATATTTATTCCCCCCAAATTAATGCTTTCACAACCAACAATGAAGAGCGTCGAAAAGCACAGCAGAGATACACCACTGCAGATCATAGCCAACTTTGCAGACTCTCTTGCACCAAGTTTAAGTTTTTTTATAATGTAGCCACCTAGGACAATACCAACACCAGCACTTGGGACAATAATCACACCTGCCGGGAAAAAATTCAAACAACATTAAAACAGGACCTACAGAAATGGTATAAAACATAAATATTGGTTTCATGCCCTAATTAGATGACTGCTCCATTGTCTGATTCTCTGCTAGCAAACTGAGTCAGACTTTTCAAACCTTTGGAGTGCTGTCAAAGAATCTATAAAAGCCTCCTTATGATATATTAGCAGCAGCCAAAGCACTATAAGAGAACTATTGTACTTCCAAGCAGAAACATTGCTTTGTATTTGTTTTAGAATGGGGAGAAGGACTACATATTGGTCCAGTTTAACTCCTGAAAATTTGAAGAAATTCGGATTTGGACATGAATCTTCCTCTTCCTACTTTCATGATTAATTCCAGTGAAGCACAAGTGCTAACCTCAGGCAGGACCCCATAAGCCTGCCCATCCTGGAGTGCACGTGTGAGCCTGGCTGCAAATTCTGCCTTCTGGATATGTTGAGCAGCACCTTCCCAGCCAACCAGCAACAGGACAAAAGGAAATGGCCTCAAGCTGCACTGAAAAAGTTCCATTTGGACATCAGGAAGAATTTCTTCACTGAAAGGGGGGTTAAGCATTGGATCAGGCTGCCCAGGGAGGTGGTGGAGTCTCCATCCCTGGTTCAAGACACGACCAGATGTGGCACTTAGTGCTCTGATTTATTGACGTGGTGGTGTTCAGCCAAGAGTTGGACTTGATGATCTTGGAGGTCTTTTCCAACCTTAATGATTCTATGATTCCTACATCAGCACTCCAATTCATTTCAGCACAGACATGAGGAGTGTAAACTGATCAAACGCATTTAAAGAAATTAAGATACTAGAATTAGGGTAAATTCAAGACACAAAAGATGTGCCTATGAAATTTCTGCTGCTCTACTGCTGCAGTTATAAGGTGGCAGTTCAGCAACACATCCCTGGGTTGTCCTCACTTGTCAGGTCCTGAGGTCATATTAAGTCAGCAAAAGTCTTGCACTTTTCTTCCCTTAGCTTTTGCTTCTCGCTGACATGTGAGACGGTCTTTAAATTAAGGCTTTGCTAATAAAGATGCATTCCACATAAACATGGAATTTGAACTACTTTTGGCAGCTGCATCTACAGAGAAGCTGAACTTTATAATCCAAATTCTTAGAAATGTTGGTCTTTTTAAAGAACCCAGTAAGACTATCACTTGCAAATACCTTTAATATTACTGCAAAGCATACTCACTCTCTGTTAATTTGTCTTAACGTGAATGGGACATTACATTTATAAAAATGTTGATATTGTGAAAGTAAGAATAAGAGGTAAATTAAATGTATAAGCTGCACAAGTTCAAGACATAAAGTCTGGCACATGGCGTTTTTGATGATGATTAATGTCAGGTTTGTTTAAAAACAGAAAGAAACTGAGACTTGATTAAAGAATTGCTGCTTAAGAGACAAAAAAAATTACCAATAAAACCTTTACATGAAGAGATTCAGGAAGCACATGTACTCAGCCAGCAATGAACATATTAAGCAAACATGTATAATGTCAACAACATGTAAATTCTCCTTTCGCTAATCAGAAAATTTTTAAACTTGACATGTGTTTTACTATATCAGCCAGCAGCAATCTAATACAAAATCTCTACGTATCCCTTTCCCTTTTTTCCTACAAAAATATTTATAAAATTAACAACTGTTGACTTAAATACTACATTTAGGAGTTGGGATTACGGAAGCAGTGCTCACTTGTTCATGTTGCACATCCAGCCTGAGATATTTCATCTTCTTCTTCTCGTTCATTATAATAGTCTTTATTAAGTGATTTATAACAGGGAAAACAACAGATATTAATAACTTCACACCCTGGACAGGGTGACACCAGTTTTACCTCTTTTAATGTACTGGCTGTTGAATATCTTTTCTGGCAAGAATGTTTCCAGTTTATCCTGAGAATGAAGCAAGTTATGGAGTAGCAATCCTATCAAGACTCACTACAGTAAAACTCCTGTGAGTGTGTAGCTACTCTAAGCTTCAGAAGGCATCACCATCCCATCAATCAACGTTTCCTCCTTATATACATAACACAGGGATTTCATGACTTGAAGAAAATCTCATCCAGAAAACTCTCAAATAGAAAGCACCACATGGTGTTTCTCTGACTTCTCCCCTCCACACTCCACAAAGATTCCTTGCATTTCTTCCAGCCACTGAACATGACAAGTGATTCCCACTTGAAGTCTATGCATCTTCCCTCTTTCTTCTGCTACTTTTTATGTTTTCCTTGACTGATGCCCCTGGGCAGCTTCACCCCTGCCCCATAACTCACTCCACTCCATTACTCCTTCTCATGCACAGTATCTGAAAGTACGGTGGAGCAAAGAACTACCCAGCCTACCAATCAGCAGCTATTCTATATGGTAAGCACTATGGAGAAGTGAAAAAGATGCTTATAAGGACAAATGTCTTTGATGCATCCAGAAGAGGAGGAAACTCATCTGCATGACTCAGGCCCGGATCCTGCACAACACTTTAGCCTCTTTTCCTAGACAAGTTGCCATCTCTCCCACTCACAGAGCAGTACAAAGCTTAAAAATTTGTGGGTTTTAGCTTTGTTAAAAGCTGGAAATGGCTGTACATTGCTGTGGCAGCAGGGGAAGCACCACACCTGCAAAATAGGGGTCTCCTGAAACGACAGGTGGGAGAGGATTTGGGGAGCTCTCCTGACTAGAACAGTGTGTTGTGCACTCAATGTCAATAAGTAAATAAGGAGAAAACCACCAGCCTGGAGGGGAGAGATAACAAGGATAGGACAGATAAACAACTTGTCACTGGGGGGAATAAAAAAAGATAAGGGTATTTTAAAGATCAAAAAGGAAGTAAAATTCACAGAAAATAAGAACAGCTTTAAGAGATCTTTTAAGGCACACAGATTGCAGCAATGTCTATGGGTTTTCTACCTTGTTTTTGTTGAGTTTTTCCCCCCCTGGAGACCATTAATAGATGAGAAAATGTCTGTCTGGGCTTATGCAAAAAAACCCCAGCCCTTTAACAATATAAATTGGTTCACTTTTTACTAAACACTCATAGCAAGCATCAAAAAATGGCCTGAATATCTAACCAAATGCAGAAAGCTGGATCCAACCGCCTGTTCTAACAAACACATTTTTGGTTCATTCCTAGATTGATTCATTCCATTAGTCAAAGCTAACCCTTGCAAGGTTACACTATGTGGCAAAGCCTTACCAGTGTAGATGCTGGCATTGGAAGCTGGGATGCCAAACTGTGACTCGATGAACTTGGGAATGAAGGTAATAAAAGCTGTGACAATGGCACTCTCAGCTGTGTATGACAAACTCACAAAAAGGAATGTCATGTTGCTTAAGATCCTGACAGCTGCTCTTGGAAGCTCTATAAAATGACAAAAATGACAAACGAATGTTATAAACAATAAGTGAGAAACAAAAGCAAACTGAAACAAGAGCAATTGATTTTCTTTGAGACGGACTGGCAATAATGGCTTGCTAGCATCTGGCTAGGTTTGCTAAGCAGGGGGGGAGAGTGCATACTTGAGATTGCAGCCCTTTGTCTGCTCTAACCTATCTCCCTGCACTGCCCCAGGGCTGCAGTCCCACTTTGCACAAACACAACTGAGGTCTGTTTTTACAAAACCATCTGAAGACACAGGGGTTACATAGTAACACTATAATGGAAAGAAAAACAGCAATAAAATGTAGTGATTTTGGAATTATTCTGATATCTTACTTTGACATTTTCTATGAGTTAACACATATCACACTGCTGAACTGACACTACCGTGTTTTGCACTCCACAGGAGAAAAACAGATCATATACTCTCCCCTCAACACTGCTTCAAGGACCATGCTCGGAAAGTTGGAGTAATAATACTCCCATTTGAAAAGGAACCAAAATATTTTAGTGAAATATTTTTCTACGTGATTTAAAACCATTTACAGTGAAGTAAACAAAGCATAATGAAAAAATTACATCAGTGATAGCAGTGACCCTCAACATACATTACATACAACTTAATATTCTCAGAAGGGATAAAGCAATCAATTAAAAATGAGAACACATCATTAACTTAAATTGAAAAAGTATTCATGGATGTTGCAATTATTCTCAAATCAAATAACAAAACCCAATGAAATTCAACACTGCAGTTAAATGAAACACTTACATATTTTCAATTCAGTCCTGTAGTGATGTCAAATTATCATCACAAGATGATGATAACTCTATTCCACACTTAATTTTTTTTCAAATTATGGTGTAATTTTAAACTTTTTTTTTTTTAACATGGGCCTTCTACCAAGATCAGATTTTCTGTTCAAGTATTATATCTAGCCTACTATAGTTTAGGATTTTTCCATTTGCTTTTCACTTGGTACAAAAATGGAATGGTGCTTGAATCAAAGCTGATTGAGTTCAATAACAAGAGTACCCATTAGAAATACAACATGTCAAGCAAGAGGAACTGAGTGAGAATTTTATTGATGATATAAGTTGTCAAGACAAAAATCTCTCACTTTCTCCACTGACTCCAGTAGGTTATCTGTATAAAAGTAAACAGAATTTAGACTCTTGTCTTGTCAAAACTTGTCAGGCTGCAAATCAGCACTGAAGTTGTCTGACTGCATCCAGTCTTAGCTTATGCCAGTTGTCAAAATTTATACTGAATTCCTTATCAGTAGAGTTTATAATTTTAATGTAGTCAAATGCTCTCCTGTTGCCTCCATAAAGAAACATATTAAATGTTAAATACAAAATTTGGTGGAAATAACTAATGAATAAATCATATTAAGAAGCACTCATATATTTGAATCTTAGTGGGTTTTACCATCTACAGGGTTTTTGTTGTTTTTTAATTTTAAGAGAGTGGCACTGTTTGCAGTAGAAGCAACAGGAGCAAGCAGTTATGACCATGCTGATGCTGCTGTGAGAAAGCAGTCAGGAAGCAGAAAGAGGAAGTACCAAGATCAGTCCTGCTGGAAATATTGAGTTATTTGATGGCAGCTGCTCACCTGAGCTGAAAACGTGGAAGAAAAATAATAAGGTATCATCACTGAGAGAAATATCATTTTATTAGGATGATGAAAGGTGTGCTCTTTGTAGAAAGTCCCTGGCCAAGAGCTGCACTCAAAGTCTTGGCTAAATTTTAAAGAGCCTGATCCAAATATCATAGTAGCTGGTAAAGTTTAGCCTCTCCTGATAGAACTGAGCTTCAGGAAAATGTCTGGTTTAGAATTTTCAATCTAAAGATACTGAAAAATTAATTAGGCAAAGAACTGCAGAACTAATGCACATTTTGCTCTGGTTTTCATATGTAGAGCTTTCTGTTGACTTATACTTGCATGTCTTGGAATAAGCACAAGTTCTCTTACACCCATGTGAAGGATTCTTCAAAGAACAGTTTTGCTGGTTACTGTAAATTTTGGCATGAAATAAGAGTTTACTTCTTCATACTGCACTAATACATGCCACCTGAAGCAGCTGAGAGTTGAAGCTCTTTGTGATTTATAAAGAACAACTGTTTGGCATACAAGAAGTTGTTATATAGTAAGAAACTTGCAAATAAAAACATACATTCAGAGTTAAGTTTTCCCTGATTTACTCCTATGATCACCATCAAATCCTGTGTGACAGCATCTATACTACACTTCTGGATTTAAAAACCAGTAATAAAAAGGCACTATAAGTAACTCACATCCTTCAACCACACTAATTTTACTAAAAAGCAAGAATGCTAAAAACTCTAAGGATCCTTTGTACTAGTCAATCAATCTTGCTTCTAAAATATTTCAATGTCAGATTACTTTTGTGTGACTAGCCATAGGCCTAGGCTTTGATTTCAAGGCCATTATTAAACCTGTCAGGTTTGACTTTTATGCGGTCCTCAAAAGACATTGCCTGTTTTTGCAAGTGTGCATCACAAACAAACCTACGAGAACTTGCAGTGTTCCTTCATTCTGTAATTTAAACAAATACATTTTTTATCAATTACATTCCTAAAACTAAAACAATCTTTTAGTATGGCTGCAAACATATTTACACTTCTGTGCAGTAACTCAA
>JAWWLV010000088.1:118896701-118907509 GCA_035041135.1 Platyrinchus mystaceus
AAAAAACCTTCACCTTTAACATTCTTTCCAAATCCCATAGAGGCAGGAACTGCACTGTCTGCTTGTATTTTGCTATTTGTCTTCTCTTTCATCACATCATCATCACTTGAAACATCATCAGAGTTCATTTTCTTTTTCTTTTTCTTTTTTTTATGTCGAGGAGGGAGCTTTTTCGGAAAGGTAAACATGGGAAATATCACAAGGAGCATTGCAATGGCACAAAGGAGAAATCCACTCCACCTAATGAAGGAGACAGGAATAGAAATAAAAGCCAATACATTACATGAAATTAAAATTCAAAGTGATTATTAGAGGCTGCACTGGCTGGAAAGAGATATTTGCAAAATATGAAATATGCTAAGAGTAAAGGATTGGAGTGGGGAGAGCCTTCACTGCACTAAACTCCTTAATTAGAAGAAGTTTCTGTTGGCTTGTCTACTGATAAAGGTATTTATCCGGAACCCACCATATATGAAATAGTGTCAGCTTTAAGTTCCTGCAAATTTTAATTTTTGGTAATTATTCAGTACCAAGTGCTGAAAAGTAGATACTCACTTTGCCTTTCTTGGATAATTCCCAATAAAGCAATACAGTATTCCTCTGGAGAACATGAAAAGAGTTATCCAGGGCATGAGAAGATAAAATGTCCAGACAGATACATCAGGGCTAAATCTGTTTTCCTTTCAGTGCCTACCTCTCACTGCCCTGACTGTCCAATTCTCCCCCTTCACAATGACGAGCTCCCAAAGCCTGACTGTAAACAACTGATGTGCTACAACTTAGGCCAGGGTTTATGCCCCAAACTCTGCAGCTCTGTTCTGCGACCACAGCCTAAAACATCCATTCAAAAAGAATTCTCTCTCTCTGTCTTATAAGAACGGGATATAAAAACAACCCTGAAATGATCCCTTGGCTCCCAGGGAATGATTTGGGACATACCCACAGGAAAGACAACACATGGGATACAGGACAGAGCTCTTCAGGCTGAAGGCATACAGTTATCCTCCCGGCAGCCAAAAAGCATCATGAACTTTACCTGAGCATCACAGATGGGCAAAAGGGCCTTACTAGAAAGTTCTCAAGAGTAATTAGAGTCAGCAGCCAGGTGGCTGATAGTAGAGTATCAGATAACTTCCCCTCTGAATTCTAGCAATGAAAGGCTAAGGGAAATGTGGATAACCTCACACAGATGGTTCCACAAAGAAGGACAACCTAGGAATCCCTCCACAGAGTATCACCCACTGAAAGTGCGGTTTTCACTATAGACTAATCTCATTGTACTGAGTTTACATGGCAAGGTTTTGGTAGCAGGGTGAGGGCTGGAGGGGTGCTTCTGTGAGATGACACCATGAGCTGTCCCCATGTTGGACAGAGGGAGCTCCAGAAGCTTCAAAACAGATACACCGCTGCCCAACGCTGAGCCCATCAGCAATGCTGGTGGCACCTCCGTGGTAACTTATTTAAGGAAGGGGAAAAAACACTGCACATCAACTGTGTGAGGGGAGTGAGAAAATACCAAAGAAAGAGGGGTGCAGGCCCAAGGTGAGAGAAGGAAGGATCCCCCTACAGGCCCAGGATAAGGCCACGGTATCCACCTGCAGCCTGTGGAGAACACTCATGGGAGCAAGCTCCTGGCAGAAACTGTGGCCTGTGGAGAAAAGTCCCCACAGGAGCAAGGTTTTTGGACAGACATGTGACCCATGGGGGACCCATACTGGAGCATTCTGTTTCTGAAGGACTGCACCATGTGGAAAGGACCCATTCTGGAGCAGGCAATGACAGACTGTCTCCCATGGAAGGAACCCCATGCTGAAGCAGGGGAAGAGTGTTTGGAGTTAGGAGCAACAAAGTGTTACGAACCGACCCAGCCCCCTGCATCCCTCTTAAAGGAGGAGGTAGAACAGTCTCTTCTGACTACTTCTGGTGTTGCACACTTTTTTTCCCCCCTTCTTAAATATGCTATCCCAAAGATGCTACCACCATCACTAGTGGTCTCAATCTTGGCCAGCCTCCTCTTGGAACCAGCTGGCATTGGCTCCCTCGGACATAGTAGAAGCTTCTAGCAGCTTCTCACACAAGCCACCCCTGTAGACCCTCCACTACCAAAACCTTGCCATGCAAACCCAATACAAGAATAATTTTTACATATTTTTGTACAACCTTTATAGTACTGATTATCTGTATGTTCAAACTTTAAACATTTAAAAGTTCTGAGTAGACAGAATTACTTGCACAAAAAATAAAAAAACATTCAGCCTCATATCTGTAATGCAAAGATATTGCAACTGTATTTTTCAATGAAGGCAAATTCATATGCATGTGTAATGGTTTGTATGGTAAATGGCTACAACACAGGCTAACAACAAACAATCAGCCATGTGTAACACCATTTTTGTTAGAAGAAGCTTACAGGAAGCTTTTGCAAGGCAAATATAAGTGACTGAAAGTTTTGCCTAATTTTGATATTATGTAAACAGAAAATCCTCTATTCATTCATTTTAGCTGATAACATACATGGATTAGAAAGCAGACTTTTAGGAGGATTAGTCAGCACTGTCAGACAGAATAAATCGTCAGACTGTATATAAATGTAGTAACATCCCTTTCAGGATCTCAAAGGCATAAGCTGCAAAGACACTGATCAAAGAAACAATCTGTGGCAATAGTAAGCAGAAATCTGCAACCACCCACTCAGGAGGAAACAGCAGAGGAGACAGGACCTGTAATGTAGCATGAGATGAAATTCAAATCCAAAGGGACCATTTTGATAGCATACCAAATGCTGGAGATGTCACAAGTGCAGCACTGGATGCAATTATATGCACCGTCTACATTTCACAACTTCCTCAAGATATATCAAAGAACTGGAAAACAGTCAAAAGATGGTATCAAAAATAATAAGGACACCTACAATGGGAAATTGAAAGGTCAGAACAGGATCTGTATTAATTAAAAAGCCCTTGATTTTCTGCCTTCTAAAGTCAAAGAAAATATGCAGAAGAATACCTCAAAGGCATCCCCACAAGCCCTAGGACCTCAAATAAAAGCAATTAAAGCTAAGGAAGAACCAGACAGTGCTTGAGGAATTCCTTTAAACTTCTTGTGTGGAATGTTGATGAAAGACTATAAAGAAACATCCAAGTATTAACCAGATTCAGTATTAGGAAAACACTCAGAAAAGCATCAGCAAAAGAAAACTGGATTCAAAGCACCTGACAGACTGCCAAGGGCTACTCCACAACTAACGAGGTCCCTATATAGCACATTAACAGTTCTGAAAGACAACAACATGATGAATGATTTCTAACAGATATCCCTACAGTTACCACATTTGAATAAAAAGCAGTTTTAAACATTTGATGGGCTGGCATAGACAGCTGGCCTGTAATTTAGCCCAGAGCACCTACAGAAAGCCCAGGTGTGCAAAACCCAGGAGCACAAATCCAAGTCCTGTGACACTCAAGGAAGAATCAGATCAGAAATAATTCTGAAAAATAACCACTTTCTTTATCAAGTTTCATTAGAGATAAACCGAATTACATGTCCTCTAATAAACCTTCTAGAAAGGAACAGCCTAAGTAAAAAAAAGGCTATACTGCTTTTTTATTGGCCATATATTATAGTTATTGTACTCACTATTTTGTCTGTAATCATTACTTCCTTTAACAATGGAAATTTTTCACATTAGAAACCTTATAGCCATAATAAAGAAAAGATAGAAAAGACACTAATTCACTTCAAAGGAGACAAGACTCAGAACATCCCAAATATGATTTCCCATTAACTTATCTAAACTGAACCTTACTTTTAAAAAGGGTGTCAGCTGAAGTAAGTGCTAGACTGCTCTTACATTTCAAATTGTTAAATTGCATAAATAAAAATAAACTTGACTATGCAGCACTTCCCCGCAAGGAGAAAATGTCACAGTCCCAGAAAATAGATTTCAGTGGAATGAAAGTCTACACTTCCAGAATTATCTACAGCCAGTAGATACAGGCAGTCAGTGAGTGGCAAGGGAAAAAGGTTTAACCCTCACACCATGGGAATCTTCATTTTAATTGAGAGACACAGCTTCAGAAAGAGAAAAGAGAATGAGATGCAGATGATATGAATGCCAATAAGCTTCTGTGAGAAGCCACCACAGATTCTGCAACAAACCACCAGAGATCTGATAGCAGGGGATACTCCTTAGAAATTTAAGAGAGGAAAAAAAATGAGATAGTCAAAAATGAAAAAGTAATAAAAGGACCTGGAACACCCTTCAGAAAAAGCCAGACTCTACACATTTAATCAACATGATGGAATAAGGAAACTTTGAATGACTTTTACTTTTCTATGCTGCCTAGAATACAACTCGCCTGCTGAGATCCTATGACAGCTGACTTCCTGCCGTTGCTTCAGTCATATTTGCATCACCTCCGCTGGCACCCCTGTGCAAAGCTGAAATCACCAAGATACTCGTTCAAGTGACATTAAACCTTGGAGATACATAAAATCTATTTAGCAATTTGACACGAAATCTTCTAAACACACAAACTAGATTTTTTCTCCTATTTTGCTTGCAAGGCCTGGTACAGTAGATGTTCTCAAAGCCTGCCTGTAGAAATGGTTGTTACAGGAAATTTACACCAGTTCTGTCATGGAGCTTGGTGGTTACAGCATTCCCATAGGGTGCCAGGGATCCATCCTGCCTGTGGCATCCATTCTTGCCACTCATTCGAGGATGAATGGTTAAACTTGTAATTCATGAGCAAGAACAGGCTTTTTTTTTTTACCTGACCTCTCTTACACATGTGGCTACACCAACATTGCACATATATCCAAGCTAGCTTTAAACCAGAAGTGGCCATCCATCTGTTGTGACACAGAGTCTAGTACAAGTGGCCTGAGAAGCAGCAAACTGATGTGTCTGTGCTGCTTTGGCTATTTACTTTTGCTGGAGCTGTATGAGTTAAAACTCACACAGGTATACCCACACGATAAAGCAGTTATATCAGTACTTGAGTTACAGATTAAAACAAGTTTATCCCACAATCATACAGCCCCACTGATTTCAATTAACAAACATATTTATGGGCCTGTTCATGATTTCTGTCAAAAAGTATTGATCAGATGCTGATTACCAGCTCTGACATGTCCTTAAAAACACATGAAACATAAAAGTTTTGTGAAGAATGTATAATATTTTGCTTTGGTTTCCAATCTTTTATCCTAGAATACTTTTGACACATAAGCACATTCATAGGGCAATTTTTTTTCAGTGGGATAAGCAAGTGGATACATGAGAACACGGAGTCATTAACCCCAAGGCCACACTCCGCACTCAGCTTTGCCCTCCTCTCACCAAAAATTTGGCTAGACAGTCCTGTGCAGCAATGCTCTTGGACTAAGACAAATAAAGCAGGACTAAATCTCCAAAGCTTTAAGAAGAATCCAAAGAGAGAATTTTTCACTTCAAACCTTCAGGAGAGATCACTGCAGAATAAACAGGAACAGCTACAGACTGACTGCAATGGCGCAATGACAAACAGTAACCCAGGGCATGAGAACTGACACTCTGCGCCTTAACACTTACAAAGTAGAAGTCTCTTCCTGGGATAGCGAACTTCAGTCCTTTCTGGGCTTCAACAAAAACTTCAAGGCAGATTTAGGAATTATCTGAGAAAAGGCAGTTAAAGCCTCCCCAAGACCTGCTTCCTCAAAGAGACATTTCCAAGGAGGCCACATCTCAAAGTCTGCCTGAAGACATCAGTTAACAATTACAGCTGTTATATCTCCGTGCTGCTGGAAGCCTACTCTTTACTAGAGAACAGTGTGATGGTTTACATCATCTGCTGCCTAAACACAACCCATCACCCTGAGAAACAAAGACTGGAAAGGGCATGTTCTGACCCCATTTCATCTCCCTCTCCTGGACTGGTGTAAATGAAGTCTACTGTTTCTCATCTAGCCATCCAGAGCTCAGTGTTTCATGCTGCCTCCTCTGAAAAACCAAAGAAGGGATTAATCCACCTTCCAGCAGGAAGGGGTTGGTTCTGGGCAGCAATGATCCTCGATGCTCTCCTGCAATCCTGATATCCCACCCCACCATCCCTGAGCACTGACAGTCAGAGCCCACTGTGGTCAGAGACAATACTGGAACAGCCAAAGTAGGGGAGTTTCCATGCAATGTTCCTGTGCAATTTTGTGGCAAACTTCTCCTCTCTGCCAGAGGCTAGTGTGTAGTAATCAACAGAAACATCATCTTCTTGGCCTCCATCTACAACCTAAAACAAATCCTCCAGGGATACAATTTTCCAACCTGTCTAAATTCCCTACCAGCAATTTAGAGAGTAGTTTTGAAAAATGCTTGATCCTTACCAGTTTCCAATGAATCGGGGATCACTCTGATCAATATAAACAGTTGTCCTAGGATCAACATAGAAACCAATAAGAAGTCCTCCTAGCAAGTATCCAGCTGCAGGTCCGAGTGCTCCCATTACGTACATGATGGCTGAGGAAATAAAAGGTCAGAGTCACACATCAATAAAATTGATGTTTCATTAGTTATCTACACATAAAATCCAAAAGTAAATGATGCTTCTTAAAGCAGTAAGTTTTGCACCCTAAAACTTTCAGGACTTTTTTTCTGCAACCAAGGCAGCAACTTCTGCATAAGTCACATATTGATAAGAAAATTACTGCTTTCTGTATGCTTTCAGTCAGATTATGGAAGTATACACTACTTTGGTATTCTGAATGGAAAGCATACTTGACTTGGATAAAATTTTTCATATCTGGTAACATTTCATTTAAATAGAATAAAAATTAAGCACATAAATAGAAAAAAAATAACTAGTGTTAGCAAAGGATAAAAATTTCATGAAACATCAAAGAGCTAAGTACAACATTCTGACCTAGTTACTGTCAGTCTAATACTGTGTTTAAAAAAATGACTGAAATTAAGAAATCAAACAGGGTTTCACCAAAGGAAGGTCCTATTTAACTAATTTGATATCTTTTTATGACAAGGTCACCCACCCTGTGGATGAAGGGAAGGATGAAGTGGATGATGGATGTGCTTTTTAGTAATGCTTTAGATACTGTCCCTATCAGCATCCTTCAGGACAACTTGTCCAGATGTGGGATGAGGGGGTTCACTGTGTGCTGGGTGAAGAACTGGCTGAAGGGCAGAGCTCAAAGGGTTGTAGTGAATGGGGTTACATCTGGCTGGTGACCGGTCACCAGTGGTGTTCCTCAGGGCTCAATTTTAGGGCCAGTTCTGTTCAATACATTTATCAACAACCTGCAGGCAGGAGCTGAATGCACCATTACTAAGTTTGCTGATGATACCAAAATCGGAGGTGCTGCTGACCCTCTTGAAGGACAAGAGGTCTTGCAGAGGGATCCAGATAGATTGGAGCATTGGACAGTGATTAATGGCATGAAGTTTAACAAGCTGAAATACCAGATTCTGCACCTGGGACAGATTAATGTCAGACACAAATAAAAACTGGGAGAAAAGTGGCTGGAGAGCATCCCTGCAGAAAGGGATCTGGGGGTGCTGAATGGCAGCAAGCTCAGTAGAAGCTGGCAGTGTCTCCTGAAGACAAGAGGCCAAACCCCATCCTGGAGTCCATCAAACACAGCGTCAGCAGCCGCTCAAAAGAGGGGATTATCCCGCTGTGTTCAGCATTGGTGCAGCCTCACCTGAAACACTGTGTGCAGTTCTTGGCCCCACAATTTAAGAAGTTTGTGAAGGTCTTTGAACATTTCCAGAGGAGGGCAACAAAGCTGATAAAAGGGCTTGCAGACGTATCCTACGAGGAGCATCTAAACCATTTGGGCTTGTCTAGTTTGGAGACAAGGAGGCTGAAGAAGGCTCATTGATCTCTGCAGGTTCCTGAGGAGGGGAATTGAAGAGGGAGGTGTGGATCTCTTCTCTCTGGTATCCAGCATGTGGGAATGGTTCAAAGCTGCACTAGGGGAGGTTTAGACCAGACATTAGGAAGCATTTCTTTATGGAGAGGTGGTCAAAGACTTCCTAGGGAGGTGGTTGATGCCCCAGGTCTTGCAGCCTTTAAGAGTCATTTGGACAATGCTCTTAAGAACAGGCTTTAACTCCTGACCAGCCCCAAAGGTGGTCAGGCAGTTGGACTAGGTGATCATTGTAGGTCCCTTCCGACAAAAATGCTCTGTTCTGTTCTATTCTATTTATTCCATTCCATTCCCCTAATCCATCTCTTTCCTTCCTTATTGCATCCTCCATCCTTTTAAGATGCTTCTGCCCTCCTTCCCATACTGTCTTACTGTAAGTACAAAAGGCAAAGGGGTGGGAAGGATGGTCTCTGCTGTCTAGTCATGTGCCTTGTACCACTGAAACCTGAGCTGCAGCAGCACACCACCATTTACTCAGCTGCTGCAGATCCTCTAGTAGCACATGAAAAAACAACTGATTATTTAATTCTCTGTAATACTCTATGTCCACACAGTTATTGTGGACCAGTCACTCCCCACGGCACTATATAGACTCCATACTTTTTGGTCCTACCCTCAATCAGGCATGCTGAATCCTAGACTGCAGCAGCTGAAGAAGCATAACTGAGTTGTTAAAGCTTGAGTTTTCATGTTACCACTTACAGTAAATTATACCTCATGGATAAAATAAGCAAAAAGAAACCACTAAATCTGCCTGATTAAACCAAAGTAACTTGCCTATTTTCATCTTATGCTTTGAAATAAGAGAATGAAGAAAAAGAGCATTCTCACAAGTAAAAAGGGACTGCTGAGAGCTACACTGCAGAGAAAAAAATCACAGAAGCTACCACAAAAGGTAAAACTGCCTATAGCAAAAAATGCTTCAAGACAACAAATTGATTACAGAGTTTTATCGCTTTTAAGGTTACATTTTTGTAAACACATTTTTGGGTTCTATAAAACTGCAATTTTAAACAATTAGATTTTGCTGAAGTCCTTTTTGCGTAATTGTTTTCAGAATCATGTTCGCTGTTTTAATTTATTCCACCCATGTTCCCTACTGGACTGATTGTAAACAATTCTTGATACGCCTAAAATGCTCCATCAGACATTGAAACACTGCTCCTTAGCAGTAAGTAGTTAGGTAAATGCCACAGTAACTGTTATTTGCAAAATTCACATCATGAGGAGGGGAAACAAACCAACCTCCACATTCCCACAACCTCCATCCACTATAATAAATTTTTTCTACAAATGTTTGCTTGGAAAATTGAATCAAATAACTACAGCAAACTCAGATCCCTAAAAATTTTACAGAGGAAACACAAAAGGGAGTAAAAGAATGACCTAATCCATTCATTTCAGTATTCCAAAAAAATACTTAATACTGCATTAATTCAGTTTTAGTTCCACCACTGAAACCAGCAGAATGCAGCAACTGCTTAGGCTTCAAAGCACTACACAAGCAGTGTATTTTATACACCTGAAAACTTCAGAGTGTTTTCTTTGTAAGCAGACACGCTGTACAGTAAAGATAAAAGTAACAGTGTACACTGTGTACTCCTTTAGAAGCGGAAGTGCTGTCAACAATTTCAGGAGTATTTTTAAATTACTGTTCGCTGCTCAGGCTTCAAGATTTATTTTTTTTTTAAATATAACTTACAGACAAAGTGTAACTTTCAGAATCTTTCAGGAAACACAGAGTCTCCATGTTCCTCGTCAATGGCAGGAGGAAACGTGAGCAGACAAGTTCCACAGTTGCGATTTTAAGTTACATTGCAGCATCTTTCTCAGCACATAGGAATGGTCACTGTCAGAAACTGGACACTAAGTTCAAGAAACTGATTTGGACTTCTAAATGGGACTAAAGATAGAGTATGACAAGTATAAGATTTTGATATTTCAAAATTAGGTTCTTGAAAAAATCTGCCATGAACTTTGAAACCTTGCAGTGGAAGTGAAGGGAGCGCCATCTCCACGCATCAAGCTGGAAGGCTACTCCAGCATCTTGGACCCTTGAAATTCTGGTCAGAGCCCTCACAGCTATGTTCAGGAATAAAGGTGTTTTTGATTCCCAAGTAGGCCACCAGGATTACTGGGTGATATGGAAAGGGAACCACACTGGAAACAGATTCAATTAGTGTATCATCAAAACTGTGCCTACTTCATAAACAAAAAATTCTATGGAGAATTCTATGGAAAAATATGTTTCATATTTTTTTCCACCAGAACACTAGAAGGTCTCCAGCTTCTGGATAAAGAAGGTTCTAAAATATGTAGGAGTACCTTCTTTTCAGCCTCCTGCCTGGGATTTCAGATAGCTCTTTTTGGTCCATCCTCTTTGGGCCACAATCTGGGATACTGATCTACAGAACTGCACTGATTCAACAGCTGAGAAGTTTCAACAGAAGTAACAAACATTTTTATCAGGGGACAAGCTGGAGTACTGTGATACTGAAGCAGGACACATAGTATCCAGATGATTTTTTAAACTGCACCTAAGGAAATATAGGATTTGTCTTTTATGACTGGTGCTTGGATTTGCAAGTTGCCTTCCAATTTCTTGTCATAAAAAGCTATGCTGTAAAATAGCAGTAATATGTCCTTTCACATGACAAAATAGAGGTGATGTACATTCTAGGAGTTAAAGCTCTACTCCAAACAATAAATCATCTTCAACAAATAAAACAAGGAAACTACTGTTAATATAGATATAGATATATGGGCTACACCACTGACCTGATTCTATTCTAATTGATTTGCACTGAAATGAAAAATTGTTCTCCTCCAAGTTACTGCATTAGCCATATGTATTTAATGCTAGCAAGTCACAGTACAATTCTCTGGGAAGA
>JAWWLV010000088.1:118917820-118930858 GCA_035041135.1 Platyrinchus mystaceus
TCTGCTAGACTGACTCTCAAAACACCAAAGAGCAAAAACACTCCAGAAAAGCAGGTGCTGGTACTGATGCCTGAACACATAGAAACTGCTCAAGCAGGCTTTGGAAATAAGGTATTAAGTACCAGTGAAAATAAAATATATTTTTTGGCTTATATTTTTCTCACTTAAGCAACTTGGTGACCTTTTTTTTCTAGTGTCTGTGTCCACTTGCATCCCTTCTCAGAGGGAACATCATTTCAGTTATTTACAGTAGGAAGATCCAATTGGGAGACTACACTTATGTACACATTCTGCAAACTATCACAGCTTTCAATCAGTTTACCACAAGTAAGCTATTTGTTGAAACTTTAGGCTTATGTTTGCAAAGAAAATTATATTTGAGCCCTAAATCCCACTGAAATTCTCTGAAAGTCGGATCCCTTGACTTCCTTAGGCTCCTTGGGAAATCTTAACCTCAGTTATTAAACTATTCTGACAGAGTGAGAGAAAGAAAGAGATTGACAGGGAAGTCCTCAAGGAATGATACTTGAGTTGCTTGGAATAACCAAGATAGCAAGTGTTACCAGTGGTCTCTGCTGCTGTCAGAGCTTTTCCAAGTCTAATGAAAATTGATCTGGCATCTTTCCACTCTATGGGAGTTTTCTACAACATGTGACAGAAGAGAGATGTCTTCACACACTGCTGGATCCTTAACTACATTTTCAGATTCATACTGATAAATCTGCCAACAGAACAAGTGGAAGCACACAGCTTATAGACAGAGAAATAGAGTAAAAATGTCAATCACCAACAAACACCTCTCCTCCAAAGAGCAAATATAAAGCACGTAATGCATTTCTATATTGCATATTATACCTACCAGCAATTGTAATCCATTGTAGTGATAATTTTAACAAACTACATTGTCATGAGATTAACTTATGACAGTATAGATTGAGTTTCAATGTAGCACTTAGAAATATTTATTAAACACATACACAGTGCAAACCTTAGTCTGGTCTCTTGTAAAATGACTAAACATAATGTGAAAGTTAAAAGAATCAAATGCAAGACAACAAATAAGGAAGCTCTTAAATTTTTGAGATTTTCTGAGCCAGAGAAGTACTTACAGAACCAAGATTCTTGCTGGTTCAAGTGCATTTGAATCACCATCTGCTAACTCATATAATAAACCACACAGGCAAATGTTTCTTTCAGAATAGACAAACGATGGTAACACAGCATTATGCTTTTCAAACACTAAAACTGTTGGGAAAAGATTAGCAACTGAAAGATGAAAACACTACACTGACAACACCAGCAGAGATATGGCAGCAGGATCAGACACTTGTTCGCAGCTAACAAAGCTGAATAACCAAACTAAAATGTTACTTCTCAGTTTCATATGTGTGGATAACTCTAACAGCATCTATCTCCTTTGCCAGTGGAGGAACAATTCAGAGGTACCATTCTAGGCTTTTTGGGATATTCAGTATACAGCTAATGGACACTGCCTTCCCAAGCCATTTTTGTGAATACATCCCTTAATTTCTGATGCACCTTTACAAGCATACAATAGAAAATCTTTTTATTTAACATAGTAAATTTTTTTTGTTTCTTTCCATATAATCACAGAAAATATGTAATGTTTCAATTACAGAACTGACTCAGAAGATGAGTCAAAAAACTACTGGCAGAGTTTTAAAAGAAAACAAAAAGTAAAAAGCTTAGATCCCATTATGTTCTCCTTTACATTCACAAGAAGAAATAAAATTAGAAAACAACCTTCTCTCCTTATTGCTCTGTTTCAGGAATCTCCCAAAGACTCTTAGGTGGAAAATAGGAGCACTGATTTGTGGAACTATTTAGCACCTAGCTGTTCAGTAAACTCACCTGAATCATATGTTTTATAGGCTATCTTCACTGTTGCTATTTTATTCCACTCAAAAGAAAATAAAAAAATAGAAGGCTTTCATTTCTGCAAAGATTTTATTCTAGGAAACAAACATTTTCAACAATTCTAAAATATTTTAGTTATTACTACTGACTGGTTTATTCAATTCCCCCTCCAAAGTCCTCCACCAGTATGGCACCACTTCACAGCCTTCCTGGAGGTCCTCCTGTCAGTCACCCATACAGCAGTTCTCCTGTGCCACAGCCCAATGATGTCATCATTCAATTAATATAACTTCAGATATCTGTGGCCAGGAAAGAGATAAAGGAAAGCCAAACAATCAAGTTTTAATCTTAAAGAACAGATCTCTTTCCCCTCCTGCATTTATAATAAAATAAAACCAAGTTAAAAACATATGCATAAATGTTCACAGCTGGCCCTGTGACCCTGGAGGTACTGACCTCTGCAGAGACCCATCAAGTTTAGTTATGAGGGGAAAGAGAAAAGCCAGGCTTGAAAACAAGCCCTTCCCCATTGGTGGGGTTCAGCAGAGGTTCCCTTTAGCACTGCTGTGTGGTGGTGTCCTGCCTTGTGCCTTCACACAGCTTTTTCAGCTAACATTTCTGCAAGATCACCTACTTCCACTTACTGTCATTTTAAAAAAATAAAATACATTACTCTGTCTTCCTATTTTACTCATTTTTAAATGAAAATTCTTTGGCCTTTCCTTGCAAGAATAATGTATTTGGAATCAAAAGAAATACATTAGTGGGCTGTAACATTCATCTCTCAATGTGCTACCCAGCGAAAGGACAGCACTAAATCACAAAGGTTATTCTACACTATTTTTTTTTTAGATCAGATTCATCATTGCAGTATCTGAAAGCAGACTGCAAACACTACAGCGTGAATTTAATTTCTCCTGGTTTTAAGAAAACGAAATATTTGAGATAAGGGAGAAGGTGAGTTTGGCAGCAGCCTGAGGAGATGTCTGCTTGTCTGTTTAAAATGCTGGGAGAGAAACTCCTACTGCAAAGGAAAGAAAGGGAATATGTCTATAATTGCGGATGACCAATCCTTATTATCTTTTTTCATTTATCATTTTCATTCATCATTTGTTTTCAATATCCAGTACTGTGTAAAACCAAATGGCTTTTATATTTGGCTTCTATTCTACATAAGCACATTTATAAATAATGTACTACTATTCATTATAACATTCACTTGAAAATTTGTATTTACAAGTGTGTAAGAAGCTTATCAGTGGATAATATAATTGTTAGCTACAATGTGGGAGTTTCAAACATTCACAATAATAGAAAGAAAAAACATTTAGAGAAAATATTCTACTAAAAGATGTGCAGTGAGGAAGTCATCATTCCAATGATATAGAAAAAAATCTCTCTTCCAAAATATTAAGATTCATGAGCTATTCAGCTAAACACCTCTCATTTCAAGAAAGTCTCTGACTAAAGGAATGAAATTTTCAGGCAGTTGTTAATCAGACGTTTGTTGCAGCTGTCTCTTCTGTGGTTCAGATGCTGTGTGGGGTTTCATCCATGTGTCTGCAGGCTGCTACCCCAGGTGTTTCTGACAGCCACCCACTGCCCAGCTGCCCTTGATGTCCCACTCCATCCCGTGAAACCTGACACAGACAAGCTGCAGACCTGGGATGAACCTGGCCCTGCCACTGGTGGTGAAGGAGTTTTATGTCAGAGCAGCTGGAGTTCTGATCCATGCCCTAGTCACAAAACCCTCGAACCCAGCACAGGGAAATGCAGCAGGACGTATCCACAGCACAGGGAAAGGAGCAGTGCAAAGACCTCTGTCCAGGCAGCACGCCACATGATAATACATCTGCTGCTGTCAAAAACTAAGAAAGCTTTCAGACTCAATTCAAATTAACACTAAACTAGCACTGCAGTGCTACGTTAATGGTTGGGATTGATGATCTTAAAGGCTTTTCCACTCTAAATGGTTCCATCATTCTATGTACCAGACATGTAAGCTACTACTTCAATACTAAAAATGTTCAGCTGGATACTCAGAAGGTGTCAAAATAAAGTGCCAAAATGGGAAAATCCAAACATTTCCGTTCAGCTTTCTTCTTCTGACACAATTATCAAACACTGTGACTCTAATCCAGTACTTTTGATTTATTCCTTGGAGAAAGTATAGACTAATTACCTTGATATGTAACTCCTGGACCATATGGTAATGTGCAATAAGAATAATTTAATCACACAAAAACTGCAGTACAGGCAATTACCGTCATGCAACAATATATTAACTGCAATGCGATATGGCAGTTTGCTCCCAAAATGGGATAATAAAGCTGCTTATACAGATAACTATTGATAGAAGAGGTGACCCAGGGCTACCTAAATACAGGCAATCTCTAAACAAAACTGAAGTTTGCAGATTACAGGTCAAAATGGATATTAGTGCTCCTGCACAAAGAGTAAATCATCATAGAGATCATCCTTTTATTAATACACGCTGCTGAAACTCATCAGGAAAACATTTATAAAATGTCAAAATGGGTAAGCCTGAACCCACAGAGCTGGTATCCTCAGGAGAAGCAAATGGAAAATGTAATCCTCTCCAGCCTGCTGGAATCTAGCTGTGTCTTGAATGATGTACTAGATGAAAACAGAAGCAAAAGTTACCTGGAGAGTGGTTTTCAAACCAAATAGGACATTACTTGTATTTTTCACCTAAGAATGAATGGAAGTTGAAATGAATAAAAATTAAGAATTGAAGAGCAAAACGCATCTCCAAATGTTAAGCTACGCAAATAAGTATACGGTGATGGCTAAACATTTTTGCATCAAAAGTAGTTTTGACATAAAATGCATATTAATAAAAATTCTACCTGTTCAAAACTGTTTTCACAATGAAAAAAAAAAAAAAAAGGGTTATTTTTACCTAACTGGTTTGGTGACTTGAGAAAAGTTTAATAAATGACATGCATTTCCATTCTTTCAGATTACTGAAATAAATGCAGTACAAAAATCCTGAGAGGACTTATTATCTGTTTAAAAATGAAAAAGCTTTACAGACCAGATCCTGCTCCCACTCAGTATCAGGTGTACCTCATTACCTGCAGGGGGAATGTGCCAGTTAGTTGTGATTTATTAACTTTTCTTGAAAGCTTTGCTAAATTTTATGTTCATTAGATACCAGGTTTGAGAAACACAAGAGCAAGGCAACAGTAACCTACCATGACTCTGGTCCTCACAAGCACAAAAGCATTAGTATTAATTAAACACCTCCAGACCTTCCTTTCTGCTCTGACTGCGCTTGTAGTTGAGCTAATTGCTTCTCTCTTCCAGCACACGCTTATCATGTCTGCCCTGCTGCATAGTAGCCAAATTCATGTTTTCTAAATGGGATCAACAGCCTGCAGACAGTAACTGTGATTGCTTCAGATCTTCTCAGGTTTCCACATAAGACAATTGAAAAGTTTTATGCAGACTAAATGATCTTACAATTTTGGGGGGTTTTTGGCCTTTTTAAATCAAGTGCATCAATTAGAAAGATGGATAGGAAGGTCTTGATAGCAGCTTACATTACTATTGTGAAACACAGAAATTTTCAGCTGGAGAGGATAACTCAGTTAATATAAAGATTAAGAAGTACTAAAGAATCTAAGAGATACAAATGACAAATATGTTTATCAAAAAAAACAGCTCTAAACTGATGGCACTGACTTGTGCTCTATTATTACTTGCTTCAGAATCCCACATAAGAGGATTACTGTCTATTTTGGCACTATGTATAACAAGACTATACAGCACATCACCAAGGGGTTGTATGAAGAGGCTGTCTTGTATCGTCACACCCACACATATACTCTTCAAGTCAAATCTCCCACATCAGAAAACCACCAGCTGTCAGTTCCCTGAGCTCCACACCATTTTCTTACTCAAGAACATTAGGGGAAAAAAAAAGAAAAAAAGTCAAGAAGTCTTTTTAACAGGAGTGCAACACTGCCTAAATTAAGGGCAGAATTGTTGTATCATTTTTCAGCCCCTGCATACAAAAATAACCATTCTGCTCCTCACACTCCGTATCATGATTCAATAGAAAAGCAGCAGACAGCAGTCCTAAGAGTATCCAGAGACTCTCTGACAGAGTCACAAGGCTTACATTACCCTCTCTCCTAATGTTATGCTACTAATTCTTCTAATATCTCCAAACAAGCCATGAAAACTGAGATTAATCCAGTGCTAGAAGACTTGCTTAGCCCAGCAGTCATACTTTGGAGAAATCCTAATGCTCAGACCACAAAATAACTGATCTGAGCATCTTATTAAACTGGACAAGGAAAATTACTACATTCCTAATATACTGCACTATTTTTTTCCTGTCAGGCCCAATTCAAACAAAAAGCAGCTGGCTCATAGTGTAGGATGCCCACCTGCTAATATAAACCTTCAGCTATCAAATTCTTCTACCACAACCCTTCAGCAGTCCTCTCACTTTCTGGACCAGTTATATCTACTCCTCCTACAGAAAAATGGTCAACTTTGACCTGGCCATTAGTAAAAGATTTCACTGTGCCAACTTAGGCAAAACATGGATGTCATTTCTCACATACCCTGAAACTGTGACATATGATAGATCCCTTCCTCAGTCTTTGCAATACTCAAGTATAAATACACAGTACAAATCTGAGAATTAAAACATGCAGTATTCTTCAAAGCATTGCACTACATCAGACCCACAGTAAGCTCTTCTTTGTGGAGGATTTAAATTTGGAGTGTGGGGATGCCGGAGAGGATGAAGAGGGGGATAACGATGGAGGGAAGTTAATTACAGATCTATGTGATCATAAACAGCTCTCTTTCACCTTACCCAAATACTTAAAATTACTAGTTACCCAAAGGAGTAATAGCTGTTCTAATGACAGTGCAGGAACTCTTGAAATTGTATTAGTTCATATATTCCTCTACTTTACTCCAGTAAGTTGAATCTCTTATCCTTATGGAAGCTGAGAAGGCATATACATACCCAAGGCTTCTGACTCACTGGGCTTAAAAGCCTTTTTCAAGTTATTTCCCACTAGCTAGCCTGGTCAATATTAGTCAGTTTTACCTCATTTCTCATAGAAGGCTGATCTTCTTTTAATTATCACAAATGCATGGGGACAGTTGCCTTAGCCACTTTTTTTATTTTGCCTTTCAAGGCCAGATGCCTCCCTGTTTGCTGCCTGTGTCCTACTTGCTTCTGAGTGTCCAAAGCTAGTGCAATTACCCATAAAGTCAATAAGCAAAATAAGTGATCACATCTAACCAAAAATCAATTGCTAACAAACATTGAGTAAGACCAGAAGCAAAAGCTAATGAGGAAAGGACTTTTGTAGTACTTCTCCACAGGTTCAGTCACAAGAGGTACTCACTCCTAAATGCAGAGTGTACTCTCTGAGAAGTGCTAATCTTCCTTCTTCCCGAACTTCTGGAGAAGCCATGGGAGTAAACACATGAATACTATTGCCTACTTTGCTTCTGCAGTCAAAGAAATTCACACCAGCCAGCTCTATCTTTGACATTATAATCACAATCCCTTTAAACTATTCAGTCACTGAGGTCAATGAATGTATAACGTTTCCACATATCAACATAGTACAATTGCTACTTAGGAACTATAATTTAGAGTACAGCTGTTCCATCACGCATCAATTCAGTCCTCAGCTCTGATTTTGAAAAATTATTTACAGTATGGCATTACATTACAATCATGTAGTGCTGAATTCAGTCTTTTTACTCCTGTTGTGTGACAGGACTAATATTCCTACAGTAATACAATGCAAGTGTGGTAAGAAACTAACATTTACTTGTTTCAGACAGCCCCAAAATCCCACTTCTTTCCTTCAGTCATGATATTTGCAGAAGAAACATAGTTTTCTGAAATTCTTGTTTCAGGCCAATTATATAACTTACCAGATAAATACCTAAATTGGTGTGTATCAGCATTACTATACTGCAGACTCAAAAAGCTCAAGTGCTATTTCCTCCTGTGACTATAAAATTTCCCTAGGGATACTTTCACTATTTCTGTCACTAGATAGATGTATTAAATCAAGTTGATATACACTGCCCATCATCTTTACAGAAATTACGGACTCTAATATTATGTAGCAACTTTTTTACCTTTTTTAAATTGGAGGATTATTATTCAAGCTATTTGCACTCTAGAAGGTTACATTCTCCATTAAATCTTTTTCACTCACTTGGAAGAAGTAACAAACAAATTTAGATTAAATATCACAAAGTGAAAACCTATACTGCTACTATTTTTTAAACTCTGGCTACTGAAATAGCAGGGATCAATGAATGGCATGGAGAGGCACACCAGGCAAAAGTGGAAAATGCTGTTCTGGGAGGAAGAAAAGCGTGGGTAGAAGTAAAGCTTCTCTGTTCTCTGCGTTGTCAAAACTCCCCGGCCTTGTCAGGGACTTTCCTGTACTCCACAGACACTTAACAGCAGCATTTTCAGCCCTTCCCATGGGCTCCGCAAAGAACCCACTCTGGCTTTGTCCCTTGTCAACCTTGGACCACACAAAAGAGATACTGCCAGTCCCACACTGCTGCACTAAACCTCCTCTTCTCCTTCACATTTCCTGGTTTTGGTTCAGCTGAAAATTCCCACCTAAACAGAATCCTTGGGGTATTCTGCTCACGAATTTCACATGGGTTTGACCTCTGAGCCTTATAAACTGATCTCTTTGGGACCTTTGACAGAAAAGGTAGTGTTTTCTATTGTCTTATACAAGCAAAATTTATTGTGTCAACAGTTCAGCTGAATACAACAATTTCTCTTTAAGTACAGGAAAAGCTTAACACATAGCAACATCAGATAGTATCATCCAGAGTATTTCCTTTAGATATTTGTAGAAGCAAATAAGGCTTGCTTGACACCTTCTATTTGAGTAATCACAGCTTAGCAGTGGTCACAACTATTTCCCTGTCTACTGAACCCCCTGTGCCAGGGGACGTTTAGGTTGGATATTAGGAAGACTATTTTACAGAGGGAACAACCAGACATTGGAATGGGCTGCCCAGGGGAGTGGTGGATTCACCATCCTTGGAGGTTTTTAAGATGAGACTGGATGTGGCACTTAATGCCATGGTCTAGTAACCACAGCGGTGTTGGATCAAGAGTTGGACTTGATGACCTCAGAGGTCTTTTCCAACCTGGTTGATTCTATGATTCTA
Organism: Platyrinchus mystaceus; assembly: GCA_035041135.1. Classification (NCBI taxonomy): domain Eukaryota; kingdom Metazoa; phylum Chordata; class Aves; order Passeriformes; family Tyrannidae; genus Platyrinchus; species Platyrinchus mystaceus. Next base: position 118,926,914 of record JAWWLV010000088.1, read on the forward strand.
TGATCTACAAAAATACATTACTTAAAATTACTTCTGGGGAGGTCGGGTATTCAGATTTTAATCTAACCAGAGACTAAAAAAAGTAGAAGCAGGAACCAAGGTGTGATTGAAAACTCCCGACTTCAGGAGCACAGCAGCACCTTTGAGTGCCTACATGACACCTTAAGTCAACAGCTGTGAACAAACTGATGACAAACACTCAGGTAAACTACAACTTTATGAAACAGCAAATCAGAAGATATCAGAAGATACACTCAGCTAACATATGGATTATCCAAAATAACTCTAGAGGATAGCTTTAATTAATACAGAAAGAAAAGGGTACAATCACAGGAGAACCCTTCCAGGATGCAATTTCTGTCACTTCAAAGAAGTTGACTGAAAACAGAGATAAATATGGAAAGCAGTCACTAATCTACAAAAGCTTGCTAAATTCAAAAAAATGAAGAGCTAGTAGCTGGTTTCAGAGCAGCACTGGATTTTAAGAAAATCAATGCTGAGACACTCTTGAGGATTTCATTCTAACCTGGTAAATATCAAAGATAAAAAGTGCAGAAGGTAACCATCAGATTGAGGTCCTAATGTGCATGGTGCAATGCAAGTAAAGTGTTATGGTCCATATAAGCAGGAAAAAAACTGGGAGCACTGAAAAAAATATCCTGGCAAGCTAATGAAAAAGAAGCAAGCTGATGAAAAGGAATCTGTGATGAAAATGGGGAAGAAAATCTAAGAGGAACAGCACAGGAGCATACAATTAGTGGACACGCAGTACTGCTTTGCATACTTCACATAACACAGTTCATGTTTATTTTTAGTTTGAATAATTTTCGTATCTGCTTGTTCAAATTACAAGGAAAAATATACATATTTTTTTCCAACTGTATCCCCTCCAAACTCACCATAAAATGTAATTCATACCAGAGCACAATGCTTTTCACTGGTGTAATTTGTATCTGCTGCCAAGTAAGCTGCTTACCTATATGAGAGTTAGTGCTTTCAGATTAGACTATCATGTCTAATGGCAGCATAAAATAGCACTCTAGTTTTTGGGTTCACACTTCTTGATTTCTCAGGTAAGAACAAATACCTTGCAGCAGAAGAGAAGTGGAAAGACTCAGGTTCATTCACTATCCCATTAATGCTGTGCAGCATGTCAGAATTTCTGGCCTTGTGACAGCGTAACAGACGCCCAAACTCCCAACTGTTCAGTAGCAAAGCAGGACAGAGCCCATACATCTCCATGCTGCCAGGCAATGATATATTCTTCCCGATCACAGGAAATGTCCTCTTCTTTTCTGGGCACTTTGGAGGAGTTGAGGTATGGATTTGGCGGACTCGGGGGAAATTAGCCAACGTGCCCACTGTAGAGTTGTCTGCTGTCCAACTGAGTTTCAAAAGCACCAAGGTGCTTGACTAAAAGCATGGACACCAAGAATCAGAATTACAACAGAGCTTTTTGCTCCCTGTGCAGAACCCTTACTTCTAGAGGTTCCCCAAGGAAAACGTTGCCCTCTTCCAACTGTGCTGTTTCAGTGCTTTACAATTACAGCCCTAAGCAGTGCCACCATCCCTGCAGCTGCTGATGGGGGTTGCAGAGAAATCCTTCGACTTGGAGCTCAAATTCTGACAGCTCTGGAGATGATTCATAGGAAGGCAGGCAACTGGCTTGCCCTGCCCTCAGAGTCCATGTGACACTGCCCAATCCATCAGCAGCCAAGTCAGTGCTAGTGCTTACTTCGACCTTTACAGTCAAGAGAGGCAACGACTGCCAGAGGGGAGCAGCTGAAATATGTGCCATTTTTGCATGGTAACTTCTCAACTGTTTTCAAAATAAATGGGAAAGGCATGTAAAAACAACAAAAAGGAAAACTGAGTTAATTCTTCACAGGAAACAACGTTTTTAAAAGTGCTATCAGGGTAAAAAAGACTTAACAGAATTAAAATGAGAGCGTGAGACTTAACAGTTTAATATGATTGAGCTACTTTTCCATTCTTTTAAAATCCGTGGATGAATTCCATTCATCTACATTAAAAATCAGAATTTTTAGATGCTGGCCTTTAGGATGAAACAGCAGGTCATTTATATAATTGCCTGTGCTCCATACACAGTCAAAACAAAAACCAATGTATTTTTGAATGATAGTAGAGAGAAATCCAGTCCCTTCTCTTTTGACTGAATAGGTGCTTTCTCAGCAATTAAGTCCTCCCAGGTGAGGCGGCCACTGAATGAAAGTTAAGGGAAAATGGATGAAACACAAAGCATCTCTAATCCACCTGCAACAGGAGTAGTTACAGTGACTCTTCAGAAAACAGTCAGAGAAAGCAGACAGCTAAAGTTTCCAGCCCACAGGTAATCAGACACTATATCCCAAGCCTTCAGTTCCTGGCAGAGGGTACAAACAAGCTGTTACTTAAAGGCCACTTTCATGTCTAGGTTTCCAAGCTGCTCCGGGACCACAGCAGGTGGAGACACCTGTCTGCCCAAAACAACCCCTGCAGCAGAGCTCAGCAGAGAAGAGAGCTGCTCTCCAAGAAAACACCATTCCCAAGCTCGAGCAGGTGAAAAGGGCACTGTCAGCCTCAGAAACAAAATGCTAACCATTTTGACAAAAGCTAAGCAAGGAAAACAACTCAGTGAGTTTCAGAACCCTGGATCCAACCCAGTTTTTGTCCTTTAATATAAAAGGAAAGACAGAATCAAGGAAGTGTGTGCCTAAGTCTCTTCTTGCTCCTACGAAGGGCAAAGTGCATTTTGCCAATTACTGCAAGTGATGCTTTGTCAATATAGCTGCTTGTGAACAATGCCATAGCTCATGGCAAGGACACAACAGGAGAGTTGCAGAAAGCATCCTTAAGGGACACAACACTGGCAGAGCAAGTGAAGGCGTATCACTCATGACACTAAATCCCACAGGCAGAAAACTTCAGAGCTATGGCTACCCCCACCCCTGACATACCCACTGTATGTAGACACTGTACATCGACAAAAAGCCCCACCTCCTCTAAATGCTCAAGAAAATTATATCTAGGATTAGAGTATGAAAAAAATCAGTCCAACCATGGAGTAGGAAACAAAAGTGGAGAAGAAAATTAAAGTTTATCTTTCTATTTCCTCAGCTAGAGGTAAGGATAAAACTGCAGTGACACTTTAAGTAATTATTAGGAACCGTGCCTGCTGCCTGATCAGCACTTTAACAAAAGATTCTACAGAAGGCCAGGGAAGCACAATACCATATCTTCTCAGTGCTAAATCATCTCTGTGAGAAAAAACTATAATCCATAGGCACAAACAGACCTGCAGTCACTTCACCTGCATCCCAAGATGCTCTCTACACCGAGCCAAGAGCACACTGAGGTCAGCCTTATGCTAATGCTACCCAGCTGAATGCGCAAACGAAACAAGCATGTGTTTGTACAAAAAAAAAGACTGCTGATGGGTCAAGTCTTAGTGTTAACTTCCGGGTAAAACAAGATGTGGCCTTTGCTCAGACAAACTAAAATCCTGTATTTGAGAAGTAAGCTCAGTATTATTCCCCTTTGCAAGGAAAATAGAGCAAGCAATAAAAAACACTGGTGGACATGCCTTTTTGCTTCAATTTTTGATTCATAAAATCCTGCCTCCTCACAGGCATGCTGTAAAAATAAATGTACTATTTCTGTAGGGTTTACCAAATATAGGGATCAATGCTGAGAAAACTCTGTAAGAAACTCGCCCTTTTGGATATCAGGAAGCAGGAAGCATATTCCATGTGAACCACAAGCAGTCATAGCCTGAATGGTGAGAATAAAATGAAATGCTGATCAGCTATTTCACTGCTTCTAAATGGTCCCTCCTGCTCAGCTATAAAGTTGATCCTGCCTCGGAAAACCTCAGTGATCTTGCAGCATCCATACAGGAGATCTGATGCCCTCAGCAGGCTCCAGTTCCTGTCCTCCAGTGGCATC
>JAWWLV010000088.1:118930958-118953287 GCA_035041135.1 Platyrinchus mystaceus
CCAAAACGAATCAATCAAAGCAGCACAAAAATCCAGTGTTTCCTGTGCCAACATCCAAGCAATGGCATGTTAGAGAGATCTAGCTTGTTGGTCAGCTGGACTCTACCCTAGGACCCAGAAGGCAGAGGTGGTGGGTTTCTGACGGAGTATGTGAAGCTATTCCTCCTGCCCTCTCCTTCCAAGTGGTATGTGGATAAAGTGGTAAATTTCACCAGAAATACAATAAATACAATCACCATACACATACACACAAACACATATATATATGTATATATATATACACATATATATGAAGGCTTTGAGGAAGTTTGTAAAAGACATGAGAGGTACACAGAGCATCCATCTGTAAAACACTGGTAAGAAGGTGTTTCACAAACAGAATATAGTCACAGTGAAATGGTTTTCCTAATGCTAGAAACAGCAACCAACAAAAGATCCTCATGAAAACAAAGCAGGAGTCTAAAATAGTTTTGAAACTAGTCTAAATATTTATTCTTTTTCCACCTTAGGAAATTATTTTACTTCCCTGGCTCTCCAGCCATTCTTTCATAAAGTCTCTATCTCTGTATTTTGTAATTACAGTTTGTCCCCAAAACTATGGGCAATCTGTATGAAATTAAACTGACTTAGACACCTTTCTCTTATCATATCAGCATATATCTTATTAATCAGCATATAGTATCCTGGAAACTGAAATAAAACATCCTTAGTACAATGACTAATTCATCCACTAGTCATTTTGGAGAGGGTACTGGTGGAAGCCATTCCTGAATATTTTCATTAATGCAATATTTCTGTAAAACCTAATATTGCCTTTCTATGTGTGAATTTTTGAGGTAAATTCCTTTTTTATTACAATATCCACTCACAAGAGAAGAAAAACATTTAAAAATTATTCAGGCAATGTAAAGCCTGTAATGCCACAAATAAAACTTCTAAGTGCCACACAATTTTAAGGAACTGCTTTTAAAAATCCTGATAGAATCACACAGTGAACTCACATTCAAGACAAATCATTGGATTCCTACAAAAAAACACACAGTATTCAGAAAAAATAGACTGTGCTTAAAGGGGTAAAATTTGACAAGAAGCAGAAACACCTTCAAGAGTACAAAACTCATGAAGTCCAATTCAACTACAAACTGAATTGCAATTAATTTAACTGAATAAATAATTAAAAGGAAAAACTGCACACATCAGGCAGCTGACAACAGACATGCCACAGTACAGCTGAATACAGAAGGGAGAGACTTTGGAGAAGACAAAGACTGTGACTGCCCAGTTTTTATATAAAGCGTGTAACTTCCCTTTTGGATTATCTGTGATTAAGGGAACCAGTTCTTATATTTCCTAGGCACCTGTTACAATCACGATTTGTTTCCAAGCCTGATGTCATACATTTTCTCAAAGTTAGCATCAGGGCACCAAAGTACCATCAAGTTTAAGGGGCAGGAGGACCCGGAGGTGGCAGTGCCTTCACAAGGAAGAAACATCCCACGGAAGAGCTCACACATTGCTATGCAGGCAGCCCAAATCACATCCCTGCTTGGCACCTTTGTCCTACTAAAAACGACACAGCACCTTGTAAACTGGCACCGTGCCACTCTGACAGATGGACTTAAGTGTAGGCAGCCAAGAGACTATGTATAAGCATCAAATATGTTTTATGAGAGCAGGACTTCCAGCCAGGAATGTTAAAACAGCTGTCCACATTGAGCTTGCATGCCTACACTTAAGAGGATATGCTATTGCCACTCAAGCTCTGAGCTGGATTAACTTGGCAAATAAATAAGATAGCTACCACAGCCGCATAAGGTGAGTTTTTGCAGAATCAGGATTAGTGATACTCAGGGGGGCTTTATTGACCTACTATTAGTGGCCACAGTCACAGGGTTAAAAAGCTCTTCAGTTCTGCAGCTCGGAGAAACATTTATCAGGAGCATGCTTATATATATTTATTTATTTATTTATTTTTCTTTGGAAGAAAAACTTAGAATGCAATACCAGCATGATCATGAACAAGCACGTTAGTGACCTTCTATTTGTGTTAGAGGACACTTTTTTTATGAATTGTCCTCAGACACTTGTATCCGTGTGACTGGGATCTGTTTCACTGGGCTTTCTTCACTTTTCAAAACTTCAACTCCCAACAGCCCATGCCAAGACTTTTTGTCAGCTCATGCCTACATGCACACACACATTTTACATTTTGACATGACTTGCATAGTTTTTCCCAGTAATAAAATCATACCGCCTGGACAAACAGGCATTGCATAACACAGGATGTGAGGTGGCTGGCCTGCAGAGCCATGCCCTGTCCACCTCTATCCCGTTCCTGCGACTGGCTGCTCTGTCCACTGCCCACAAATACCTCTCCTCTAGGACACAAAACATTCCAAACCACTGAGAAGTTCCAACAAAAACAGGTTCGCTCACATCAATGTGCCAAACAAACAACATGCTCTTTTTCCTTTTCCCCCACAAACTCAGATTCTACTCCTGCCCCTCAAAAAGTCACTAGCCTAAGTCTGAAGTGAGGAAAATATTCAAACATTAACAAGTTAAAGGTTTCCTCAGAATTCCACACTATTTAAAAAAGATAATACCAAGATTTCCAACAGCAGGCAACATTCCTTCTAGCCCTGAGTAGCTTAAAGACTGAAAGGAGGTGATGGTACATTTTACTCAATGTTTAAACATGCTTTGTGTTCATTTTAATTCTCCCTGTGGTCACAAGCAAATCACTGGCATAAATTTTTCATGTACACTGTAGCTGAGTAATTCATCTTTACTCTTCTGAATCACTAAAAATGAACTTCAACTCTACAAGGGTTACTCCCAGTATAGATCAAAGCTGCCTTCAGTGCCTGGCGGGTACAGGGTCATATACAGTCTACCAACAGCTGCTGGTGTCTTTTACCTTTGTTAATTTTAAGGCTGATCTTTGCTGCAATTAAAAGTTACCTGAGTCACTTCATTACGATTTCCTGTGCTAGAAGTGTGTCAGTGGTAGCTATCATTCCTCCTGCACAGTGAGAATTTTCCTCCATTGACCTTGCTTCCCCCTCTGGTGAAGACTTCCTTCTCTCACACCCTTCACCTCTGTTACCCCTCATTCCTCACCTACAGCCTTTCCATTTCCTTTCTTTTCCCATGTTTTTGAGGACTATGTGAAATCACCTACTTGCAAGTTTCAGCCGCCTCTCTTCCAAATAACAATTACTAACCTCAGTAAGGAGATGCTTTGCTTTTTCATACTGCCAATAAAGTTTCCAGATTAATCTAAATTTCCATACCACTTAACCTTTCTCAGAGGGGAGGAGAGAGGGAAAACACTTTGTCAAATACTGCATCAGGCAGATAGATTAGCAATGCTGTAAATACCTCTCCCTCCTTCCGAAAACCAGCAGTGCCCCAGGCTTTCTCAAGGCACTGCACATAGACTGTGCATGGCTTTAAAACAGTTCAGAGAATAGTCAAATTGCCAAAGAACAGGTCATAAGGAAAAAAAATAGAGATCTGGATCACTACATCTGCTTAATAAAGTAGTTACACACACATACCCCAAGAGTATTACTTTCATGCATGTCTACTTTACATGGAATTACTATCTCCAAGACTATTGTAAAGCCAAAGTAAACTAATTACAAATGGTAATGCTGAGCATCCAAAACCCCTTGGCAGCTCTCTCACCCCGTAAGTGCCTCTCTTTGTTTGAAAACAATTTGAAGGGGTACGTGAGGTTCATTTCTTACAGAATCATGTAAGATACTAATGCAAAGTCAAAGAGCAGCCAATCTTATTACATGTTACTCAAACTAACAAAAATGTGTGGTGTTCACTACCGTGGTCAAACTCCAATAAAGTTTAGTAGCCAGGTATCTGAGATACCCTTCCTCCCACCATGGAAGACTATCACGCGTCTGTACCTGCCGAAAGCCATGAGAATACAATATGTACCAGACTGGACTCTTATTTTGTTGTGCCCCTTGAGCTCCCCCATTCGAGCTTGTAACCCTGAAGGTTTTACTTGCTGCTTTATCAATGGGTTTTTAACTCTTTCTGAGATGCCAGATGATGTATCAATGCCAAGCAAAATTCATTGCTAGTTAAAGACAAACGAATGCTGGAAAAGTAAAATGAAGCATGCCAAGAATCTCTCAAAGTACTTATTGAACATTAACATTACAGAGACTCTAGGCTAAAGGCATTAATCAAAATTTAGAAATACAGCTTCTGTGTTAGCAAAAAAAATTGAAGTGGCATGGCAAATTTTAACACTTCTTTCTGAAAAAGTCCCCGGCTAACGCCAAGTGCCGAAAAGCATTAGAGAAGCTGACCTTCTCTGCTCTCCCATTCTCCGTGCTGGAGGGTGTGAGCACCGCTGCTTTTACACACACTGCATTAGCTTCACCTGTTACTACTGTCCACCACTTCACAAAACATTTTCAAATAGGAAAGCATGGCAATTTTACTTCAGAAGTTCACTTCAGAAGGAAAGCTTGTTGTTCAGCAGGACCAGGGCAGAAGTACCCGCAACTGGTCCCTCTGAGAGATCTGGGGTTCAGTATTCGAAGCACCCTGGTACTTAGATGCCTTACCTAGGTAAAGCGAGGCGTTTTCTTTCTTGACATTGTCATCTAAGTAGGTTGGTCCCAAGGTATAGATGGGTGTCGAGCCCATGCCAATGAGGATTTGGGCACAAATGAATAAAGCTACATAGAGAGAGTGGTCATTTCCGCCAGAGTCCTTGAAACAGGCTGGCGAGTCCCACTGCTCTTTGGCGGTGACATTGCCAGCCACGCACAAGCCCTCGTTACTGACGGAGGAGTTCAGTTCCTGGATCTGGTATGGCGGAGAGATGAAGTGAGGTAAGGAGAAGAGCGAAGCCCCCAGGGCGATGAAAAGCCCCCCTACGGCCAGCCAGAGCGGCCTCCGCCCGCGCCCCCCGAAGTAGCTGATGAAGACCACCACCACCAGGCTCCCGATGTCGAAGCAGCTGACCAGCAGCCCCGACTCCGAGCTCTTGAGGCTGTATCTCCGCTCGATGGTGGTGATGACGCTGCTCAGGTAGCCGGAGACCATGAGGGACTGGATGAAGGTCAGGAAGCACATGCACACCAGGAAGAAGCGCGAGTCCGCCAGCACTGCCCGCAGGCACTCTCTGCCCGGGGGGCCCGCCAGCAGCAACGCCGGCGGCGGCGGCAGCAGCAGCAGCCGGGGGGCCGGGGACACCCCTCGGTCGGGCGCCGCCGGCTGGCCAAGCTCCGTACCTCGGGGGAAGCTCCCGCTGCCGGCGTCGGGCGGCTGGGCAGTCCCGGCCAAGGCGGCGGCGCCCCCGCCCCGCTCGTCCTCGGGAGCCGGTCCCGCCGCGGGGCCCGGGCCGCCGCCGCCGCCGCCCCCGGCCGCCAGGGGGGAGCCGAGCGCGGGCAGACTGCGGCACCGCGTCGCCTCCGCCCGGCCCCCCGCCGCCGGCCGCTCCGCCTCGGGGCGCCGCTGCGCCGGGGTCCCCGCCGAGGCCATGCTGGGTCCGGCGGCGGCCTTAGAGGAGCCCGGCTGGCTCCATCGCCGCCGTGCGTCGAGCGCGCTGAGGGGCCCGGCGGGCGTGCAGCATAGCGAGGAGGGGAGGAGGCAGGGGAGGGGGGTGGCCCTAGCCGCGGCCGCCGGCCGGCCCGCCGCACGTGTCAGCCGAAGTCCTTTGTGGCTCCATCCACCTTCAGTCTCGCTCGAGGGGCCGCCCGCCCGCCGGGGCGCCCGCGCTGCCGGCGGCTCCCGCTCCCAGCCGCCGCATGCCCGCACCGCCGCGCTCAGCAGCCGCCCGCCGGGGCCCCGCGGACAGCCCGGCCGCCGCGGGGCAGCGCCGCCCGCTCCGCCGCCCGCATCCTCCGCTCTCCTCGCCGCCGACGCTGGTGACAGAGCTCCGGGGAGTTGCTGCCGATCTGCGGGGCGGAGAGCAAGCACGGGAGGTCAGCGGCGCCGGTCCCACCGGTCCCGTCCCTCCCCGCCGCCCCGGGCTCTGCCCGCCCGACCCCGCGGTCTGCGCTGAGTTCCGGGGAGCGCCCGCCGTCCTCGTCCCCGCGGGGGTGGATCACGGCAGCGCCCCGGGAACCGCGCGTCCTTGGGGACGGCACATGGATTTACATAAGAGCTGGGGCGCCTTCGGCCAGAGCGCGACCCTTTCATTTGGCCTGATGCGACAGCCAAAGTTCGCCGTGCCAAGCCTTTTATTTTCCAGCCTAAAAATAAATGCGCTGAAATAAATACTCCGCTACAACTCGGCGGCCCGGGGAGCGGCGGCGCGCTGAGGAAAGGGTAACAAAGCCGGAGCCGGGCAGCGGCGGCGGGCACCCCAGGAGCCGGCACCCCGGCAACCCGGCACCGACCCCGCCGCCCGAGCTCCCGCGGCTGCCCCCCGGGACCGCGGACACCCGGGACCGCAAAGCGGAGAGCAGTGCCCAGACATCCCTACCCCGGCAGCGGAACACGCCTTTTGCCTCCTTTGTCCGCTTTTGTCTCCCCGCCGCCTCCTGCTCGTTGCGGCCGCGCGGAGGGGCGGGCGGGGAAGGCAGCGGCACCCGGGCAACCGCGCCCCGGCGGCGGATCCCTCCCCACCCGCAGCGGGTGGGCAGCGGGCCGGGTGGCGGAGCGCTCCGGGATCCTTCTTCCCGGCAGCCGCGAAGGAGAACGATGGGGCTACTCACCGAGCGTGCGGCGCCGGGGGCGGGGGGGGGGGGGGCGGCCCGCCCCGGCCCGGGCCCTGCGCCCCCGCCCCGCCTGTCACCCAACGCCGGGTCCCCCCGGGCCGCCTCCGCCTCCCGGGCGGCGCGGCGGAGCGCAGGCGCGCCCGCTGCAGCGCCGGCCCGGGCGATACCGCCGGGAGCTCCCGCGCCCTCCGACCTCCCCTCGCCCCCGCGCAGGGAGCGACCCCGGACCCCCCGCGACCTGCACCGACAGGGCAGAGCGGCGGCCCGCAGTAACCGGGCTACACCCCCTCGCCAGAGTCTCCGCCGTCCTGGCGGCACACACTTTAGGGGCGCTGCCCGGTCGGTGCCTTTGCTCACCCGGGGAGCTGCCGAGTGCTTGCAGCTCGGCGCCCGTGGTTGAGAAAGTCCGCGGAGCACCAGGATTGGCATCCCCGGCCGGTGTTTAGGATGCTTAGGATGGTGGTGCATCGCTTTGTGTAACAGGCAATGAAATCATTCGGAAGACAGGACCTCAGTTACAGCGTCTGCTGAAAAGTGACAAGAAAGAACTAAGGGATGATTTTAATTTTTTATTTTAAGAAAAATAGATAGCCGGACCACCTGATGATTCTTATTGTCCGGGGTCTTATGTCCCATGTAAACCATTTCCAAAAGTGGGAAGCACACGCAAAACCTGGAAAAAGTTTGGAGTTTTCTCCTCGTATAGTTTCCTCCTAATTCCTTGCTCTCGGTTTGCGGAGTGTCTTGAATTGCACTGGTTTGTTTTCCTCTGAAGTCCCTTTTTTAAATCCCTAGTACTAAGATAAGTCTAGATAATGCAAATTATTACATTTGTTGTGGCTTGATAAAGGGTGAACCATTGAGGTATTCCTCTTTTTACCCAAAGTTTTTCCATAAAATAATACCAAGGAATACAACAAAGATGTATAATATTCTACACATTTCTGAATAACTAGTGCTTTTCTGTCAGGGTAGAGGATTTAACTTTGATTTGTTTCCCCTCCTTAAAAAAAAAATGTTTAAGACTGACCACATTTTTTTACTTATTTATAGTCTTGATCAATAACATAGGATACCATTTTCAAATTTTATCAAGCTATTATCAAAAAGTATTTTGCTTTCTCTTTGTACTTGCTTGTAACTCAAACAGCTCAATCTAAGACAGCCAAAGTAATAGGGTTTTTTCCTTTGGTTTTCAACCACATTTCTCCTGTTGATAAGGTGCCCCAAGTTAAGTGCTTGTCTAGGCCTGTAGTTTTAGTATTTTCTTCAATTCGGTTACGTTTTCAAGGATTCTTGAAAAACTCTTCTAAATGATTCTTTTTTTGTACATAAGGTCCTTAACACAGTTTCTTCTATTTCCTCATCCCACAGTTTGTTGTTACTGCAGCTCTTCTCTCCTTCCACTGTCAGTCCCCCATGGCCACAGCTTCCTTCACTGCAGCTCTGGCACTCACCTCAGTGCTCAGTAAGCTGAATAAACTCACTGAGGCAGCAGAAAACCAATCCAAGAAAAAAAAAAAAAAAGAAAAACGTGTTTTGCCAGTTTTATGAGCTGATTCACTTCACCAAGGATATGAGCCCAAGAACTTGAAAAAAAAAAAAAAGGGGAAAAGAGAGAGGAGGTCCATAGGGAAAGAGGAAGAGAGCATAAACCATTTGAACAAGGACAAGCTTTTAATTCAACTTAGTCATCTCACTGAGCCATCCCTAAGAACGTACATGTAATTCACCTGGTAGGCAGTATCCCATTAAACTTCAGTAACTCCATTGCACTTGAACTAGTACATGAACCAGTAACTGCAGTTTGTAAGTCTAATGGATCATGTATATGGCACCTCGGTGCTGGGTTCTGCCCTTGGTTCACAACAACCCCATGCAGCACTACAGGCCTAGGCCAGAGTGACTGGAAAGTTGCCTGGCAGAAAAGGACCTGGGGGTGCTGGTTGACAGCTGGCAAAACATGAGTGGGCAGTGTGCCCAGGTGTCCAAGAAGGCCAATGGCATCCTGGCTTGTATCAGGAATAGTGTGGCCAGCAGGACCAGGGCAGTGATCATCCTCCTGTATTCAGCACTGGTGAGGCTGCACCTCGAGTACTGTGTCTGGTTCTGGGCCCCTCACTACAAGAAAGACATTGAGATGCTGGAGTGTGTCCAGAGAAGGGTAACAGATCTGATGAAGGGTCTGGAGCACAAGTCTTATGAGAAGCAGCTGAGGGAGCTGGCAGCATTCAGCCTGGAGAAAAGGAGGCTTAGGGCAGACCTTATCACTCTACGACTACCTGAAAGGAGGCTGTAGCCAGATGGGGGTGGTCTCTTCTCCTGAGTAACAAGTGATAGGATGAGAGGAAATGGCCTCAAGTTGCACAAGGGGAGGTTTAGATTGGATATTATGAAAAATTTCTTTGCCAAAAGGATTGTCAAGCATTGGAATAGACTGCCCAGGGAAGTGGTGGAGACACCATTCCTGGAGGTATTTAAAAGATGTGTAGATGTGGCATTTTGGGACATAGTTTCATGGTGGACTTGGCAGTGCTGGATTAATGGTTGGACTCGATGATTTTAAAGGTCTTTTCCAACCTCAACAATTCTACGATTCTATGATTTTTACATCAGCTTTGGAATCTTTTTCTATGACAAGGTTTCCTAACCATTGTTGTATAAAACCAACAACAATTTTCATGAGATTGCAAAATAACAATAGATATACCAAAGTATTCTCCAATCCCACGGGAAAATATAAGGACTTCAGCCTTCACAACATTTGCAAACAGTACAGCCTGTAAACAGGCACAATTTCAATTCTTTCCACAGTGGCAAACCTGTCAGGAGATAAAATTATTCTTAGGACTACATGAAGATGTTTGTTTTGGGAAGTTATTCCAGCTGACTACAGCTTCTAAAATGCTTGACTTCCCTTTTGGATCTGAATAATGGGTTAGCTGAGCAAAGAGAGTATTTGTAGTCTGCAGTTGGTATGAGCATCCTGCACCTTATTTATTACTCTCTTCACTTGACAAGTTGATTACAGAGGGTGCAACAACGGTACCCAAGTTCACAATAAAATACAAATGTATAAGACTTACTATGCAAACCTTCTGCTTTTAAAGTTTCACCACAGTGAATTTAAAGTACATGGTATCCCTCAAGCACGAAGCAATCAATTGGTGTTGCAAACCAGTATGTTTATGTCTACAACTGCAAAAGAACATAGTTCCCAATTTGCCAAATTAAGGACATGGGCTGACATCCTATTTTTGATTTATCTGTGTTAGTGAAAGACATAAATTCAGGACTAGTGAAATCAGGCCCTTCATCTTAAGAGTTCCTAAGTTCTCTGCTGACAACCTCCCTCCCTCATGGGCTGCCCCTGCTGCAGTGGTGAGCGCTCGCACAGCCCTCTTGGCCGCTGTTCTTTGAGGGACGCAACCTCCTGGCAGAGAAATGGTAACCAACAGCAGAGGGGAAGAGCAGGACCTTAACTCACAGCTTGGTCTCATGAGCTGAGCAGTTTCAGAAGAGAAGGTAACAGAGCTACCAAGGTTGCCATCTTTTTAAGGTCACACTTTAGTAGGTGGTAGTTTTGAGGCTTTACATGTCCTTGCTAGTTCAGGGAGCTAGTGATGTCCAATGAGGTACCTAAGCCTATTCTATTTCAGGCCACAAAGAGAGGAAAGAACTCAGCTGAAGGGTGGCATGAGTTTATAGCTCTGCTTTTCCTTCAGTTTTTCACATTTCTAGCCAGGTTTTCCACTTGCCACGTATGCAATAAATCAACACCCTTATCTTCCTTCCCCTTTTCCCTTACACTGCTGCCATTTTTGGGCAACATCTGCTCTTCATTCCCAGCTCAGTATTAATAAAGCAATAAGCAAAACAGGATGTGCATTAGGAGGTTAATGGGCTTTAGGTCCTCCTGGAGTGTGAGCATTGGGAAGCATAAAGCAAAAGGACAAGAAGTTTCACTCCCCGGGGACCCTCACCAAGCTAGTGTCCTAATGAACTCCCAAGGGCAGCTCACTGCTGGGAGAGAACAGCTCATTATTTTTATTTGAGATGTCAGGGAGAGCACTTATAACAGCAGATCCTAAACTATAGAGCTCATTTAGTAAAATAAATGAGCTTAACCAAAGTCAGATATTGTTGAGCTATATCCACCTTAACATTTGTAGGTCTCCAGAGACGAGCTAGCTACAGTTTCATGAATGAAATAAAGAAATTTTGAATGGCAGGGAGGTACAAAGTAAGAGGGGAAAAGGAAAGGAAGAAAAGAGAAAGACAGTGTCAGAAATAATGGTTAAACTTAGGGGTGAGAGTTATTGGTATTAAAACTGTACATGTCAGAGAAGAAAAGACTATCTTTCCTCACTGAGGTCATTCTTCTTCATTATAGTCTTCTCTCTGCCATGTGCTCCCACCCAGGGAGCAGCCTCATGATCTGCAGTGGGGCCAGGGCAGTGGGAACCATGGGTTCAGTTGGCTGCCATTAGGTATAAAAAGGTAGTGAACGGGGCTTGCATCAGTCAGAAGGAACAGGTGATAAGGACATCTGCAAAGGGTAGTGCAGAGAAGGCTTCTGGCATTCAGTGCTCATTGCAGAGCTGCATCCAGCACTGTGCCTATAAACATGGGCTCCCCTCTGAGTGCCTAGTAGCAAGATAAAGCCCATGCCACTTGTATTTGTCATAGTGATGGTTCTATAGGGCTTACTGTTTCATTTTAGAAGATGCCAAGTCTCAGGAGGTAAGTTACAGTGAATCTACTTGAGATAATTTTAACAGTTGTGTTCAAAATTAGACTTTCCTTCTCAAGCAAAAGCCCAATGCCTAAGTATGTCTAAAAAAGCTAGGCAAGCATCTAAAAAGTGGGACTGACTCTCAGTTATTTATGTCTGTCTCCTATGCAAGTACACTCAAAAACCCTCTAATTTTGAAAAACTCTAATTTTGAAAAATAAACTGAAGTGTAAAAAAGTTTCAGTTTTTATACATTAGGTGTGTAAAGAATAAAATAAAATTTAAAAAACTGAAGAAGATAAAGCATAAAAGACACAAGGAGAAGCTAAAACAGGTTTTCTTTTTATACATAGCACTAACCTTTGGAGATCACATTGATAAACAATAACTGATGAAATAGGAGGCAAGGACAGGCAGAGGCTCTAATTCCCAAACTTTCAACACATCAGAGTGTGCTAGGAATTTGTCTAGCGGGGAAGAAATAAGAGGGATGATGCAGGAAGCTTTCAGAGGCAGCAGAGGACCCTCATATGGGCAGTGTCTGGGGTTTGAGGAAAGCAGTGAGAGCCTTCTCCAGAGCAGGAGAGGAGCCAGCCCTTTCCTCCCCTCTGGAGCCAGCCAGGCTGGAACCCCTCACTCAAGCACCACAGGCTCTGGGCAGCTGTGAGCCACCACTCATTCTGCAGCTCAGTGCTCTAAATGCTGCATTCTAGCCCCAAGCAAGAAATATCTAAAGGCAGATAATTCATCAGCTAATCATCAAAGATATCTTTTTTTCTGAGTTATTTACAAACAAGACATACCAGATTATTAACCAGGATACTTTGTTAGGAATGTATACAGGACTGTGGTAGCCTAGCAGCAATAAGATGAGATATGGTATATGCAAAGACATATTTAATGCCTGTAATTGCTTCATAAGGCCTATACCTCTGGTTTTAAGCCTTTTTTTTCCTACTGCCACAGAAGTATCAGGCAATAAGGAAACATGAGATACTCATACAGTTTACATGGGAGAGAAAGAAGGGAGTTGTAATGTGCCTTTCTATTCAATTTCATTCTTTAAGTTCACATTTTTTCCCCCAAAGTCCCAGTTCCTCTACTACATCCTGCTTTTAAAATGATATAAACATTCATCCAAGACTGTGGAAGCATTGTTTGAACACAGCATCAAAGCCATGAACAAAGACTAAACCAGTTTTCCCTCTCACTCTCTTTCACAGAGGTCTCATTTCTCAGCATCTGCTGCTTTATTTCAATGTCACCTTTCAGCAGCCTTTTGGCAAGAATTCTGTATTTATGTATAAGCTAATGCATTTATGTTTGGCTAATATATGCATTATGACATTAACCATCCTTAAACATTATTCTTCTCTCTAAACTTATATGCCTCTATATGTGATAGTTTTAAATGTGAAGTGACAAAGTCAAAATACTTTGAAATAACTATCTGAATCTGTTTGAATTCTTTGCCTATAGGCAAATTCAAAATTCCGTATTAAAATAGAACATTTGCTCATTGTTTTTTCCCCCCACCTGATCATTAGTTTATCTCTGGGAAAACACACTGGCAAAATAACAAAATATCAGTGCCACAATAGAAGACACATGGAAGAATGCCACTGAGTAAAAATATCCTCCCTGAAAGTCAGTACACAGGAACATAAACACATCTGGGAACTCCTGGGTCCTCATCCCCAGAGCTCAGTTACCAGGACACAGTAGGCTTTTAGTCTGCTGTGGGCCACAGTGTGGCCTGACCACAAACATCAGTAACTGCAAAACATAGGGGTTTTAGTACAAAACACCAAAACCCCCACAAAATCTATCATGAGCCATTAAACAGAGGGCAAGGAAAAAAAAATCAATGCCATTGCCAGCTTCTAAGTAAATCTACTGTGTGTCTAGAAGTACACACATCAAAGACAGCTTTCTGGACCCTGCCAGTGTCTGAATTGGTGCTCCAAGGTGTCATCCAGCCAGTCGCCTCAGATGGGAGTCAGCAATGTGCCACCTAGAATCAGCACTTCTGCCTTCACACAAAGAGAAAGAGCATTTGTCCAGGCAAAGTGCATGTCATTCAGAACCAATATCTTTAAATAAAATCATGAGTAAGTTTAATTAGTGAGTAGCAATAAAGTAATTGGACAGTGACGAATATAGGGAGAGGTAGCACAAAATGAGAGTAACACAAGAAGGAGTGATGAGAATAGATTCTCATGAAACACACTGCCATGTAAAATCTGAGTCAATATAATCAGTTTAGTAAACCTGAGAATATTAAAAACATTCTTCAGTTGCCAGTGCGGAAGCCAGCTCCCTCCTGTTTCAGTAGACCTGAAAAGGGAGAGAACTGCTGAAATGAGGAAAATTATATTCGAAGTCCATAAGACTTCTGCTCCCTTCCTCTGGAATGGTAAAACCATTTCAAAGCCCTGAGGCTACTGGACATCTCCACACTTAGACCAAATTCTCTACCTAGAATATTAAAACCAGAAAGGAATATAGTGAGCTATTTGCAATTACCTAATCTGAAGCAACACAGTGTAAAAAGCAGAGATACAAAAAGGTAGCCAGGAAAGCAGCTGATAAATATGAACCAATCTCCAAAACAAATTTAGGCCAGATATGAGAGCAGGGTTTCACTGGTTTTCAGGAAGAATAAGTTGCCCAAAAAGGCATATTTTATATCCTTAGGGTCCCTATACAAATAAAACTAGCAGATCTCTTAGAGGAATGCATGCAAAATTATCCCAAAGTTATGTATTTATTATTATAAGGCTGAAAAAAGAACCGAGGGAAATACTCTAAGAGGAACCATATGCTGTAGCATTATTCACCTTTTGTCCACAAAAACATGTTTTTACTGTGGGCACTCTGAAGGCTCATCTCAGCAAGCAGTAGCTTCTGCAGCTGCTGACCCAAGAAAGCTTTTAGGCATGGCAGTCATGGAGGCTTATATATGAAATTCAATAGTAAACTTAAAAACTACCTTACTATTGCCCCGAGCTCTAATCTCTGTGGCCCAAATTCTCTTCTGAGTTAACGGAAAAAAGTGATTCCCCTGTGTTCAGGAAAATTCCTTTGGGTTTGTTGTACCCATAGGACTGAGATCAGCCGCTTAGCTGCCACTGAGGATGAACACAGACTTTAATCCAGTATTCATCGTTTGGGCAGGGACTGGGGAACCTTGCTGCACTGGAGCTGAAGTGAGAGGCAGCAGAGCAGAGATGTGGTGACTGTTGATGTGTTTGGTCCTGCACAACACAGGAGCTGGTGTTTCTAATGTATCCTGGGTATCACCAGGGACAGGTGGACAAGTGTTGGCCTGAGAGGACACCTTCTCAAAGGGGGAAAAGCGAGCTAGCCCCATTTTTCCTCCCAGTGAATTTTCTGCCCTCAGTGTCATACTGCAGACTCTACTGCTGCCTCTAGGTGTGATCCAGCTACCAGCAGATCCAGCTGCTCTCAAGAAGAGGAAAGTGACTGTTGCAGTATTTCTTTAAATGATAATAACCTTCAAAAGCTAAGCTAAGACACCAGGCTTGTGCAGCTCTTCAGCTTAGGGTCACAGACACTTGTAAAATATTTATTGTCATGACATTTTGGGGAAGAACCTATTCTAATTTTAGCTTTATCTATCAGGAGGATAGGAGATTTTCATTAGAAATACTGTCCAGAATGGTGAGGCATTGCTAGAAGTGAAATTTTAAGAGGGGCTGAGAAATTCAGCCCTCCTGAAAATACTGTGGAGTTAGGAGGCTTTATCTGCTTCCTTCCTCCACTCACCCCAGCTGGCAACATAGTCCTGGCCTGAATACTAAATAAATGTTATTTTGTGTGTTATATCTATGATCAATAATACAGTTTGCAAAAAAGTTAGGAACAGAGCAGTGTATGAAGGCTGTTGACTCAAGTGTGCCCCTAAGCATGAGTCCTCTCAGGCAAACCCAGGCACTACAGCCTTCCCTTCAGCCAGATGGTAATCTTTAAATCTCTTATTTACAAAAATGCTTTGTATTAATTGTTAAGTTATTATTAGATGTCTGTAGGGACCATTAAAGACCTGGGTGTTATGCAGTGTGCAAGGACACAATGCAGAACATGACCTCAAGGCTCTCATGGTAGTCTTGACGTCATACTGGGACTGCTGCTGCCATTGCCGGCAGGAGCAAACATTGAATTTCTCACTGTCTTTACTACTCCTCAGAAGCCCTTCAGTTTCAGAAGGACAAAGCTTGTGTTTGTACAAGAAACACTGCAGTGCATCCACTTTCAATATGCAACATTACTTGTTGTGAATGGAATTGAATAAATTTACACATAAAATGACTATGTAAAATTAATTGGAAATAGTTTTAAAAGAAAATTCTGCCTATAACGTAGTTCATAAACCAGATTTTCACTCAGATGTTTTTAGCCTGTCATTATTGCCCCTGCAGCTATTATTGCTGGATCTGAAATGTCAGAAAATGGGCTTTCTATCTGTCACCTAAAGGAACAGTTACTCTCAGCATGAGGACAAGACAAAGTAAGTAAGCTTCAAGGGCAGTGTTAGTGTGTTTCTTTGAGTATTAAAAATCTTATTTAGAAATATTACTCAACAAAGTGAAAGACAAGACCAGGAAAAGCTCATTACTTATGTGCACACTTGCATGCACATACACAGAGACTACACTCACACTAGTGAAAAATAAAGGGAAAGAGTTGAAAACTGCAAGAATGGGTGTGGATTCAGCGGAGCTGTATAAAACCACTGGAGAAGGCAATCCAAGTTGCAACAAGAATTTCAGCCCTCTCCTTATATGGTGTCCAGTGCTAACTCTTGTACTGCTCATTGTGAAAGCAGAAATTCCCACTGTTTGGTTCGTGTTCTGTGAATTAGTGTTGAATTCAACAAGGGTTTTTTTAAGTGTTAGCTACACCCAAGAGATTTAATGAAATGCTATCCAAAGTCAAAGGGTAAAATCCTGGCCCCACAAAAATCAGTGGTAAAATTTCCTTTTCCAGGCATACTTATTCTGCAGGTTATTACCACCTTTAACCCATTATAGTGTCTTCTGAGAAACAAAGAACCTACGTGCCTCTGAAACCTCTTTTTGTGAGTCTTTGACTCTCTACGTGTTCCAGTAGGAGCCTGTTAAGAGAGGTCCTGTTCTGAGAAGTGTGATACCCTCATCCCCCGCTGGCCTTGGGTCAGCAATTACATTTCATCAACAAGCATATTGTTCAAACAGGAAGAGAAATATGGCTCCCAGAAGGATGGCTTGACAGCAAAGAGCCAAAATAACCTCTGCAATTTTCAACTGTCTAAAGATTTGAGTTTTATGCAGGGACTGTAGACTAGGAAATCACATCATCCGGTAATCCTTGAAAAGATTAAATCCTTAAATTCAGCAGTATTTTGAAATGTTTTGCACTGTTCAGACATATAAGGTAAATTTTCTGTCTCTCAACACGTAGCCATTTACACTCAGCTACCTCAGGGGAGAAGTTTTGCATGTGGTGTCTTCAGACAGAATTAAAACTACAATCTTCAGGTGCAAATTATTTCCTCAGAATGCTGCACTCCCAAACTCCATCACTTACAATTTGTCATGTCTTCCTGCATAATTCCTACTTTTCTACCTTGTCCCCACAAAAAGGTCCCCATAAAAGAGGTGTTAAGGAAACTTTGCTGTCTGACCATCCAGGAGCCACTCTGGCAGTCACACTCAGTACCACCGGAGCTGAGACCGAGGCCCCTTCACAGCTACACAACCCACATTCACACAGTCGGACCAGGTTTCCTTATGGGCTCGACCTTAGGTTTCTCATAGCAGAGTCTCAGACGTCTCCATCCTTAAAATAATTTAATCATGGTGAAAGAACAAGATAACAGCTCGAGCAGGGTGCCTCCAAGGAAGGACCCCAAACAAAAGAAACCGAAGGAAAACAAAGGCTTTTATACCTTCCGCAGTCTAAGGGCTTGAGGTCATCGGGTCCTGCTGTGTCTCTGAGTGTCCGGTCACCTGTGCCCTTTTTTATGCAAAGGGTCGGCTGTTCACTGCCCCTTGTGTGGGGCTCCCAGCACCCAGAGCTCAATCTGCAGCTGGCACTGCAGCTGCACAGCCAGCTACCGGCACCAAATGTCGTCCTCAGCAGAGGGGACCCCTTGCACCTATAAAAGACAAGTCCCCAGCTTTCAAATGCACCTTCTTGGAAGACCAATAACAATTTTGGAACAGAGGGCACGATAATATGTCCCTCGTTCACAATCTAAATGACAGTGTGCAGCATCAGCTTTTAAATGTCAAGGTCATTTGTGGTATTTCTATTTTGAGTAAAATGGCTCCTACTGTTTCCATGGTTTCACCTGAAATATGTACTGAGCCTCATTGTTAAGAACCTTGAAACCCAACCATTCTAATAAAATAATAGACATCCTCTAAGGTAGGCAGTCAATTTGACTTTTAAATGTAAAGCAGTCTGTATTTACCCTGGATGGATTTATGGATCTCTGCACTGCATTTGTGAACAAAACCAGATGTTTGGATTCTCCAATTTACCCTTCTTTTTGGCATATTGCATGACAATAGCTTTAATTTTTTCTACAGCATAGATTTTTTTTCTGCAGTGGAAAGATTGGCCTTATTGTTTACTACACATAAGGAAATATCAGCATTATTAAAATAAACTATTGAGAAAACATATTAACTCACAGTCCTAATGAAAATGCAAAAGAAATACAATATTCTTTAGAGAGAGATTTTAAAAGTTTAGCATTGCTTCAGACTGTATTCTGTATTTTCACATCCAACTGTGGAAATAGTAACAGTTATTAGAACTGCTGAATTTTCCAAGAAAATATAATAATTTTTCCATTTTTGCTGTTACGTAATAACTATTAATCAGAAACATAATGCTGGAAGGAGATTGAAGAATGACTCAGATGAATAAGGCGAGGAATAGCTTAATGAATTTTAAAACCTCAAAATGCAGAATTAAAACTGTGCATACTGAAAGACAGTAGATTTCCATATTAAGGCCTCCAGTACTGTTTGTGTTGAGATGCCATTTCAGAATGCTCATCTTTGAAATATTGCTGGCGCAAACACTATGTTTTGTCATCAAAATGAGGTTACAGTGAAGTAGCTCCACTGATTTAGACAGGATTAGAGCAGACACTGCATAGCAAGAAAGTCCTTTGTCTCAATAAATGGACACCTTTACATCGCAATTCTAAGCAGAATATGGAGCCAGGTCATTAATTAAACTTGTCCTTCTTTCTCCCTTCTTTTCTTTCTTTCTTTTGAAACACATCTATTGGTAGACTATCATCAGCTGAAGCTGTGATCATTCACATGACATCAGTCTGTGGTATTTTTCTCATTTGCTAGTTACTCTTTCTACAGCTGTAGTAAACACAGAAAATGTAAGTACATAGAGGAAAAATGCCCTTTTATCCCTGATAAATTGTAGTTTCATGTTTTGTAAAAGCTGTTCATTTCCCCCTTACCAGGCCAAGAAATTTTAAAGACAGTGAATGGGATCCAACTCACCTAACTGTAGTTGTCTAAAATGCAACCATCCATGCTGGGTTCATGGACTAGGCTCTGTGTTAAGCAATACAGAGGGAATTCAGTGATTGACCTCTAGATATCTTTTGCTCTTTATACACATACAATGAGTTAGTTACTCCATTGTGAAAAATGCTCAGAACATCTGTACAATGACACAGCTCTGAACAATTTTGCTTAGTGTCGACAGAATGTTATACAAAACCAAAATGTGTGAGACTAAAGACTATGGTTACCTGTTTTGTATTGTCTAGAAAGCTTACATATAGCTCTATACTCTTCAGTGTTATTTCTTCATATGTGCAATTTTAAAGTCCCTATGATTTTAGTTATTACCTGGGGGGGGGGGGAGAAAAGAAAAAATTTGTCACCTTGTATATTTTCCTACTCTTATTTAGTTGGAAATTCAAAAGAAAATTATAAAAAAGTATAGTAGTTAGTGTCAGGCTTCCTTACATTCTCCATTCCTCCTATCCATCCCTATTGCCTTACTCATCCATCATTCCAAAAACATCAGTCCCATTGTTCTGCCAGCTATGCTAGAAGTCACCTTGTGCAGAAGGATATCCAGATCCTACAGTGTGTGGTCTCCGCATCACAAGGGAGAGGGTATAGACCACAGAAGGATGATTTGCTTCTACCAGCCTCACTTTGGTGTAAGGGCACAGCTTTGTACTCTCCTCATCTTCTTCAGCCAAACAAGCTGGCCTGAATCTAGCTTTCAGAGTAAAACTGAATTGCTCAAGCAGAGCTTGTGTCAGTTCATCAATTTCCCAGCTATTATACTCTTCAAATTTCTTCATAGCTTTAATACCTGTGAGGTTAATGGCTGTAAAACACTGTCTACCATCTTCTAAACAAACAGAATTGACTAAAGGCTGCCATATCCTAGCACATCCAAATAAAAGCATAGGATGTTACAACCAGTTAAGACTATGAGAATAGTATGAGTGTTTCATAGACTACCTTAGGCAAGATTACACTTGGGGCAAGGTGCTCAGAAATATTTTTTTTTCCTTCTTTTTACATTTTCTTCACTCTTCAATTGCAAAACCTCCTTCAGGTCTGTCTTGAAGCTCAGGATATGCATGGCGCATCAGTATTGAAACCTCTTATCTTTGCTAGTTTTGCAAAAGGCCACACATGGGGTTCTTTTGATCAGAATTATTGGGAGAAAGAGAGAATTTCTACAGTCACTTTGCCCATCTTACCTGCAAAATAAAATCTGCACAGTCAAGAGTTTCAGGCAGGAATTTATAGGGAAAGCTTCAAAGCACTGTAGACACAGAAAAATTTAAAATACCTCTTAGCTAAGAGCCCCCTTTCTCTTCCCTCAAAGACCATACGGTCGATGCTCTGCTGCCAATTCAGTGAGCAGTGAGGAAACACAGATTTTTAGTCAGCTGTGTTAAAACTCAAGCAATATTCTGTTGCTGATTTTAACATTGAAGAATGTAAATATTTAGGAATAGATTTTGTATGAATGAGAATATTTTTTTAAAAAACAAAGATGATGCATTTTAGTGTCTAAATCATAGAATCATAGAATGACTTGGATTGGAAGGGACCTTAAAGATCATCTAGCTCTAATACACAATGATTGTGTCTACATATAATCCAAGTGTAGAAGTTTCTTCTCTAGTTACCAAAGATAAAATTCTTGACCCATTTGCCAAGTACAGATAACAAGTACCATCAGAGATGTCACAGGATACATGAAAGCACTGCACAAAGGTGACAGATGTGGCACAAGTTACAGAAGAGACGCATGACTTTTCAAACACCAGCAGAACATCAGGCAGGATGCTCAAAGGGAATTAGGCAAACTCAGTAGAGTTTGGAGCTCCTTGTGTAGACTTCTGTTTGAGGGTGACTTGAACTGCTCAGAGCTGTGAGCTGCCTCAGTTAGGTTTCCATTACAGAATCACAGAATATTCCAAGTTGGAAGGAACCCACAAGGATCATTGAGTCCAACTCCTCACCCTGCACAGGACCATCCCAAAGAATCACACTATGTGCCTGAGAGTATAATCCAAATGATGATACTCTCTTCTTGAACTCTGTCATGCTTCATCAGTGGTGATATGACAACTTCCCTGGGGAACCTGTTCCAGTGCCCCACCACCCTCTGAGTGAAGAACCTTTTTCTAATATCCAACCTAAACCTCCCCTGACACAACTTCAGGCCATTCCCTCGGGTCCTGTCACTGGTCACCACAGAGAAGAGATCAATGCCTGCCCTTCCTCTTCCTCTCACGAGGAAGTTGTAGACTGCGATGAGGTTTGAGTGTAACAAAGTTTAAACACCTAGTTCCCATGTTGTTACCTACATCTAGGAAGCTAAATTTTAATGTCTGTGACCTGCTGCTGAGTCTCACCACGGATGTGCTGATAAGAACATAAAGATCTTGGGAATTGCGTATACATAAATAAAATGTGCTGTGCATCATGTAACACTGATGCTTTAGGGAACAGCAATTTCCAGAATAAAACACTACCTGGAATAGGTTGATGGATAAGGTCCCTCTCCAGCAAAGTATTTACCATTAAGCAAGCAACAAGTTTTGTCTTTATTCAATGAAACAGTGCGAATTATTCTGGGAATTTAGTATGTGCTTAACAGGTCTTCTGATTTGGGACCAAGACTCCATCTATATTAACGCATCCAACATTAAATCTCATGCTCACTCACAAGGCTTTGCAACCCCTGCCTACAGTGCATTAACCTGAGCAGAAACGTGAACAAAATTAAAGTCAAAGAAGTGGATTTCTGAGCACAACCATGAGATAACTAGGAAATCACGTCATCACCATGCTCAAGTGCTCACAGTAGCTTCCAGTTTGCTGGCATACAGCAGCTAGTGAAATTTCCTTTGTCTAAGCAACAGAGGGGTTTGCCTTCAGCTGCATGGCCTTAGTTCTGCAGTACACACGCAATTCAGGTACATGTCTTTGAGTAAGGAGTATTTGAAGTTGAATTCAGTTTTAAGAATCTTGCAGCCCAGAACTGATTGGCAAAAGGGATAGAAAATATCTCTTACCAAGAGTTTTTTCTGAGGGTTTTGGAGTCTATGAAATTGGCTTTTACAAAACAGAAAAAATTATGGCCATAAAGAAGCTTTTGACTATTGGATGCTTCTATAGCCAATGGGAACTTTGTAATAAAAATGTTAATTTATTCTTAGTTCACCCAGAATTTCACTACTGTGAACTTAGATAAAACTCATATTTCTTCACTCCCAGGCTGAACTGAAAGATTAGAAAAATAAATGGTCATGTTCTCATAGAAAAAACAATTTCTGGTATAAAATATGTGGAAAAGAAGAAAATA
>JAWWLV010000088.1:118960985-119037408 GCA_035041135.1 Platyrinchus mystaceus
AGGCTTGGACAATGGCAGTGAGGTCCTCAGGACGTAGGTTTGTTTAGAGTGACCTTCTCTTAGATGGATGGCCTTAGCTCTTACTGCACTGTTTAATCCCACAGCCTCAACTCCAGGAACAAGGAAAAGTAGTTTAAAAGAGACCCCCACCTAATATAACCATTAAGGGTATTAGTCATACATTGTTTAATGGCCAGTGCATTTCACCAATGCCACAGAGATGCTTCTAGATACACAACAGGGTTAATGCTATAAGATGCTCTCATTTCCAAGAACAGCATTTGAGATAAGCTGTTCCAACAGCAGCCAGAAAATGTTTAGTAGCTGTGAATACTTTTTGTGCTTGTCTGAAGGTATGTTACAAGAGCTCACAAGACTGATTCGGTGAGTGATACCCTCAGGGATGATGCCTTCCAGAAGACATTCACTTCAGCTGTGATAAAGGACACAAATAAACCAGTGACTGCATAACCCTGAACCTGCACTAAAGACACAAAGCAACCAAGTAGAAAGAATCCACAGCTGAAAATAAGAAAAATATAAAACTGAGAATTCCAAATTGAGAATTTTTTCTGTAACTGCATGTCCTGATAATAGATCCAAAGTCCACAGGCCAGAAGCTGCACAGGTAAGGCTGAACCACCTGCAGCTCTGAGACAGGTTTGCCTTATCAGGTTTGATTGATTAACTGTGCCCTCTTTTCTGTATGTGATTAAGCTCTCAGAAATGGGATTTACATGGTCATGAGACCTCATACACTGCAAGGCCCATGTCTGCCTCTCTTCCTTACTGTTTTCTGTCCCTGCTCTGGCAGTTACTCATTTAGTTTTCCTGATGCATACTCCAGTTTCATGCCTGCAGATACTGAACCAGAGTGCTACTCTCTAAAAAACCTTGGGCCAGGGGCCCACAGATGCATTTGTGGGGGACATGGGGACTTTTTCTGCAATGTGCCTAACTTTATCCCCTGTTCTCTGTGGTCAGATAACACAAGCCTCCGCTATGAGAAAGCAACTGTTTTGCATTTTTAACTCATTGCTAATATAGGAACCTACCACCTATATAACAGTGAAAGTTGTTTCTCAGATCTCTGAGCAGAGTCAGTCCCACTGTTTATCCCAGGTCACATAGCAGCAGCCTTTTGTGGTGCTCTGTCATGTTTCATCAACCACATAACACAGGTTGTTTAACCATAATGGATAAAGCAGGCTGAAATGTGGCATATTAATAGATCTGCTATGAGTCCAAAATTCATAGATCTGTCCTGCATGATGTGATGCTGCCTAGAGTGCTCAAATCAAATCTGGCATCAAATGTCATCTAGATCCGTAGCAAGACTTGTTACCTGTGCTCTTCTATCCTAATCCTCAGACAAAAAATTGTACCCAAAATCCTTCCCAAGTAATACATGAGGAGGAAAGAGATTCAGGAAGTGTTTGTTCAAATTTGGGGAGGCAGTACAAATTTGGTACAACAGTAACACAGTTAATGCTCCTAGCACAGACTCCTTAGGGATCACCTGTACAAATAAGATGGCAAAGGATCTGGGCCTTTGGGCCAGAAACAGCATCACCAGCTCCAACAGAAAGCTCCTACTCATCTCAATGGATTCTAAATTAAGCCCTCAGGCCCTGAAAGGCAGCTGCTCAGAGAATTATGCTAGGTCATGGCTAGAGACCAGGCATTGCAGTCCCAGGGATTAATGAATATTTTATGATTCAGTTATTAAAAAACATGTGTATCGGACATCTATCTGGTGGGGCATCCATAACCCTGGCTGCTCCTGGGGAACTGAGGGAGGATATTAGCAGAAGAGCTATTTCAGGATTGCAGGAGTCTGCCTTCAATAAGCCAATACTTTTGTGCAGTGAGGGACTTTGCTGGATATTCTTGTAGCTGTAGGTGTGGGGCTGACTCACGCTATGCTGCAGCAAATAGCCATAACAGATTATTCAGGGGCAAGCTGCCCTGTGCATGTCTCCAGCCTCCTGGGGACAGATCAGGGCAGGGGCAGAGCAGACACCTGAGAACAACCACCTCCTCCCAGGCTTGTATGCACACGGGGTTGAGGCCCTCTGGGTATGAAGCAAAAAGGAAAAGCTTCTGGAAAGAGAATGGCTGCAGGGAGCTGGGCACGGCGAGGGCAGGTTTTTACAGGCATCCCAGTGTACAGCTGTGATTTCAGCAGTCAGTTCATCCAAACTGAAGCAAGCTGTTTCCAACACAACCTTAGAGGTATTACCATTAAAGAGCAGCTGGATAACAATCTACTTTAAAATTAGCATCAACAATAGCAGTTTCATAGCATTTCTTCAAAACAATAGGTAAACAAACCAAATCACTGTTTATTATTTTTTAATGATTGTTGAAGCCTGCTGTGATATGGAATGCCAATCACTTTGCTGCTTCTCAGACTCTCGATGAGAATAGCAATGCCTACTTGATTAATTCTAGTCCTATCCTAGCTAATTCAAGATTGATAGCAAAGAATATGTGGGACAAAGTCTGTATTAGGAAAAAAAAAAAAAAAAGGCAAAAAAAAAAAGCTTGTACAGTCTTTACTTACAACAACAGGTCAATTTTTACAGTTTTAGTCTTTGTGCCTCTTATATCAGTGTTTTCTAAGGCAATGAAAGATTTCACATGAAGATGGATGCAGTCAAAGACAAGTGCTCAAAATACACCAGAGCAGTAAAGTGCCTCTGATTTCCTTCCCAATCTGCCTCACTGAAAATAAAAAGTTTTGGGATAAATCCCACAAGAGCAACTAAGAGCTCAACCTTGAGTTGGTTTGTAGGGAAGCCCCGTGTTCCTGAGAAAAGTGGTTTACATTGTAATACACCGATCTGCAATGTTCACTAAACCAAAAGTGCCAGTGCCAGTGACAAACAGACTTTAATATCTGGTAACATTTGTCTGACTTCCAACTTCCACTTCTGCTCAGGAACTGCAACCACTGATACTTTGGAAATTGTGACTAGAAGGAGTGGGTCAGACTGAGGGCAACATACCAACAGAAGCAGGCGTTGTTTTCTTCAAGTAGTGCTACAAGAGAGAGGAATCTGGCACAGTATCTTTATTATAAATAGTATTAATGCTATGCACTCTGGTTCAAATGTATCACCAGAGCACTGCAATCATCCTTATAATGGTGTTGTACTGTCTGCCTGAAAGGCAAAGGGCAGAGAAAGCAAATGGGATCAGATTCTACTCCCAAGTGCTCTACTTTGGAACCTGTTTTGGTTCATTACATTTATTCAGCTCTAGTCCTCTGTGGACTGTGTGCTTTTATCAACAAAAGAAAGTGTTCAGACAAGCCTTGCAGTGCCATTGCAGCTGGTGGTCCTGTTTCCTCTCCCATGTCACAAGGCAAAATAACTGTAACAGAAGCCCTGGGACTGAGTTCTCTCTGTACACCGCTGTGCATGTACAAGGGAAAACAAAATATGCTTCCTATGCACTTATCAAACAAGCCAGTCCCACGCTGCCACCAGACTCCATTCTACCTTTAGACAAGATTTCCTCCTGGATGTGGTGCCCAGCATGGCTAAGGGTCCATGTAATGGTAATCCTCTGGCACCCCAGCACAAAGGGAGCTGAGAGCCTCTCTAAAAGCCACTCAACACGCAATAAGAGGCCTGTCCTACCTCAGCAAGGGCGGGCAAACCTAAGTCACGGCTCTGTTACCTCCAGATGAGGGAAACCTGTGGGTGCCCAAGGGCTGATTTCACACCCACTGAACCAAGGTGAGAAGTGATACAGCCACAGTTGCATGGTGCTGTGTCTCAGTAACTAAACCTCTGGATACAAATAGACTGAGTGTTCAACTTAATTAAACTGCATTTGAAAGGTCAGACACTACAGTTGCTATGTGTAACTCCTGGATGTCAAAGCTCATCCCCTAGAAATCAATCCCTTAATGACCTCCCTCAGCACCGGTTACTGCCCTCACGCAAGTTCCCCGGCTGTTCCGGCTGGCTGAGATGAGACAGAAAGCTCATCCATCTGGACACCATCTGCCTCACAGGAGTACCGAGTCATGCTACTGAGGGCTGAAGCGACTCCGTACAAGCTGTGATGTGAAGAACACACACAGGAAAAGAAAATCCGTCTGCAATCCCTGCAAGGACACCACAGACTTTGTCCTAAATCTCTGCTGTAACAGGTGGTTACACTGACCCAGCACACCCACCCACAGAGCCTTGCCCCCTGTTTTGCGGGGTTTTTTGTGTGTTTTTTTTATGTGCATCTCTTCTGGATGACAGTCTGGTGTCTGCCTCACAGCTGACAGACAGAAAGGAGATTTGTTTGTTTGTCAGGTGGAAAAAGCAACAATGATCCTCTCTTGAAGTCTCTAAAGAGGTAGTGTGTGCTCTTAATTATAGCCTCTAGTCTATACCTGAGAAGCAGAGAGCAGCATTATACATATACCTATATGTATACATATACATATGCAAGTGTATATATATATATACATATACTTGTAAGTCACTCTTACAGTGATGCCTAAAGTAATTCAAGGACCTTACTGAAGACAAAAAACCAACCAACCAAAAAAAAAAAAAAACCACCAAAAAAACCCACAAAAACCCACAAACCAATCTCCAAACAAACAAACAAAAGCAAACAACAACAACAAAGCCCCCCAAAAAAGTGTCAACTAACATGGCAACACTGTACACTTTACTCACTGTAACCTGCATTTCACTGTGCATCTGATGTGCAAGAGCCATGTAGAAAGGATTTCCCCCCCAAAAAATATCTCTCTTAACTGTCATTTGGCATCTCGTTGCTGTGATGCCTCTCACCATGTCATACACAGGTAGGGAGCTTTGATCACCCTGCACAAGTCTCAACCTGACCCAGTGAGGTGAAGAGAAGAAAATCAGAAATGAACACATTTGGGAAGTCGGGGTATTTTCAGCTGGTTGTGTTAAGGAAAATGAGATGTTTTCAAAGGATATTTTTAAAGCTTGTTTTTGTTAAAAATAAAAACCTCTGTGATCTTTTAAAGGGCAGTGGTAGTGTGGTAGACATAACTGGTCAATAACTGCGATGGCAAAATAGAGTCCTTGCTATGAATCATTTAAATCAACATTAAAAAATAGCATTATTGCAACACTTCCTACCTCTGGAAATATTAATGAGAAAGGAACCTAAAGTGCAGTTAACTGTCTGCTGGATTGTAGCCAGGGACCTGGTTGTCCTGGCACAGGAACTGATGAATCTTTTGCCAGTATTTTCTGCAAGCTTTGCAATCCCTGCAAGAAGGGTCTGTGCCCACAGTCACTCCCTGATTTTGATGGACAACCTAAAGAGGATCCAGCTCACCTAATTCAATCCATCTATAAGTCAGGGTTGCAGCCTAAGCTGGCTTTGTGAACTTCTTTGCAAGTCAGTGGAAAGAAATAGGCATTTGAGGAAGGCAGTTCCTCTTACTCTAGGCGCTCAGTTTAAGATAGTTTAAAATTACACATCCTACAGAAATGTTTATCTGCTTCTGATTGTAGGACCTAGATGCTCCTACTGACTTTTAAGAGGGGAGATGAACTAGGTAGGACGAGAACCTTTCCTTCATAACCTTGAAAATGGAAGGAATCACAGGCACAAATGGACAGCAGCAGTGCTCAGCTGGACAAGTCATACCTCAGTACCTTCTGCCTTGCTCTGGTTTCTCCTGCCAGCCCTGCAGTAAGCCCAAAAACTGAGTCACCAATAGTGTTCTTCAATGATACCTACAGAGCCTTCTCTCCTGTCTTCTTGGCTGACCTCTGAGCTTTGTATCAGGGCAATTGTTTTGACAGTCCCTCGTTGAAATACAGTACCTTGCACAAGGAGCACTGAGAAGACAGCTGATTTACTGATTCCCTTGCCTGAGTCAAAACTTAAATTATTGTTTTGATGTTAGAAAAGTGTTGGTGTCTTTTTCTTAGTGAACTGATTTTCTTAAAATTTGGATCTTACATGTGAAAAATGTTCAATGTCAAAAAAGTGAGTGCTGACTTCTCATCTTCAACTGCCTCTAAGTCATTTTCACTTATGGGTTCCCTGGGAAAGTAAACAGAGCAGCTTTCTTATCTTCAGAGTTCCTTAGACAACACCTGTCTTCACAACCTCTGAGATCACTACCTGGCCAAAATCGTGATGGGATTCAAAAGCTGCTAGGGAGAACAAGAGAGAAGCATGAATACACACACACATATATGATTACATCATTGTTAAAGCTTTGCTTGATTTATTGTAGGACAGAGTGAAAGTTGATTTCAGGAGATCTAAATGAAATTCTGTCTCAACAGAAAAAAATTTGAAATGTTGCTCTGTAAACATGCATTTCTTTTTTTTATGAGACCTTTGCTTGATGGTATCAAAAATGTAAATAATCTGACATGATTTTGTGAGTTCAGATATGCATTTTTCAGAATGAAAGAAAAGGGAAATATCTGAGCAGTTTTCCTCCAATTCTAGCTTATATCCTAGGGGTTTTTGTCTGAATTTCAGATTGAATGCACAAGCAAACCCACTCCAAGCAAAAACAACCATCTCTATAATTATTCTAGAGCTGGTCTCACTCAAATGCCAACATGGCACAAGAGGGACACAGTAACATGTTTCACCTAGGACTTGATGTCCAGATTTACAGCAGAGCAGATCTATGTTCATGACCAGAAACAGCCAGTCAGAAAAGAGATCCTGAACATGGCCCAAAGTGTCATGTCTGTTTACAGTGTATTGTTTGTATATACACTCTATCTGATCTAGGAACTGAATGTATAGATCTGCCTCACCATTCTCATCCTTTGCCTGCCCATACATATGTTCCCAATCCCTGTCAGTGTTTTCATTGTGCATATATTACACATTAATGGGAAAATTATTCAGTGCAATTGTTGTTTATACATAAATTTTATAGCTAAATTGGAAAAATGTTTTGTTCATTATAAAACTTTCCCCTCTCTCTACTGAAATAGTGGGTGATTTTTATCATTCTGATGTATAACCATCTTAATTACTTTGACATGTCTTCTGTCAACATATTACATTATTGTGCCATTTTTTCATTTGCTTTAAATCTATACTTTTCTGGGGTCCAGAAACATCATGATTCTTCATGTTTGAGTGTGCACTGTTGAGCAGGGCAGAACAGAAGGAAGAGAACAGCCCCAGTTTTCTTCTCTACTTTAGAAAGTGCTGGTGCCCTTTCAACCCCTCTTCCTGCTGACTGGTAAGAAACAATGATGAAT
This sequence comes from Platyrinchus mystaceus, assembly GCA_035041135.1. Lineage (NCBI taxonomy): Eukaryota > Metazoa > Chordata > Aves > Passeriformes > Tyrannidae > Platyrinchus > Platyrinchus mystaceus. Next base: position 118,968,227 of record JAWWLV010000088.1, read on the forward strand.
TCTTTAAATAGATTTGAAAATTGATTGCACTGCATTAAATATATCCTTCTTACCCCAGCTGCATTTGTACCTGCAGCTAAATACTTGAACCGTCTGGTCTGCGTTACTAAGAAAATGAAGACATGAAAAGACATGTTGACAAAAATCAGCAGCTGCTCTTACTGGGGCCATTTCTTTGCAATTGCTGACTGTTATTGAAAGATGTGTAAAATCTGATGTTTTCACTAGTGCTTACAGCATTCAGGAATATGTACCAGACACAATTCTAGCTATTATAATATTTTGTCATTTATTAGATCTAGAGTGTTGGGCATCTGGTCCAGAAGTCTGAAAGATGTGGATGTGAGCTGCTATACTGTAGTACCAGTAAACCATTTAGACAGCAGATTTCCACTCTGTTACCTGTAATGTTACTTATATACAGCTCACCTGGAAGTATTGACCTCAGAATACGATACTTGCAGGGAGGATGTCATAAACAACAACAAATACAAACAAATAGCTACGTTCCGGTGTTTGAAAAATATGAACATTTCTTTCTGTAGGTCTGCTATCTTACCTAGACCTGTTATCCATAACATTGAGTCAATCCAAGTTGTTGTTGAAGTCATGCATCAAAGTTAACCTTGGAGCCACATCACGCTGATCAGCCGGAGTGAAAAAAAATCTTCAACTAGTTCTGAGCAGAGAGGACTAGACTCCTAATGTTCACCAAAAGAAAAAAGAATATATGGAGATTTGCAGTGACCCTATCCACCTGCTTAGAAAGGAGACAATCTTATTGAAATAGATACTGCAAGTAAAACATTTTACATTATACTACACAGGTCAGCTGAGGCTGAATTATTTTTTAAAGGTGAACACTCCAAGAATGTCATACATTAAGTTCCTGGCTTAGTTTCTTAGCAACATATTTCCACATAACCAGTTCAAACAATGCTGCCAGGCTCACAGCCATCTTCAAAATAGTATTGTTACTACAAATGTGCCTTGGTTTCAGGATAAACTGAAACTTCTGAAGAATCAGGGTATTAAATATCCTGGGCCTTATGACTCTGAGGAGTGAAAGTTCACATAATAACAGAATGGCTGATGTGGGAAGGGATCTCTGGAGATGACCTGGTCCAAACCTCCTGCTCAAGCAGCCAGTTGCCCTGGATCATGTCCAAATGGCCTATGAGTTTCTCCAAGGATGGAGACTCCACAACCTCCCCGTGCAAACTGTGCCAGTGCTAGGTCACCCTCACACTGAAGAAATATTTCCTGATGTTCAGAAGAACCTCCTGTATTTCAGTTTGTAACCATTTCCTCTGGTCCTGGCATAGGGCACCACTAAAAAGAGCCTGGCTCCATTCTTTTTTCACCTTCCCTTCAGGTATTTATATACACTGATGAGATTCCCTGAGCCTTCTCTTCTCCAGACAGGACAGTCCTAGCTCTCTCAGTCCTTCCTGACAGGAGAGATCCTCCAGTCCCTTATTCACCTTAGCTGTCCTTTGCTGGACTCTCTCCAGTATGTCCACGCCTCTCTTGTGCTGACAAAGGCCTTGGTAACAGCAGGGCAGCATCCCTCTGTGAGAGGCAGGAACCTCAGCGTCTCCTTCAGCATCTTGGTGGCACTGGCTGTCTGACTACAATACTGGAAGGAATCCTAGATTTGCTTCCTCACTAGGAGAGGATTTCCTTCTTCAGCTCATTGCAGAATGGCTCCAGTCCAAAGCAAACATCTGCTGCACCTGAGTTCTGTTTTCAAGCTGTACTCTGCTGCTGCAGTGATAAAAACTGGTCTTTTTGTAACCAAACATTTGAATTATGCTATATACTCCAGAAGTGAGACACAAATCAGAAATTCATCTTCATTCATCCAGACTAGCATATTTTACAGCATGCAATAGCAAATATTTTCCATAGAATATTTTTCCATAAACCTAAAAAATCCCAGCTAACGACGGGGAATTCAGTTATGAGCTATATTGGGCCTTACTGCATTTCAGGAATAGTGCCCGTGTGGGTTGTGCATGTTAAATGTTAGCATAATCTTGAAAAAGGAGAGTACATTCAGCATTCTGCAGTCCAGGGCTAGAGGACAAACAAGGGAATGGACAAGAACAAACTGACCTCAGCTGTAAATGAAGAGGTTGGGCGTTTTAATAATGTAGATAATGCTGTCAATTTTCCCAAATTTAATCAAAGATTTTATTTTATTTTATTCATAAACACCCATCTGTTGAAAACAAGTGAATATGCAGCATTCTGAGCTTTTTTTTCTTCTTATGGCAGTACAAGTTCTTTTCCATTAAAAAATTTAGGATTTTTTTTTTTAATAGAAGTGTGCCTTAAGAAATGGACTTAGAAGACACAGGAAGGAAACAAACCTCAGTTTGTAGCTGTCACTGTCCTGATTTTGTGGCACTTAACTTAGACTACCCATCAGTTGCCTTAGGTCCAGCAACATTAATTTGTGGTTATTTACAACACATACTTGCATTCATGCATAGGAAGAGCATTGTGCGGTCCATTCTCAGTTATCTAAACCCTGGATTTGCGAGGCTGAGGAAAATCAGTGCCCGGGCTGAGGAGTTACCAGCGTTTGGTACTTCCAGCCGCAGGGAGATCGGGAAGCACCTGCAGTGTTTCGTCCACGCAGCACTGAGACACGCGGGGACACAAAGCTGTGGCTGCTACTCTGCACTGTGCTGATGTCCCAGAGCTCCCTCCAGCCTCACTGACCGCGACTGGCGTTTGGTACCTGCTCCCACCCGAGCCGTCCGGCTTTTCCCGCAGGAGCAAGGCTTGACGGTAGTCCTGAACCTCGGCAAACAAATAAAAGCCATTTCCACATTTGGCCAGAAGAGGGCAATATTACGTCACCTAAACCACCCAGGTGTCGGGCTAACTCCGCACAGAGGAGGGAGGAGGGAATCAGAAAGTCACTGAATCCTAGAATGGTTTGGGTTGAAAGCGACCTCTAAAGGCCATCTAGTCCAACCCCCATGAAATGATCAGGGATGTCTTCAACTCTGTCAGGTTGCTGAGAGTCCCGTTCAACCTGACCTTGGATATTTCCAGGGATGGAGCATATACAGCCTCTCTGGGCAACCTGTTCTACTGTTTCACCACCCTCATTATAAACATTTTCTGCTTTCTATCTAGTAAAAAACTCCCCTCTTTCAGTTTAAAACCTTTACATCTTGTTCTACCGCAACATATTGCTAAAATGTCTGTCCCCATTTTTCTTATAACCTCCCTTTAGGTACTGAAAGGTCGCTATGAGGTCTTCCCAGAGCCTTCTCTTCCTCCATGCTGAACAAACCCACCTGTCTCAGCCTCAGCCTGTCTTCATAGGAGAGGTGTTCCATAACATTTCATACCAGTATAACGTTGCTTTTCTACTCGTTTTTTATACCTCTATAGTATTTTGCTGCTTTATACATTTCAGGAGCGGGTTCCATTAGGTCCCCTACTCACGGTAGGACCCCTCAGCCTCCCAAGCCCAAACCTGCTGAAGCTGCCACCTGAGGGTCTGAAGCTCAGTAATTTAACCTCAGAGAGCAGGGATTAATGTAAAACATATGTGCAAATACACTGGAAGAAAGGCAGAAACAAGTAAATAACTTTATTTTAGGTTTTTGAAAGTTCAGAAAAGGGAAAACAGTGGCCTGTGTAGACCAGTTCAGCTCTCATACTGCTGTACTGGCAGTGCAGACCTACATGTGTGTGAGAGGCAGTGGGCACACGCATGTGGCCAACACAGCATCCCCTCACCATTCCCCTGCTCTGTTTTCTGCCTCTTGGCTTTCTGCCCTCCATTTCCAACCAGTTTGTCCTGCTGATCTTCCTGTCGCACGCTTATGCTTACTCTGGATGCCTCTGTGTTCCCCTCTGCATCCAGTTTAAGCACTTTCAGCAGTGACACTTTCTGCTTCACCGCTTTCCTTTAACTTTAAGCCTGTGGACATCGGGGGAGTCTATTGCACTGTGCTTCTTCCTGACCCTTCTGCTTCCTTGCTTCAAAGTTTTGGGGGGAAATATCTCTCTCACAGACCCTGAGGAACAGGCTCTAATCCATAAAGCCACCATGGGGGTATCCTCTTAAAGGTTTTTCTCAAACCCTCTCGGTAGTATCAATGCACCATTTTGTGAGAACTTTTGGCAGCTCAGAAAATCTCCATTCTCTGAACTAGAGAATTGAGTAAAGTAATTTCTATTCGTGTTCTCAGTGTTTTTCCGGTGCAAGGAGGGCCAAGGGGAAGTTCCCACTGTGGAGCCATTGGCCAGGAAGGCAGACAAATGGCACAGAGGAGCACCCAAGTGTTCCTGTGGAGGCACCTCACATTCAAATTTTTGCCAAATCTAGGGCAAGTTTCCTGGCAGACTGTGCCAGGCTTTCGGTCTAACATTCACCCACCACAGATGATCTTTTTCAAGATTACCCCAGGGAAGTGCAGACAGACAGCATCCTCCAAACAATGTACTGGTTTCCGTCTGTCTAATATTTTTTCATATCAAAAAGTCAAATCTTGCACAATTTGACATTTCCTACAGAAATGTTGCTTGCTGAGTAACTAGGCAAAATACCATGGCTAGATTCTTCTAAAAATTGTTTTATATGACCTTTAGTTGTGCTTAATAACAAGAAACCAAGTAGCCTACTGCTGCAGAAACACTGTACACAATTAACAGTCATGGCTTGAGTGATTAGCACCTCGTGTGCCTCAAAGAGCTGACAAGAGTTTTACAAATGCTAAATAATGAAGTACATCAGCTCTACTTGCTAATACAATCGAGGAAAAAGAAGGCTCAGCTGACACACCAGAGAAATCCAGCTCTGAAGAACACAGCAACAGCACATTGGTTCAAGACAAAGAGAAAAAAATGGTATAACCCCTTAAAAATTCAAAGGGACTTCAGTTAGTCCAAACACATGTAGTTTGATCTAGATTCTCTTGTGAACAGCTCCTTGTTTTTTTAACAATTGTAAAAGCAAGAACTTATTCACTTTCATCCCATCGGACTGACCAAAGGAGTCATTGTGATCCAGTGGCTTACACGGAGGAGAGCTGCCTATTGTGTCACCAGCTGCCACAGCATCTCAGCAAACACATGGAGTCTAACTAGGATCGGCTTTGCTAATCCAACTGCTCTCACGAGGTCACAGCACAGGAAATAAGGCTGCTGTCCAGAACTTGGGACAGCACTGTTGTCAGCAATCATTTCCTTGAGCACAGTACTTGTCATGGAACAAGGCTACAGAATTTAAACTGTCAGCAAAGTCAGGTCACACCGTGATCAGTTGTCCTGTTGTTCCTCCAGTATTCGTGGGAATGCCTTTATAGGTAACAACGATGTTGCTGTATTTATGCACTTGCATCTGCACAAAAAAAGACCAAGTCAATGAGGGCTAGTTATGAACCACACTGACAGAAATCATGGCACATCCCTGGCGAGGTTTACACTACCAGAAAACTCAAAGTAATCTCAAAAAAGCCTAGCTTTACCACCTACACATGAGGAGAGGATGGAAGCTCTCAACAGAAACTTGTCAGCATTCTCATGACAGCGCATCTGGAGAAGAGAGTGCAAGAGGAGAGTTGTCCTGAAAATTGTGCTGTCAGCAGCAGCACTGCTGTGTCCTGTGCTGAAGATAGCTATGGAAGGTTGAACAGTCTGCTGCATGTTCTGGCAGACCAGCCACACATATTATGCATGTATCATCATTTTCCATGTACCAAGAGCTGCAGTTGCCTGGATTTGTGGTGTTGTTACACAGCCATATAAGAAGGTTCAGTCTGTTGGTGCGAAGAAAAACATGGGCTCTAGGAAGAGCTAGTAAGCTATTCTCTGATTTGTTTTATACTTACTTTTTTTTTTTTTTTTTTAGAAGCAGGAAGCCTAGTAAAACTGCAGTGTCTTTGCTTCTGTCAGTCCTCTCTCTTCTAGTGATGTCTGAACTTCTTGATCAATTGATCAAAAGTCCTCATAGACTGAGAGAAGTAAAAGCCTCAAAGATTTTATGTTGCTGCAGTTTGTGCAAGAACTGCAGGGTGGCTAGAGGAGAAAGACCCCAAACAATCCTCCCACAGAGGAAAGGCAGCACCCAGCAGCTCCTGCCCACTCAGAGGCGCTGCTCTCACTTGGCAAGCATGGACTCAGTGTAGCAACAGCACGGATGGTGGACAGTACTGGATGTGGGAGACTGGAAGACCCACATCACACCTTCAGTAGAAAGTAGGCTTAGAATTATTTATGAAACTTCATTATCCTTAGATACACTGTCCTGTTTGTCTTTGACTGATAGAATTTACACATTTTTATTGGTTTCTAGCATTTTGCTTGCCTTATCCTGACATCCAGCATCAGAAATCTACTTTTCTGTATTTTATCTCCTAGTGCAATAAGGCTCTATTAAATTTACTGAAATCATGAATATGAAGTCTGCCTAAAATATCTCAACTCCATCTTTCTTACTACTTTGAGGCTGGCTTGTGCCTTTATATGTATAATTAGCTAGCCAGCCATATTAACAGAGCCTTGTGCGATTCAGTGGTGCATTGAGTATTTTCAGGGCTTCGAAAGACAAAGCTAACATTTTGTATACAGTGCAAATTACTCCTTACCACTGCTGATTGCTCTTCTTCTGGCTGGAGACACCGACATTGTTTTCTTATCTATAAATTTAGAAGCAGAAAATCATTAGTTTTTCTCAAGTAGTTCAATGATTTTGAGTCACCCCAAACAAACAACATAAACCCCAGTATTCCGATCACAGGTCATTGGAGTGCACAGGGCCTTGTCTGCAGTTTGTTTCCATGAAACGTGTGGCAATAGGGAGCTCATGAGAATCCTCTTCTGTACATCATGATCGCTCCTTAAGACTGTGAAGTGTCCACCTGAGGGACCTGCTAAAGATTAAATGATAATTTCTTTGCACCTGAAAGGGGGATGATATTGTTAGAACCTCCATGTGGGCCGTAGCTGAAAGCAAATTGGTTAACTGATTGCAGACAGACTATTATACTATAAAACATTCAGGAGAGAAAAAAAAACATATACAGGTGAAAAACATCATTGAAATTCAACTAGTTTTCTGCAAAACTGAGATAATATTGCAACTTAAGCAATTACAGGATGAAATCTTCAAATCCAATTGGCCAAAATCAACGAAAGTTAAATCCTTTTGGTTTTTTTCTTTTTTTTTTTTTTTTTTTTTTTTTTTTTTTTTTTTTTACGTCTTCTGCATATGTTTCAATACAGATGTACAATTGCTGGTTTATCGTGGCATAATAGCCATGACTGCTAATAAATTATTTTACGGATTGAAAAATATATATTTATGAGGTGTCCTGGTGTAGTGGTTTGTGGGAGCCAGGAAAGTGCTAATTCTGATCACACAGAGCCATTGACCCAACGTCTGTGGTCAGATCACTTGACCTTCTCTTTCTTCGGTCAACCAAGCTGGAAAGTGTATTAAATGCATCGCCCCTGGAAAACAACAGTGTGTGTTCATGCATTAATGTGTGTTTTACCACGTATAGGGTGTTGCACTTCTCCTTCCCCTTCAGTTTGTAGTTTCTGGTTTCCTAAAGTGTTACGTGCAAGTGATATTTTACATTTCCTAAACCTTTTATATCCTTGAAGTTTAAGAAATTAGATAGTATTAGCTTTCCTCTCTTGGATTTCTAAAGACATTACAGGCTTGTTTTTTATCTAAATCATTTTATGGCCCATTAATTGAATAGATAATGTTTCTCAGCAAAGTCTGAAGGATCATTTAGCATTTTCAGCATGACACAGTATATTTTCAGCCAGGGATGACGTTTTTTTTACAGTTCTAACACCAACAAGTGAGCCAGCTTTTAATATCCACTATTCTTGATACACGTAAATCTTTGTCCTGAAATTTAATCAGAAGAAACAGGACTTCGGTTAAAATGGCATCTCATCTAATGCCATGGTTAAAAATTCTGAGAGGGCAAAGGAGACATGAACTACTGTTTTTAACAAAACAGAATAAAATCGCCCACAAGTCTAGCCACTAATGCCCATGAAATTCAGAGAAAGTTTTAATATACTAAGTAGTAAAATATGTGTTTTCAAAGAAAAATCTAGTTATATTACACATTTCAACTCAAAGTCAGTTTTGTAAGCCAGTTTAATCACTGCTAAAGACCTTTGTTAATCATCCAGCTGAAGGCATTGCTCAAGGAATTATGGTCATAGAAAGTCAAATAGATAAGTCAAACTTCTTACAACTATTAGTAGTGTTCTAAACACTGGGCAGTATTCAAAACAGTCAGCCTGAGCTACGTGTAGTCTCCTGAGCCATTTAGTTGCACCACATACCAAGGAAAGGGGAATGTGTGTCCTCCTTGGGGTTCTGCCACTGCAAACTGGGACCCAATCCTGTAAGGCCTTGGAAACATGATAAGCTTAACACACTTTCCAGACAGACATGGACAGGAAGACAAAATCCTCTTGATTGACTAGTTGGACATTTTATGTTTGGAGTCTGTAAGACTTCTTGGCTTTTGGAAAAGTAGAAGAAAAACTAGGCTTAAGGGTTCAAAAAGGTCTGCAAATCTAGCATCAGACCTTTCACTAATCATAGAATCATAGAAAGGTTTGGTTTGGAAGACACCTTAAAGATCATCTAGTTCCAATCCCCAACCATGGGCAGGGACACCTTCCACTAGACAAGATCGCTCAAATAATTATACATTCTAAAGTTAATGAGACTAATAACATTCCATAGTATTGCTTCTGTGGGCAATCTTTGCACCTGAGTTGGCATAATTTGTGGTGGGTCTTTAATTTCTTAGTTATTTAGTAGCTACTTATGTGGAGGATATTTTTAGTGAGGTTGAACTGCGGAGGGAAAAGAGAGCTGGTCATCCTTATAAATATATATTTTTATATATATTCATATAAATATCTATAACTAATAGTTAGCAGCTACTTAAACTACAGCCTAAGACTATGGCAGATAATAGTCCATTATATAATTTTAAGTCATGATAACTTCAGACTGTATGTTGTATTGGTGAATAACAAGTAACTGCACTTCATTTCTAGAATTAGTCCCTATTGTTGCAATTCAGGTGGAAGAGATCATACCTGTGTACTCACATGTTAATTACTGCTCCTTATGGTACAGTTGCTCCAGGGACTACTTTTGAATTCACAGTAAGTGTTTATTAAACAGATCACTTAGAGCTTGCAACATCTATATCAGTTCCTGCCTTATCACAAAGAAACAATAGGGCAAAACAGGGAAGAAGCATCATAACCCATGTAAAGTTATTTTCTCATTCATGAGCTGCATGTGCTAACACAGGGCTTAGATTCTCTGTGAAATGAGAACAGTAGATCACTAAGTTGTGCCAAGAGGCGTCAGATGTGCCAAAAAAAAATTCCATAGACTTATGATCTTGTAGAAAGAATTAGGGCATTCAGAAGAAATAATCAGCTTTTAAAGTCATCTCTGATCTTCAAATTCCTGAAGACCCTGAAATTATCTTTAGAATGGTGTCTCCTGCACATCTGTCCTTGATAAGCAAGGACAAAAAAGGACACAAAAGGAGAACCTCAAAGAAGCCTTTGCCCCACATGGTCACAAATCCCTAGTACAGTAAAAATACCCGGAAGACATGTGTGAATAAGGGCCTTGTATATTCCTTTTTACTCTGAAAGTATTACTTACCTCCCAAGGGATAGGAAAGTCTAATATTTTTGAAATACTAGGTAAACGACCACATGCTCAAGTTGGAAGCTGTGCAGTCCATCCTCAAACCACGAGCCCACCAGTAGAACTGTCTCCCCATCAGTTCTCGCTCCAGCCATAAAAGACATCAAGTAACAAGTTATAGAAGGGATGGTTATAGCCGACACTGCCTGAGCATGACACAGGGCAGATTCTCTATGAATAAATGCTCCTGATTCCTTATGAAAGAATGACACCTAGTTGCACATAGGATTTAATGCCCAGGTGATAAAGGAATTCAGCATCCAACAAAAGGTAAGTTAGGGTCTATGCTAGTCCTTTTAGAAATGTGATTTCAGCATTGAGAGAACTAGGAGACTGAATATGTCTTATCTTTGTAGAGTTATAAAATGGTGCATTTTTAATGTTTTTAACAAAACTTCATGTACAGTATGGCTTAATACAATCTAAGAAGAAGAAACAATAACAAAGGTATCACACAGACTACACAAGGTGCTGCCTATGTGAGTAAGAATGACTTTCTGAACAAGGGTAGTGTCCTAATGCCAAGCAGATAGATGCTTCCTAGGGGGAACATAAAAAGTCAAAGGAAAGACTAGTGGAAGCAGGAGGGTAAAAAAGAGCATTTGTGGACTCCTGCACCCATTTTACAAGCAGTAGAAAATGTGATGCATCTTCCTTTACTCATATTGCATGACTTGGGGTAAAACTAAGATTCAGACGGTAGAAGGAATCACAAAAGCAGCCAAAGTAGGGGTCACTAAACATCTGGAGACATATGGATATGCATATTTTCAACTCTGTGCATATTTTTACTTCCTTGGCATAATTGGCATCCTTGGCATTCTGCTTTGGCTGTTTGTTCTAATCCCCTTTTTTCACTCCTTCATTTTCTTCCTCTCTGCTTTGCTCCCCTCAAGGCTCTAAGCACAAGCACCTAAGAATGTTTGCTGCCATTCCACAGCTAACTGTGCTGTCTCATGATTTCCTTTTTCTCCCTGTGCACTTATCTCAGCCATTTGCATTGAAAGGTCTCTGGGACAAGGGACACTCAAGTATTGTCTTTTCCCAATACCTTTAGGCCAACTCTGGTTCCTGTACTGATTTATAAAGTGCTAATCTACTCAATATAAGAACCCACAGAGTATCTTAACCTGTAGCACTTTTGAAGTAGATTATACACACTGCTGAGTTTGAGACCAAAATAACATAGTACACCTACTTCTTGTAACAGTAAGGAGAATACTTGCAAGGTATCTTTTAAATGCCAAAATATAACAGGCTCATTTCTCATAATTTATAATGTACATATCCTGATGGGATTTTTTTTTTTTTTTTTTTTTTTTTTTTTTTTGCAATGAACATAGAGAACTGAGCCCTGGCAGGGGAATATTTCTACTGTGAAGTGAAACACCTCTCTTGTTTTTGATCAGGCACATTAGCAAGGTATCCAGGGGTACTTTTTTCAAAAATTAAATAGATAGATGGTTTCTTAGCAGTGGGGTAAAGACTTGCAATTCTAAGTTTAATATTTTGGTGGGAAAAAGGCTGTGACACAAGTCAGAAACAATCTACTGAGAAATTGGAGGGAGCTTGTGGCCTCCTGGTGAACACCCAGTGAGGTCCTGCTCTCAGTGGAAGCAGGAAGATCCTACTGTAAGTAGGTAAAATTAAATTAGAGATGAGCACTAGATAAATTAGATGAGAGAGACACAATCTGAGATAACTTATTAAAGAAGCAAACCCGTTACATTAAGAATGTGAAACTAAAAATTATGGGCTCAAGTACAGCTCCCTTTCTAAGGATAAATCTGTGCTTCAATCAGAATTGTGACTTGTGACTTCAGCAGCATGCATAGACCTTTACCTTTAAACTAGCCAGTGCAGATGTTGATATCTGTGGAGTCAGCAGGAGCCACCAAATACCCAGGACAACACTGAATTCACATTTATTGGTTACACCAGTGGTCTAAGCTAACAGAACACTGAGTTCTCATTCACTGGTTACAGCAATTGTCTAAGCTAAAGCAGTTGCCTATAGCTAAGACATTTGACAAACCATGGTGTTGTCCTAGAGACTCTTTAGGTTCTTCCACACTGGAACTTCTGCCCCTGCAGGCAGAGGATGACAGCAGAGAAGGAAAGGATGGGGAGAGCAGTTACACAATTTATATGAAACTATGAATGCAGTTAAACTGCCATTTTCTCTGGGGGCAAAAAGGTCTTGAGAAGTTTTTGATTCTCAGTTTTTCACCCCTCTCGTCTTCATACAATTTGCTTCTGATGCTGCAGATTAGAGCCCACTATAGTGTGCTCATGCAACTCTGAGAGGCAGTGCTGCAAACAAAATCACCATGAGAAAGAATTCCAAAACCACACAAAGAGTGAGTTTCCCAAACTGGCTTTGACAGCAGGTGAAGTAGAGTACCTATAAAGAGAAAACAGAATACCTATACATCTAACTTATCCTACCAGAATTGTTGCATTCATATGATTGGGATTTAAAATCAGCTTCTCTCTTATTGTGAGAGCCAGGGTGGAAATCTTGATCCCTAAATTGGATCACTACTGTAGATGAACTTGAAGCTTCTGTAGTCTTATCTGTACTTATCTTAACCAAGTTTGCAAGCTCAGCCTTGCCTGTCTTATTTTCCTCAATCTGAGAATGGCAATTCAAACATTTGCCAGAGAACAGTGTATCAGGAAAAATCAATGAACACCTCGGGAAGTGCAGTACTCTACCCCAGGATTTTGCATATTTTGATTCATCAGAAACATTTTGAATAAAGAAGACCTCTGTATACACTCACTCCACCTCTATATTTAAAATACGTTCTTGTTATTTATAACTGTATTTCTATATTATTGTTCGACCCTATCTTCCAGCTCTTAGAAGCTAAATTGCATAAGCCCGTGTGACCAAAAATTTATCTCACTGATATTTATGTAAGTATATTGAGTAAAGTTGGGCCGTACACAAGCTTTATGATGAAATAATTTGTGTTGTGTCCTTATTTGAATTTCCGTATTTACTTAACAAAAGGTTTCGCTGGGGCTTTTCAGTCCTTATTTACATAGATCCATCAAAGATGGCATAGTTAGACGCAGGATGTAGTTGAAAGTAGACAATAGCACAGCAGGGTTAAGGTATTGGGCTGCAGCTAAAGTGTTTTGTTAGGAAGATCTGATAAGTCCTTAGACTTTTTGCTAAAATAAAGACCCTAACAACAGTGGGAATTCAACAGGGTAATCACACTTAATGCAGACTGTTTAGCGCAATTAGAGGAGATTGGCAGTGTCTTAAAGCCCTTAAACAGAAACAACATATAAAAAGAACTGACCTCAATTGGATTTCAGCTTCGTTGCCAGTTTCAGTCTAATGCATTATATAAACTGGTTAATGCACATATCGGTCCTATGACTGTAAAGTATCGGTACTGAGACTTCCTGTGCCATGGAAATATCAAAACGCTCCATGTGATATGCAGCCCTATCAGTAGGCAGTGTAAATAAAGAGCTTGTACTTGCCAAAGGATAAATCTCTCTTCTCTGATATCCATGAGGTGTTTATCAATGAATTGATCAGGAATGCAGAGGGGAAGGCAGGGAGACAGTGACAGATGATCCAATAGCAGAATGGACTGCAAAGTGTATTTTTAATGCAAAACCAAAGTTTGAAAAGACTCACTTAGGAACAACTGTGCATTTGTGCTTATAAATAACGCACAGATATTTAATCTACAGTGGATGCAACACTCTGCTTTAAATCTATGCAGACACACTGAAGTCACTGAAATAAGGCCGACTTTCCATTTCCTAATGATTTAGCTCATGGGTCTGAGTGGAACTAGCTAATGCAGTGAATCACCAAGGCAGTTACACACACTTCAGGAGCCTTGGCAAGATACATTTTTGTGATAGTGTCTTTAGGCCGAAATTTGCCAAAGCATGGCACCAATGACATTGCCAAATAGTGAGTAGTAGTCTGAGCTTGGTAGAGGAGCTGTTTTAAAATAAAATCGCACTTATCCAGAGAGAGAGAGAGCATGGCCAGAAAGACAAGACATCTACCTGGAACAGCTTAAATTGTGTTGATCCAGGTCAGAATTGCCATACTCTCAGATGAGATGCAGCACTAGAGTAGTTGTGTGCTCCTAAGCTGTTGCAGTGTAGAAGCTGGGTAGCTTAAAAGTGAAAACCTTAATTTAGGAGGCAGTACCTTCTCAAAACCTGCTGCCTGAGTCCCTTTTGAACCCCTAATGCTACCAAAGTTTTTATAAGTTTTTATATTTATATTATTTATAGTTATACAATGGTTGTGTGTATAAGATGTATTGTGTTGGTCCAACTTATTCTGTTCTCAAAATATCAGTATCTGTTCTTATTCTTATTCTGTTCTCAAAATATCACCATTGTAGCAATACATCTATAACTGGGGGTGTTGAAATGGCTCTGAAGAGATGTAACGAGGGGTCAACCATACCATCATGACAGTCACCTCAGCCAGCGCTTTTTGGTCTCTAAGAGGAGGAGGCAGTGCTGAAATCCACAGATGATAGATACACTGCTTCAGCAGAAGAATTTATGCCATATAATTTGTGTATTTCCACAAGTTCAAAATAATGACCAAAGGGAACAATAATCCTTTGCTAGTTTGAATGCACAGTGAGGTGAGTATATACCAAGAACCTTCCTCTGAATAAAATCTACAGAAAATGAAGATTTGCTCACAGACTTTGCATTATGACAGACAGCAAAGAAAGCTGCTGGATTAGCTATCTTAATCAGAGCTGTAGGTTTAATCAGTAGTCATAGTAATCCAATCTACACAAGGCTGGGAACTGCCTCGGTTCAGCCATCCAAGAGATAAGCTTTTTTTGTCTGACCCACTCACCTGGACTACCTCCACAGCCAGAGAAGACAGAATAGGCACCTTCACTGAAGGACACACACGATTAACTCATCCCAGGTACTTAGCTTTCAGTGATTAAAGTTCAGGTGAATGTTTGAACAAGGTGTCTAGCACAGTCAGATTCAGTCAGACAGTGAGGTCAGTAGAATGGTGTCCATCTTCAGTGAAAAGATCTGCCCTTCAGGGCTCCTGAACATCCCACCCACACAGATCCCACACAGATCCCACACAGATCCCTGATTCTGCAGCTATAGATACTGAAAACTCTCTCCTCTGCTTTCAGATCCACTAGGACCAGAGTCTTTTTTTGCAGTTACACACGAACCTCCCTGCACACATGTAACTCCTTAGCCATTTGCTTGTTTCACTTTGTTCCTTACTAGTCATTAGCAAGATGTCTGAAATCTCTACTTATGTACATATTTTACCAATAACAGAACAGGTAATAAACATTTCATATAGTTTCTACATTAGGATAAATAAGGTACCATTGTTTTATTACTTAAGAGACCAAAAAAACCCCAACAAACAAATAAAATTAGAATAATCTTCCAAAGGCAAGCTCTCAAAAATAGAGAAACATCATAATTTTGTTTGCTTGGCTAGTAGCATAATTTTGAAGCTTTTTGCTACTCAAGCAACTTTTGTTTCCATTTTTAAAACATTAACTGGAGGCAGAGGCTTATGGCTACTTAGAATGTTAGTTAATTAAAATAGCGTTAAATTACCACCCTTTCGCTTGCCATGGGGAGCAAACAGCCAGAGTATAATGAGTTTTATTAACTCTCATAATGTCAGTGTTGACTGCATCTAAATATTGGATCCATTATTTGTCAGTCCCCAAAGAACCACCTAGAGAAGTAAATGGGTCAAGGATTAATTGATCGGTGCAAGGTTCTCTCCTTCCGGTCACAGTTTTGCTACTGTGCTATTCATATGTGCAGGAGAGGAGAATCAAGGTATTTTAACTCTCCAGCACATCACCTTCCTCTAGTCTGGCTTCTTGAGTCAGTCACACTACTGCAACCTTTCAGCAGCTACCAAATATCCTTACAAAAAGCACTGGTCTCAACTGGGAACTACTGAGGAATATTCTAACAAAAGTTTTGGATTTTTTTTTGTTTTGCTTTGTTTTTTAATTTGTGGAGTTGGAGTCATTACCTGAGAATGTACCCCCACAGTCAGTGTAATAAACTTTGTGCTTGCTTATTCTCAAGAGGCTCAGCAAAACTTCCACTTAATACAGCAAGCCAACCTCTGTTTAAAATAGGAGATGTTCCTGGATATTAACACTCAAAGCCATCTCCAACTTGGAAAGCTGCATATGTTTTAGACCAAGCAATCCTCCCAAGGATCCTTGTTTTGTAAAAAAGGATAGAGAAGCATGTTAAAGGGTCTGAAGATAAATAATAAATGAGTGAGAGCTTAAGACCACAATTAGGCCAACATTAATAAGCATCAATTCCAAAGGACAAGGGATTTATCTTTAGAAGTAACCACCACATAATAAATGTCCTTCTACACCTTAATGGATACACTCACTTGGTATTACGGTTGATTACAAAACAGGAAAAGGTTTATACATACGAAAAGCCCGAGTAAAAGTCAAATGACTAACAACTTTTCTTAAAGTCAGGCAGTGGGTGTTTTGTTTGCCTTCTCAGTGTATGCGCTTCCAATGCTACAAACAATTACAAGACACATCTGCAAACGTTTTTTCTCACTTTCTTTTTCCCTTGCACTGCCTCAGCAACAGCCTTATAATCATTCCCACAAGGAAAAAAATACCTGAGTATTTGTCCATCTTCCTGTCACACAACTCTAACCTTCAAGAAGGAGTCTTTCAGGCATAACCAGCTTTGCCCTGCTATTGGCGCCCCATTCTCAATCCTAAGAGGAACCCCTTTCTGTGACAATTTAAAATTAGCTAACTAATAGAAACTATGCTAAATACTGAATGTTCCAGCTAGACTGGTAGATCTTCTCAAGGCAGCTGAAGCAACCTGTAGAACATAACATTTCCAAGGCAGAAATAGTCAGTTAAATTAATCTTGTTTGTTTATTGGCTTGTTTTTCTCCTCTCTCCTATTCTTACTGTTTATTTGATCAAACTGTACTGAATGGCAAAACATCCCTCTGATGCGTCTGGCTCCTGCTGAGCATATTAGCTTATCTGTGCCTTGATCCCATCTTTTAGAAAATTAAGTGGTGTGACAAATCACAGCACTTCAAACTGTTTTAAGTTTCTCAGCTCTGAGTGTTATTTTATTGTTACCGTTACCTTTGTTAAAAACCTCGGTTCTTAGAGATTAGATAAGAACATGATATCAACATACAACAAATCATGACTGGTAAGAAACAGAACTTTAATACATGATTATAGCAACAAAAATGCAAATCACATAATTAGTCAGGACTGACTTTATGCCTTGTCAAGCCTACAGAAGTGGAAGTTTTAATGTACCTCCAGTGTGTTAGAGCACTTCAGCCAAGTGAAGGTTTTCATTATGCTGACTCCAAAACAGTCAATTCCATGGTCCTGCCACGACTGTGGTTTACCATTAAGTCGATGGAGTTATCCTTCAAACTCACACTCTGGATCTAGGAGGTATCAAGGCAATTTTTTTACGTGAAGCATTGGAGTTGGGAAGAATAGCCCGTAAGGTACAACATTACATCATTTATGTGGGCATCTCACAGCACAAGTACTTTGTTTTACTGATGGAAAATAGGAATGCTTAAGTAATGCAGATGTTCTTTTACCTATCAGATAGCCAGGACGAGATTTGCTCTCTACTCATGAAGGTGTCTTTGCCTAAAACATTTGGAATAAAGAGACTGAATAGGAGACTGTATCATTGTTCCCTTAAGGAAAAGTAGTGCTAGGAGTAATATATAAATGTGATTAGATGCTTTAACAAAATTATATTCTCCGACTATCAAGAATTTAAGAGATGAATATTTTTCTTATTAAAAAAATGACTTAATGAAACTGCAAGCTCCATATCAGCCCTGGAGTATAATACTAAAAGTAATGCTAATACTTGTTCTAAAATCAACACTAACAACTTTCCTGAAGTCATTCAAGCAACGACTGTTACTGCAGTTATTGTTTCTGTTGCTGGAAGCAATGGAGGAGACTGTGGAGGAGCTAATAAAAGTGAAAATAGTCTTGTCAAGGACCTGGCACAAAGCTGTTATGCTACTGGTACCTCCAGAGAAATATCAGGTGGTATCAGCTCAGGTAACCAACATATCTCAGCTGAGTGATTAAATGGATTATAGCCTCATTTCAAAAACAAGAGGGATGTTTACCCAGCTCTCAGTGACTCAGTGAAATTTCAGTTTCCACTCTGTTAGAAGCCCAGTGATTCTAAAATACAAATACTGGAGATAACGGACTTATTTTCTTACATATTTAAGTGTAAAATTCTTCCCAAGATAATAAATAATTAAAGCATTTGCAACTGCTTTATTAAAACTGGATATGGTATTTCAGAAATCACTTAGATGATAGATCTCTCTATGCAGGAAACTGGGAGGAAGAAGCAAATGCCATCACTAAACTAGGTGAGAACAGGAAAAAAATATTAACCCCATGTTATAAGCACTGGATATTTACAAAACAACAAAGCAAATAGTGATTGGATATAATTTTGAAAGGCTAACTCTAAAACTACTTTGCAAGTGAATGATTAACCTGGTCTAATTTCTGTGCTCATTGCAGGGGGGTTAGAACATGATGACCTTTAAAGGTCCCTTCCAACTCAAACCATTCTATGATTGTATGATTGTATGAGTCTATTAAAAGACTGATTAATGTCAAATAGCTCTGCTTCTCACTGTTGTTCCAAGTTTCCCATTCTCCTAGCTCACATCACTCTGCTCTGTCTGCCTGAGACACAAGACTGCAGCAATTATTGGTGATTACTATGATAAACTCAGCATTAATGATGTACGATGTGTCAGCGCTTATGTTCATCAGCTACCTATAGACCCTGTGCACTTCCAACAACAGCAATTAAGTTCATGATTGATACATTTGCTTTGTATCCTTTTAGATCAATTCAAACTGCAAACACCTATTGGTCATCTTTACCATAAACCTGGATAGTGCAAATCTTGCTGGTGTTCTCAGGGCTTAATATTTCCTCATGCCGGTTTTCTTTCCTCCAGGTCCTTGAGCAGTGGTTTTGCATTAGGCCATGTATCCTTCATATTAGGAAAAATGAATGTATCGGAAATACTGTCTCTATCTGCAGGCTGAAATTCAAACCACCTTCACTCTGTCTCCAGTTTTTATACTATTAACATTCTAAAAAAATCAGTTGGAGTTTTCCCTCAAATGAGCACATGAAAGTGCATGCAAGGATTCGGCCCCACTTGAGAAGTTGTTTAGGTGAAGATTGTGTACCTTAGGGTTACTCACCAATTGGTGAAATAATTGGAGAGTTCAGGGACTGCTAATGTCTTGCTAAGGTTTTCAGTTCTGGGTTACTGCTGTCTAGAATATGACTCATGGTGGCACCAGGTGCCAGCTGTTCAGTGACGCATAAAAGGTGAGTCGATAGGACAAGTAAAATCCTTGGGGGCCAGACATCCAAGCAGGAAAGGTGAGTGGTGATGGTACCAAACCCATCAGAGTCCTGATGAGTGAATCCTTAGCGTGAACTCCCGATGTGATGGCTTCAAGAGGCTGGGAGGGCCCTGGCACACTGCAAAAGAATTACACTACTTGCAGTTACTACTTTTTGCTTCCCGGTGCTGGTGGAAAGCTGTGCTGTTCATTAGACTGTCATTTACAGCTGTTGAAACAGTTGCTTTGTTGCTGTGGGGACATAGGTGTGGGCACACTGTCCCCACATGATGTGAAATTTGGTGAAGTCACATAAATCCCGGTATTACCTGCTTGTAGCACGTGCGGTCTGAAGTATAATATTCAGTTTCTTTTAAAAATCCATTGTTAAGTAGCAGGTTTAATAAGCAGTAACAAGAAAAACCCTTCCCACAGGGTGTTATTACACGTATTGCTGTGCTGGGGTTTTTTTGGGGTGGCAGCAGTAGAAGTTGCTCCAAAGCCAACCTGATAAACTCAAGTAGAAATGTTCCTTCAAGGACCGTGTTAACAAAAAAGTTGAATGCAAACTCACCTCATGAAATCTTTAAAATGCAGGTGGCAGGAAATGTGAAGAAGCATCAGGAGTAGTAGTTTTTTTATATGGCTTCTCGTATTTTCACTAAACATGGAGAAATGACCTCACAGAGATATAATTTCTTTAACCTTCGATCTGAGCCAGTACTTATATACATGTACTAGTTCCCAAGAAAGATAAAGATGATCTCATGTCCTTGGTCTGCCTTTATGTGATAGCGACCTGAATTATTTCCAGATATTACATTTGCTTGAACTTTGAGATTTTATAAACATATAGGCTTTTTCTTCCTTATTTTCCCTACCTTCAAAAGGTATCAAGGATGCTTCATGAATGATGTAATACTTTACATGAAAGAGATATTGATGTATTTCCTATATTTTCACCAAAATGTTAGCTAGTAGACTTGGTATTTATTATGGGCTTTTTCCAAAATATTGACCAGCAGAGCTGATGCCATTCTCTACAGACTTCCTCCAGACAGACAGTAAAGAATTGGATTTTCCTTTTTTTGTTTCAGTAATATTTTATTCTTATTTTCAGTGACTGTGCATTAACAGGCTCATTTCATCTTACAAGGAACAAGTATTAGGCATGTTTGAATAACATCCTGATAAAGTCCATCCAAAGGAATACTGTTTGATCCAGGTTAAAAATCCAGATGTGGAACTCTGTGCGCTGTTCGCTGATATCTTGAAGTCATTTTTGTTAGTGAATGATTGGACAAGGCACAACCAAACTTGGTTACAGGACATATGACAGGTTTTGGCATGAGCTTCCTTTCTTTTTAATGGACAAGCCTGCCTATGCTCGTGACTGTCAACTGCTCATCAAAACGTAGAGCTTAAATCCAAAATTTGACATAAGCACCACAGCTCTAGCACTTTCCCCTTTCAGTTCCATCCAAAAACACAGGCAAGATTACCTGAACATTTTTCTTTAATACACAAAATACTCACTACAGGCTAAATTTGTAAATCAGAATCATTCAAACGTATGGATTTCATACCCTACTACAGAAATAGGTACAGAAATAGGTACAGTCTAATTTTGTCTCTCTCCAAAGCTGAAAATAAAATAGACAAGAAAACTAGCATCTGAATCCCATATATCAGGTGCTAGCTATAGTTCAAAAAAATAAAAAAATATACATGAACAGGATTTAATTTCTTAAACTGTTCTATTCCAAAATGCATATTTAAAGAGCATTACTCAACTACTGAAGCACACTTGGTCTATACGTATTTTCTGGCTCACCAATCTTCATTATTTTCCTATGTTATAAATATTTTACTACATTGTTTGGGTTTTATTTTTCTAGGCCCTTGCAAAATCAAAATCCCCTCAGGTAAGAACATAGGATGAGAATGTCAGCTCATGAAAATTTAAATGCTTTACCCACTCCTTTACTACACTCATTTCTTCAGTGTCAGTTTCTTTAAATACTTATCTGATTTTTTCCAAATTATTATTTTATTTACTTTTATAATAAAAGCCTTAGAATATATTATAGTCTTGAAAGCAGAATTAAACTAACTGTAAATTACTGAAATAAATTTTTTTTTGAAATTTCTAGCAAAATAACACATAGAATGACAGTGGATGTTAGTGAGCTCTTGTTTCATTTCACTGTGGCTAGCTGTCATCAAATATTAGATCCATCAGTGACTATAAATGTGCTTGTTTTAGGCCTCTAGTGGTTATTTCTTGTATGATCTTTACCAAAAATCCTTACCTGAATTATTGTTAACATGACAGAATATAAGCAGAAAGGCAATAAGACCTGTTTCTTAATGAAACTAAGTTTTTTTGTGATACTTAGATTACTTTCAGCAAAGCAATTGAATAAAGACAGTTTGAGATTCAGCCTTCTATAGTAAGCACTCAATAGGCTACAAAATAATACTTTTATATTAATCAATTTTGCCTTAACAAACATATGCTTTCTGTAAAAACAGGTTTATAAGCCATGTTGCTTCATTGCATATCCAGCAACCTTGGGATAACAGTCCCAGGCTATATGAGATCGTGCTGTAGGCCTTGATATTGCAAAAAACTTCAGCTTCTACAAGCAAACACAGATTTCTTGGCAATTAGACTAGCTGGACTAAATTCCTCTCTGACATGATTTATAAATTCATCCAATTTAATTTGCTGATAGGAAGCTGAGCACTGTACCCAGGTCATTTGGTCTGATTTATATCTGAAAAGTGTGCAAAAGAAAATGGAGCTTCTCTATCTTGCTGCTGTCCTCTCCTAGATTCCTGTTACTATATAACAGGCATCCTTTTCCTTTAATTACCTTCTTCACGGCTTGAGAGCTTTGATGACTTGATTAAGCCTTGCAATGCAGTTCCAGTCCCTACCCATCTGATTAATTAGCCCAAACCTTATTAACTTACTAATTCCAATCAATAATGCACTGATGCTGAACTGTGCAAGGGCAAACTAAGGATAGCAATTTTATTTGAAGACACAGAGCCACATACCGTGTGTTCTTTTACTTCTTTACAGCTGCAAAATCAAAACTACACATCAAGAACATATTTGCTCAGGGATGAATTTGTCACCACCTGTCTTACCTGAACTACATCTCCAATAAAACTTATATTGACAGAAGCATATCAGTGACACCCCTGTGCTGAACAGCCTTTTTCCAAATATTTAGCTGTTGCAGGTGGAAAATGGCACCCAGCATGTTGAGGTTGTCATCTCCTTCACAAAATGCTAATGGCACTTGGAAGGCATGGCAGACCCCTACCCTCTCCTGTACACCCCCCCTAAACCCGTCAAGAAGCAGGGAGAGGCACCTGGTGCATTTTGCTTCATTTTAAGAATGCCAGTGGACATGTTTCAATGCTGAAGGATTATTTCAGCAACTACTAGCACAGCCAAAACAGCACCCAGATGAGTCAATGCAAGTTTAACTATGGGTAGCTAAAACAGGGCTGGTAGGTGATGGCACTTCTGTGGCCCTCAGCTCCTCTGCCCCAAACTCTGTCATGGCACTGGTGCTGGAGACATAACATGTTAGTAAAGAATTCAGCAGGGCTGGGGCAGCTGTGAACCCTCAGGCAACTCCATTTCTCAGGCTGCTGCTTTCCCACTCAGTGATTGACCACTGCCACCATGTCACGTATTTTCATTACAAGTGGATGCTAGACCTCACTTTCACAGTCAGTAGCAGTTGTGTCTTTTTTTTTTTTTTTTTAATTCTTTTCCTGCAGCAGGGATAGCACATTAAAGTAGCTCTACTTGTTTTGAAAAATACTGCTCTTGTCTAAGGTCATTTGAGTTGGACTAGCTTTCTTCAACTACTAGAAGGGGAAAAATCATAGAATCAAAGAATATCTTGGTTTGGAAGGGACCCACAAGGATCATCAAATCCAGCTCCTGGCTCTCTACTCAGGACAATCCCAAAAATCACACATTGGTTTTAAAAGCGAAGCAGTACAAGAAAAAGTACAAAAAAAGCATGAGAAAAAGAATTCTCAATCATTCTTTCACCCGTAGTAGATAGTCCTGGCAATAGCAAAGATAGTAAAAGGTACAGCTCACAGCACACTTCTCAGCAATGCACACTGGTTTGCATCGATGGAATTTAGGATAGGAGTCAGTACCTAAAATTGATGCTTGCTGGTAACTATCCACCATTTATTCTCCAAATAGAAACATCTTCCAGACCAAACACATCTGAATAACAAGCCTTTAAAGCACTGTGCTAAAAACGTCTGCAAGAGGGGAGCTGCACAGGTAGGATGTGTGGGAGGACACAAGGGCTCCTCAATAAATGCCAGTTACGCTTATTTTCACTGGGTTTTCATTTTCTGATCACATAAGCAGCTTTTTTGTTCTCATTAATGTCTGCCTTTGTAAACAATCTACAGTACCAAGTACCTCCATTATGCTTTCCACAGGCCACTGACAACAAACCACAATTCTCTAAACAATACATTTTCTCAGAGGTAGTGGGTATCAAGGACTCTTAATAGTACTATCACGAGGATCAATTGTTCAGCTCTATAGTGCAGGAGTGTCTCCTGAGCCCCTCAGTGCCTGCCTTTGTGTACAATATAACTGATGGGAAGTGACATTTCTTTCTTAGGGAACCTTCCATTAGAGAGGGGGCTTTCAGGCAAATCCAGTGGTGGAGTTTTTGAAAAAACAAAGCATGGGTAGAAATGGGCTTTTATCACATTTGGCCATGTGATTGATAAGGAATCAGACACTTTTCCTGCTATTTAATAAGAAACTCTACAAATTCATTTTCATTCCTGAAGTGTTACTATTTCTCTGAAATTTTAAATATAAAAACCCGGCACATCACTATCAGGGTAAATTTCCTAAAACAAAATTTAAGAAAAAGTCCAAAAAATTCCCTTGTGTCTGCATTTCCTAGAAGGTTTACATTAGCAACTAGTATTTGGGTACAATGTCTTCAAACTACCTCCTACAGTTTCTTAAAGGTATGAAATCACATTTTTCACGTCTGGACGAGTTAGGCCAGGATAGTAATTACGCAAGGGTTATATTGAAACAAAGCTGTACATGAAGTTTCTACCCCATGAAAACCATATCTACGCTGCAAGTAGATCTGGTTTTGAACAACTCCTTATATTACACTCATGTGAAATATTTCTGCATATGTGCTTGTGAGTTCTGAGTCCAGCATCATGCTAGGAGTGCCAAGTAAATCATGAAGATTTCATCTATACTGATTATGGCCTTTCCTGAAGAAGTAAAATGTGGTGTTTTTTTCTTGCATTAACAGTCCTCCAAAGCCATATCACAAATCCTTGATTCCTAGCTTCTCCTAGGATATTAGGAGAAATCAAGCTGTAGCTGAGATCAGTAATTAATAGTGAGATATGGGACTGATCATTTGTTAGAATCTGGAGTCACATTGCCCTGGAAGGAACTTATGAGGAGCTTAACATCCTAGCCTTGATGGCTGAACACCAGGAGTCAGGAAGAGTCATCTGCATGAGAGAGGCCATACAGCCTGGCTGTGCCTCTGCTTCCTGTCTGCAAGACAAAGTGGAGCAGTGTGCTGATAAATCCTAGCAGAGGACAATGAACTCCCAGAAGGAGATGAGCAACATAACCTGGCTTCACTAGGTGGTGGTTCTGCACAGCTAGAAGTGTGAAGAAGTTATATTGTGGCAGAATTAAGGTGCAAGTGGAATTCCACGAGCCCAAATTATGAACACTCCCTTCATCCTGCTAAGATTCATGAACACATGAGCCCAATCAGGAAGGTTTTAAGCCAGTTTGCCGAGCTCTGCAGGGGTGTCTGATGCACTGTCACTGCCAGCACAAGATCCCAAGGGTCTGCCAGGCTGGATCCACTATGCAACCTGGCTGTTCTCCCAGGGCTGGCACAGGACAGGATAGGCATACTTCACTGGTCAAGATAAGCATTTAAGCTGCTTCCAATAATCCTTTCATTCATTAAACCACACTAAGCAGATTTGATTGGTCTTCAAAATTAAGTCAAACGTGGAGAAAGGAAAGTGCACCTAAACTGATTCTACAAAGTTAGCATGGGCTCTTGGCACAAAGGTCCGCCTGCCAGGGACACACATAGAGGCATGAGACTGGCTGCAGCAGTGTATCCATGCTAAAAAATGCCACACAGGTTTAATAAACATCCAACATCCTTTGTTCCCTGTCACCAAGGGGTGTTGAGAAGTGATGTGACCGCAGGGATGTAACTGCAGGGCTTTTAGGACTCATAGCTTATACAGAAGTGCACAGGTCTCCAGACACTTTCGGCTCGTGTTACTACTGTGCTCAGGGCCAGTCAAGAACTTCGGGCAGCCAAGGCTTAACACCTACTGAGTTTCCAATCCACCTCACCCAATTATTCTCACCACCACATATCCCTTATGTTTTCTGAAACATGCTCTTCACCTCTCCACTCCTCTCCTCTCATTGTCTTTTGTTTCCTTCCCACCCTCCATTACCTTCTTGACTTTTACCTTGCTTTGATAAGATCCCTAAAAAACCCATTCCGTTTTCACGTTTTCACAGATATTCATGTGGCAACTGACACCTTCTACCTGTTCTTGTTTTCCACTACCTGTTCTTCTCCCATTCCCATTGCCCCTCACCCCACTCATAAACATGCAAGCCAGATAACCATCACAGGACACAGACAGCAATCCTGATGGCAGACAGCATTGAAAGAACAATCAGCTCCTGCTTCCAAGCCCTTACATACAACATCAAATGCTGTGAAGCTGAGCACAATTGGCTATAGCAAAAGAGGACAACACGGGTTTGGTCAGGTATACAGAGATTGACATTCCTTCCCCAAAGTCACTCAGTTAGAGTCTGTTTCACCGTGTTCTCCTTCCCTTCTATGCAGACTCAAATTCGTAGGCATGCTGGTTTTGTCCACATACTGTCACCAGCGTGGTGGCCACCACTTCTGACATTGGGCTATACTGTGTTTTGAGTGATCCATGCCCTCAGAGATCCACACCCTCAAGGACTATAGGGTGAGGCTCCTCCTAAACATTGTCTGGGCAAATGCTCCTGACACCCTGAATGGCATTATCTGATCTGGTATGCATTTCCCTACAATGCAACCAGACCTGCCAGATCTGGTAGAAAACTCTTAGGTTAGGTCATGTGGAAGATGTCTATCTAGTGTACTGGGGGAAGGAACAGCTCAAGAGAAGGCTTCAAGGGCAACCCATTTTCTGCATGGTAAAAACTACAGTAAGGGGTTGACTCTGCTGGCCCAGCCCCTCCTCTAGGCATCCCTTGACTGCACAACAATCTAAGTAATACCTATTATAAGTAATTATTTAGAAGCTACTTGGTAAAATGTGGTATTGCTATATTACATCTGTTCTCCTGATATTCTTATTATAAACTATATATCCCATTCCAATCCATGTTACTCTGTCTCAATAGTAGCTGCTGAATATTCTTTCCTTGTGTTCCTTGGGACTGCAACAACAAGCCAGTTAAAATCTGCCTGGATGAATAATAGGAAAGCTCCTCCTCGAATTATACATTTTCATATCATGTACTTAGCTACCTGCCAAAGCATAAAGGGAGTGAATCTGCTCATCGAGTATGGAAACTCCATGTTTTGTTAAAAAATTTGTTATTCTCCTGGTGTGACAAGGAGGGAAAAAACATGAACGCAACAAAATGAAGAGAAGTAGGAAAATAGCTGGTTATACATATAAAAGAAAGAAAATTTTTTTTTCCCTATATTCTTTCCTTTAAGTGTGTGAAAATGTTATTCTAAAATACATATAAGGGATGAGATTAGAAAAAAATGCAGCAAGAAGGAAAGATCTGATGAGCTGTTATCACCCTAAAAACAAATATTTCAGGTTAGCATCCATCTCACTCAGCATATATTTTAACAAATGGATTGCAGTGTAGAGTGGACAGTGAAATTCATGTGCTCCAAATATCCCTGAGCTTTCATTCTAGAACATTAATGGAAGATTTCTAACCAGGCTGAGTTTACTAAAACACCTCAAGGTCACACTTCTTAGGATATGTTCAATAGAATGACTGAGAAGGGCACATATGCTCCATACCGATATATGTCAATCATATATGTTCTTACTTTTTGAAACCTGAAGTGTAATGGGAGTATATTTATGTTAAAAGCATTTAAAAAATCAAGAGATCAATTTCTGGTAAGATGCCTTCATATGAGGAAGAGTAAATGTTTTTGTCCATCTCCTTTTCTTTTCCTTTATTTTATTTTATTTCAATTTACATATATCAAACTATTTATTAAAAGCTGTCAATGTACTTATTTACCAAAAGTAAATCCTGTGTACCGCAAAACATGAAGGGAAGTGTGATGGTTCATTTCATTTCAGGCTTCACTTCAGACTTCAGGCACATGTATGTTATTATGTTATTACAAGTTTAGGCTTTTAAAATCAGTTAACACAAAATGTTGTGTATTTTGTGCAGCTCTGGAGAACTGTAAACCTGAAAATATAAAACATTCTCATTGTAACTTATACATTTTTACTGTCTTTACATGCCTTTCTAAATACACACACACACACACACACACGCACATTTACACACAAGAGAATTAACAAATCAGTCAGGAGCAACGAATAGCAACTACTGATTATGCTGCATGCAGAGATAAATCCTGCAATATTAGCACCTAGAGAAGCGTCTGAGCCCCTCTACCCCAGGCAATACTCCTTTCAGTGGCTGAGGTGAAGAAAACACTTGTAACTCAAGAAAGAGGTTTTGCAATGTATGTTCACCTATCTGCCTTTCCATCAGGCCCTTGAGAGCGAGGGCATACAGAGACTAGCTGCTAAATATTATTGGGAAAAAAAGAGGTGTAACAGACAATAATTAAATATTAGGGGTTGGTGGTGGTGGGTTTCTTTTCGTTTTTTTGGGGTTTTGTTTTTTAAGAACTGGCTAGTAAAGAAGCAAATTCTAGGTAACATAATTGACACAGCAGACTGTAGGGTTTTAATTAAGCAATCCATACATCTTTCCTTCTTCTAAAAATCGCAGTCTTTCTTGTATCGTTTCCCATATATGTGCTAATTATAATCTTGAAATTTTAAGTAGGTACAAAGTTGTGTCAATTTGTTCACTATTTAAAATAACAAAAGGGCTTCATCTCCAAGGAGAAAGTCTGCACAAAAGGAAATTCAGCAGTGCAGGAGAAGGAAATTCCAAGTATACCTAAAAGCCTATAATAAATAACTTCATTGAAGAGGGAGAGAAATGTAACTGAAAGCAACCTGCCTGGGATATCTTGAACAGCTCTTAGACCCCCAGCTGCAGTGGGGGTAGATGCCCTACACTGACCAATTCCAGTGGACGGGGAGATATTAGCTAAGCAGATTATTAGAGGGGTTCCTGAACATCGTTACAGAGGCACATATACAGTGTTCCAACAAAAGGCATCATCAGGAATGTAAATTCAAGCTCTGCCCATGGAGAGCGAAAAGGAACGGAACAAATGGAATTAGGAAGGCACTAGTAGCAGGATAAAGACAAGGAGCTGTCAGAGACTAACACACCAAAATGTTCAAGAGGGAAACTTTTATTGCATTGGACTGAGCCAATGAAGAAACAGTAAACAGTGGTTACAAATGCGTTAATCTGCTGCTTAGGACACTGAGATTTAGAGTAGCTCATTTGCACCGGTGATGTTCCTTTATTGCTCTCCCCCCCACCCCCCAGCCCCCATACACTGCGAGGAGCAGCGCGTTGTTGAGCACATATAGCAAAGGCTGGAACCCTGCAGGCTGTGGAAGGTGCAGCTGACCCGTCCTGCAGCTCCCTTCGAGGCCATGCACTGACACTCTTTCCCTTAGAGAATAGGTCATAATGGGAGGAGGCCAAGGTGGCTGTGGGAAATACATGTTTGTCTCTTGCTTCTGTATAGCAATTTTTTTTTCCAGGTCAATTAACGTGGATTTGGGCTCTGCTTTCGGCATCAGGAAAATAATTTAACTGATCTGTGGCTCTTTTTTTTTCCCCATTTGGAAAATAAGAATTGCTATCCTGGTTGTCTTTACACAATCCTCTGAAGATCTGAGGACAAAAAGCGTGAGATGGGATCGCACTGGGACATTAAAATATACCTAACTCTAGCTTTCCCAAGTTTCTGGCAGTAACCATCAGCCCCGCTTCCACCTTTAGTACCTTGAGAAAACCCTCTTTCAACAAAGAAAATATTGAGTAATGAAAGGTCATCAAAATAGCTCCAACACCTCCCTCTCTTGCAGGCTTTAACCTTGTCCTGGTTGCTGTAACAGCGCCTTGGAGAAGGTGGCAGTCAAAAATCAGCAAGAAAGAAGCTTGGAAGAGACCAGTCTGGACCAGAGCCTGCCCTACACAGCTGGGAGCACGAAATGCAGCCAAGACCAGCTCAGCCGGGTCAGAAATTCCAGGATTGAGGTCATTGTACTGCAAAGGAGCCATTGTAGTGAAATCAATAGGGACGTTTTAAAATACCCTTACATGACAATTCCAGTGTCAGAACAGAGCAAGTCAAAGAAGGTTGTTCCTCATAACAGGTTAAACTCCTGAGGGTGGAGATAATCTCCCAGCAGGAAGGGAAGAAAGTGCTGTGCCCGCCTGGGCCAAGGTGCTTTCACACTCCCCATTGCCAGCTTTAGGCTACAGAGCCGGCCATTATCAGAGTCATTGTCGTTATTATCCTAAAATCTACTGCCTGACATTCAGGCATCTATCAGGAAAAGATCAAGACACTATTAGTGCAGGAGATGAGCCCCCAGGAAGAGGAGAGGCAACTTGTTCATAGAGAAATTAACGCTCCTGCTGGCTACATTCCTATCAGCCCTGTTAATTCTAAAGTGACATTCATTGGGAAATCTGATTTTACCATCCTTTCCCATCAATCAGTCGAACAAGTCTCCTATCAGTTTGTTGTTGTTGTTTTTTAATTATTTTATTTTATTTTCTCACACAATAATTTGCCTCACAGACACACGATCTGCTGGGCCCGGAGGAAGCTGGGCATCAAGTCTCTGTTCCTATGTGAAAACCATGTGCCCAAAAGGCACCACTGCCAGTGTGTCCCGGCTGTGTGTGTGTGATATCTGACTTCCTCCTCTCAAGCTGCAGTTCAGGAAGTCACTGTTTTCCTATTAAACATATTAATCGATTGTGAAAGAATGTCACTCCCTTTCCAAGTGATGCTTCCAAAGAACATGATGCTTAAATATTAGAAAAATCCTTGACCTGGAAGGGAATCTTCCATTGCAAATGCACATTAGAGGTTTGAAAATAGTGGTTAGCAAAGCTTGTGTATTTTACTGATATAAAAAACCCCTGTTACCTCACCAAGTCAAGTCCCGCTGAGGTTCTAATTTCTCAAGTTGATCAAAAAATATTTTCCCTGTTTTAGATGGTAGGTCACAAAAGATACTATATGACAGGTTCTCATTTGTAATTCTAAGTTAATTCAATCTTTTACCAGCAACTGCATAAAATACAAAATGAAGTAACAATTAGACCGCACTCACACTCCCCTCCCCCCATTCTTTTTTTGGAAAATAACTATTTGATTGTTATAGAATCTTTAAAGGTCTGGGTATATAAAAAAAACCAATTAACTTCTTGATATATTGCTAAGTGAATGGAAACAGGTGAAAGCTTGCAATAATCCTGTAGCTGTTTAGGGGAAAAAAAAAAAAAAAAGGAATATCTAAATTTGTTGGAGATTTATGTAAAATAACCCAAACTCGTGAAACCGAGTGTGAAGAGACCAGTCTTTAAGGTGATGAATAGTACTGAAAGACCTCTTTACCACTCTGCAGGTAGTTAACTGAGCTGACTGCCTCGAGCATTGACACCTTTAAATTACATGTTTATCAAGGCAAAGATGGGTTAAATTTGTAAAATATTTGTCCTTCTTTTCCTGCAATACATTAATCCACTAAACCGCGTAATACTCTGCGAGTACGAAAAGAGAGCAATGAAGAGCCTGACGTTCAAGGAAACTAAGTTTTAACTCTGTCTACTGGCAGGTGGGGAGTGGGCAGGAAGCTGCTGATTGCCTCCCTCCTATTGCAATAGTTACAATAGCGCCTTACAAGCTCTTTCTTACAGCCCTCCGGGGACTGCTATGTATACAGAAACACAGAACGGCCCCGAATCCCGCTGAGACGCTGGCTGAGGAAGTGATCCGCCCAAAAGCAAGAAGAGATAGACAAGATGTTGGGCCGTATATGCAGAAGGGTTGAGGTCTGATCCATGGCCATGCTCAGACCACCACGGTGCCCGGGGTCTCATAGGGCCACTTGGCCACTGCATAACTCAACTTGCTGCAGCTAAGGCACCTACGGCAGGTTAAACTTATGACAAGTTTCTAACAACTGTAAAAACTCCCCTTTGGCCTTAGGTGTTATAATTATTCATGAGGTTGACCTTCAATTACTCTCACATGTAGAAATATTTTAAAATATGTCTTTGAAACGTTGACAAATATGGACCTACACAGCACAGGTCAATACCAATATAGTAACATAGTAGAGCAGCTTCCACAAAAGCAGATGATAAAGTGTATTACCAGCAAAGCTGCTTCAAAGGACTTCCACCTTCAGCTGGGCACTGTCAGCTCTTTCTTATTACAGAAGGGTCTAGGGAATGTAAACATGCAAGAGATACTAAATATCAACTGTAAGTAAAGTCTGGAAAGAGTATGAACCATTATCCAACCGGGGCCCAAGGGAACCACACCTCTCAGCAGCAGGAGGACGACAGTGACTGCCATCTACCATTGCTTTAGAGTCTTCTGTTCACCCTCAGTTTGGGACTTGGAAATAAATTGATGGTGTTGAGTACCTAGTGTGAATGTCATGGCATTTCTTGAAAAGAAGCTCTAGCAAATTCATTATCTTTTGCAACATGAATGCCATCCAAGGTAGTAATGAAACTGAGAGTGGATAGTTATTAGTTTTGTATTCGATTTACTTGAATATTCACTATTGCTTGACTTTTCAGAAGGACATTTTTAATAGATGTTATACACATGCATGAGCATACGTACATATATAGGTATGTATATGTACATACAAATAAAATCAAAAAGTCTGTAATATTCTGTTAAGAATGGTGAATACAGTTGGTAAATACCTACACAGTGTAGAGGAGGGGGTTATCAGTACAGCCATACAGTTATATAAAACAGAACCTCATAATCCACAATACTTCGTTTTGATTTCAACCCACTCTGTGTAACTCTACTGTTATCATGACAGTTTAATACTTTGTGTCACAAGTATTATGGAAATAAGTGGGGGGTTTCCTATGACAATGATAAAAATCACAGAACTGTGTAAACACAATATGCATCATCCTTGACCATCATTATACATTATACAGAACTGCCATTTGTTCTAACCTGATGAAATTCTACTGCCGGGAGGATGAGTCTCAAATACTTAAATTGAATAAAAAGTAAAGATAAAATTAAAAGATTTTATAATAGTTTTTATTTCCTTATTACTGCTAGAAAAATAATTGATATGTCTACCAGACAAATACAGTTAAAGAAAAGTGTCACAGACCAAAAAGCTGCACAGATTTTGTAGGAGGTTTTAAATGCTACTAGTCACTTTAGTTTTCTTTCTCTTCTGAATTTCCTCAGAATTAAATTATTTTCTCTTATTCAGAAGAACAACTGTCCTCCTTTAGCCCTCCCTTAGAACCTTTTTTGTCGTAACAACATCCCGACCAAAACAGCTCCCAGGAGACAAAATCAATCAAAGCCATAAAAGGAGAATGTTTTTGTCATGCCAGGCCCTACTGCTCATGCCTTACAGTTACAAAACCATCAGCGACTAAAGTGGGTTAGACAGACCATCTGAATAGATCTGGCCAGTTACTCTAACCAAAATCAACAAACCTTTTTGATTTGAATAATTTACAGTTAAAAACCCCCTAATATATAGAAACAGATGATGTTAACACAATGGTAATGGTGTCACATGAGCATAGAAACGGAAAAGGAGCTTAAAGGCCTGAATCCAGACACCTTCCCCATGAGGAGTTATTGTCAGAGTGGCTTTCTTAGACTGCCTCCTTGCCTGCAAATCTGGCACCCGAACTCTTTCTTGGATGGAAAGAAACTCAAAAAACCCCATATTACCTGATAGGCAAACTTCCAAAATATGGGGCTTGAGGGCACCCTTGTGAAGAGGTCTGGGGGGACAAGTAAAGAACCAACCCAGATGCTTGAGTCTCTTTTCCAGGAACTTTCCCTTTTGATGACACATTTTTTCATGCTGAATTTTGGTTTTTTGTGTATTAGATTAACTGTGTGTGGGATCCCTCTAGCTCTGAAACTAAGAGAAAAAAGTCTTAGAAGAAAAGGCATGGGTTAAATTGACGCCTACTGTGATGAAGTAGAGTGATAAATGTGATACTATCCATTCAAGGTTTCATACCATCCTTGACCAGAGGTCCAACAAAGTTGAGAGAGATAGAAATTCACTTTGACTAGTAAACTTCTGGATCAGCCTCCTTCCACTGTGTGCAGCACAGACACCCTGCAGGGGACTGTCTCGGCTCTGCTGGCTTCAGAGCCATGGTGTGAAGCCTTCCTTCACTGCCAGTGTGAGGAAGGAAGCTCTCAAGAAGGCAGCTCTAGACACACCATAAAAGCAAGATCCTGTCCTCCAGGGCAGGACTGTCTCTCTTCCAGCACTGCACGTGGCTTATGGAGGGGAAAGCCCCCAGTTTATCCAGCGTCCTTCAGCGCTGCCATCTCCAGCGTTTGCTGCTCCTGTATTGCCCATCTCCAGTACCAGCTGGAGCAGGATACTGTCAGCCCATGTTCCCTCCTGCTTTCTAATGGGGTACATTGGTGGGAAACAGCCATACCTCAGGCTCTGGTGGGAGGTTCAAGAAAAAGAGCAGATTCCTCTCCGCTTATTTCTTTGAAGTTTCCACACCTCTGGAAGAAAAAAAAATTGAAAACCAAATCCACTTTTCATTAAAAGAATCGTTTGAATCTGTTGGTGAAACTGATACTACAGAAATATACATTCCTGTGTGCTGCCTTGCTGCTCTGTAATGGCTCTTGCATTAGGCAGTGGGGGCAGGGGGCTGCTGTTGTCCATTTACTTTAGTAAAGATTGCTATTGAATGAAACCTTTAATGGGGTGTTTATGCTCTCACTCAGCTAAGAGCTCCGAGCTTGTGGCAGAGTAGTCTTTCCCTCCACCTTGACAGCTATTAGAGAATCAATACAGGTAATCCCTCAGCTGGCCGTCAGCACCCGCCACTGTGGGGCTGCCACTGCGGAGGGGTCACTTGTGGGAAAGCGAGACTTCCCTGGGGAGGACTTGTCACAATATCCTCCCAATACCAGCACCACTGCACCAGGCTGTCCTCCAACCACATGGTTTGGTGTCCTCCAAACCATGTGAAGCTCTGCAGCTCCGGAGGGAACGCTACTGACTCCACTTAGATTAAGTTAGAGGATGGACTCTACCCTTTCTCTCTAGGGAGCAAAAGCCTCACAGGTTGATTTCACTGCAGGGATTATCTGTGACTTGCCCTTTTTGGCCACTATAATCCAAGAAATCATCCCTTTCTCCTTCCTTCATCCCCAGTGGATGTTCTCTGCTCC
Source organism: Platyrinchus mystaceus (assembly GCA_035041135.1). Lineage (NCBI taxonomy): Eukaryota > Metazoa > Chordata > Aves > Passeriformes > Tyrannidae > Platyrinchus > Platyrinchus mystaceus. Next base: position 119,003,143 of record JAWWLV010000088.1, read on the forward strand.
AGCATTTCTGTTAGTGACCAAGGTATCTCCTACCGGCTCTGCTTAAGTCTCTGCAGTCAAAGAAGGAGAGACTGCATTTTCTCACTGCTGCTCTGCAGACTCATAATACTGTGGTTTGCAGGACTGTGTGGCATTCTCACACTAAGGCATGCAATAGTGCTCTCTACACTACTAAACTGCTGGGCTAGCCAGAGGTTAGCCTTGTGACAAGAGATTAGTCCTGGGAATTTAAGTCTGGTTTGCCACTGCTGCAGTGGAGATGAGCTGGGGTTGCAGGACAGTCCCTACAGCAAGAGCTGCTGCAGAGTGACTGCTGGGGATGGAGATGGAGTAGAGTTGCTCAGGTCCTCCTGTAGGACAGGCAGATACTCTCCTCTGGTGCTGCCCTCTACCCCAGTTTGTTAACACCCAACCCCAGTCACCTTTGAGGGACTGACTTTTCAGAAAAAGGCGTTCACTGGTGGAGATAAAGCCTCTTTAAAGTTGGAGTCAAACACCATAAATACACAGACAGTTGCAAAAGATCTGGATGTGTCTTACATGAGGTCAAAAAAGAAGGAAAGAAGAGTGCAAGGACACTGCAAGGACAGTCTCATACCCCTCCATGAGCCCAAGGCTTTGCACTCTCTACATAAAGGAGAGACAGAAGGGAGAAAGTGCAAGGGGATGTGTGTGAGGAGAGAAAGGGAAAAGGGTGACAGTGTCTGTCAGGGAGAAACACCAGCACTTGCTGTGGGGGCATGTAGGAGACTGTGGACCCAAGCAGTGGCTTTCTTAAGAAGTGGACAGCCAGTCAGGGCTCCCCTGATTAACAACCTCTCTCGTGTTTAATGGACGGTTTAGTTTGTGGCATTATCTTCAATTCACTAAGCTCCTCACTGCTTTTCACCGTTCCTCAGTGGTTAACCACCTCCCTCTTCTCAAGAGTCCCCCGGGGTGACAGCGGGACAGAGGCTGGGGCAGCAGGGGGATGGGGACCAGGTGTTTGAAGAGCAGGGATATGCAAGAAATGCTGGAGGCAGCAGATGTCAGTGTCCAGGCCTTTTGTTCCCTCACACTGCCAGCCTGAGTTCTGGGACCACCTTTTTGTTTTTGTATCCCCATTGTCATTCATGCAGGAGGGGCTCCTCAGAAGTTAACCTCATAGAGTCTCATCTCTCTCTCTCTCTCTGCACCCCACAGCCCAAAGAAACAGTTGACTGCCCTTATACTCTGGTTTCTATTTAGATCACTTTCTATTAACATTTAAAAAACCCTGACAGAGTTAATGCAGAGCACTGAAAATCTGCTAGTGTCTTACAGGGCCTGTTAGTCCCAATGACTTGACTTGCCACTCCCCTTGGCCGGATCATATTTAATCCTCGTTAAGAGAAAGAACAGCCAGAATGCACACATTCTTTGCTTTAGTGAGGATGTGACTCCAGACAAGGATGTCACCCTGGCAGCTGGGGCTGCCCAGCAAAAGGATTCAGCCTTTACAGTTGGTCAAATATTCTCCCTTGAACTTGCAGTGCAGTCATCCTGGGAACCTCCCAGACCAGAAACTGCAATGTGCATACATGCTCCCTCCCTCCCCCTTATCTGTGTGTATAAACATCCAAAATCCCACTGCTGACTGAGCTGGCTGGAGCTGCACATTCACCTGGCTGCTGTCAGCATGGTTACAAAAGGTGCAAGTAGTAAATACGCAAATCATCAGGGAGGAAAACCTCAGTGCTGGATGCACAGCGGCTACATGTACACTACAGGAGCATTCCCTAGTCTCTCCCAAACCCTGTCTGGCAAGGACAGCACTAGGTTTGCATTGACAATCACTGCATTTTCCTTGCACGGAACTAAAATCTGCCGTGGGCTGGCAGACGGCTCAGTTTGCCTTCCCTCCTGCTCCCTGCTGCTGCATTTCTCTCCACCCTGCTGTGAAGTGTGCAGAGCCAAGCCCCATCCTCACTGTCCTCAGCCCCTGCACAGCTGGGACTCGCTATTCAAAAGACAGAGGATGCCGCTATAGGGTAGTTAAATGCTACAGGGTAGTTAAATGCCTTATTTAGTTCTCAGTCTGGATCCATCATCTTGCTTGGGCAAAGTGGGAGTGTACTCTATCTAGAACTGAATGGCATCAGCTTTCATGAACTATTGGGGCACTTAAGGCCCAATTCATCAAGACACTGTGTGCCTCTGACTTCCAATACAGTCAGCTGCTACCCAGCAGGACAAGGACTAGAATTCCCAGTAAGACAGTTTGAGTCTGTAATGACTTACAAATGACACAGAAAACACCCTTCATCCATTTGCTAGTACCTCAAATACACAACTCCAATGCATCTGGCAGAAAACAAGCCATAGCCCATCACTGTACATTATAACCTCCAGTAATTTATTTTCAATCTTTGCACCACTGTAACTGTAGTAATATTAATAATTAGCATCAACATTTACATACACAGGTTTAATTCAGATATTGCCTAGTGCTGGGCCTCAATATTTTACTTATAAGCAAGTGGTTCAATAAATATTTAAAAAATATTTTTACTATGAAAACAATGAGGACAGAGCATATTAAGTACAATAAAACTTACAAAAATTAGTGCAAATCAATATACTTATGGATGCAATATCTGCATGATGTAAGTAAATGTACAGGTAACATTTTTCTCAAGTTCTATTCTGTATTTAGAGACACTAAAGTTGGCACAAAATAAAAACTTTTCTTAAACTTTCTGTGCAAAATCCTTATTAATATGAGCTGATCTAGAATACTTAGAAGAGGATATCATCACCCCAGTAACATCAAACTACCTGTGTTCATCAACCAGCTCCAGCATGGGCTTCCATTATCTCTCCTGGGTGCAACACAGTCCCACAGACAATAGGGAGCCACTCATATGCACAGCCTCCTGCCAATTGTGCTGGCCACCTGGTGATAATAAAAACTTCTACACCAATTACAGCACTCCCTATACTCAGTGGTCCTTCAGCACAGGTTTTTTGATAAGCCTCCTAACTGAGATTTCACATTGACATGGAATGCCATTTTGTTAAGAGTTCTTAAAAATTTTGAAAATATATAAACTTGAACAAATCACTCCTGACTTCGTTGTATGGTCAGTGAGAAGTGGAGGATAACACCTCCTAGTCCTCCCATGGAGGCAAAGGCTTTCCTGCAGTCTGGGGAAGGAATTTCACATGCTGAGTTTTAGGCTCTGAGAAGTCTTGGCATCACTTATTCTATACTTTAAGATTTTGAGCAGAGTAAGTGAGTGCCACTACAGCAGTCATCCAGTGTAGAGCCAGGAGGAAGCAGAAGAGCTCACCCTTCATATCAGGATTCACCACAAAAATCTGGCCTGAACTAGACAGGTTGAATGACATTCAGAAAGAAGATCCCAGTAGAGTGACTGTGCCTGCTCCTGGCCTGTGCTGAGAGCACAATGAAATGCCTCTGTGAGGCCACTTGACTGCTTATGATCCACCTTGAAAGCTCACTGATGTTTCTATATGTTTGGTCCTCTAAACTCAACTGGTTGGCATGTCAGGCCTGCACATCTCACCACACCCTGATTCTCTCCCTCTGGCCTAACCAGTATCCTCTGTAAGAGATGATCTTCAGAGTCCTGGAGCTCTCCACATCCCAACAGCTGAATGAAGAAATTGAAATTCCTCTATGTTGGTCCAGCAGTCAGTATCTCTGAGGCAGTTCACATTTAAATAGAACAGAAGATTTACTGGATAAGGGAAAGTAGACCCCATATGTGTGGTCATCTGTCTAAACAAAACAGGTTAAATCAGCTTTGAGAAATGCACTGGATACAAACATTCCTCACACAAGTTTTGATACGGACTACACCAGAAGTCCATGGCCATGGTGCATTAGAGACGCAGAAGCACCACTCCTCACAGTGATCTTTGTGCACAAGAGGTTTTTGGGAGGTAAAATTCCCTCACGCCTGTTAAGATTAGGGTATAGGAGAAGAGGAAAGGACAGGTTGAGTAACGAATGTTCCACTTCACCCCAGTGTGGCATCAGGGTGTACCCAAAAAACTCCTGTCCCCTGGGCTCAGTCATATGCCTTGGGTCCAGAGACTGGACATACCCCCAGAGTCACTGCATGGGTGAATGTCACTTCCTGTGGTGTGCACACAATCATGGACAAACAGATACACAGAGACTGATACACACATGAGCTGGTCCAGGACACGCCTGCGGGGTTCCCAACTAATGAACAGTGTGGATCTTCATGTGGAAGTTGTAATCCTCCTGCTCAGGGAAGTGCTGGCCGCACACCGGGCACACGCAGCCCTTCTCCTTGCTGTGCGTGCGCCGCACGTGGCTGTCGTGGGCTGCGTGTGAGGCGAAGGCTTTGCCACAGTGCTTGCACTTGAAGGGCTTCTCCCCTGAGTGCTGGCGGATGTGAGTGCGCAGGATGCTGGATGCTGTGAATGCCTGAAAGGCCAGGGATCAGAAAGGGGATAGAGTTGGAAGTAATTTGTTTTCACATATGTAATCCCCACCTTCAGCTAACCCAGACCCTACCAGAAGCCATGTGCCCTGAAAATTAAGTCCCAAAATAGCTCACATCCTCAGATAACTGGAAAAAAATCCAAAACCCCACAGCAATGAGGAATCAGAAGCCAACAGCTATTGCTATATAGATGTGTCTGACTCTAGGGAGATGGAGATAGGTGAAGCTCAGAGAAAGATTTCTGACCAGAGACACCAGTAAATATCTTCTATGCATCAATGGTAAGTCAATACTGTCCTAATTAGCTTTGCAGCTCCTCAGTGTTTGGGAAATATAATGCAAGCTTTTCTTTCAGTTTTAATTTTCTAAGTTAAACCCTTTCACTAGCTTGAGATTCAGCTACTAAAATTCATCCATGCAGTCCACCATACATCTTTTATGGGTTCATTTTCCCTGCTCCATCATTACTCTTCCTTCAGTCAGATCTTGCAGCCAGTTCCCCCACCACTACACACACACTTGAGTAGCAAAGTGTGCACTTTCCCACTCTGTCACAAAGACTCCTCCTCCATTTGGAGATAAAACCCTCTCCCCAAAACTTGATCAGGGATGTTGCAAAGTTGCCAGTGTTTTCCCCATTTTTTGTTTTCCCAGGGCACTTTCACTATTTGCAGACCACACACAAGCAATCCTCTCCAGTAATTTTTCACAGCAAATGGCAATACACATAAGACCCTGGACGTATATATCAAAGGGGCCAAAATGTGTTTGAGGGACAGAATGGTGACGCTGACCCAACACTGTTCCTTTAATCTCACAATGTTGCCCAAATACTGACTGCTTTGCTTTCACAGCAAAGAAGTTGGGAATGCAAAACCACCATTAGACGTACAAGGGGAAAAGGGGAATCATGACTGCGTAGGACAAGCAGGTGAGGATTCTTTATAACAGCCCCTGGTTTTCCAGCCTCAGAAATGATGGCTTATGTCCCAGGATAGGTGCATCCTGGACTAGTAGTTTAACCTTATCCAATCCACAGCAGTTGAATGGGAACTAACTGGAGGCTGGTCAAGGGTCGCTAGAGATCTCTTTACAGTGCAACCTGTAGAGCTCTGCCACCTCCTTCTGTGATCAGGAGAAAAGGGATGACATTTCATCCTAAACTCTGCCTACAAGTGTTCAGGATCTTTGGGAGACAAAAAAATATATTAACTTAAAGGAGCATTTTCTAAGGATCATTGCTTCAGGACACTTCAGCTCTGAGTTAGCCTAGCCAGTCATAAACAAAATGTTTCTCTCCCAAATCAGGAGCAGATGACTACACACTGACAGTGTTTCTGCATTGCACAGACACTCCACAGCACCTGGAGTCCTACCAGTATTCATTCAACAGCAGCCTGTACATCCATCCTCTGTCTGCTGGGAGAGCTCACCTGAATCATCCCTGCTGTGATGGGGCAGTAACAGCCGAGCACATTTTTGATCAGTGCTGTATGGCTCCATTTGTCTTCTTTTCCAAATGAAAACCTCCATGCTCAGCTGCACACCTACAGCCCTGTTATTTCAAGGGAAGCATGCACAAATCCCTACTGTGCAGGTTCAGCTTGCAGACCGAATCTCTTTACGGTAATCCAGAACCAGTGTCACTAGCATCAAAAGCTACCTATCTGATGAAAAAGTGGGATACTGGATCTAGCTGTGTGCCTTGGATGGTATTTGAAACGCTCTCAAGCTTTCCTAGACCTTACTTCTACAGCAGATCACTGAGCTGGGATGAACCACAAATTCCATGTCAGATGAAGACCAGACCTTGTTTCTTCAGCCTTATCCAGCCCTATCGCTTTAACTCACGACTGCCCAGAATATACACACTTACCAGCCTAAATACAAAGCATTTTCTTGAAAGAAAACAGAAAAAAACCCCAAAGGATAGATGGAGGGACAGATGTAGGGATGGGACAGGGCTTTGCCTTACCTTGTTGCAGTAGACACATTTGTAGGGGCGCTCCCCAGAGTGAACCCTCATGTGTTTGTTCAGGCTGGAGGACTGAGAAAAGCTTTTCCCACACACAGAGCACTGTGAGGGAAAAAAAGGGCTGAAGTTAAAGTGAAGCATAAAACAGCACAGTTAAAAAGAAAAATCAGGTATGTGGATGACATATGGATGCATTCTTCCATACATTTATATATATATATACGTGTGTTATGTATTCATGTATATATAAACACAGTAGTGATTATAAGCAGTAACAATCTGAAATAGCCAGAATTTTAGCATGGTTTTAAGAACAGATTTATTTATATATATTAAAAATAATGCAAAAATTTTAAGTTTTTTATTGTTAAATAGTTTCAATAAAAATGTTATTTTCAGAACATGAACAGACAATATTGTCTTTCAGTAATAAAATTCTGAGTATTTCTGTAAAATCTTTTTTTAAAAAATGTAAACCAAGCTCCACTTGCTATTTTTTTCCTAAAAGATAAACTTACTAAAAATAAAAAAAGAATAATCTTAAATTGACCTCTTACAATAATAACCATTGTTTCAGAAATGTGGAGTCAGTCACAGCACTAGAAAGGAAAATGGGAAAGGGGGAAAGGAAAAGGGGAAAGGGAAGGGAAGGGAAGGAGGAAGTAAATGCTATTTAACACCTTATATTTAATAGGATGTTTTTCATCTGTTAGATATGTTGACACTGTAATAATGCCATTTTAGTTATAAAATATTTTCCTGAAAAAAAAATCCCGTTATTGTAGGCTGATCTATAAAAAGGTACTTGGGAGAATTTTTAGGACTGATTTAACTGTGCCATCTCAAGCACTTGAATTTGCCCTTCCCAAGCCTTTAGAAAAAGTCTGGTTTTCCACTCAGTGCTCCTGGAGAAAACCAATGCTAGAGCAAGCATGGAGGAGATGAGTGAAGTATTTTAAAGATTTGCTTTCATCAATTGAAAATCTGCTCCACATGGAGTGTAAAACTTTTGACTCCTGTTTGGATCAACAAATACAGATGTGGGTCAGTTCTCAGACTGAAGGGTGTGGGGTGGGAAACAGACACGAGACATCATCATTCCTGATCCTGGACAAGGGAAGCACCTTTAACCACAAGTTAGCCCCACACTGTTTAAGAAAAGGAGCAACACCCATATGAAAATATCCCAAAAAGCCCAGGAGAAAATTAGTTTCATTTGAAACTCTTACTGACACTGGGGGGTTTGTTTTCCCCATATAAATCCATTAAATGTCTTCAACTAAGCTTTGCTGCAGAAGACAAGCTCTCCCTGCACAGGCAGAGCTTCCCACCAGGGAACTGCCAGGGAAACTGGAGGAGGGGGGACATCATCAGCGTCTTACCTGGGCCAAAAGAGACTTTTTAATCAGTTCCCCCCGAAGAGCCAGTGACTAAAGAGAGACCCAGGAGCAGGCTCACCTTGTGAGGTCTGTGCTTTTCGTGAACGTGTAGAATATGGATTCTCAGCCGGTCTCTTTTCTCGAAGGATCGGTCACAAAGGTGACAAGGAAATTTGCGGTCCCCCTGGTCCACGCAGCGAGTGTACTTGAGGTGTTTGTCCCGATAGTACTTGTAGGCAAAAACCTTGCCGCAGCGCTCACACTTGAAGCTCTCCCCGGCTTCTGTACAGCAGAAAGGATTACACCACACGTGCCATTACACCACGGCAAAAGGGACTCAGTTCAAATCTGCATCCTTGTCAGAGCTGGGACCCAACGGGGAATTTTAAGTCTCCAGGAGGGTGATAACGGTAAATGGATGTTGGCAATATCATTAACAAAATATATGTCGGGTCTCCTAAGCGTTCGCACAGCCCCTTTCCAACAGAGGGGAACAAACTAGAGCCCACAGTCTGCTAAAATGATTGGGTTTAGCTCCTGACTTCAGCAAAGACAGGATTTCATCCTTGTTTCTCTATAAATAGTAAGCGAAAACCCAATGCAGAGTCCCACATAAAAGCGTCTCCCCATATGGAACCATTGCCAGGTATTTCTTATCAAGCACTGTCTGTAAGTTTTACCTCCCATTCCCAAAAGAAAATAATTTTGCACACATTTTCTACCGTTTTCAATTAAGTATCGAAAAAAATACAACGTTTATTTGGTTTTCTTTTGTATTTCAAATCATTCTCAACCACTGAATTTAGGAACAACACTGGAAAATTTTAAAATGTTTTTACATCGTTTTCTGTCTTTAATATAAGCAACTTTGGCTTAAGCCTTAAGATGAAACGAACAATTAGCATCAGTCTGAATTAAACACTTCTAGACAACAGGTACGAAAGTTTCCATTCCAAATTTCCATGCCGATTTGCTTCTCTCCCCTTTTGCTGCACCTGGCCGACACATCCCTTCTCCGCTCCAGATCTTCCCCCATTGGCACAAATCTGTTTTCTCCACAAGTTTTGCTTTCAAGAACGTCATACTTTCAGCACATTACAAGCAGAACTATCCTACCCCACCCTCCCGGAGTAAGTGCGTTTGCTGCTTCTTTTGCAAGCAATATAGGCACTGTGGGATCGGAACGACTTCAGCCTCCCCATTTACTGAGAGCATTACTTGCATGGAAAATATCACTTAGTCAGGTGTGCAATCCTAAAACGAAACAGGACCAAAACAGGCATGACCCTGAAAAGCCCTTTTTCTCCCCAAAACGGGATCCCTGAACAACGATGCTGCGGGGCCGAGGGAAGCTCAGCCCAGGACGACCAGATGTTTTACAATCGTCAGACCAACACTTTTAACTCCCCGAGGAACCGCGAACTGGGACCAAGCTGTCGGGGCAGAAAGGGGCGCCTCTTGCTCTGCGCTGCCGGCAGCCCTCGGTGCAAGCCATGGGCTCTCCAACGCCCAGGGGAAGATGCTGCTTTGGGATGCTGAAAGCTGCAGGAAGGGGCAGCCGACGGTCGGCTCCCCGAGGGCGGGCAGACCCGGGGGACCGGGGCTGCGGGGCCACCGCCACCTCGAGCACCCCCGCGGCAGAGCCGGTCACCTCCCCACCGGCTCACCGCAGGGTCTGGCAAGTTTTTAAAATAAAACACAGCTGGAAAAATGTGATGTCTGTGTTTCTTTACCTCCCTTCGTGCGAATCTAATCCCTGCCAGGTACACGTCCGTGGGAATAAGAGGCAGTGTCCCCCGAGGGGTCGCTGGCAGGCTCACCTTCGGGGTGCTGCGGAGTCTTCTTCCCTTCCGACATGGCCTTCAAGCTGATGGGGATGCCCAGGAACTGCACGTAACAATCACCGTACCACACCAGCAGCTCCTGCTTAGGGAAGATTTCCTTGCAGGTCTCGTAGAAGATTTCCCCCTGGCACTGGATAGCCGTCAAATTCTGCTCCTCGGGGAACCTCGCACAGTTCACCAGAGACATCCAGTTGCCAGCGGCGCCCTTCCCGTCTATGAAGTGGCTCAAGCGACCATATTCAAAGATCTGCAGAGCAAAGAGAACAGGATCAGGTTTGACCAACCCTTCCCGCACGGCCCGCTCGCACCAGTCCCACCACCCACACTGGGTCGAACCCCTCTTGCACGCTACGGGAGAGGGGCGGCCGAAAGCCTCGCCCCGACCCCGCGCTGGGGGTGCGGGGTGAGCCCAGAGGTGCCTCTGCTACCTCCCACATCAGCGAGTTGTCGTCGTAAGTCTTGATTTCGCTGGTGTTGACCACTTTGCCTTGAAAAGGGCCGAAGCGGACTCCTTTGGGGATGGGGTCCGTGCAGAAGACTCCAAGGTGAGACATGTCCCCGTAGGCCACCCGCAGCACCGAGAGTCCTGCGGGGGACAGGGCGCTGAGTGCGGCGCGGGCGGGGCAGCGCGGACGCGGGCTGTCCCGGGCCCTACCTTCGGGTAACTGCAGCGAGTCCCGGTCGAGCAGCGAGGCGGAGGAGTCCGCAGCGCCTGCAGAAGAAGGACACCTTTTTAAGCCCAGCACCGACCCTGAAGGAGCGGGTCCTGCCTCCCCGACAGAAGCCGCATCACTCCCCGACTTTTTCAGGGTGTGGGTTTATAACATAGGAAAACCGCGGGGAAGTCCAACGTGCCGCCGGCGATGACCCTTGAGCCTGGCTGTCGCAGGATAGCCTGCACCCCTCTGGGGGCCGACCCGAAGGCCCCGGACACCCGGCTGCAGAGAGAGCCATGCCTCCCGGTGCCACCCAGTGTCCCTCTCGCCGCCGTCGAAGACCCCGTTACCCGAGCTGGCGGGGGACACTCGGAGCCCCGAGATGGCGTGGAGGCTCCCGGTCTGCTGGCTGGTCCGGAGCGCCCCGTACAGCACCGCGTTGAGCTCCTCCTCGGTGAAGTGGTACCTGTAGCTCTGCCCTGCCGCCCCGTCGGCCCCCGGGCTGCGGGCAGCTCGGATGTGCGGGGGGCTCGGATACGGCGGCGAGGGCGATCCCAAGGCCCCCGTCCCGCGGGCAGAGCCCTCACCGGGAGGGAAAGGTACCGGCAGCTTGGTGTAGAGGGGCAAGGGGAGGCTGGGGAAAGGCTCAGCGGGCAGGGGAGGCGGCTGGGTCAGGAAAGAGGGGACCCTGCTAAAGGTGAAGGAGGGCAAAGGCGGGGAGGAGGGAACCAGTCCGCCCAGGGGTTTCAGGGGCTGGAAGAAGTCAGGGGCCGCCTCGAAGTACTGGGCGGGAGGGAGGAAAGAGGGGTAGTAGGAGGCGAGGCTAGGGCTCATCCCGAGCGCGTCTCCGGCGACCGACTCGCCGGACAGGGACAGAGCCATGACAGGACGAGCCGTCCGGGAAAGGAAAGCGGGACCTGTCGGGAAGCTGAGGGGCAGACACCTGGGTGCTGCCGGGGCGGGGGAAGGACGGAGCCGCGGGAGCCCCTGCTCTCTGCCGCCAGGCGCCGTCGGGGCGAGCGGGCGGACGGCTGCCGGCCCCCTGCGGCTATATCGGCCTGGCTAGCGGGGTGGGGGGGCAGGAGGGGGCGGCCCGCCCTGGGGGTCGCACAGCCGCGGGGGCGGAGGGGCGGGGGGCCGGGCAGAGGTGCTCCTTCCCCGGGGCGGAGCCGCAGTTACTCACGGAGCGGCCAGGCCGCCCCTCTTCATGTCGGGGTCGCAGGGGGCGGTGAGGGGGGGAGTTCAGCGTCCCGGACCTTCCCTGCCGCCGTCTCTGCCCTCCGTGTCAACAAGCCCCGGCCGAGGGCCCGGCCGCAGCCTGGGGGGCTCAGCCTCTCCCCAGAGCGGGAGGCCGCGGTGCGGGGCTGATGCTCCCAGAGGATAAACACATGCTGCCGGAGGCGAGGGCCCTGCGGGCGAGAGCCACGGCCCCCACACAGTGTCTTGGGGTTGTAGATGTGGGTTTTGGGTATGGAAAGGCAAAAAACACCTCTGAAACTCCGATGACCGGAACACGCAGCAGCAGCACGCTCTCAGTCCCTGTAGGTTTCACGGGCACTGCTGAGGTACTTTTACACTAGCTTGGGGCTGCCTGTTAGGTGCGTAGCAGAACACTGGGCTCTTGCTGGGGTTTTCAGGGTTCCATGACTAGGCCTATGCTGGGACCTGCCCAGAATAGGACCAGGGAAAGACATCTGGCCCCAGACTCCTGCAAAAGTGTTGGGTGATCCCCTTCTGCAGGGTTTCATCCTGGTTTTTATGGTGTTTCCTCTTCCAGGTGGCTACCTGGCACACTTGCCAGGGGACTTGGAAGGGGCTGGAGGATCACAGGGGGCCAGGTGTGCTCTTTGTCATTGCAGAATGTCAATGCTGGTGCAGGGAGATGGAGAAACCTTTAGCACAGGACAAACCCCGGTACAGCATGGGTTACTGCAGAGCTCCCTCTTGAGTAACTCATTCCAGCCTGGGTGACACTACACATGCAGGTGTGGAGAGAAGGGACAGGGTGGACTCTGCTGCAATGCAGAGAGCTTGGGGACTTGCACCCAAAGGTCTCTCTCAGAGAAAGCTAGCATAGGGCTTCCTGGGGCGCAGCACAGCACGAGCCAAACTGCACACAGACTCGGAGGTTTAAATGCCATTTCAGTAGACATAGGTGCTGTGCTTTTTAATTTATTAATGCTCCATGTGATCCTCTGTAAAGCATTGTCTTCATCCCAAAGAAGAGATGCACTAGGAAGCACTTGAAGCAGCCTCAGACAGAGAAAACCATGGCTCCAGGCACAGCTGTTGCCTGCACTTGACCAGAAGTGAAGCCATCCTTTCAAATCTTATTTCTTACCTGGTCTCAGTGAAGTGCTCTGAAATAGAGAGTTTGAGAAAGAATCACTGGCTGCCCTGGGGGAATGAGGGTGTTCAGCCCACACTCCCTCAGGCACTGTAATTCCTACCTACCAGAAGTTTTGATTTGCAACCTCCCCTTATTTTTTTTTTTTTTCATCCAGGACATAAACACTAAAACAGCAAACACAAACACACAACACTATTGAGAGAGACTCAGAACTGATCCAGGCTTCTTTAGCTTCCAAGACCCTTTCCATATCCAGCCCAGTACATCTCTGTCCCCAAAGTTGAGTAGGAACATGTATGTATTTTGCATTAGATATATTGGGTTAATTCTCCTACTTACAACCTCATTCTCCATCCTAACCTCTGTTTGTAAGACAAAAGTACTGAATACACCAGGGAAGCTAATAGGCACAGGAGTCTTAGGGAGAAGGTAGGAATGCAGCTTTTTACTGCTTAAGGTAGTACCTTAGCTTAAATCACCTGGGTTTTGTTTGTTTGTTTGTTTGTTTGTTTTGGGGGTTTTTGTATTTTTTTTTTAAATTTTAAATTTTCTCTGCGCTGTTCCAAACCTCTGTTATTTGTAAGACAGAATTATGTTGTAGTGCTTTAGGAAACAGTTTCAGGCAGGCAATTTAACATGCCTTTATTGATGCAACAGTAGCATAAAAGTAGTACCAGCATTAATCTGATTTCTAGGAATAAATCTTTGAGCTCTGATCGCACAGAAAAGTTTGAGTTACATTTAGAATTAAAGTGCTGACAGATAATCTACGCTGTGTCCAGGTATCAGAGGACAGGAAGAGGGAAAGGAACTTGTGGAGAAGACATGCTCACACTGGAGATTCATGAGAAATGAATACAAATGCAACATGAAATTTTTAAATTCTCATCATTGCTTAATTGTAGAGATGTCCAGAAATAAGATGTTTCCTTTTTCTAGAAGCCTGATGACACAGAGCCCAGGAGAGGAAAAGGGACACTCTTGTCACTATACTGCAGATAAATCTTTAGAGGCTTTAACATCCCCATAGGGGTTAAAGACATTTATTGCATTAAAAAAGTCCCAACCGTGGTGAGACGTGGGGCACGCAGAGGATGCAGAAGTGCAGCTGCTTAGAGGCACCCCCAGCAGTCTGGTCAGCCCTGTGGACCCCCTCTCTTTTTACAAAGTAATCAGAGCAGTCTATTGGCCTCCCTTCCCTGCTGCAGGATTGTAGAGTGTATTCGTTCTCTGAGTGATGTGGGAATGCATAATTAAGACAAGCACCAAGGGACATCCCTGCAGCCTGCTTGTGTAGCATTCAGTCGCCTAAGTGGCCTAAGTGTTGTCTCCTTGGATTGATCCAGATGTCTTGATCCAAAAAATTGCATCTCAAGCCCTCCTATCCTCCTCTCAGTTTGGACACAAGCTCTTCCTCATCACTCTTATGCCCACTTTACATCTCCCTCACTCCAGGCTTCAACTGGTCTGCCTCCTGCACATTCCCAAACACACGTTACACCTACAAGCAGCCCCTTCATCCTCCCAAGATCACAGCAGACCCTGATGCCCAGCTTCCGACATGTGGGCTCCCTGTGCCCCAGCACTTACATTGCCAACCAGCTGCAGCATGGACATGGGAATCCCAGCGATGGCACCAGATGCTGTCATGGAAATAACCTGAATTGCAATTTAGATCAGGTCAGAGCAGAAATGGTTTATTGCTATGGCTATAAGAGAGCACAGGGAGCAAAAGGGCAACGGGGTGTGCTGATGGCCTATTAAAAAAGGGGAAGACACATTAAAGTGCTTCAACTTTCCTTTGCCAGTACTAGTTGTATCTTTAGGTACATCAGCATTTTAATGATGCTACAATTAATTCTGTGACTTTACTAAAGCAATCCATTGCTCTCACCCCATTCCAAATACACTGAGAATAGACAGTTAACTGAAAAATACCGCACAAGAAAACGTTGGGAAAGTCAGTGTAAAATCTGCAGCAAACCAATCCTGTCATAGAGATGCAATTCTTTTCTCTTTGCTGGGGCAGGCCACTGAATGGGCTCATGAGCAAGGACAGGAATATCTGTTGTTCTCATCTCTCAAAGAAACTTTGCCCACAGTTTGCAGAGAGCTGAATAAATTACTGCAGTCAGGATCACTGTGGGTCCTTCCAGCATCTTGAGTAGTTGTAGTATGAAGTGATAAAGTGAAGTATAGCCTGAAACTTGGATCAGAGAGACATTTTTCAAGCAATAGAAGAGTTATCCCACCTCTCCTGTGCTATCTTCTCAGGAACATCTCCTAGGGAGAAATTCCTGGGCACACCACAGAAGTTGGAGCAGCTTCATTGATTTCCTTCTATGACAGGGTAACCCACCTAGTTAATCTAGCAAAGCCAGTAGTTGTAATCATTTTGGACTTCAGCAAAGCTTTTGATACTGTTTCTCACAGTAGCCTTCTAGATAAAATGTTCAGCATACAGCTGAAAACTGTGTTATGTGATGGGTGAGCAACTGGTTCACAGGTCGTGCACACAGAATTACAGTGAATGGGTTAACTTCAGGCTGGTGTTTGGTCACTAGTGGGCTTCCACAGGGCTCCATCCTTGGCTCAGTGCTCTTCAACATGTTCAGTAATGACTTGGATTCAGGATTGGAAGGAATATAAGTAAATTTCCTGATGACACTAAATTGGGAGGAGCCTTTGACTCCCTTGAAGGCAGGGAGGCTCTGCAGAGAGACGTCGATAAGTTAGAGAGATGGGCAATCACCAACTGTATAAAGTTTAACAAGGGGAAGTGCCAGATTTTGCACCTGGGATGGGGCAACCCTGGTTCTGTGTATAGACCAGGGAATGAGAAACTGGAAAGCAGTGCTGCAGAAAGGGACCTGGGGGTCCTGGTCCTGGCTGATGGCAAGTTGAATATGAGTCAGCAGTGCCCTGGCAGCCAGGAGGGCCAGCCACATCCCGGGGTGCATTAAGCACAGCATCATCAGCTGGTCAAAGGAGGTAGTTGTTCTACTCTGCACTAGTGCAGACTCACCTTGAGTACTCTGTGCATTTCTGGGCACCACAAAATAAGAAAGACATTAAGCTATTAGAGAGTGTCCAAAGGAGGGCCATGAGGATGGTGAAGAGTCTGGGGAAGAAGCCTTTTGAGGAGTGACTAAGGCAATTGGATTTGTTCAGCCTGGAGGAGACTGAAGAGATAACTCATTGGAGTCTTCAACATCCTCATGAAGCAAAGTGGAGGGACAGGTATTGGATCTCTTCAAGGTATTGGATCTCTTCACTCTTGTGATCCCTGACAGGACTTAAAAGAAATGTCATGAAGCTGAGTCAGGGGAGGTTTAGATTAAGAATCAGGAAAAGGCTTTTCACTCAAAGGGTGGTTCAACACTGAAACAGGCTCCCCAGGGAAGTGGTCATATCACCAAGCCTGTCCAAGTTCAAGAAGTGTTTGGACAATGCTCTCATGCGCATGGTGTGATTCTTGGGGTGTCCTGTTCAGGGCCAGGAGTTGGACTCTATGATCCTAATGGGTCGCTTCCAAGTCGGTGTATTGAATGATTCTATGATTCACCTCCCCAGCCTCTGTGGTGTATCTGTTTCCCTAGTCTTCGCTATCTTCTTCATTCTTAAATATGTCAGTGGGTGGAGGTTGAGTAGTTAATTTAGAGCATATTCAGTATGAACTGAACCATTTAAAACAAAGTTCCTGCTGCCCCAGTGAATGACTTTGACCTCTGGCTCTCTGGTAGAAGGAGGGTCTGAATGCTATCTCAGCTCCTTTCCCTGCACAGAGCCCCCTTCACCATGGAATGTTGCTGCTACCTTTACTGCCCAACTTCAGGGGAGGTGGAGGGACCACCACATTGGACGCCATTGAAACTGTCACATGGCCTGTCCCCTGTGCCCAAATTACTGTTGTTCTTTAAGCTAGAATCTTTTAATGATCCCCCGAAGGATTCCAGCTCCTCGGGGGTGGAAAAGTAACAAAAACCAGGCATCCCATTTGTGCTGGTTTTGGCTAGGGTAGAGTTTGTGCTGAACACAGGGTTGATAATATAGTGATGTTTTTGTTACTGCTGAGAAGTGCTTACACAGGGCCAAGGTCTTTTCTCCTTTTCCTACTGCCATGCTGGCAAGGAATTTGGGGGGGTGCATGGTAGGCTGGGAGGAGACACAGCCTGGACAAGTGACCCAAACTGACCAAAGGGATGTTCCATACCATATAACATCATGCTCACTATATAAAGTGGAAGGAAAAATGAGGAAGGGGTCACTTGGAGTGCTGGTATTTGTCTTCTCAAGTCAGTGCTACTTGGGGCCCTGCTCTCATGGAGATAGCTGAACTGAATTTACTTGCCTTCCCATGGGAAGCGTGAATTAATTGTTTTTTCTTTGCTTGTGTGGTAGCTTTTGCTTTCCCTAATAAACTGTCTTTATCTCAACTCAGGAGTTTTCTAGCTTTTACCCTTCCATTTCTGTCCCCAATCCTCAACAGCAGTCACTTTTGGTACCCAAATAAGACATAAACACAGCTGA
Organism: Platyrinchus mystaceus; assembly: GCA_035041135.1. Lineage (NCBI taxonomy): Eukaryota > Metazoa > Chordata > Aves > Passeriformes > Tyrannidae > Platyrinchus > Platyrinchus mystaceus. The sequence goes on from JAWWLV010000088.1 coordinate 119,020,337, forward strand.
ATCCTCTTCTCTAACTGGTAGAGGTCTATGTTCGCAGGTGAAAGCACACCCTGCTCTGCTCTCTAGGTTCACAAGCACACACAGGTTCATGAATGCCCAGGATATGGGCACAGCCCTTCTGCCTGCCCAGTACCCCTGCCCACATCCCAGCCCTCACACCTGCTTTACAGCTCCGTTACTTGCTGGCTGGTGCAGCTGGATGCATCAAACAAGAGCGCTCACACACTCATCCCTACATGTTCTGGTCATACTCCACTGTACAATTGCCAGATTTCACCCTTTCAGGCAGAAGGTAAGTCACATTCTGTTTCAGCCACCATCAAATGTTTCTCTAACTGTCCTTTAAGATCCTCTACTTGATCCTTAATTTTTTTCCCCCTGAGAGTCTTTTAAACTTCTAGTTTAGGATTCTGTTTTTCTTCAGAAAGAAGTTGGCCTCCTCGTACCAACTGAAAAATACAACCCACTGAAATTGGGGTATCTTAGGTCCTCTGGACTCCAAGGTGCTCCTTAAACTTAAATCCTTCAATGCAATCAAGTGTGCTTTTTTCACCCCCATGGTAAGTAGCCAGAACGAGAGACTGAAGGGAAAAAGACAAAGATACTTGAGTGGTCACTCCTGGTTACAACATCTGTCTTCAGCCCACCATGCTAGCTGAGGTTGGAATCATTAGCAGCAGTAACAATCCATTTCCCAGAGACAGCATAAGGTCATTCTGATAACCAATCCTTGTAGTTCCTTAATTTTTTTATAATTGACCAATCAAATATTTTTAAACTGTCTTAAATTCAGCATTTGGCATAGCAAGAACAAGATCATAACTCTACTCAGCCCCACTTCACATCATTTGAGGTCTGCCTCTACTGACACTGTCGTGAAAGACGCCAATATCATCCTGACTGATATATAAAAAAATACTCATAATGAACCTTTCTCACATTAAACTATAAGATTAACATTTTCAGTTAATAAAGCACTATAAAGACGAAAGCACTTGCAAGTAACAACTAGCTGGAATGTAAAAAAGCCTTTAACAAAACCTGCTGCTTTTTTAAAACCTACCAATCTATCTATCCCCTTCAGTGCTTTAGTGCTACATCTTATACCCTTCTATGGACAAATAAAGACACAACAGAAACACTTGAAATCTCTAAAGCCATGTAAAACCCGAAGGCATTAAAATTTATTAAATGATGCAATAACAACAGAATTCTTTATTTACAATAGCATTATTTAACATCAAATAAGCAAATAGCATCAGCAAAGCAATATTAACTTGCATAAATGTATTTAAAATTTCTCTGAATATATCTACCTTTGCATAAACTGCTAACACTAGAAATACAAACATCAATGCAGGTGAACAAAGTGATGTTCAGAGTCAACTCCGTTTTGAAAATAAATCACAACCTGAAACACTGTAAGCTTTCTCCTGAAGAACCATAGTTTATATATTGCTTAATTTTACCCTTGTATAATCTTTTCATATACACACATCTCAGATGCAACTTCATGATGAACTGTACAAATAAAACCCACAAATGACATAAAGGGAAAAAAATTAAATGACAGTAAATGTTTGAAGTAATGTGTCCATCATCTCTATTGAACAACATAAAGATTAAGTGATGATGCACTTATTCCAAAATTGTACACAATTCACTATACAAATATAATACATCAGACAGCTATGTAGGAATATACAAGACTTAAAAACAGATCTAAGGCATTATGCTAGATTTTAGCATTTTGAGGTTCTTGCACATAGCTTTTACCTGTAGTAAGAAACTTAAAAGATTTCGTTTTAGTCTACAAAGAAACACCAGGGAGAAAATTCTAATTAAAATCAAAGCCACTACAGTAAATTTTCTTTTGTGCAGAGAATGCTTTTGCTCTTAGGCAGCATACTACCATACAAATACTAGAAAACTTTTAAATTCACACCAACAATTAATGGCTTAAGTTGCATTTCAAAACTGATTGTGTATCTTTGGGTTCTGCAAGTGGAGCTGTGCCACCCATTTAATCTGTTAAGCCCATATGAATTTCGCTTTTAAACAAAGATTAAAAAATGTATTGTATAAACTGCAAAAACATTGCTTTTAATTAATACAGGCCCAAAGGGATACCGGTGTGGGACAATATTTTAAGGATTGAGTACAAATTAATTCCTTGTAGCAAAACAGCTCACTTCACTTTTTAAACTTACCACATTACATGAACACTTAAACAGGTCGTACGACCATGTATATATGCTTATTTTTCACATTATGCGCCTTTCACATTTAGTAATGTAAGTAGAACACTGATTAATTGTTCTGTTAAACGAAATCCAAGTACTTTCTCCAACAAATTTACTGTATACAGGATGAAAAATACTGATAATGAAGGGAATTGATTTGGCTTTTTTGTTTCTATAGTGATCAATATGATCAGAAGATTTCTTCACTCACTTTTCTCTTTCATTACTTAGAAGACGACAAAAGTCACAATGAACCCAAACGGAGCCAAAGTGATAGGTACAATCTCCTTTCTTTCAAAATGGCAATGGATGATGAAGTATCATAATCACTACAGATAAGCGTTTGCAGGTCTGTTCTGAAACGGGACAAATTTAAACTATTTTGTCCACTGTGAAAAAGAATAATCTATCTGCAGAGGTTACAGTCAAGAACCAAAAAAGAATGGAATAGAAAAAAAATTATTTTCAAAACCCATTTACACTTAGTGGTGCATGAAGTTAATTTCTTCAAATTTATACACTTCTTACACAAGAATTTTTTTGTCAGATATATAATGCAAGTTTAACACCTATGTTGTAGTAATGAGGCTGTGGAGTTTAGGGCTGATGGTTACTTTGGTTTCCCATCAGCAGGTCAGAGGATGGCTCAGCTGACTAAATATTCTGTTAGAGTTTGGTAACAGAACAGTGACAGCTGAAAAAATGTTGTTTCTCCAGAACGGTGACACTGCCCTCCTTAGGGACAAACACAGAAACAGCCTTTGTCATATTTTCCTCAACCTTAACATAAAATAGCTGCTATTTTATTTGAACACCCACCTGAATACCAGAACAAATTAAATGGCAACAGAACAAACCTTTCACTCCCAGAAGGCAAGGCCGATGAGATATTATAAAACACATTGCATTTTACATTACATCAAAAAATTTGTGTTCAGCTTAGAAAGTCTGTGGATTAGTGTCCTGGTTCCGGCCAGGGCAGGGTTAATTTTTGCAGTAGCCAGGAGAGGGCATGGCTAGGGCCCTTTACCACCTCATGTCATTGCCGGGGGTGGGGGAAAGGAGTCCCTTCCAGGGAGAAGGGCTCTCTTCTGGGTCAGCATAGTGTGGTGGAGGGAGCAGTTTGCCCCTGTGAAAAGTTCGCCTCTTTCTTGTACCCTCTGTCATTAGTATCGTTGCTGTTACTGTTTCTTATCTCGTTGCTGTTTCCAGTAAATTGTTCTTAACTCAACCCATGATCTTTACCTTTTGTGCCTCCAATTCTCCTCACCAGCCCCGCCACAGAGGAGGGGGAGCTATCTAGCATGGTTTGGAGAGTCTCAGTGAGAGCACTAAACTGGGAAGTACCATTCCTAAGCCATGACAATTAGGAGTCAGCAGAAAGAAAACAGAGGTCAAATCCATCAATTTCTTAGTATTTCAAGTCCTCAGAAACTGATGTCAGTATAAGAAAAGATTATTCCAACCACAGTGGGCAAGGAAAAAAACCAACATGCCTTAACGGTGGCCTGCTTAAGTAACAGTTTTTCTAAGATTTGTTACGAAAGGATATAAACGTACAAAAATCAAGAATTGGTTCCTACAGTGGCTGCATATAATATAGGTTAGTTAAATGATATTATGAGCAGAATCACAAGGTTTAGAAAATAAGAAGTCTCAAGCCTACAAATTAGGTCTAATCAAGGCATTGTGATTCTTTACAAAACACTTTTCCAGGAGACACACACGGCTAAGAAGATATCTAATTTAATACTGAAGTACCTCATTTGGAATCAACTTCACAACATGTATATCTCACAAAAATTATACAAGTAAAACACTTAAGTTTTCAACTTAAATTATTGCTTGTTTACATATAAACTGGATTTTATGTACCTTACAAAACGTCCTCGTAGTTCACACTGCTTTAAAATAATCAGAAACACACGATAGTGGTGAAGTCTGTAGTGATATCTGCTATAGGTATTACAGGAATTGTTATTTTCCCAGCTAAGGGGATGGGAACCAGAAATTATCATGCTTTAAAGCAGGTATCTTAGATATTATGCACCAATTCTGCCACTACCATAATCAGTACATGCATTACCATTGAACTTTGCTGTTCAGCATCCAGTAACTGGTTGTCCAGATTGCTGGAAACACACCTAGGGAAATAACGGAGTAACCTGTTCTTTTATTCTATTAGAAAGAAGAGGAAGATGTCAGAGGTCAGGAGAGCCAGGTTAAAAAAAAAACAACAGGATTTGCTGATTGTTAGGAATTTAATTAAATGAAAATGTAACCCACCTGTATGTTTGAATTCATGACTTGCATTATAAACACTACCACAAAACCCAACCAAAACGCCCCTTATAAACAGCCCTCTCACAGGGTAATTTTCATCTGTTTTACAACTTTAACCCCATTCAAAATTGGTCTGTATAGTTTTCTGCATCAGTTGATCTTCTCTGACTTGCTTGTCAGTGGAACACACTCGTTGGAGGTCTCTGTATGTACCAAACGTTGCTTCTACGCCCTCTTCCATGCCTCCTCTCCGCCCCAAAATGCAGGCCTTAGTCTAAACGCCAGTTTTCAGACAGAACTGAATCCTTTGCACCAGACTGAGTAAGCCAGGGAAAACAAAGCAAAAAAACCCCCAAGGTCTAGAACTAAACAGAAACAGAACAAGAGCATGGTCGTTTTTTCCTTAAATACATACATTTAAATACATTCAATCTGACATGGTTTATGAAAATTGCCTGTCAACATTTACTTTGCAGGAGAGATCTAAGTTGCACTAAGGTGAATGCAGTGAACAGACTGAGCAACTGTCTGTACGCTAGCTTCAGACTGTCAAAGAAGAGGCTGCTCTTCGGCAACCACCCCCTGGCTCCCCTCGGGAAGGCAGGGCCGAGTCCTGTCGGCAGCAGGCAGCCGCCGCCGGTGCTGGCAGCTCAGCTGGGACACGACAAACAGACGCAGCTCTTCAAACTGGTAAGGATTTGGGGCCATAAGCCCAGTCAGCTGAAGAAAGGAGCAACCAAACCACCCTCAGGGTCAGCAATATTTCTGAAAAAGAAAAAAAAAATAAAAGGAAAAAGAGAATTGGAGGGAAAACAAATTAATTCTTCCTGCTCAGATGGTGAAGATGGATAGGTCAATGAGATCTGGGACGCTGGAGTGCATCACCCACTGTCAACCGTACTTGGTGTAATACTTTAAACCTGAAATTTAGTTGGAATTTATAAAGCTTTATAAAGGAATTTATAAAACTATTCTTTTTGTACACAGATACAAGTGACCCGCTATTTAATTCCAGTGATATCAGTAGTGGTTTAATTTCACTGCATTCTTAGGTCCTTAATTCATTCCATTTATCATGGATATTATAACAACTCAGGATCATCTTGTCAACTCCAACTAAAGGCATGGCAATAGGGTTTAAGGGAAGTCTAGTTCTTGGAATATGTGCAAAATTTTTATGTGTTACTGCTGCATCATCCTCAAAGGAAACAACTGCCTTGGTTCACTTTTCCTTCCAAGATGCATAATAAAAAAAAAGGGAGTAAAAAAGTAAAAAAGCTTCAGCTACTGATCCCTAGAGATGTTCTTTACCTCATACTTAATACCCTTGCAAGGTCTTTACACAAATACAGTACAATCTGGTTTCAGCTGAGTTGATTATCTTGTACATTCTTACTTAAAAAAACCCTGAGGATGTGGTTTTCACAGTTGTTTTAAGACTGTCCCTTCCAGTGGCTGTAATCTGTGCCTCTCTGTCTTCCTTCCCCTGAAAACGCCTGCTCCCATGGGGTGCTGTGGTCAGTCAGGTCAGAGAGTCAATCCAGCCAAAACCCATTTTCCTTCTCCCCTGGGGTTGCTTTTCACTTGTATCCTGTGACACTAGCAGGGAAGAGGCTCTTTGCTTGCAGCCTCCTGCCATGCCTGAGGAAGGCCCTGTTTGCTCTGGTAGGCAGCTTTCTCACTGGTCCATGTGCATGCTGCTAGGCTGCCTTCTAGAGACTGCCTGCACCATCACCATACTTCTGATTTCACCACCTTTTCCTCTACATTCCCACAAAGCCTAGAAATGTATCTTTACTGACAAAGTCAGTGTCACGAACTGTCCCGCAATTCAGGAAAGCAAAGTCCTATGTTTTGTACATCCACTATTCCCAGCCCAGCTGGTGCCACTGGAGCTATTTAGGGCAACCAGCTATAGGCAGCAGAGTGAGTCTTGATCCTGGCTCCTCCTTTCTTCATCACAGCAATTAGACACTGCACTCACATCCCTCATGCCCTGATGGACAATAATATGGACAAACTAAACTTTGACTCCTCTTTCTAATATGTTGAGAGGCATCTCAGGGACCCTGTTTAGTGGTTTTTGAAGATAAAGTGGGAAACCAAATTTAAAATCCAAAGATGTCCTTATTTTTGAGGAGGACATTTAACAAACAGTATCTCTAGAAAGATGCTAAATAAACACTTCCACTGTGCCAGCAACTTGGAAAAAATTATGCACTGCAAAAATTGCACATTGATTCTCTTCTCAGTTTTCTAATTACACAGCTTGAACTTTCTTAAAAAAAAGTTACATAGGAGTAATTTATAGCTCAGTCACATGAAAAAAGTAGCTATTTAACCTCTATTACAGTTTGAAGTTTAGAAAAAGGTATTTATAGTGTATATAAATCATCTACATTTTCACTGACAGTCAGAGGTACATTAGTAGAAAAAAAGGAAAATCACACAGTGCAGTCCAATGTACCTTTACAAAATAATTCAAGGTTTTTAGAAGTTCCTGTTCTTCAAATGAGACACAACTGCTGTCATGCATGACTACTGTCCATCTAATTGTTATGGCACTGACTCCATTGTTTTAACTTTATACCAAAGAGATTCCCTGCCTAAAGTAATGCCACTTATTTCTTTCCACCTGCATTGTCAATTCTCTCCATCCTCACTTGTACCCTTTCTGCCACATCCACTCTATTTTCCTTCTCCCTTCAACCATTATTTAAAATCTACCTCCTCCTTTAAGTCTGCTTCCGCCTCAACAGCTTTATTCCCTTTCCTCGGTGGTACCTGGTATTTTCTTCTCTGACAGTTGGGCATTGTTTAGCACATGAAATTTAACTTGTTCGGGGATGCACTAAGTAGGAGACCTTCTATCAGCCTCCCAGTACCTGAAGAGGCCTACAAGAGACCTGGAGAGGGACTTTTTACAAGGGTACGTAGTGACTGGACACCGGTGAATGGCTTTAAACTGAGAGTAGGTTTTGATTAGGTATTAGGAAGAAATTCTGTACTGTGAGGGTAGTGAGACACTGGAACAGTTTGCTCAGAGAAGTTGTGGATGCCCCAGCCCTGGGAGTGTTCAGTGTTGGATGGGGCTCTGAGCAGCCTGGTCTAATGGAAGGTGTCCCTGGCTATGGCAGGAGGTTGGAACGGGGTATCTTGAAGGTCCCTTCCAACCCAAACCATTCCATGATTCTGTAGAAATACCTTAGTATAAGATGGCTTCTACAAGAGCAGAACACTCTGCTTTATTTTGTTAATCATCATAGTGACCAAGAAATAGTTGCAGATGAGATTCTTTATGCACAGATCCCCCACTCTTGAAGACAGACACTTGTATGTTTATATGAACCATGAAGGTGTAGAAAGGGATGTTTTAAATATACACATGCATATAAAAAAGACAGGGATACAATAAAACACATGTACGGCTACTTCCACCTCAGTACTTTCACATTCTTCACTTTCATTCGTGTTGATAACTTTTCAGACAAATCTTCCTCATTTATCCTATTATTCCAATTCCTTTTCTCTGAAAGCAGAAAACCTTACCAGGCCCATGACCAGGAGGGCCTGGGAGGAGTGGGGGCAGAGCCGACAGCTGCAGCTAGATGGCGCCTGCCCCGCGCCGCTGCACCACGGCCGCCACTCCCTCCCTCCCTCACTCCCTGTGCCTATGATGCAAGCGGCTCCCCCAGGTTAATTAATATTTCCCCGGGCACTTGTAACCCTGCAAGTAAAGAGATACCGTATCCATTCCAGCCCACAGCATATTCATCGTTCTGTTGCCTCTGTGGGCCATTTCTTACCCGTGCTGCATCTCCGTCCTGCTTTATCATATCCATTCCAGGCAGCTGGTTAGGAAAAAGATTGCCTCCCCTCATAGCAGGATCATTAACCTATTGGTAACAAGATATTAAGGAGAATGAATTAAAAAATACACTAGGAGAAGGGCTGGGAGTTAAAGAGAAGCATTATAAACCACTACACTACTTGCATACACCAACACCCACTTCTGAGATGATGCTGAAGTCAGGGAAGTGACTGTACAGCCGAGCACCCTCCTTGCACAGCATGTGTTTGATTCATATTATTCTGCTTCACAGTCAACAACAAAGATACTTCCTGATACTATGACCCTTGTGCATGTTTTACAAAGCAGGCTCCATAAATTAGGTCAGTGTTATCTGAAGAGGACATCCCTGCTATGAAAATTCTGAAAGCAGAAACATGTAACCACGTTTCTAACCTCAAAAACACAAGGCTTGGCTGCTTGCAAACCACCACAAATTTTTTCAAAGCCTGATGAGATAACATGTAGGCTAAATTACACAAACTATTGACTTAGTTTTAATGACACTTTTCTGTTTGTAAGCAATGGGAGAAAGCATTAAAAGGGAAAATGTGCAGTGGCATGCTTTCCTGAAGGGATGGTCTCCACAATTTTCTGAACACAGTCACAGGAAAGAATTGAAGCTGTGCATTTCTGCACAACCAAAGGGTCTGTCATGCTTAGTTATGTGGAAAAGAGTGGTTTGCCAAATATTCAGCATTGCTTTCTTAGTCAAAGGATTCATCTCACCATGTAGGAACTGGTATAAAATACAAAACAGAGCCCTTCAGCAAGGTTCTGAAATATTAGAAAAAAAACAGCTTTCCTTAGAAGCTTTAGGGGGAGAGAAACATCTTCCACACTCTTTGCTTGATTTGGTTTGCTGTTACTTCTCTCAGAGTAGATGGATGTGATAACAGTGAAGATATGCCCCTCCAGATTTGCTGGAAGGAAAAAGATGTTTTCTCTGTCACCTGCCCTTTAGGAGACTTGTGTTGTCAAGGAGAGGAGATTCTGTCTGTACTCTACCGCACTTCAGCTACAGCAACCTGCTGCAGCATGGGGGGAATCACAAAATCAAAGAATGGGTAAGGCTGGAAGGGACCACAGTGGGTCACCTGGTTCAACCCTCTCTGCTTAAACAGGGTCATCCAAGAGCAGATGGCACAGGCTTGTGTCCAGATGGTTCTTAAATATCTCCAATGAGGAAGAGTCCACAGCATCTCTGGGCCAATATGTTCCAGTGCACAATCACCTGCACAGTAAAGAAGTTCTTCCTCATATTCAGGTGGAACTTTCTGAGGCCTGTTGCCTCTTGCCCTATTGCTTGGCACTGCCAAGATGACCCTGGCTCCATCCTCTTGACACCCTCCCTTCAGATACTTATAAACATTGATGAAGTCCCATCTCAATCTTCTCTTGTTGAGGAAGACTGTCTTGATTCTACCACACAAAAGTCTTCTCATTTCAGGTCCTCCTGACTGTTGTTTCTCTTGCTATTCATTTATTTTGAAAAACGGTGCAAAGCTAAATGCAATCACATGCAATCACCTAAAGAATGAGCTTCAAATGCTGCCAGAGAGAAGACTACAATTCAATGGGTAAGGTTAAAAATTTAAAATATTCTTGCCATAGGAATTTCAACTCCGAGGAAACTGATTAAGTCCTGCAAGCCTCCTAGTGATGCTTTCTCCTTCTCAGCATGAGTGAGCAGATTTTTAAACCTGAATGTGAAAATTTAAATCGGGAGGGAAGAAAACGACGTTATTTCATTCATTCATTCATTCAGAAAGAAGTAGACAGCTTTGCAGATTTATCTACACGCATTTGACTAAGCAACAGAATCCATGTTTGAAAAGTGTTTTCTGCTATTGATCAATATTCATCAGAATACACAAGCACACTGATTTTTCAGTAGACAAAGGGAGGTAAAAATCAAAAGCAGAAATAAATAAGTTGTATACTGAATCAATGGCAGTTTTGGAACGAGAAGATGGCTACACGATTTGCCTCATGGCACTTAGGACAGGTATGGAAAAGGAAGGTGGTTCCAGGCTGCATACTACAAAAGTAGCAAAGGCATCAGTAAAGTTCCTGTTACGGAATCTCTTTGCCAGTGATGATGCAAGAATCCTAACTGACATGGTATCAGATACAAAAAAAAAAAGTACTATTTTGTTATATGAATACATTTGTTTCAGAAGACCTTAAAACACCCCACATTCACACATTAACTTTTCTGACTGCAATAAAAACTTAATCAGAAAAGTATGGGGAAAGACAGACAAATGGAAGGGTTTTTATAATTTCCTGAAGACAAGTCAAGTCGTGTCATCAGACATGAAATCTGACTAAAACAAGACCAAAGATGCTTTACAATTCCTTAGCAATTAAGTGTTTTAATACAGCCTCCTGCTAATAAAGCAGAATTATATACAAGGTGTCTAACAAGAAAAGTTTCCTACCATTCCTCCTGGATGAGCTCCTTTCATCCAATATGTTAAACAAAATCAAAATACTGTTTCAAGGTAACTCTTCTCAGATGCCATTATAATTTTGGCCTGGAGAGTACTGTCATGAAGACAAGAACAAAGTAAGATGTGTGAATGGTGGAACACCAGGAAGGTTTACTTTCTTGATGCCTGGGGAAGCTGTTTTGGACAGAAGGAACCTGCAGACCTGGCAGCTAGCATTTCAGCATTCCTGGTAGCAGCCTCATAGAAGAAACACTACTTAAGAGCAGCCTGAAGAGCTTTAATGTAATTATAAGAGAGAAGATGATAATGATACAAGGTCTCATTCCTCCAATACATAAAAAGCCTCTAAGTATCATAAATAACAAGTCCATTTTGAATATAATCTTTTTATTTGGTGATGATGGGAGCCCACATAGTAAACAAGAGAAGGTGGAGATACACAGGTGTGAGAAGATAAACACCAAACTTAGTATTTCTGAGCTCTGGCTACATCTGTATGATACAGCATGGTGCCACAATGAGAAAGGAGACAGACTCAAGCAAACCTGTTTGGTACCAAAGGTAATATACCTGCTTCTTACCAGGTATATAAGTCCAGGCACAGATTTTTACTATTAGGTAATACATCTTCCACAATTATCCAATAACACTGTTGAGTTTTTTTCAAAAGCAAGAATACATTTACAGTGTAATCACTGTTACTCACTGTGGTCAGAAACAGACAAGCATGTGAAGTTCAAATTATGTATTACAGAACAAAAAATTACATCAAATAAGTAAACAGAAGTGTAGGTGTCAGCATAAGAAAACCCCAATGAGTGAATGAAATGGCAACAGTCAGCAGAATTACAGAAAACACAGTCATTTGAAAACCACCAGTGACAAGAAAAAGTCCAGCAGAGTCTAGGTAAATTGCTAAATAAAGATGTCAAATAGTAAAAAAAACCCTATGCCCTGAAAACAGAAAAGTGTCAATTTTAGTATTCAAATATAGAATTTTAGCTATTCATGTCTCTCAGGAAAGAAAATGCAAAGCAGCACGGCAAACATTCCTGAGGACTAAGAAGGACTGTCTCATGGCCCAGAAATGGCCCCTCAGCTGTCAGTTGGCCACTTCTGACCTAGACGAAGCATAAAACATTTGCTTGCAGATGACACAGTGCTGGGGTGGTAAATCAGAAGGAAAACAGGTTACTGTTACAGTACGAGCCACAGCACTTTGCTTAAACAAACTCCATCTAACAAATGCAATTTCATGGAGACAAAAGGGAGACAATACATTTGGGAACAAAGAACACAGGTTTCATCTACGTAGAATGTGCTGGGGAGAATTTGGGGATATCATAAGGGCTTCAGTGTGACATTGTCACCAACAGAACCAAGGCAACTCATGGATTGGATTACAGTCTGTCTCTGATTACTCTGTTCATGCTTCTAGAAGGAGGTTACAACAATGGAGTTTAAAGTAGATCCACAAAAGGGACTGATGGGCTGAAAAACAAATGTTGAGATGGATAAAAAACCCTCAGCCTATTCAGCTTACTGGAAGTTAGATAAATGTTATCTTGAAAGAAGATCTTGTAGTCTAACCGGAAGGAAAAGCTGTGCGACACCTGTGCCCGTGGAAACAGTAGCCTGCATGGAAATCTTTGAAACAAAACCAGATCTCTTTCTACAATGCAGTTTTTCTCAGTTCAGGTTCTTAGGAAAAATTATGCAGCATGGGTATCCTGAGAAATCAGAATGGGTCATCACCTTTAAATCTCCACTCTTTTCTTTTTTTGATTTTACTGCTGTTTTACCACATTAAATGTGTGCAACTGTACGCACTTGGGAACTAATAATAATAATAATAAAAAAATCCTCTATAACTGGGCTTAGCAACTGGGAATATCAGGGAAGGTGACAGATTTGGGAGTATCAGAATGACTTTCGGTCACCAGTATGTAGCAGCTGTAAAAGACAAATGTGATCTGCAGCTATATCTGTCGGAGTATTCCAAGAGAAATGGGGAACAACTAGTGTTATGCACATGGCTCTGGTTCTTAGGAAAGGCTGATTCAAACCAGAACAGGTGCAGAAAAGCAAAGGGAGTTTAAAGCCTAAGAGACTGAAAAGCTGTGGCTTGTTTGGCTTACAAGAAAAATCTCAAGAAACCCTAACCAAAATAATCCAACAATCTCAAATCAACGACAACAACAACAAAAAAAATCATGTTGATAGAATCTCTCTAAAATACAAGAAAAGAGCTATTTAAGGTAAAGGACAATATTGGAAAAGTAAATGTTACCAAATTTAGGCTGGAAAAACGACATACATTAACAACGCATTAATATAATCACCTTTAAACTGGAACGTTATGGTATCAGAAAAAAGGTTTACGATATTGTCTGCCGTAGCAGGAGATGCTGCCCGAAGACACAAGAGGTACTTTCCTGCCAATATTTCTAAGAAAATTCCATAATTTCAAGACTGTGTTTTGAACAAACTGGAGTTCAGCTTTGAAACAAACATATGAACCTGTTAATTAAGAGGATTTGTTTGTCAAATACTTATCAATGTACTGTGTGAGCTTAATTGCAGGTCAACAAACAGAAATGATATTTTTTCTTATTTCAGACACCCTGAGTAGCAGTCTCAAATAAGAATGAGTCTGTAAACATTCTCCTGGCAGAAAAGAACAGGTTACTTACCTATTGATTCAGCAACCTATTTTATACGAACAACGTTACAAAAAATGCGGATTTTGTATTCATGAAGTTGCCAGACAGACAGTTCTTGAAGCTGATTGCCTATTTATTATCTGGTACTACACTGTGGCAGTTGAAGCATCTTCCACACCCTGCCCATGCCAGCATCTTTCACTCTTTTCTCTAGGAAACAGCTGCCTGCCATTCAGTCCTAGCCTCCACTGCTGGGAAAACAAGCAACTGCAACTGTGCTATGGAAACTTACCTACAGAGAGCAGGAGCTAGATCAGCACTCACTTTCTGCAGAAGTTTGGGAGCAACTACATGTGCTGGCTACAGTGGTGCCAGGTCAAAATATAGGAAATTTAGATGCAAAAAGTGCTCTCTACCTCATTGGTCACCTTGGTTATTCGAGTGCAGAGCTAAAACCAAAGCCCTTTTAACACCGTAATTTCTCAAGAAAACTAGTAAAAGAAACATAATGGCTTACAGCAGTTACAGCCCATCACAGTGGACCTGAAAAACTACTGAAAATCAAAGCAAATCCTCTAGCTGTCATCTCAGATCCTTAAATTCTCACCTGCTCAGGACCCATGGAGGACAACCCTGATGTAGGCACAGAGGTCGCTGAGGTCATGCTGATCTGCCCTGTCATCTGGTTCATGTTGTTCATACCACTTGTGTTGGTTGCCATGGATACACTGATGTTCATGTTATTGTTGTACATGCTGGTGCTTGCTTGCTGCCCAAAATGTGGTGGGGACTGTTGTGAAAACATGCTACAGCAAGGAATGGAAAAAGCAATGTGTCAGACTTAGAATGCTGAAGCCACTAAGAAACTGTTTTCTTTTTAAAATATTTTAAGCTAGAATTTGTATATACTGCCATTTATTCCAACTTCAAAGGAAAAACTAGTTTTCAGCTGCATTAATGTCCATGGAAAAGATTTTAAAAATTTAAGGTCCCGTGGCTGTGCACAAAAATGCATGCCTTTGCGTGTGAAACTATGGCAGAGTACAAATCTGTTATGCATGTGCAGTAACAGCCAATTAGCTGTCTAAATGTGCTTTGTCTGTATTTTAAAGTAATTTTTGGAAGGAAAGGAAAACAGCTTTTTTTCCTCCAGTGTTAGCACAGCACAGGACTGTTGGGCTGAAATTAGAGCTAGTTTAATAAACATTCTTTTTTTGCAAAATAATCTATTTTTGCATATATGAATACCAGATTTGCACATACAATTATGGGCAAGTGGGCTCACAAATATAGACATGCAATTGTGAAGAAATTTATTTACTAAATCTTAGCATCAGATTTTGAAAATGTGGCACCGTAAAGAAACAACATAAAGTCTAAGACAATTATCCTCTATGTTCCTTAAGGCCTTTCTGAACAACTTAAGGAGGAGTAACTGTGGAAGATCTCATCCCACATTTTATTCAGTCAAGTGCTTTCTGGATAGTATCTTCCTTCCCGTTATGTTGGAAGTTATATTAGAGACTTCTTTACATTTCCTAAAATGCACTTCACTGTTTACATACCAGTCTTTTCTACTCTTCAAGCATAATCCAACAGTCAATGAAGGAATTATTACTGACAATGTATCTGTTCAGAGGATCTGCATTAGACTGAAAGGCTGTGGAGAGGCTGCTGTGTGTCAGATGGCACACGGTAACCACCTCTGTATCCATGGCTAACTTTTAGTGCCCTGTGAAGCACTGCTCCCACAGCTCCCACAGCTGAGGAAATCTTTCAGGGTTAACACTCAACCTTGCACTTGGGTACTCCATTAGGCTATTGCCGTGCACTGTGAGACTTGGTGGAGTGCAACAGCATTCCGGGCACAGGACCAAACTCGGAAAATCCCACCATTCTCTTCCTTCCAATTCCATGTCTTTTCAGGCCACCTAACCCCATTTTTAAGTTGTTATCTGGATGGCTGAAACAGTACACTACAGATCATTGTGAATACTCAGTGGCTTGTGTAAACACATTTGACGTGCCTCCGCTGTAGAGCTGCAGTTTAGCAAAGCCAACCACTAGTCTTACCGAGGTGCCCCTGTGCCATTTTTGGCAGAAGCCACGAACGACAGTGGCAGCTATGCCTCCTGCAGATGCTTCAGGAAGACAGTGAGGATGGGGTATGGACAAGGATGAGGATAAGAGATAAATCAGATCCTTTAAGGGGTACTTCATTTGGACCAGCCTCATCAATAAATTCTGGTGTTTTGGGTTTATTAAATCTTTATCAACCAGTGGGGAAAAGATTTCTCACTGGGCTAGGACAGTAAGAACAGCCTGAGAACTTCAGGAAGACAAAAGCACGGTGCTAGAGACAGCTGTGTGCACCCCAGTGTTAAGTGATACAGGCTGTACCTGATAGTTCCTTCCGTCTTCCAATGAAAGGCAAAGATCACTGCCATCTGGAAGCTCACTGCTGCCTACCAATAGTCTTCAACATCCAGCCCATTTGATTTGGACAGACTGATTGTTAGAGCTATACCAACTGGGGCGGGAGCCTCAACTGAAAAGGTGACTGCATGCATGAGGCATGCTATGATGCTGTCAGGCGATTAAATTATATGCTGACCTCCAGTATGTGCAAGCACTAATGGGCTGAACCTAGTTACACTCCAGCAATTAAAGTGGGAGGTGATAATCCAGTCACTGCAATTCCAGAGCAGTAGGGAATGCATAGACTCTGTCTCAGCTGACCCAGCCATGTGGAAAGCAGTGTGGGAGCAGAACATGAAAACTGTATGTAGAAGAAATGCATCCACACAAACGTTAGGGGCTGGAGCTCACTGTGCAGCAGAGGTGCTTCTTACGGACACACAGTGTTTGATCAGTTACCACAGATGAAGCAATGCATTGCATGGATGCAGGTCTTTTATCTATGCACTCACTTTGCCTTGTATAAAGACAGAATTTAAACCAACTTTTTAAGCCAAATTGAAAAGAAATCTCTTTTAGGATAGACAGTTAACAACAAACACACTAACAATTACATAAAACAAGCCCATAAATAAGTGTAGACTGTAAATTACCCCACTACTCTGTGTGTTCATTTTGGTTTAGTTCTGGATTTACCTGTTACCACCCATATTCCCTTGTGCCCACCCATTCATCTCCGTAGAGGACTGATAGGCAGGATTAGCCTGAGACTGCTGAATCATGGGGCTTTGAGAGTGAGCCAGTCTTGGTGACATTAGTGGACTCTGAGGAGTGGTGGCCCCTGTGAAGCCTGGATCGGGCTGCTGACTTATACCTGAAGAAGAAAACAAGAAATTTACCCACTGTACATTCAGAGTTAAAACATGCCAAGAGCTCATACCTGCTGATACGTCCTTACACAGTCCTATTTATATCACCTGGAACCTATAACCTTGTGTCTCAAGGTGGAATTTAGATTTAAAGCAAAACATCATCAACTAATACGATATGTATAACCTTAAAAAAATCATTTGCACTTTTATCAGATATAAGTGGCCAGTCTTCGCGAACGAAGATCTGGGAAAGGTGTTTTTACCTTTCAAGCCTGCGCAATGGATTT